>WOFM01000373.1:75030-688120 GCA_011428145.1 Ericerus pela | reverse complement strand
CCGTTCTAATCAACAGTTTCTGCTCATTTACAAATTACAATTACAAAATTTGGCAACACTGAAAAAAACTGAAGTTGGCGCCTATTTATGGTTGTGAACAGTAAGGTGTTCATGTGCACAGATCATGATGGTATATAATTACAAGGTAGATGATCACTTACAAGGTGTGTAATATAATGATGTGAATTAATATGAAAGAAAATATACTTACAATTATAGCCACCTAACTCATTTTTTGAACTCAACTGTTCCTTCGGGGTCTGAGTGAGGTAGTGGTTAGGTACTTGGCCTTGTGATAGAAAGGTTGTGTGTTGGAGAGCAACCACCACGCTGCAATATTCTCGACTGAAAATGGCGGATTCCGTTAAATTAGTGTTTCAGTATGTATAATTAAAAAATCCGTGCTGGCAGACGGTTGGCTGCTGAATCAAACCATTCTCCCTTTACTTCAGCATCAAATATGTCCCCCAGATGCTGGGTAAAATGGCCATATAGCCAAAGTCGGGGAAGAAAAAGTGAAGAATCACAACATTCAACATAGGCTGCATCCAAAACTGTTGTTATTCAAATATTTTTGCACTTTCCACAGCTATAAAATGCGAATCTTTCTGACGTCACATCGTTCTGATACGGAAGAAGAATTGAAACTTAAATCTTACATGGAGCGATTTATTTGTAATAGAATATCAGTAATTGTTTACTGAACCATTATAAACTTATTAAAATAATGAGAATATTGGATGACAAAATAAAAATGTTTGTTAGTCCTAAAACAGAAAATAAATTTTTAATCTCAGGACAAGAATGTAATTGTTTTTTTTGGTCCTATGACTGAAAACTACTCATCTATAAGCCAAAAAAAAAGTACCTATATACTTCCAATAAATAAATATATATACTTTCTGCAGTACCAAAATAAGGGCAGAATTCCTGTTTCTTTGGTGTTTTCGAAGCTGTTTCTAGAATTATTCGCTGGATTCAACACGATTCATAGCAAAGCCTTTAGGAAGCTTTTAGATTCACATAACCAACAGACTAAAAATATATGAAAAAGACTTTCTAAGAGTACCTATATGCATGTGCCGAAAATTTATCCGCACTTTATGGTTTTTAATCATAGCTGCACGCTGGATTAGTTTCTGCACGGTATCCATACAGACTTATACGACTAAAGCCTGGGACTGAAAAGAGAAAGTTTTTCGGTTCAAGGACAGGAGTGTAGTGGGTTGCGTAGCAGGGTAAAAAAGGGAGAATATTTCGATCTTATCGTTAGGATCGGAATGTAGTCATCTTTCAGTACCTGCGGACTGTGTAGTCAAACAAAGCAGCAAATTTTCGGGTGCAGAAATTTATTTGCTTTGTTCTTTTCAAAATATATGGAAGAGAATAAATATATTGTACATAATATTGTACGAACCAATGGCTACAGGTAGCGATTAAAAATCTGAACAGAGCGGCGGTGGGCACTAATCTGGCATTGTCATCTTTTCCATCCTGTAGGACTGAAAAGTCGCACTTTGACTTGAAGAACGGTACTTTCAGTACCAAAAGGATGGCAGAAAACGTGCTTTTTTGGTAGGGTGTTGCATAAAACTCTGTTATTTGTTATTCATCACAAACGTTCCAGTTTTTGAATCCTTCGAAAGTAAAAAATGAAGTTTTTTTAATTCTTTTTTTACTGGGCACTGCTCGAAGAACTTCGTCAAAATTTTTGCCAATCGTTTGACTTCTTAATCTGTTAAATTTTTATCAGCCACCCAGTTGAGTGAGAAGTTTTTACGTTATTTAAAATGAAAAGAAAGTTTGAGTGCGTGATCAGTCAAGACACGATTATTTTTCGATTTCACGTAACCTGGAAATGTCCTTCTTCCAGTTAATTGCACCTGTTGCGACTTATTTCTCGAATAGCACTTGATATCTGCATACGATACCTACATAAGTAAACCTCAAAACGCCTATCTCACACTCAATTTTCATCCAGTTTACTAGCAACCGGGTATTATTTTCCTTGACATTTAAGGCCGCCTTTCGCATGAACACCTTCGTCATGTGCTCTCAACCTTACCTTAAAGTTCCTCAATTTTCCAAATCTTATATCGTGCACGTGTATAGGTTTTCGATTACAGTCTAAACATGATTTGGTTTGTTAAACGACTACAGAAGGCCATTTCGTGAAAATATTTTTTGTCACGTCTACGTTGAAAGAAGAAAAATAATATATGTTAAAGGATGCCAATAAACCAAATAAATTTCTCTGATGGTGGCGAAATATTTTTCTTCTTTGTTTTTTACTGTTTGCTTGCAAACGATGTATTAAAATTGACCTCGTGGAGGGAATAGGGCGATTTTATAAGAGAACAAAAATAAAAATTTCTATATCGGAAGATTTGAGCATTAAAAAATTATAAAGGGGAACTTGAGAATTTTCAGTTTAGAATTTTAAAGTTTTCTGGCGGAAATTTTTGATTTCCTACCACCCCCAAAAAAAATGCTTTTGTTTCATCAGTGTTGTCTATTGAAATTTTTTTTGAATGACAATAGTGATCCATGGTCTTCAAATTTCAAAATCTTTAAATGAAATGTTTTAGTATATGCCCAATTAAGTCATGTAAAGAAAACTATGAAATACAGGTACTTTGTGTCATGGCTATGCCCACGAGTCCTGTGCGCACTAGCGATGCGCAGAGGACTCGACATGACTGGAGATACTGGGCTGAGGCGACGCTAACAGTTGTCTAACAACCAGGCGCGAGCTAAGTGTGTGACAACAGATATATTTTATTTGTCCTTGCGACGTAAAACCAACATTAACTATAAACTCCTCCACTACATGGTAGCAGGAGCACAGTGTTTTTCACTGGACCTCGAATTTAATAATTCGTTTTCATCGAAATTTGATTTCGCAAATCGAAATTTAATTTCAAAACTCGAAATTCAATTTTGAAAATTCGAAATATCATTTCGAACATCAAAAATCTCTTTTCGGAAATCGAAAATTAATTTCGGATCTGATCGCAAAAAACGGAAATATTAATTTTTTGCGGCCCAACATACTGTTTGACTTGAACTAAAACAATACGCTTCCACTAATAAACAACTCTCACCCGTACATCGTACGCAATTACCAGTCTCAATAAGAATTAGCCTGACAGTTATACTCAGACCTAAACATCATGACTTATTGGAGACTGAAACTTAATCCATTATTAATTCCCTATACTAGGTATAGTAATACATTTCCTAATTGTCAATTAGCCTAAAAATGACTCTCGTAATTACCACTAATAAATAGCTGATGGAAAAATAACTTACAGCGCCATTTATTACGTAAATTATTCTAAAAAATTAAAATTGCCATGCAGTAAGATTTGTAACAGGAAAATCACGCGTAACACTTATGCGACAGATCACAATTCCTAAACTCGAATTGATTGCAGCACTCATAGGTGCATGTGGACTACGTTCACTACGTAAACCACTCGGTTTACAGAACGCACCAACATTCTTATGGTCTGATAGCAAATGTGTTCTCACATGGCTATTAGAAAGAAAAGTCCACCCACAATTTGTGAAAAATAGAGTCGACGAAATAAAAAGTATAAAACCCGTCAAATATCGATATGTCCCATCAAGGGACAACCCAGCTGATATTGGCTCACGTGGTTCCTCTATCCACAAACTCTTCAAATCACTCTTGTGGTCTGCCCCAACCTGTCTATGCTGAGATGAAAAATCTTGGCCAGAAACCGATTTGAATATATTCAAAAGCCTACCAGACGAACCAACTAAAATAGATACACCTGTATTTCATACAATGAAAGAAGTATTATCCTCAACTTCTAAAAAGTCCGGGTCAATAACAATGGACGATGAATCAATTTTTGACAAACGTCATCCTACAAAATATTTAAGGGAAATGAAATCAGCAAAAAGATTTATCCCACACTTCTTCATTGGTCCAAACACAGATCAATGTGAAGTCACACTACCAGAACCTGAGGTTCTGTCTCAACAGTGGATAGCTGATCCACCAAACCAAAGTCAGCCACTTGATTTGACCATCACCAAATCATGCTATATTCCGAAAGATGACATACCTTTGGAAAGTTTTATACATCCACCATTGAACACTCCGTTCAACATAGATATCACAAAATTCAATACTTTATCTAAACCCGTACGTACATTCCTACAATGTATAGAAGCCGTACGACGATTTAATAAACAACGAATAAGGAGGAAAAGATTAATTTCACCTTATGCATCGTTAGATTTCACCTTTCATTTTGCTCTACTCTGCTTCATTAGAGCTGACCAAAAGAAATATTTCGGAAAATTACTCGAAGTATTAGAAAAACAAAATCACCCTCCGTACGTCTTGTACGAAAAATTCCACATCCTGATTGATCCATCTGGGAAATTACGTACAGTAAATTATCTACCTGATATCGAGTACGCAAGAGACATGCTATCACCAATCCTGATGCATCCTAAGTCTCACTTAACAAAATTAATTCTGATGCATACACATCTGAAAAATGTACACTCTGGTACGAAATTTATCATAGCCAACTTTAGAAGACATTATTTTGTGCCAAAGTCACTAAAAGTGTTACCTCAAATTCTAAAGAAATCATGCACACTATGTAAAAAAGCTGAAACAAGACCGTTTAAACAACCAACTTTTTCAGTCTGGCACCTTTCGTAAATCCATTCACCTATACAGGTGTGGACATCTTTGGCCCATTTATGGTATTTGACAAATACCTGCCAAAATCCAAAGCGCAGTTGGCAACGCCAACTACACCACCCATTAAAAATTGGGTGTTGATCTTTACGTGCCTGTCCACCAGAGCCGTACACCTACTCTCAGTGTCAAAATTGACAACTGAGGACATCTGGACAGCATTCTTAACATTTTTCACTAACAAAGGCACGCCCAAAGTTATCCTATCCGATAACGCAGCGCAATTCCACTTAATTGCAACGTACTTACCAGAATACTGGAAAACGTTCACTGAAGAACAAAAAATAAAACCTAGCTTAGATGAAAGAGGCATTAAATGGCACTTCATCTCAGCTAAAGCACCATGGTATGATGGAGTTTATGAACGACTAATTGGCATTATAAAACAAGTGTTTTATAAAGTCCATGGTCATCATTCAATCCACAAACATACCTTTCAAGCAAGCTTGAAAGATATACAAACAATGGTCAACAGAAGACCACTATGCCCATCTCCAGATGAGCTAGACCAGTTGACATTAACACCCGCACATTTCATGCGGGCCAACTTAGGCCACCTAAGTAATCCGATTAATGAATCGAATAAAGATCCAACTCCTACAGCAAAACAGCTTATGGACATTTGGAAACTCGACCAAAATTACCTAACAAACCTTTGGTTAACTTGGAAGAGACAATATCTCTTATACCTAAGAGATAGACCACCAACTGTGCTCTCTAATCCAGGGCGCACAGTACCATTTGTACCGAAAGTAAACGATATAGTACACATTTTGGACTACACATCCAAACCAGGCATTTACAAACTTGCAAAAATCATTGATTTAGAGAAATCTCGTGACGGCCAAGTCCGTCACGCAAAAATAGAATTCTGAAGCAAGCAAACATCTACAAGACCTCTGAAGTTCTTGGCTCCGTTGGAGTTAGACGACAGAAATGTAGAAAAATTCGATACATAGTATCGTGCCTCCGATAGAACTCCTGATTATGACAAAAATAGACTGGTCTGACTAGCCAAATTACTGACTTTAGGGTACGCCATAATTGGACATTATACTCCTAAAAATGGTATAACTACGATTTTTTGGCACCCACTATTACTGTCATGTGCTTTATAAAAGGTTACGAGTAATAGGTGGCAGAGTGCACTACTTAATTTAACATCATTGATGTCTACACGACTCGCTAATTCCCAAATATTCCTTTACAGAATCTGTAATCTACGGCCAATAACTCGTCCCATCCTCTCAACTGCAGCGTCTGGCGATCGAAACGAACTTTCGTCGAAAGTGTCCTTTTCATGTCAATACGTTACGTCGTAACGACAGAAAAAGAAGAAAAATTGTGTTCCTATTTTCTTATAATTTCTGTAAATATCTATTTTTTCATGTCTATATTGTATTTGTTATGTTTTATTGTTGTTTTTATAATAAAATAACATCTCATATAACATGTATGTCTAATCTTTATTCTAGATTTCAGGGGAATCTTCGGAGGTGGCCACCAATGGCCACCCAGGAACACCACCCCCAGTGTCATGGCTACGCCCACGAGTCCTGTGCGCACTAGCGATGCGTAGAGGACTTGACATGACTGGAGATACTGGGCTGAGGCGACGCTAACAGTTATCTAACAACCAGGCGCGAGCTAAGGTGTGTGACAACAGATATATTTTATTCGTCCTTGCGACGTAAAACCAACATTAACTATAAACTCCTCCACTACACTTCGTTTAACTTCTGCCTAAAGTCTTTTTTCAAGATTATTTGCACATTTTAAAAGTGAGAAATACAATCAATTTGTAGAAATTATCACGTATTTACAATAAAGTACAAATAACAAATACATCCACAAATATATTGGTAAGGGCACATACATCTTTTGACAAAATAATACGATTAAAAAACTGAAATCTTCTTGAATTACAGAATGGTTTCCTACTCGATGAAGAAAACTCAAAAAATAAGGATATTTGGTGATATTTTGTGGTATTATTATCTGGCCCGTCTGTGAGACGGGCATTTCAGCTTGTGTTATACATATATTTCGATGTTGTTAGGATGGAAATAACAAAACATCTGTAGTTGGCATATGCGCCTTGAATTTTGCCTTAATAATTTTGGTTAAATTTTGCCTCAAAAAATTCGGTTGTACCTTTATTATAATAATATTGCGTATGTATCGTATGTATAGTATATGTGTTGCAGAAATTACAAACGGGATAGGACTGAAATTTTCACGATGAATTTTTCTTTTGTTAATGTAAGTCTGATAGAAGTTTCTAGCCTGTTGGTTCGGTAGTTTTTGAGAATAATGTAAAACAAAAATACAAAATTGCTAAAGAAAAGCATGTTGACTGTAAATTGCTGGATGTATCTTTTTCTTATTTAAGGCGCAATGGGTTACAGCCTCTTTTCTGCATTTCATTAATTTGAATTTAATTTAATTTAATTTTTTTGTATTGTACCTAGATGAAAACTGGTAAACCGGGTTTTCTGACGAAATATTGCTGCACTAATTTTTTTTTTTTTTTGTTTTTGATTCGATAAAAAAAATAATTTAACGTTCTTTTCCTTTATCTTCTTGCTGTAGAGAAGATGACATACCGTTGCTTATGCCCACTTTAAAATCAAATTTTTTTCAATTTTTTCAAAATAAATATTTAGCTTTTTTTGCGAACTTTCAATGAAAGAAATATATTCTATACTGTATTAAAAATTAATTTCTATCAATAATTTTATTATTTTATCTGGCTATAATTTTTTTTCCTGAATAGAAAGATAATATTATTGTTTCTTTTCTCAGTTTTCAACTAATTTAGTAGTAGGAGAATAACTATTTCGTCCTTTTCCGGTACATATTGAAATAAGCTTTCATCTTGTATTGCTTGAAATTTTTCAGTTGTTTCGTTTGTTTTTTCCTATTTTTTCTTCCCACTAAAACAACAACAACATTACTACTTAATTTTCCAACAACTGATGATAATGCTCCCGGATGTAGGTTTTTGAAATGGGATGAGTAGGGATGAGAAGCAATTTTCTTAACACTAATATCAGATGAATACAAAATTTCTTTTTTTTCTTTTCGTTGAACTCATCGAAATTTTATTATTTTGTTGCGATTAGGTGATAAGAAAAAAGGGCTAAATTTCGATACCGAAAATTTATTGGATAATAAATTTTTTTATTGCAGTGCTTACAGTGTTTTACTCGATATTTTACTCATAGAAAGTTTGCCGGATTCTTTAAATTTATTTTACAGGATTACATTAAAACAGTAAACGCGTATAACTTTACGAGTCAGGCTAAATATCTGATATCGACATTTCATTAACTTTATGAACTGAAGAACCTACATGAACGATAAAGTTGAAAAATAGAAGCTATAGGTTTCTTTGGGCAGTTTTTTTCTCACCTTACGATATTGCGAATGGTCGTATTATCTAACAAGAATCAAAAGTGTTTTGATGTTTTGAATTAACAACGTGACGTTATTTTCAACTCGTTATAAGACCCAGTGTAATATTTTTTGAGACTATGAAACGACCAAGATTGAATCTGTACTGAATAACTTCCGGGATCGAAAAATCGAAAAAGTTCCTTCTGAAAATTTCTAAAAAATACTTCCTTTTCGAGTTCTAGCCCACTAAATCAGGGATGTAGAATCAAAACTCTGATGTAAATTCCCGAAAATTAGCAAAAATAATCTGTAAATTTTGTGTTGGAGAAGTGTTTGCTTATGTTATTTATTTTCATTTAGCTTATTTGAAGTTTTTCTCCTATTTGGGGAAGAAAATGAAGCAGTTGCAACTTCTTAAATATTCATATCTTTTTAACTTTCCGTTTTATCGAAAAGTGAGTGCCATTTTTTTTTTTGGCTTGGACCCCTATCCGCAGTCGGGGTCTGCTGACAATCCATGACGCCACATGGAGGAAAAAATACACAAAAAAAGTAGCTACACTTTAGCTTTTTTTGAAAACTCGATAGTTTTTAAGAAAAACGAGAATGAAACTGAAAATTCAATTAAAATTATTTTCCAAGGTTGCTCATTTTAACAGATAACTTGTGGGTGCAGAGGTAAGGGCACGAGACAATTGCACGAAGACAAAATGTTGCTTAAACTTATGAGAAATTTCAAAAAATTCTAATTTTCAACACTGTTTCTCTCAAAAACGATCGAATTTTCAAAGAAAGGTAAAATATACTATTTTTTTGTATTCTCCCACCCCATCTCCGAATAAAATGTTGGGAATCATTTTTCGATACAACCAGAGGTTAAAAAAATTTAACTATTTTAAAAGTGACAACCTTCTCTTTCCTCCTCAAATATGAGTAAAACTTTAAAAGCTAGTTGAAAATAAAGAATATGTCGAGTACTCTACGTTCCAGGACTAAATTAAGTTCATTTTTACCATTTGTTGGGAAGTTCTATCGGAATTTTGATTTTTACTTCCCCATTTGTGAGAGCTACAACTCAGGAAGGAAACCTTTTTCAGCATTTTGTAAAAACAACGTTTTCGTTTTTTCGACTAGAAAAATCAATCAATTATTCTGTTCTACCACCAGACATCTTATAAAATTTTCATTCAAATTTTGTGGACAAAATAAATATTTTTCTGTAAATTATAGTTCTTAGGGATGGTAGAGAACAGTAGTGTCCAAGGGCGTATGTGAGGTGGCTCTGAGAGTCTGGACCCCCACTTAGTTCCAAAAAAACTTTAAAAAAAGTGTTTATATTTTGGTAATAATTGTATTGTTTTGGGGAGAGAGTTGGAAGAAATGGTTGTGAAGATGTTGACCCTATTGTATAAAGTTGGTTGGAGTCACAAGGCCTGGTTCTCACACTTCGTAACCCACAACTGCCTGTGCCTCAACACCAGTATCTCCATGTTAGTGGGAGAATCTGGCGCATAAGCTGTGCATCGGACCTCGTGGGTGAAGCCACGATAGACCTACTCACAAATGAGTTATATATGCCCTTGATAATCTCTAACTTGAAAATTCATCAAACGCTTCCTCGCCTTTCTTTAATTTAAATGTATTTTCGGATATAAAAAATTCAAATCATAAAATTTGCAGGTAAACTTTATCAGTTAAAATAAAGATTCATATATGAGTAGTTACCTATACCTTGCAACTGACTAAAACTTTGAAAGTTGAAGTAGTGAACAGTAAAACAGTCAGCCATTTTCAATATACCTAAGTTAATATTAATTTTTTTTTGACTTTTTTAAAAATTATTTAATGTTCTGCCTTCTGAACCTAATAATTTATTTTTTTTGGTTACGTTCAATTTGGAGAGAAAAATCTAATTACATTCATTTTATAATTCAGAATATTATTACTAACTGGCTGAGATTGTATAACTTACTATTTAACTTGCCTCGTTATTTAAAAGAATTTTTGATGGGTAAACATCTTAGCGCTTGGTCTATGGTAGGGGCTAAACAAGAATTAGGATCATCGGATTCGCATTTGCGTAACCTTTTAACTCTTACAATGGTAACTGTTGTTTGTGTGTGTTACTTGACACGTAGGTGTGTGATTGTATGCGTGCATAATGCATTGCGCACGCACACAAGCACACTATTCTTATGTTTACACATCAACCCTTCATGAGTATGCCCCAGCGGAACTCACGCCTTTTTTCTTTTTTTTTTTTTGTCTCGTTTCATTACTCTTTTTTCCTCTCCCTCGGCCCAACGCAAAAAAAAAAAAAAACTCGACGAAGAAAAAACATTTCAAGAGTGGTGGAGTCTGAAAATTATTTCAGATTGCCTTTCTCCGCTCATAATTATACACCAAAACTTTTGCAAGCATTTGACTTCGTCGAAAATTAAACTCAACGAAGTTAGTGTAAAAAAAACATAGAATCGAGAGGAAGTGGTCCCGTGACTGAGAAGTTTATTCCGAAATATTTCTAATCGTGTCTAGATTCTCATACTTTCGAAATGTGGAATACGAACATTAAAAAGCAACTCCTCCGACCTCCAATAACCAAAATGAAAATTACTCGACTATATTTTCCTTTTTTTTTCTTTTCTTTTTTTTCGAAACTTTTTTCCTAAACCAAAACACTGCTCGAACAGCAAAACACCTTCATTCGAGGCTTTTTATTCTGCTTATAAATACAGTCTCGGACGAGCAACAGATTCATTCGTAATTTTCATCGTATTACCTAAAAATTACTCAATTCTTAACAGTCAACGGTAAAGACGTAAGTATTTCGAGTGAGTAAAGTGCGAGAGGGTAGCAAAATTAGAAATTTATGGGGTAAATTATTTAGTTAAATTTTTTAGTTAAGACAAAGGCAGGTGTAGATTATATTAGTGTGCAATCTCATGCTGAGGATCAATTCGTAAATGCCTACACTGTGCATCCTTTTGTATTGTTTTCCCATACTGCCGACCCAGGGCCGTAACTAGGTACGTGCGATCTGTGCATTCGCACAGGGCGGCAGAGTGCAAGGGCGCCATACTAACCCGAAAAAAAAAAAAAAAAACCTTAATATAATACATTGTTGTTGTCCGTATACCTTACCTTCGAAGGTATGAACAGATAATGGAAAAAATGTAAGAATTATATAAGTATCATTCTTGCATTTGGCCTAGAGGGTCCAATTATTGTTCTTGATCTATGATTATGAACTCAATTGCAATATACCCTACAAAAACTAGGCATTCTCATTTATGGCAATGAAGTAGTGAACATATATATTCCTGAGTTGAATCTTTACTACGCCCCATCACTTAGGCTGCCAAATGTAAGAAATAAGAATGATAGGTACTTAAGTAACCAAGCTTCCAGGCTTTATGCTTCCATTTCTTTCACTTCTGACCTTCAACAATTTATTAGCTTCTAGCTTCCAGCTCCCAGCTCTCAGTTGATAGCAGAAATTTCATTTGAAAATTTCAAATTTCATTAACGACTCAAAATAAAATTCGGGGTTATGAAGTTCCAATATTAAGCTACCGCTTGCAGCTTGCACCTTCTGACTTTTAGGCTTCCACTTCTTCAAGCTTCTGACCTTGACCAATTTACTGGCTTCTAGTTTCTATTACATCCCTGCCTAGAAACTTTTAGAGGGGTTATTCCATTAATGTTGAAGTTACATTTACATTTTATTAACGTATACAGTTAATATTAGCTGGACAGCACTCCTGAAAGTATCCAGGTCCACTCTTCTTTACCATAATGCCATATCAAACACAGCTATAATGTTGTAATTTTAATTTAGTAACATGTAAATTTTTTCAAAACATATCTTACTTAGGTAAGAGAAATAGATTTATCTAAATTCAGAATTTCTATTATAAACAGTTGAAGCAATGAAGTAATGCGAGTAAAAGAAACAATTTATTTTACAAAATAATTACGTATATCAAAGAAGCTAGTACCTAGTACACCTATAGGTATTTAAATCGAATCAGGTATTTACAATCACTAACCCTCTTTCAATTATTAAAATTTTGATTTCACAACTCTTTTTTCTCGTTTAGGTAATGGGAGGGCGTCAAAAAGTTTGATCGCACAGGGTGGCAAAAAAGCTAGGTAAGGCCTTGTACCTACTTAGACTTACGATTATATGGATACTTACTTCATTTCCTCATTATGCAATACATCCGAATTCTAAAATATCAGTAAAAAAACGACGCTGGGTTTAGAATTAAATTTATAATATGATATTACATTTATTATAGATATCTATAGAAAGTCTAAATTAAGCAAATGGTACTTTTTTCTGTATGTAAGTGCATGTTTCCATTAATGTCCAAAATATTGGATTTGCGTTAAGGTGAATTAATTTACAAAATGATCGGTTATATAGTGTATGTCAAACGTGTAACGTGATCTCTGCGTTACATTCAGATTAAATTTTTGAGCGTTGAAATTGTAAAAATTGTAACCGAGTTCCATACTTGTATTAAATTCGTTTTATTAATTAAAATTTGTAAATTAATGGACCAAAACACATAATCCAAGCTCCTGATAGAGATGTGCGAGACCATAAAAACGATATCAAAGATCCGTTCTAATTTCAGTAGAAACTGCGGATGAGTTAGTGCATCCTCTACTCCCCTCATCTTCACTCATCCATAAATGGGTTAAAAAATGCTATTTCAATAAACTACCTATATTAAAAAATATGTAGGTAGGTACGTGCCTAATTATTTTAGGTAGCATTAGAAAAAAAAGTTTTTTAATTTTGTTGTTTTTTTATGGTTGCTGTACGTATATTTTTTAATGTTCGATTCAAAACGTTTAGCGGGTTTTCAAAAAACCTGCTATTATTTCGTTTACTTTTGTTCCATTTTCTAATTTTTGAGGGGGAAAAAAAGAAGGAACCATAATATCCTAAAATATTATTAAAATGGCAACACTGGATTCGGCGTTAACTTCATGAATGAATTATGATATTAAATTAGATGTTGTTGTGTAAAAAGTCTGATTAAAGCCTATGTCCGGATTAGTGTCCAAGTGATTACACCACACGACCTGCTGTTCAGTGGCCGAATTAAGGGTTCCGATTGAAACAGTGATAAATAGATATTTTCTGACTTAGCTCCTGATCAATAAGCACCTCTCCCATAATGAAAACAAAATATAGTTGCATATTTAACTTCGATTTTATCCTTACGAGTGCCTAAGTTATAAATTCATAAATAATAGGTCTGAAAAAAAAAAAAAAAAAAAAAAGTATTTCAAAATATCCGCATAAAATATTGGACCCCTTAAGCATAACATTTGCTAACCAGGCCTATCTCCTTGACTGAATTCATCTAAAACTGCCATATTGTCACCTGCAGAATATCCGAAATGTTGACTGTGGTTTTTCCATTCACTTTTATTGCTCGTTCCTCTCCCGCAAATGCTAGCCTAATCATGTAAAAGGTGTTTAATTCCGGTTCCTTCTTCTGAATCCATATACCTACTCGTTATGAGAAACGAATACATAAACTTTTTTTATCTATTTATTTTTTTCTTTTTGCAAACCAATAATTCACTATTATTTTTTCCCCAAAACTCACTCCAAACTGCTACGAAAATTTTCATGTTCATTCGATATCTGAACATATTGCAACGCACCTAAGTACGTAGATGAATGAAATATGATAAGACTTTTGACAAATGATACATTCTCAGTTTTACCATCTGCGGTTTATATGGGTGCGCAGCCGTTGCTCTCAATTTCACTCTTGGCTTGACGGTTTCTTCTACGTATGGTATGGAATTTCAAGTTTTAATTTCTTGGTTTTCCAATATATTGAATTTCCCCACATTTTCTTTTCTGCTTCCGTAAACTCGCCCGAAAGGTTTCGCAAAATGCATACGGGTTACTCCATTCAGGTTGCTGTAAAGCTGCGTTCACACCGAACGAACAAGCGAACAACAAACGTTTAACTATCAAACAAACCAATAAGAACGAACGTAATTCGCTACCCGAGCAAACAGCCACGAACCTCCTGTAGCCTCGTGAATGTAGGAAAAGATCGAACGAACAGCGAATGTTCGTTTGGTGTGAACCCGGCTTAAGTAAAATGGACTTAGTTTACTTATTGTTCAAATTTTTATCACACTTGCCAGACATAAAAGGCTGAGTACGTCACAAGCTTTTTTCTTTTTTCAAAAATACGAAGTGTTCCATTAGCAGCTGGTAGATAAAAATCAAATTATAAGTTACAACAATAACTTTAACCTCCTTCGAAATCGTAATATATAAACCGGTCCAAAATTATTGTGAATAGAACTGTTTTAAAGGTTATGAGCCTTCTCAAAAAATTTATTGATTTTTTAGAAATTTCCTTTCATGAAATGACACTTTTAAAAATTCTGTAAATACGATTGAACATTATGAAATATCAATAACTTATTCTTTATTGAGAGAAACTATACTACCTATTATCATGTACCACTTTCTACACGGTCGGCGACCGGATTTCCTCAAGGATTTTTTTTTTTTTCAACCTAAGTGTAAATTCAGATTTTTATCTTATTTAATGAGCTCCCCGAAAGTCACACCTTGGGATTTTTTTAAAAGATTTCGTTCTCAGATATGGACTTTCCCTCCTTGTAAAACAAATTATTTAAAAAAGTTTGAAAACGAAAATTGAGCAAGTTAATTTGAAATTGAAAATTTTCTATATTTTTTAAAATAGTAAATGACGAGGTTTTTCTGAAAATAAACGCAATGATGGTTGAATTGCAGCAGCAGACCTGATATGGTCGCAATATTTATAATTAAAAATAATACTAGAGATTACTTAGTACTAATTTTTTTTTTTTTTCAAGTCATGCGGTGGTTGAACCCCCAAACCCTCCTGTACGTCCGGCCCTAACCTCCTACGTACCAGATCTCTACAAAATCGCTACCTTTTCACTAGGTTTTTGACAGTTCAACTGCCCTATTTTTGTAAGCCTTTTTTATTAGAATTTAAAAAAAATTTTTTTTCGATAAAGTATTGCATTCCTGAATTATAATAGTTTACCTGCAAGAAAACACCTGCATATTTGAAAGCAATTTCAATTGTAAGTGCATATTAACAGATAACAAGATATCAGAGGTTCTATAGTCACAGTTCAGAACTCCCACTCTTTTTCATGTTTTCCTTTGTTCTACACAAAATTTCAAATAAAGGATAATGCCAAAAAACTGTCATACAAAAAATTCAGCCAAAGCTTGTAAATGGCGAACACTTGCGAATTAGAGTGATCACCCTTTCGAGTTATCCTTCTAAATTCAAAGGCAAAGGTGTAGCTAGGATTTCTCCAACGAAGCCCGAAACAGTTTAATTACTTTTTTTCTCATCACTTTTGAAAATTTCGCCTCTGTGGAACCTACTGTCACAAATTTACAATAAACAATTTTTCAAAAATTTGAAAAATAACAAGCAAAAAAAAAGGAAAAAGGTTATTGGAACAAACTCTCCCTTTGCCTCTATTGGCTATGCTCTTGTTTGAAGCATCAAAGTCCAGAAAACACCTGCAAATTCCCTTACACCTTAATTCCCAGAATTAGTGTCACTAAATCAATCTGAACTTAACAGCCTTGTTTACCTTCCTCGAAGACTCACTCACCTTGTCTGCCAAGTCTCACATTTTGATGTTGACTTGGTGAATTAATTTTCACCCTTGTGACATCCGAAAATATCAATATCACTGGAGGGGGTTAGATACACTCAGGCCAAAAGAAATGAAATAGGACAGTTAAAAAATAATATAAAATGAAAACAGGAAAAGTTCTGCGAACTTAGCATAAATGAAGAACAGATCGCATAGTATGAAGGATGAGTATATACAGTTGCGATACAATTCCACAGACTCCCTAACATTTGAGATATTCATCTAACTGACGTAGATCCTATAATAGATTTGCCAGGTAGAAGTGAACAGAACTTCTTCTCCCCATTACACGATTCATTTATAATACAATCACTTACAGCCAATAAGAGAAATAAGAATACTAACGGGTTGATGATTACATTTATTATAAGTTAGCTCGATTTGTAATAATGTGCCATGATATTGTATGGGCCGCTGCAATCCAACTCAGGTTTAGAGAAATAGGTATTAATGGCAAATCACATAGAACAAAAATCTTGTTTCAAAGTAATGAATGAACAAAAATTAGGATAAGTATACCCATGACAAATCCTACTATTTAATTTCAACAAAAAGCTAAAAATATATCATCTCCCATCAACGATTAATTTTTGTCCTACAATTTACTCATCCAGTCGACGGTATTTTCATTCTTGTCAGTTCTGCCAGCTAATGAGATTGAATGATACAACCTTTTTAATTTGACGACAGTTCAAAATTATTGGTATTAAATTAGGTAATAGTTTTCATTTTAATTTCGAATATTCAATTTAAAATATCTATTCCGAGGGGGTTGTACTATAATACAACACTTGCCCTCTATAGTCAAAGTTTTATACTGCAAACAGTAGTTCAGTTTTCAAAAACGTTCTACCCAATTGTTGGTTGTTGAGCCAAACTTATGGAATAAATTTGAATGCGCAGCTAACTTTCCGCTAATGGGTAAATGTGAATTTTCACCGTCCTTAGCCTAGTGGAAAATTGACTGAAAATCGTTGAGAGGAGGTGACAATGTGAAGCGTAGCAGTTTTAAATTAGACTGTATCTATACGTTTCGGAATACCTACAGGTCTATCCTCTATCAGGTTAAATAGCGAGAGCGCTGAGAGCTTCATTATTTGTCTCTTGAGAAAATATTTTCAAGCACTGGTAGCCTATAATACCTTAAAGCTCCTTTAGTATCTCGTGTAATGTCAACAAATTTATTTGAAAATTTGAAATTCGTTACCCACTAATAACCTCTACGTAGACGTATATTCAAATAGGTACTTATTTTCCACTTGCCGATTTAGACTGCCAAATTATTCAGATTTATTTTAATTTTACGGTTAATCTTTTTGTCTTCTGTTTTTGAGCATCATATTCACATTTTCGCGTCATAATAGCAGTGGTTTTCATTAACCTTTTTTTACAAGCTACAAGCTGACTTTTTTAGAAGCATAAATTTTTAGTTTTTTTTTTTTTTTTTTTTTGGTTTTATTAGATATTGTTGCATTTAACAAACTGGATCACGAAAAACCACCGAAATACAATCGTCACTTGTGATTTTTATGTGTTTACATACGGCTTAACTTCACAATCAACTTCGAAAAAGCGAGATTTTCCAAACTAATAATTAGAAGGTCTTGAACATTTCGATTGTAAATAAGCAGGTTTTCCTCGTTTACGTTCAGATCTGTTACACGCAGTTTCCAAAAAAGCTTGCCTGAAGCTTGTAAAAAAAGCCGAATGAAAACCTCGCTAATATCTCACATTGACGCTTATAGGCTTTATACCGGGTGACCCAAAAGTCACGCAACCCAAACCTTCAAATGTAAAAATTTTGAAAAAAGAGATACAAGGTTGAATCTAACCACAGTTCTTTGAGGAATTTTTGATTTTTATTTATTATTTTTTTCATGTTTGAAAAATAAATTTTTGAAAAATTTTTAATGGTAAAAGTTCTTAAAAAATTCTGAAACTTGGTGCAATAATAGAGAATGATTACCTGATTAAATGGGTAAAGTTTCACTTCAGTACCTTAATCTTTGATTTTTTAAGAACTTTTTTTATGGTCTATACCATGCTTTCAAAACAAATAAAAAAAATTTTTAAATTACAAAAATATTATTTCATCCTCTCCACTGATGCGCACTTTGGCGCAGTACTTCACTTTACGGCAGAATTTTGTCATAACAGTTTCCTTAAATTTGTTTGGGTATGCAAATTTTCATACGTCAATGTTTTTTTCTCGATAACACCTGCAATCAGCAGTTATGCAACTTTTTATACAGTGCGTACAAAAAGTTGCATAATCACATAATTGAGTAACCATTTCCCTATCATTGTTCCATGTTTCAAAATTTTTTGAAAATTTTTGCAGTTTAAAATTTTTTGATTCGTTTTTTATGCGTACAAATCACTAGGAAAATTCTTTAAAAAAAAAAAAATTGATATAAGAAAGTGAAACTTTAGCTCCTTAATCTGGTAATCATACTCCATTATTGTGGCGAGTTTCAGAATTTTTGGAAAACTTTAGCCATTTAAAATTTTTTAAAGTTTGTTTTGCCACAAATACGAAAATTGAAATTAAAAATCAAAAATTACTTAAAATTAGACTACCGTAGATACATAGCTGAAATTTTACATAAATAATCGAGTAACCCACTCCTATAAAAGTGCAAAATTTCAGCCCTCTATCTCTTTTTTTCGAATTTTTACATTTGAATGTTTGGGTTGCATAACCTTTAGGTCACTCAGTACATATAGGTATGTGTAAACAAAAAATCTTAACGAGGTCTACCTATATTATGTCTTCGTTGGGTAGGTCGGCTTCTTGGCAGAATTCACTAAGTCCATTTTTTCCAGAAATTCGTTTTTTATATCAAAAAATGGGGGAAAAAAAAGCTCCTTTAAATGGTTGGTAGCGCTCTCTAAATCCAAACAGAAACAGCCACCTGCTAAATGCTGATTTTAATAATTCACCAAGTCCCAAACATCCAATTTTTCTTTTTGGGTAGTAGGTAAAAAGTAATCGTCACACAATCGCACGTAATTCTGCACAGACTTGGTGCAGTTTACCCGACTCTTACCTGAAAACCTAGGTAATTTATTACAAACAACTGAAATTCTGTTTTTGCTCTCGTGAACAATTTGAAAAATGTGACCTGGAGAATTTCGCCAAGAAGCCGACGAACTGTATCTTTCTGTAGGCTATATAGGTACCACAGTGAATTCCGAGTACCTACCTACTTTATAACGTTTCTAACCACTATAACTCACTGTGGGATGATGTTATTCTTCGTCTAATGTACGTACGGTAGGGCTATCGATTAGATTTCGAATGTTTACTTATTGCTACTGTCTAACACCATTTGGAACACCTTAAATTCTTAATTGAAAAAGGGTAGGGGTGAAAGAAAATACTACGCTCGTTACTTTTTCATATAAATTTTCACTAGTAAACGATGTACAGTTTCTCGAAAGTTTTGCTCATTTTAGTTAGGTACAATAAAATTGCGCTCTTTTCGGTAGCCTTGAAACGTTTTACACTCGTGCAAAGTGTATGTTTACAGTTTAAAAGTACAAGTTTTCATTTGTGAAGGTAGTTTTATCTTGGTACTTCAGCAGATGTAGCAGTGATATCGCGATCTTAGTTTGCTAACAGTTTTACAGAAACGTGTGTATGCCCGATGGTTAAAAATGGTTACATGGGAACCTACTTAAAGTGTCTATGTAAATATTTTGAAGATTTTATGGTAAATGAAATTTTACTTTAACATTTTCGACGTTGTCTCACGAACGAGAAAGTCGATGAATGAAACGTTAGTCAGAATATAACATTTTAAGAAATAAAAATTCAACATAAATACGTATAGGTAGTAGGTACCGGTACCTAATCTTCTATTTTTTATTGTTTAATACAGGCAAGCAGTTTTCTCGTGTTCCTTTTTTCTTCAGAACTACAGGACCAATTTTATCGATAGCTACGCGTCTCATTTGAAAGGATTTAAAGTACAGACGAGCCGAACCTTAATTAAAAAATAAAATAAAAACGCGCTCTAGGGTGTCAGCGAACTAGAACATTTAATGTGGTACACATTTCATATCTCGGGGGAACATAGTGGAGTTTGAAAGAATTCCTTTTCAATAAACCACTTGTTAAGTTTTTCAATTGAAGTTTGAAATTCGTTAATGAAAATTGAAGTTTGAAAAAATGATAACACAATATAAATGAAACACATACCGATATCATATCGATATATCGATCAACACCAATTCCTTCATACTTTTATGATAGAACATTACATATCGATATTAATTCAATTGATATTCCCTCATTTCGACTAGTGGGGAAATTGTGATTGGCTGTAGGAATTTGTATTCTTTCTGTGATTGGCTGTAGCACCCTTTTTTAATAAAAATTTAACCAAAATAATTTTTTCCGAATTTACTCTGAATTCAGCGTATTGAAATTAGAAATGTGTACCACATTAAAAAATCGTTGAAAGGGTTGAAATAAAATTGAAAAAAATGTAAGACATATCGAAAACTTTTTAGACGGGTTGAATGGGTCAAAATTTACAATTTTTTTCTAGGTGGGCTACAGACTTACACTGTGGCTTTAAAAACCTCTATTGGGATGGCAAAAATAAGTCTGTACAAATGCATCAAAATTGTTTGGTATTTTTCCAGTGATACATGGACAAGTTTTTACCTTATAATTTTATTAATATAATACGGTACCTAGGTACCTATGTAAAGATATATTTCCCTTCATATAATTCACGTCAACAAATGGTTATACTCCTTATAATTATTCGCCTTATACAGGAACTTTGGATATAGGTGTGTGTAATACACCTCACTACCATAACTGCATAAGGCGATGGGTGTTCTTGTGTGTTAACATATGTGTGGGTGAGCTAGGCTCAGTATACAAATTGGCAGTACTGACGAAGTAAAGCTGTGAGCGCAGAAAGGTGGTTTGTGGACTATAAGTCCACTGTTCCGCTAGGTGATTGATGCGTGTGTAAACACACTTGTTTATCTCAATCACATCAGTCACCACAGGTACTATATGATCACATTCTGTGTATGCAGTGTATGTGAACACTTTATGGTTCACAGCCATAATATAAGTCAATTCTATGTGCCATCCTTTCAATTATCTCCATTTTGTTCATCAGACATTCCAGTTCACTCATTGGATGATCTCATGCAAACATCTCTACCTATCTCTTTCTAATTAAAATAAAAACAATACATTTCCTACAAATTCGTTAAGTTTGAATTGTCTTCTAGACCGAACTATTTACTGCGTGCCTCGAGGAATTTTTTGAAATTAATTTTTCCAATTCACAATTGTTATGAATTTTAAAATATATTTATCATTGGCTGTGAATAATTGATACTTGATAGAGAATCAGAAATATCAAACAGAGTAATTCATATTGAAAAAGTTTTGTGAAATAGCTCTTAAATTTTAATTGGGAATGTTATAACTTATAAATTTATAACTGTTATAAGACTTATAAGTTAATATCAATGCTGGCATCAATGTCATGGAGGAGATCTTTGACTATATAACCATAAGCGCCAAATGCAAGAATGATGCTTAAGTAATTCTTACATTTTTTCCATTATCAATATCTATAATTCTTAAGTCACTGTTGATTCTAAAGTGTCATTCTTGCATTCAGACCTAAATGATGGTTATATACTTGAAGGTTGAGATAACAAATTATTTGCAATAAATATTATCAATAAATTGAAAATGTGAAATGAATAACAAAAATAGTACCAACGCTAGCGCTAAATGATGCAGTGCATGATTCTGTTCCTATCACATTCCTTTATAAATAATAACATTGAGTGGGCCATCTATACGAAGTATATTATTACTTATCTATGAGACGAGAGTCTCGCAGAAGGAAGTTATTCCAGTGGGTTTACATGTTATGACATCATGTTTGAAGTTTGTCTATTGTTTGGTTGAACACATGAAATTATAACTGCAATTTTCAAGGTAGTTCATTGTACAGTGGATAAGGATGCATGCTAGTATGCTGCAGGTTGTGGGTTTGAATCATAGGTATTCTTTTAAATTTTTTTACTTTATTTATTTTCATTTTTTTCTAGCACTTTTTGGCCATGTGGTGAAGCTGGTGCACACAAAGCTTGCCCGTTTCTTTAAGAAAAAAACAATTTTTGAGTAAGCACTGAAAAATGATATAAAAAATTAAAATAAATAAAATAAAAAAATTCATAAGAATACTTAGGATTTGAACCCACAACATGCTAGCACACATCTTTATCCACTCTGCCACGAACCAATTTGAAAATTACAGATATAATTTCATGTGTTCAACCAAACAATAGATGAACTTCAAACATGACATCATAACAGGTAAACCTGCTGGAAAAACTTCCTTCCACAAGACAATTGTGGGGTGCACAACGTAGAAAAAAAAGATTTAGAGTTAGACTGAAAGTGAAACATATGCATAACCAAATAGATCTGTAATAAATTTGGTCACATGATAGCGTTACAGAAGTGGCTTTTATATATATAAAAAATAAAATGAAAAGTAAAAAGATTACTAACTGAAAAGCAATGATTCACTTTTGGAAACTGCTTTCTTTTTCTCAATCTTTCCTAAATTAAAACGTCCATTGTTTGTGACTTGGTTTTAAGAAGGAATTAAATAAATTATGACAAATCTTCAATTCACCAAAGCCACATGGTAGCCACCTTTTGAAATATTTCAGGACTTTTTTTTTATGATCTGACAATCTTGTAATACCTTTACTCTTCTTCTCCAAAAAAATCTGTGCACCCTGATCTAAGTTTTGGTTAAATAGTTACAAAACTGGACTATATAATTTTCTATAATGTATCACTCAATAATATTTATGGAAAAATTACCCTGGTTTCTTTTTGTTGTCCAAAAATATTTTTGTTTCCAGAGGGTCCAATAATTGATTCAGTCCAAAATTCGACTGAAATATTGAATTCAGAATCTCAGAAAAAAAAATTGAATGATGTATCATTTAATAATATACGAAAAAATTATCTTGACCTCTCATTTTGCGATCACAAAGTGTTCAACAATTTTGATTCAGTCCAATAATTGGACTGGAAATTCGAACTCAGTGCCCCAGTAAATAGTTTGTACAACAAATCAGTTGATAATTTATGGAAAAATTATATTGGCCATTGTGTATGGGACCCAAAGTGTCTAACAATTGATCGCTAATCCAAAAATGAACCAGAAATTTAAATTTAGCGCTTTCAAAAATACACTTTGCGATATAATTCGATAATACAAAGAAAAATTATCTTTCACCCTTTTTTGTGGCCCTAGAGGGATCCATAGATTGATTCAATCAAAGTTGGACCAAAAATCTGAATTCAATCCCCCAAAAAACATACTCAACCTACGTTATGATGTTCTGAATACCTATATACATCCACAATAAATGTATAATAATAAATAATAAACTAATAATGGAGAATGTAAACAAGACTAACACAAAATGGCCGCTCATCTCTTATCAGCTGCATACTCGATTTTAAAGAGCCTTACTAGTATTAGATTACCTAAGGCTGGGGACACAATTTTGAGCGTTAACGTTATGCTCACGCTCATCATCAAAAAATTCTGATGCTGTGGAGGTGACTCAATGCTCATGCCCTGCTCGTGTTCTAAGCTGTTATTTATCCATTCCACGAGTGGTCTTTATACAAAAATACATTTTTTGAGGTTCTGGAGAGAGAAAGAGTGTTTGAACCTCCAATTCCCTCCCACTAATGCGCCACAAATCAAGTCTTGCATCAGTACCCTTAATCTTAGTTTTTGTATTGGTCTGGCACAGTAGGCAACTTAGTCTTGGTTTCTGTTACAAAATTTGTAGTAGTTAATTATTGATAAGTAGTTAAATTAAACAAATCATTCATACATTTTCCAAAATATGAAAGAAAAAAAGATTAAATGCTAAATAAGTTTCGCAGTACACCTATTTAATGGAAGCAGGTACCAAAATTCCGAAAAATTTACACTATTTTTCAGTTTTTTCCGTTGGCGTTGGTGTTAGTCTCGCAAAAACTACAAAACCTTCACCTGACGCAGTAGCTCTTTAACCACGTTTAACTATAAGGATGAAATTCCAAGTTGAGCCAATTTTTTTTTACAAAAAATTTCCAAGTTTCTAAAAATGGAAAAATTAACAAAAAAAATAAAACATAAAAAAGTAATTAATGACCATCATTTTGCCGATTCAGATCGAGCCAGAGGCTGAGACCCTCACACTCACCACTCAAAGAGCTCCTATCAAGATTCGTATCATATCATATAGGTAGGTAGGATTATTTCCATCAGTGAGAGTAGTGTCAAACCAAAACTTATAGAAACACAAAAATAACAAATAATCTTACAAAGTGAAGGTGGACGTATCCTCTTCGACCGGTATTGGACAGGAAAACATTGAGTTTTTCTTTATCAAATATATTTTATTGCAATATTTTGCCGATAACGTACGTTAGATAGGATGGTATTCTATATAATATTATCTCAATTTGCCAAAATGTTTTTTTTTTTTTATTTTGTTAATTTTAAAAATAATAAACGTTACATGATTTTAAGGCGATTAAATTAGGTACTCTCAAATTTTCGTTATTATTGTTAATATTATTTTTATTTTTATTATTATTATTATTATTATTATTATTAATTATTAATTATTATTATTATTATTTTTATTATTATTATTATTATTATTAATTATTAATTATTAATTATTGTTATTATTATTATTATTATTAATTATTTATTATTATTATTATTATTATTATTATTATTTTTATTATATTTTATTTTTTTTCTTTATAGTTTACGTCAATTTAAAACGCTTTCACTGAATGAACATCACGTGAAATATAAATTTGGAAAAGCTCGAACGAAGACTGCACATCAGACACGAACCTTGCGCAATACGAAATGGCACTACCTGTGGATTTTTCTTTTCTTCGGTCG
The DNA here is from genome assembly GCA_011428145.1 of Ericerus pela. Classification (NCBI taxonomy): domain Eukaryota; kingdom Metazoa; phylum Arthropoda; class Insecta; order Hemiptera; family Coccidae; genus Ericerus; species Ericerus pela. Next base: position 663,259 of record WOFM01000373.1, on the reverse strand, counting down.
ACTACTCTCCAGCAAATTTTATTATCGCTCTCTTTGCTCAGTTTACACATGCTCTTTTCGGTGATCGATTTTAAAAACCAAAACTCTTTGTTAGAATGTGGGATCCGTCTCAGTTGTCGTCGATGGATACCGCACCGTCTACAGACGTACCTATACTCGTTTAGGCAGCATTTTTAACATTCTTTCAGTGCTTCTCTTGTTTGGTTTTTCTTTTTTGTTATCTTCTTTTTTCCTCTCCACAATATATTATTATGTCCGAGGAAAAAGTTGAGAATTTTGAAAATTTTACGCGCCAAGAAAGAAAGCTTTCTTTATAAATATTGTAAGATGATTGGTTAAAAAAACGTGCGTTTAAGAACATCTATCTAATCTATAGGCTATATTTCCAACAAATATGCGCGTATTTTTGGCTCTCAGATAAGAGGCCTGTTCCCTTCTTTGTGCACAGTTTATTCTTTCCTTCCATCTCTCTTTTATTTTTATGCCAAGGCTGAACATTCGCCATGGTAGGGAAAAGTTGCTGAATACCTTACTCTATCACTTTTTTTGTCTTTATTTGAAGATACATCAGCGACGTTGCTACAGTGGGGCCAGTGAAGCAGTCGCTCCAAGGTGCCCAATTGTGAGGGGGTAAAATTTCGATCAAAAAACGTTTATAAATTAGGAATAAAATAAAAATAAAAATGTTTTGAAAAAAGTTTATTTTAAACACAAGAACACAGCTTCGGATTAAGATACGATGGGCCACTAAGAAAATCCTCAAACGGACCATTTTGCGAGCAAAACAAAAACAAAAGCAAGAAAAAACAGCTGAGTATATATTTTTCTGAAATCTTTGCTAATATACAAAATTATAATGTTAATGGAATTCGAGAATGTGATAGTTTCCCAAAAACATGTTTGCAAAAGTTTATGTAAAATTCTACAAAAAAAAAAAAAATGGTAGCGAAACTGTGAGAAAACCTACACGTAAAAAGGGATGAATTTCTGTACCTTTTATATGTGGAAGACGTGGTACATAACACAATTATTTGTTTCATTTATTAATTTATTCTTTTACCTTTTTTTCTTAAATTATCAGACAAAGGTCAATAATAAGTAATCATAAGGCTAGAGACGAGGCTTAGATATAATTTCCAGGACAAAAAAAAAATTTTAGACTCCCCCCCTTATAACGGAACTATATACCCTCTTGCAACATTGCCCAAGCAAAATTGGAATTCATGTTAATGCCGAACAACTTAATCAACTTTGGACATTAATGTCAGTAAGAACCCTACACAGACTTGGATTTATGCTTCATATTAAACTGTTTGCGCATTAGTACTAGCAGTATAATTATTAGTACAGCGATATTTCTACCTAAAAATCGTTCACCGGCGTAGAGTCCATTTTAAATAGGTCAGAAGATGTGTGCCTCGAGTATCTATAATTTTGTTTTTATTTCAAAAGTCTTCTCCCTCTGGCCTGAATTGAAATAGCCATTCTCCATCGTTTTATTCTCAACTGTTATGTACCGTAGTGGTAAAACAAAGAAATAAAAATGTGCCAAAATAATGATAAGTATAAGCGATTCGCTGATTTCATGTAAAATTCTCATTTCTCAGACATTCTAGTGATGTGTTAACAGTAAAGAAAAGACATGTTATCATCAGCAATGATCGTTTACAGAAATACGTAACAATTCGTGTTCAAAAATAATACGAGACTAACTTTTTTTTCTCCCAAAATGATAAAATAAAAAACGGCAGCTGGAATTCGCAACAGGTGGTTGTAAACCGGTGAATAAATTTGCTTGACCTAACCAAAAACGTGATATTGACGTTTTAAGATCCGCATTTCTTTTCATTTATTGCAATTTTCCTAGTTTATTGTCTCCTTTCACACCCTCTCCTCCTTCTAATAATTGGTGCTTTAAGTTTTTTGGATAACATTTAGAGCACACTGCACCAAAAACCGTAGTAGATATAATTTATTTTGAATAAAAAATTTTGTATAACTAGTCAAAAAAAAAAAATCAATATCACTAGTCCTATATTTGAAAATATTATTTGAAAATTATAACATCATTAATATTTTCAAAAAAAAGGTTTATATTAGTTTCCAGATCTAAATGAAAACAAATTATTTTTATTTTTTACTTCCCAAAAATTACCCAACAAGAAAAGGATTGAGGTTGGAAAAAAATACTACGCCGCCTTACACTTTTGATTATGCAACTTAACTAACAGCGTTATCATCGATTTCCGGTGGTTCCACTTTCGCTACTTGAGTAACGAAAAACAACAATTTTTATTAGGAAAATATGCCGAGGCAAGCGGTCTCTTACAGAACTTGAAATATCGTCCGTAAAGTTCTTGATGCGTCAACGTGTCAACGAACGTTTTGACAACCTCTTTGTACCGATTGTTCTCCTAAAAGCTGTACCAAGCGAGCATGTAAGCTAGAGGTTGTTTTGTCTTAAGGCTAATGTACAGATTGATTCCTCATCTTTTTGGAGACCAGAAAATTTACCTGCGTCACTACTTTGAGGCTCTGTATCAGTAGATCAGTAGAACATTATGCAGGTATAACCAATGGTGTTCCCATGAAGTGTTCCAGGTAGGCGCAGCCTACTCTCGAAAAACTGCCCAAAATTTCAGCGTAGGCTGCGCCTGCAAATTGTCACGTAGTAAATATACCATGCTCGGTATTTGTAGAGAGTCAGAGCCTACCTTCGAGATCGGGGATGGTTTTAAGGGGGGCGGAAGAGGCCATTGATCGAGGGCAGCAAATTTTCAAGAGCGGTCTGGGTCAGAAAATTATTGTTAGAAAAAAAAAATCAACCCTTTGAGAAAAATTTTTTTTAAAGAATAGAAGTATGCTCTAATTATACCACCATATTAGAATCTGTATCAATGTAGAAAAAGTAGGATGGTGGGAACCCATTAACCATTCTCCCCCTCCCAAAAAAACGGCTATGTATGCTTTACTAAAGTACTGGAGTATAGGTACCTACACGCATTCTAAAACACTAAAAATACCTAACTAAACCTAATTTTTTTTTTTGTCATTTTGTAATTTCCATTCCCAAGGGAAAATCTTAGGCCACGAAATGTAATTGCCCCGGACGGCGAAATTGTTAATCCATCCAGCTCGAGATTTTTCGTGGGATCATCACTACCTGTAACAGCAATATCTGAAACAAGCGAGCTCAATCGTGGCAATTATTCAGAATGAAATTAATTTACTAGCAATAATATTAAACTACCGTACCTACCTAAGTATATATTGATTATTCAATTTTATAATATAATCTGAGTGAAGCATGTTTTCGTATATATTTTCAACAACCGAAGAGTTGTTAGGACACTGACTGAGACAGACTATATAAACAGAGGGGGCAAATTTGGCCGTGAAAAATCAGAGATTTAAGGCGTGCCAAAGAAAGTCTTCAGTTAAAGTTTTCTTATTTATCTTTTTTTTTTTTTTTCAGATATGGGGGACGATCACTCCCTTGTATCTGCCCATATGTTAATTACGAGCAAAACTTAAAATACATAATTCTCAGTTGTACATTGAATCGAACCAAAACAAACTTCATTTATCAAGAATCACAACGTCGAAAAATTAGTTTTACGATTGATTTTTGAATTCCTTGTTCTTTGAAATATAATATTTTCGTTATGAATTTGCGATCGTTATCATCAATTTTACTCTATTGTGATTGAATTAGAGCTGGAAACTGCACCTATCTAGAAACCGATTCCCATTCTACTTGATGGTTTGATAAGTAAAGTTAGTTTTGACCGAGCCTAAGTAATAAATAGGTAACATAATCATATTCTTTCTTACTTATTCTACGGCTCGGATATTATTTTTCAGCCTGTACCCTGTAGCTGTTTGTTTTAAAACTTTTTTGCGTATGGTAGTAAACTAAAAAACGGTCATGAAACGCATCACCGTAATTGCGAAAGGTTGGCCCGTTCAACTCCAATTGATTCATTGAACGAAAATCAGAAATTTCACTTAAACTGTGTGTACCGTCACACTCTTTATTTTTCCTCTGTACTGGGCTCTGGCTACTTGGCAATTTTACTCAGCGTTTATTGAATAATATATTTGATACCGAAATGTCGTGGGAGAGAGATGATTGGGATCCGGTGGCCTATATAGTATTTTTCAATCACATAATGAAGCACAGATAGGACTAAACCAGATGGTCGCCATTTCGGGAGGAAAATGTGACGGCTACCAGTCTTGAACTCGAAACTTTTCGATTGCAAAGCTGAGCACCTAATCACTACGCCTTGTCGATCCCGTACAGAAACGTTCAAGTGAAATAATAATATTACCTGATGTTCAAATGTTGTTTCAGCACTTTTCAACTAAGATAGCCCTTTTCACTTTGCCAGTCAAGAAAAATTAACGCTTGTTACTTGACTCGAAAAAAAAACAGAACAGAAAAAAAACACGTAAATATCTCTTAATCGATTTTAATGAAACATTATGCAATTTTTTATATTTAATAACATTACGGGCTGCGATAGAGTAACTTAAATTACTAGCAAAATTTAAAAAATAAAATCCTGCAGCGATTCACTTTGCAAATTAAGAGAATTTTTCAAAATGAACACTTTTGTTTCATTATGCACAAAATACTTGAGTTTTTATAAAAAATTGGTGTGATAATCGTTACAGAACCAGGACGTCAACGGTTATTTTCTCCAATTATTGTCCAATTACAAGTAAAATTGCTACCATTAAATTTCACAAGAATTCTGACAAATGCAGAGTAATTTTTGTCATCGCAATAAACAATATAATATCTTTCAATCCATGAAAATAACAGCTACTAATTTGATTTTCCAATATTTGATTACGAAAATTCTCCTAGTTCTCAACCAATAACCGACAGAATATGCTACAAATAATCATAACAATATTTCGAGGAAGTTAAGTTTGTAGAGGTAAAAAAGAATAAAGAAAAAAATGTAATTTTCGAGTGAAAATCCGACAAATTTTTTTTTTTTTCCTAGAAACGTAATTTTATTTTAACATTTAAAAAAAAATACTATTTATTACAAAAAAATGACTGGTCAGGCAAAAGGGGGTAATATAAAATAAGAAACAATAAAATAAGTAATACGAGTTGATGATTATAAATGTTACAATATTATGCAAAATCGAGAACCCAAGATCAAATTAGAAAACTTGAAAATTTAAATCTAACGTAATTTCAAGCAAAAGTAAACGAAAGTCGAAATTTTAGAAAGTGCTTAGATATTTTAAGTTAAAAATTTGGAAAGGGATTGAGGTTGACGGAAGGCGCGCCGGAATCGCAAAAATTTCTGCAAAAAACGATTCGTGAGATTTTTAATCTAATGGCGTAAACATACGTACAAAAAAGAAAAAAAGATTGCCGAATCTATCACAGGACAAACGAAAAAAATAATGAGTTAAATTTAAAAAAAAAAAAAAAAAAAACAAAAACAAAAAAACACGAAGGTAACTAATGGAAAAGGTGTGTTTTCTTTTAAAAAAAAAAAATAATAAATTGAAAAAAAAAATTAAGTGTAGCCCCGTGATTCGTTTGCTAACGATTTGACAATAGGAGTCGAATTAGTCTTACTTTTTATAAGAATAATAAAATAAATGCTAACGGTGGTATTGAGATATTAAGTTTTATGCTGCTCCATTGGACAGCATTTGAAACTAAAAATTATTTTCAACTTGAATTCGATAAATAAAAAAAGATTAATTGGCATATCGATACGAGACTCAACTCTTTTAAATTATTGTTTTCACGTGACATAAACCCGACGGCTAGGAGAATAAACTCTTTATGGTTGGTTCATGGTAAACATTATGGCTCCGCAGTTCTCCATACAGTTCAGTTTATCGTAGAGGTATGACAGTGGATCAAGTTCCGATTCGACGTGTTTGCGAATAAATGGATGCTCAAGTAATTTGTTATACTTGGGACGGCGAGTTTCTTCTTTGATTAAACTGAAACGAGAAGAAAGGAAAATAAAACGTAATTTAAATAATTAATAATAACAATCAACGTATAATACCATACACATATATTCCATTTAAGATGAATGTAGAAATCAAACTCTGTGTAGGTTTTTATATTAATTTTTTTACGGTACACAAATGAAGCACTTATAGATTACTCTATACACTCAACTTAAGACAAACGTTTCTGAAAAAATCAAAGAGGAGCTAACAGCTTTTTCAAATTTATTTTAGAGCATTAAAATGAAGAGAAAATATTTTTTTTCATTCAGTCATTCACCCTCATAAAATATTTATATTAATTTTTATACATTCCCAGCAATTAAATATGACCTAATCGTACTTAATTTTTTCAAAGAATTCTGAGCGTTATTCAAGTGGTTCTTACTGAATAATAACAATATATCTCAAAAGACAGCATAAGTTTGTGTGAAAAATAATTAATTCATGATATCCTTTATGAATTTGCCTGATTCTTCATATAACACTTTCGACTCCTATTATTTTTCTCATTATGTCACCCTCAACATCCCCGATGATTTCACTACGACATTACAGAAGCATAATATTAAGAAATTTTCTTTAGAACTATTATTTGATTATGTCGACCGTTAATACACGTCACTAGGAACAAAAGAAGTTCCATTAACTTTTGCATCGTCTTGGATCGCACGGTGCAATATGCTTACTACAAGTTCCAAAAGTTGCGCTAAAAAATCCAAATACTATTGGTTGTAATTTATACAATTACGAGGAAAAGGGAGGACCTTTTAGTTCTTTGTGAAGAGGGCCTACATAGACAAATAACAATTTCAAATTAGTTTGTCATTGTTGTACTTTGAGTACAGGTACATAGCTTCTTAACCTTTAAGAACAGGATAGTTATATGTTCATTTAACTTTTTTTATTTGTTGTGCTGAGTTACTGTCTATAGTTGAAATTTAGGAGACTTCCCGGAAACACCTTATATTATTCTCAACAGATTGAAATTTTCTTTGAAATGTGTTTTTTCATCAAACCGTGTAATCTAAACCTATAATGCAGCCATAATTTTAAAAATTCTAATGAATACAATCAACAGTACTTATTGATATTAGTTTCATAAAATGGACGAATTTCAATTCACTTACCAAGTGTTGACAAAATCTACGAATTCTGGTGAAAATCGATTCCCATTCTCACAGTTAGGCGACAATTTGGGCGGATCTCCTTCAACAACCTGGTGCAGTTGTTCGAAAACCGAATTCCATTTTGGATACGGGAAACAACCGGTGGCTATTTCAATCAACGTAATACCCAATGACCAGACGTCAGAACGCACATCATATTCTTTACCACGATTTGGATCAATTCGCTCGGGCTGGAACAGGGGATACGTCAAATTAATATAATTGTAGAACCATCGCCACTGCAGGAGTCGCAATACGATAATTACCGCCATATACGGTTGACAGCCTGCATCTCTGGTTCGAGCTATCGAATTTACCAGTTGGCCCGAGATTCCAAAATCGCACAGTTTTATATTACCGGCTTTATCCAACAGAATATTACTCGGTTTCACGTCGCGATGAATGATCTTCAATTTTTCTTTTAAATAATTTAACGCTTTCACAGTCTATGAAAAAAAAAACAATCGATGAAAACATTTTGTACTATATTCACTTGTGATCGAGAAAATAACGAGGCGATGTAATCTTACTTACAGCAACGGTTATTTTACCTAAAATACTTTCTGGAATTCTTTCTTTCAATCGTTCATAAATAAATTTATAAAATTTATCTAATGATGTATCCATTAACTCCATGCATATCCAGCAATCTCCCTGTAAAAATGCACGAGAAAGCAAATTACGATTAAGTATAAACATTGAACGATTTGTTTTTGCAAATTCACAAAATCGATTTTAATTTAAATGTAATTAAGCATGATCAGCTCTGCATTATGGCTAATTTAGAAAGAAATATGATTTGAATTATAGCAAAAAGTTTTCCAAATCTATCTTTCAATTTAATCAATCACTCCTCGACTAATATTTTGAAACTGAAAAATAATGAATCATGAAAAACTTTTCAAAAAAAACTTACATTACATGATCACCACTTCTCAGGCAACCGATAACTCAACATAGGTAAATACTATTCTCAAGTTGTTAAAACCAATTTATGAGATTTCGACCAACTGGTAATAGTACTCGATGATTCAGAGAAGGACATATTTGCAACGAAAACAAGAAACGTTAGCTGTGATATACTAACTTCTTTGAACAATGCCCCATAAAACTGAACTATGTAAGGGCAATCATTCGACTTCATCACCACTTCCAAGTCCATCAATAAACGTTTTTGCTCAGTCTCATCGACTGTCGATCGAATTCGCTGCAAAATAAAATATATTTTTTAATGAAAAATTTACAAATAGTCGAATAGGTGTAAAAAATTTTACGTATCGGAGAAAGATAAAACTGGTTTTCATAGGAATCCTGTATTTCTCCCGCCATGTTTCTGTGACTCTCCTATCAGCTAACTGAGAATCAATCTTAATTTTGCTCTTAAATTTATAAATAATGGACAGTGCGATAAATTCGGTTACTATGCACCAAAACCGGTCTGTGTGTAGATTAATTTGCATCTTAGGCCTTTCACACCATTTAAATAAATAGAATAACTGGCCTTTTTTTTCAATGTTCGGTAGTTATGAGTCAATGTAATAAATATGCGAAAAAATTCAAATAAACTCAATGTTTTGTCACCCACCTTCACTGTTTTCACCTTTGAACTGGTTTCTAATCAGTTTTATAATGAAACATTATTTTATCAAAAGAATACAGTAATTAGTAATATGAATGCCTTTTTTATTTAAAACAGTCATTCAACGCACTGACGGATTTTTGTAAATAACAGAGGTCTTCAATCTGCGTCCTGCCGAGATATTTTTGAAAGCTGTGTAAAAACAATAAAATTGTTTTTCGTTCAGAAAAAGAAAATTCTGGACGGACGTTCCGGTCACATTATTTTATCTTTAATGTTGTCAAATAAATGTTGAAATTGTTTACAAAAATGTTACGACCCACGGGCCCATCAGAATAATGAAGTTCGGCTCTCTGTCTTAAAAAAAAGATGAAGACTCCTAACGCATAATGACCGGTTTATCACACTGGCCGTAACATACATTCATTAATGTGTAAGAACCATCAGAGGATAAAGAAATACCTGTTCATTCGAAGTATTGGCTTGAAAATAAGTTATTTTTCATCGGAAAACAAACAGGAAATTGCCTAATAAAGAATTTATTGGCAGTTTCTTGCAGACTCGTGATAATATTTTGCATAAAACGGAACACCATTAGTTAAGTGTTGAAACTAATTGGTGGAGAAAAAATGTTCAACTCAATATGAGACATGCCTTTACAATTTGAGGGAATGTGAGAGGTTAAAATGTTAAAATAATGAAGAATGTCATACGGAATTACATTATCAATAGAGTATTTTATTACGAATATTTGTCGAAGGACTCAGAGAATGAAATGAAATAAGAACATTGAAAATGTACAAAACTAAAGATCAGCCTAAATTTTTTGAAGTTTTTCAGCTTGTCCAAAATACAGGATGGAAAATAGTCATATCACAACACAAAAGAAGAATGACATTGACGAAAATTTTTCAAATTGAATTGCCTATCTCGTGGTACAGAAAACTTTATCTGCAGTGCCAGAACCCCAGGTGCTAGTTGTGCCAACTTGTTAAACAACCGGTAAGTAAAGGGTTTAACTTTATTTTACCATGTATCTTATCAATTAAACCTAGTTTATCTCACAGTTAAAAGTTGGTACAACTGGGCCTTGTAAATAAATTACAACCCAAGTTTCATGATTACAGGTCATTTTTTCATTGCATAATGCAGGTTTATTGGAAATAATTTTCAATTTTTCGCTGTTCAGTAATATTTACTTTCTTCCAATAACTCTCTCTACTTTCAGAGGCGCGATACAATATTTCAGCAGAAACTATTTTTCACATAATACACAATTCAAACTATCGGGAGATGTTTGAAATAAGATTTTGTCACCAAAATAAGGTCACGGTTCAAAATTTTTCTATGTTATCAATTTCGCAGCTCCTACAATTCGGTAAATAGTCCTTTTGTTGTACATAGCTTTAATAAGATAATTCAAAAAATCTTCACGACTGGCAATGACACACCTCATCCAGACTGACTAGTAATCAATCACTTTTCGCCACCCAAAATGACCAGCCTGTAAGATTAATAAATTAGATGGTGATCCCATAAATTGTACTGCGAGCGCGAGCACTCAATTTCTAGCAACTAATGAAGTAATAAATCAATTTAACGCTCGTTGTAGTTTAATTATAGAAATCTTAGCAACACTCGTACATTTTTCAGTCATCCAAAATCAATGATAATTAATAACAAATATCTCACCTTTACAGCCATAACTGTATTGCTTTTTTTGTGTATCATCTTGTTAACGTTACCAAATCCACCACGACCAATTTCACCCAAATCTTGTAAATCCTCAGATGTGAAATCATAAACCTAACACATCACAATAGAAAATCATCGAATTGTTCCAAATAAATATAATAAAATTAAACCTGACTGACAAATAATACTTACACAATCTGGGGAAACTTGAAGTTTTCCGGTAGTTTGAATGCTTATAAATTTCTCTCTAAGAACATAAAATAGTAGAAAGTTATTACCGGACAAAGAGTACAACAAAATAAACGAGAAAATTACAATTTAAAGAATGTTATGAAAAGAAATAAAACATCGCAGAAGTTTATGAAAATTGGTTTGAAAACGTTATTATAATAAGCGTGTCAGAAAACACAAGGGCTTCATTTTGAGCTGCGCAGATCAGAATGAAGCATAACGTTAATTCAAAGTTAGTCACATTCTGTCTTCATAGATCACGTACATTACGGCAACTCACCTCATCCTTAATTTTTCGCCAGACTTACGTGTTCTGTCACAAAAAAATGGGATTTGGATGAGGAAAAACAGTAAGTTAAATTACCTATTCTTGCGGTCACAAGCACATCTTTACAGGAGGTAGATTCCAAGCACAAATTCAAATAATTATAATACATAAATTAAAATTAACTTACTTGGCTTTTTTGATTAGACCATCGGGATTAGACCTAGGTCGATTGACAATCGGATTTGGTAATCTACTTTCTTCGACTCGAATACTGCGTCAGAAAATATTGAGAGATTCAAATAACGCTACGGTAGATTGTTTTTAAATAAAAAAGACTAACTTACGGTTGGTTGACCACAGCATTTGATCCATTCAATCCACTACCTCCCTGTTGAGGACTGAATGATAACTGAAGTTTACGTTTATCCGCTGAAAACATTACGGAGGTCATTACAAAAATCATTTCATAAGGTGATGAATGAGAGTTGATAAATCGTAAGAACTCACGAGTCATGATATATGGAGTTACATTTACTTCAATCTGCAAAAAACCGAAAAATATCATTAGTTTGCAACTCAGAATATGGACAGTCAAGATGACAGCCACGTAGATCAAAAACAATCACCGATAAAATACTTGAAGTGATTACATTTGCAGAATTTCAAGCAAGTAGTATAGATATAAACTTAATGAAAAGAAACTTTCAACTCACAGTAAAGCAGTAGGAAACTGCAACACTAACTTGACGTTGCAAATGAATCTGAAATCTTGAGAAGAAAATATGAGATTGAAAATTCCTATGATGATCATATCAGACACTTGATGTGAAACGTCAAACGGTAGCTGAAGCTGATAAAATTCTCTACGTGACCAACAAAATCAATTCCTTCGTCATTGTGATTAGTCATTACCAAAATTAAATACGAGAGAATATGCAAATAAAGAGGAAGAAACAAGTTTCGACAGTCTACACTCCGTTCATACTAAGAAGTGCTTGACGTCAAAAATCAGAATAACAATAGACGTTGCAGTTGGTTAGTGAGAGAGGAACGGGTATCGATGCACATTGCCATACAACAAAAAGCATCATTTTATGGAGTAAACAAACATCGTATTTCAAGCAGATAAGTGTGGATATGGATTTTGACGTCACGCATTCTTAGCGTGAACATAGTACAAGAATCATATTTACAAACGTTACTTTAACCTCCCTTCACTTGAACTTCACTTTAAAAAAGTTTCCTGCACAAATTCGTACTTAAAGATGTGGGAACATTGTATCTTTTATGAGAGTTCCAATGTAAAAATGAAATGTTATCACACCCTTAAATACAAAATTGTGCCAAAAGTCATTTTTAAGTGGAGTTTAAGTGAAGGGAGGTTAAAGTGACGTTTGTGAATATGGGCCCAAGTTAAGGTACGTCTCCACAAGTCAAGTTTTCTAGAGGCTAGTTGAAAATTTCTAGCTGCAAGTCATTTTTCTCATGTAAAAACTACCGCTAATCAAAAGTTACAGCTAGAATTTCACTAGCCTGCATAAAATTTATTACCTCGTGTAAACTCAGGGGATAGTAAAAACTTGCAACTAGCCAGCTATCCAAACTGAATGGATAGTTAGTAGTGCTAGTAGATAGAAGAATGACCAATGATATCATGAAACGTATAAATGTACTAATCCTATAATATCAGTTTTGTAATTTTGTTGTTATCAATAATTTTGATTTTGCTGTAGTTGAAATAAAATTATTATTAGAATAGTTCAACAATTTTTATTAATCTTTGATAATTGATAACAACTATCTTACCACAGTGGAAAACGCTATCATTGTGTTAACACTTTTTATTCTATCCACTAGTTTTTGCTTGCAGCTAACAAAATAGTGCTAAATTATTGCAACATGTAAATATGAGTGATAATTTCTCTAGCAAATATAGCAAACTAGCTGCGAGAAAACTTGCCTCGTGGAGATGTACCTTTAGTAATGTCCTACATCTAGCTAGTCCCTCAAAGGCTAGTCCATTATATGTATAGTTGAAAGGTGGTACAGTGTGGGTGAATGCAACATAATAAGTATCATTAGCGGAAGGTGATTTTTATTCAGAAAAGTTTGGCAACTTTACCATTAAGTGATAAATTGAATAACAAAAATTTTCAATTTTGGTTAAAATTACTTTATTTCTCACTTGTTATCGATCTTTTAAGCACGTAGGACGTCAATAATTGTTGATAAAAAGCAAAATCAGAGGAACCTTATTCTTCCAATAACACATATTTATGAAAGATATCTTGCCTATTCTTATCACAATGCTCAATTCATATAGTTATGAATAGTCAAATTAAGGCTCTGTACTAGCAGGAACAAGAATTTGGAACTAGGAACTGAATTAAATACAATTGAATAATTGCTGGCTGTTAACTGTGTGTAGTAAAATGCGACCAAGCTCCTTAGAAGAAATCAGAGATAAAAGCTCTCATAGCTTTGACTATACAGAATTAACATGGACTGCTATTTGATTGAAAAATACGTACAAAATTTCTTGCCAAGACATAGGAGGAAAAAGTTAGTCGGGTTGGGTTGATAATGATTTCAATGTTCTTTGCGCGGTAATTTTGTTTAGAATAGAAATTATGAAAATTTAATTTAATACCATAGAAAATGCTTCTACTTATTACTTTCTCGTTAATAAAAATTTAAAAATATAATTAATTCAGTTGAACCTCAAATTTCAGCAATATTATACTAACTTCATCTTACATCTTCTAACGTCATTCTTATCACAAATAGCAGTCCATGTTCATTCTGTATAGTCAAAGTCTCAAGAGAGCTTTTATCTCTGATTTCTTCTAAGGAGCTTGGTCGCATTTTACTACACACAGTTAACAGCCAGCAATTATTCAATTGTATTTAATTCCCACATTTTTAAGTACAAAATTGTGTAAAAAACTTTTTTAAAGTGAAATTTGTTGAGGTGAGTTTCGATCGTTTCATCCAAAGAAAATTAAGCACGGACATTTATCAACAGTAAAGTTTATTTATGACGTTAGTACAACGACTGTCGAGCGGAGAACATTCTCCGTCGAGCAGTGGCGGAAAAAATATTATACTGGCGATCAGTGTCGCCACATGTAGAAAGAATAAATGTAATATTGGGTTACATGCAGTGTTGGTTAGTATACAGTTATGTGTTCGTGAGGTAGTGAGGGAATCGTATCCCAACAAAATTTAAGTCAAATGAAGTTAAAGTATAATTAAAGTGACATTTGTGAATATGGGCCAATATGTAATAATGTTAGCTATATATATATATAATAACAAACCATATATTTGGTAGGTAGCGCTAATTGTATATTTATTCTAAAACTACGTCATCTTTTACATCAGTGACTACTCTGATGATATGAGCTGATAGCTGTGAAGAAATAGGAATTATCAACTGGTCCAGCCAGACGAATATGACGACGAAAGACTTTAATTGAACCATGACATCGAAAGAAGATCAAACACACATATTACGAACACATAAATAATACACCAAATATTCACTTTCACAAACTTTTATTTTCACACAAGATGGTGAAGATGTTAATTCATCAACGTTTGATGAGCGACAAGAGGCACACAAAATATAGTATCACAGTTGGGTTTCAAACATAAAATCACAGATTACAAATAATACTAAAACAGTGTTACCACAACATATGATATGTGAGAATAATAAGCTAACGTATAATATAATTTGCTATCATTCTCACACGCCTCCTCAAATTATAATTATACGAATTGTCAATATAAAACAAATTACTAAATTAACGACATAAAATAATAGATTGGTCATTACACAAAAATGACAATCAGAAAATTATAAAGCAATTTTATCAATAACAACCTAAAAACTACCCCTTTTTTTACACATTAAATAATTTTTTAAATAAATAATTTTGTATTTAAATATTTAATAATTTTATTAACATTACTGATTAAAAACATATTATTTTTTAATTTTATAACATAAAAATTAATTAATTTTTAACAAAATTTATCATAAAAAATTACAACGTGAAAAAATATTAACATATATGGTAAACTTATACAAAAAGTTACAACAATTTTAACATCTCACAAAACATAACAAATTTAGGTAAGAACCCTTAGTAAATACCTAAAATGTTCATCAGTAGCATGACTGGAAAATTGGCTAAAATACGATATTGCAAAGCAAATATCAGGCCGTGACCCTAGCATTAGGTACATTAGACATCCCAAGAGCTGCTGGTAGTCGTTATTCAACACACTATCACACGCATTGAGATCCCTGTCCAATTGGAGTTTGGGGTCAATAGGTGTGTAGGTAGGTGCACAATTTTCAAAACCGAAACGCTTCGCAACAGTCTCAATGAGACCTCTTTGCTCAATTTCCAAGATGCTTTCGTCACAATTGTGATTAATGTTTAATCCTAGGTACTTATTAATTTTTCCCAGGTCTTTACATTTAAATATTTTATTAATTTCCCTTTTAAAATATGTGATTAGTGTTTGATTATTCAAACTTATTATAACATCATCGACGTATGTGAGTAAATATACTATAGAGTTATTACTTTTATTTGTGAAAATACATAAGCAGTCATCAGCATTACTTTGCACGAAACCAAGAGAGAAAAGGAATTCATTGAACAATCTGTTCCATACCTTAGGCGACTGCTTCAGACCATAAATCGACCTATTTAATTTTAATACATTATTGTGTTTATTTATCTGTGTTTCTATACCTTCTGGTATCTCAAGATATACATCTTCCGACAGAATACCATTCAGAAAGGCATTACATATGTCTATCTGTTCAATATAAAATTTTAATCTATTACTGACTGCCAACAGTGTCCTAACAGTCGAAAGTTTCGCCACCGGCACATAAACTTCATCAAAGTTATATCCTTTCTTCTGCTGACACCCTCTGGCAACAAGTCTGGTCTTATACAGGACTTTATTATTATTATCATATTTTTTATTAAATATCCAGCGACATGTGATGGTGGGGGTGCCCTTTGGACATTTGGTCACCTGCCAAGTCTGATTGGAATCCAGAGCTTTAATTTCATCTGAAATAGCTTCTTTCCACATCATACTGTCAGGTGCAGCTATCGCCTCCTCAAACGTCAAAGGGATGCCATCCTCAGCAACATATATACAATTTGCAATGCCATCACGATCAGTCGCATCCTGTGGTAAACAATCCAAATTTAGATCCCCGTCTACTTCTATATTCTCCAAGTTAGACTCTGTAATTTCATTAAAATTATTATCATCTTTTGTGTACTTATTACTATTATTTCCTATTTTATTTTCGAAGAACTCAACATCTTGTGACAAACGTATTTCTTTTGTATTTGTGTCTAATAATCTATATCCACAGGGTGAATACCCTACCATAACTAATTTCTCACTTTTGCTTTTATTGGAATTATGTTTGAATGACAACATATATGCGGCGCATCCAAACGTCTTTAATTTTGTATAATCATATTTTTCATCAAACCACCTCTCAAATTGAACAAAATCCTTATTTGTGGGGCATCTATTCATTATATAGACAGAGCACAATATGGCTTCTGACCAATAGATCTTGTCAAGACAACTCTCAAATAACATTGTTCTCGCCCTCTCACAAAGTGTCCTGTTCATCCTCTCAGCCTTCCCATTCTGCTGGGGACAGCCACCAACTGTAGGTTCAAAAATTATTCCCTTCTCAGCACAATATAACTGGAAGGTTGTATTTGTGTATTCTGTGCCACGATCACAGCGGAGTCTTTTTACATTATATCCAAATTTATTTGAGACCATTTCGTGATATTCCCTAAATTTTGTGAACGCTTCCATTTTACTCGTCAGTAGGTACACACAACAAAAATTGGAATAATCATCTATAAATGTCATAAAATATTTCACTCCTTTATATGAAGGAGGATTTATCGGACCACAGAGATCAGTATGCACCAATTCCAGAGGCTTTTTAGTTTTTCGTTCATGCCTCAGGAAAGGTGTGTATCTCTATTTCCCCATAACACAGGGTTCGCACAACAATCTGTGGTTGGAGTCAACGTTTGGTATTAAACCTCTGTTTGACAACAACTTAACATCATTAACGTTCAAATGAGCAAGGTGCCTATGCCACACAGTCAGCAGGCTTGATTCATCCTCCAACGTCAGATTGCACGATTGACTTGAGATTTAAAAAAAATCAATCGTGTACAAATCTGAGTCCATGCTAACCCCAGTGGTTACAATTTTCCCACTGCAGCGTTGGATGACCTCAACTGATTCCTCTCTAAACAGAGTATCAAAACCCGACTTGCTCATTCGTTTCACAGAAAGCAGATTTTGTGGCAGCTCCCGAGCATACCTTACATTCTTTAATTCGATTATAATTCCATTTAACAATTTCAATTTCACCGTACCCACAGACGTGACAAAAAGCGAGACTCCCTTTTTCGCAACACAAATATTATGATGGTGAATTAATTCGATGTACTTAATATCATTTATAATATGAATTGTGCATCCACTATCGACAACAAATGTGGTTCGAATGATTAAACTATCATCTTTATTAATTTCAAAATCATCAACTTTACTATTATTATTATTATTAACTGTGAAACTAAAGCCCAATTCAGAGCATCCGTCATTAACATTATTATTATCGTTACACATTTGTGCAGAATTCCTATTAGAATTACCATTACGATCATCAGATCAACTAAAATTATTATTAATTTGATTGTGATTTTCTTGATTATTGTTATTCCTATTCTTAACAAAACAATTACGAGCTATATGCCCAATTTTGTTGCAGAAATGACATTTGATCTTAGACTGACCATTATCATTACTACAATTACGACCACTATTACTAAAATTATTATTTTGTGAACCTAAACTGTGATTATTATTATTAAAATTTCGACCTTCAATATCAGAAGACGAGTTGTGAAAATTATTATTATTATTGTGAACTCTTCCTCGATTAAAACCACGATTATTGTTTCGATTTTGCGACTGGCCACGATTGAAATGATTATTAAAATTACCAGAATTACAACCGACATTGTTATGGTTACCAAAGAACAGATTCTCTTCAACAGCAACAGGTACTAATGAAGGTTTTAGTGACACAGAATTCAGAGAATTACCTCTAACAGTCGACTTGCTATCCGAAGATAGTTCACGCTGGAAATTGTTCAGCCTCATGAACACTCCATCCCAGGTGACGACTTCTGCATCCTCCAGAACAACTTTGATCAGACGAAATTCGGCGGGCAGCGATCTCAGCAACACCAGGATAAACTGCTTCACAGTTGTCAAGTCTCCCAGTTCGGTCAAACGACGACATCGAGCACGAAAATCAAGAAGATACTTCTGCAAATCAGCACCAAAAACATACTGTTTAGCATACAACTCTCCTCGTAAGTCCATCAACGTCTGGTCATTTCCATTGTCAATTAAAGTAGTCAGCACATGAAACATCTCTTTCGCCGTCAAGTACGTTTGTATCATCTCCAGGTATTCGTCAGTCACATTATTTGCAATCAGGAACATCACCTTCGCATTTTCCTTCGACCAAGTATCTCCCCTATTACAAACAGTCGGTAAAGAATCAGTTATTATATTACCCAAACATTCCTTCGCCAACAACAGCTCCATCCGGAACGTTCAATATTATTCAGCTTCCTAACGTCCATCTCGAAAACAGGTAACGACGATCAGTTGCACTGCAAACAGCAATTTCAGCAACTATCAGATGCGCCGACCAACGAATCAACTCGAATGAGATCACAGGAACAGCG
This sequence comes from Ericerus pela, assembly GCA_011428145.1. Lineage (NCBI taxonomy): Eukaryota > Metazoa > Arthropoda > Insecta > Hemiptera > Coccidae > Ericerus > Ericerus pela. Next base: position 644,470 of record WOFM01000373.1, on the reverse strand, counting down.
AGAAGCGAACATATTAAAAGACGAAAAATAAATTAGCAGACATGGTTACTACTTGGGAGAAGCGATAAGGATTCGACAGCACAACATTGACGAATTATAACAATGGCGACCACGTTGACATCCAGGTAACTGGGCCCATAACCTGTGAAGAAATAGGAATTATCAACTGGTCCAGCCAGACAAATATGACGACAAAAGACTTTAATTGAACGATGACATCAAAAGAAGATCAAACACACATATTACGAACACATAAATAATACACCAAATATTCACTTTCACGAACTTTTATTTTCACACAAGATGGTGAAGATGTTAATTCATCAACATTTGATGAGCGACTAGAGGCACACAAAATATAGTATCACAGTTGGGTTTCAAACATAAAATCACAGATTACAAATAATACTAAAACAGTGTTACCACAACATATGATATGTGAGAATAATAAGCTAACGTATAATATAATTTGCTATCATTCTCACAATAGCTCTCTCTTGTATTTAGTTTAGTTCAGGTTTGGTGCAATGTTCTACTATTACTTGTATCTTATTAATTACTTTCTTAATTACCTGATAAGTTATTAAAAGAGCTCACTTCACCATTTGTACAAGTATATGCCATAGTATTGTAGCTAGCTTTTAGCTTTAGCTGATAGCGTCTTATTAATTACTTTCTTAATTACTTGGTAAGTTATTAAAAGAGCTCACTTCACCATTTGTACAAGTATATGCCATAGTATTCTAACTAGCTTTTAGCTTTAGCTGATAGCGTGGAATAGCTTTATTTTAAGGTAAAAAAGCTATAACTTTATTTAGCTAGCTTTATGATTGAATACCCATTAGCATAGCATTAGCTTTATTTTTTAGGCTTTCTTCCAGCTTTTTATAATTTTTGTTATGATTTTTAATATTTTACTTTTTAACATATTTTTCACTCATTTATGTGCTCCTCTTGAATTTTTCATAACTTTTACTCACGTTATCATTTGTATCTTTATTTAAATTTCAAATTTTAAAAAACTGGGCTATAAAGTACAATGACATGAAATATTCAATAGTTAGAGGCAAGAAGTGAAGTCAATAATTTTTAATAATCATGCATCCTGAAGTAAGCAATATTGGAAAATATTTCAAGTTCAATGCTAGAGCATTCAGTCAATGGCCCTGGCAAATAAGAGTTGTACTTGGTTCTGGTTTTAACTGATTCTGATAGCATTTGTAGTGAAGAAGATGAGGACATCACAAATTATCTAAATCATGAAATTTATGTTGTTTCCCTTATAAAAAAAAAAAAAATTGGATTTCTTGTTGAGGTAACTCATGAAAAATAATACTATAACTTATGATTTAAACTTGGCTTTGTTTTGTGGTAAAAATACATTAAAATTCTCTGTCTCCATACATTATTCTCAAGTGATGTAATTTTTTGAAATGTTTTTAAATCTGTGATTAACAATATTTTTGACTAGTTAGTTGTAGAATTTGAAATTGTGAATTACCAATAAGAAACAAAAGAGTAAAAAAAAATATACACTTTAATGTTCAATCATAGAAGACATATTCCCTTCATATTCCAATCATTACTTTAAAAAAAAAAAAAAAAAAAAAAAAAAAAATTCAACTTAGAATATTTAAATATCTACAAGCTCCATTTGATAGGATTACACTACTTACACCAGCCTACACCAGTAGGGCTGGTCCACAAATATTCAAATAAAATTTGGTTAAAAATCATATAATAATCCTACATTTATAGAATCACTCTCCAGTGTAGGTTGGTGTAAGTTGGTATAGTCCTATTAAATGGAGTTAATATGTTACTTAACTTTCATACAGTTGAATTTTGACCTCAGAAATTCAAATGAAAAAATTTTGTAAATAATGAAAGGTAGTTCATATAATGAAAAAAAAAAAGTCAGCCAATAGCTTAGAAAATAGCTACCTTAATTTTTAGAGCTAAGCCAATAGTAGATAGGTTAGCTTTAAATTTTTAGTGTCAATCGTTTTATCCAATAGCTTAGCTTTATTATAAAGCTACAGTACTCTGGTATATGCTGTCTCTTTTTTAGTATGTTTTCTTTAAAAAATCTACTTATTACACTAATGTGGTAGTAGGCCTCCTGCTTGGCGGTACATTTTTCATTTCATAACCTCAGGAAAATTTTGGCAGCGATAACTCAAATTCATATACATATATTCTACATTATAACGTATATAAGCCAATTTCTTATTACCATGGTACAGGCACATAGTATACAATATAATAGAGAATGTATACCCATCTAAACGCTGCTACAAAAAATGGCACAACTTATGAAGAGCTGTTCCCATCCTTTGCTACCAAATTCAAATTTTTTCACCTTTATTTGTGCCTATTAAAAATTATAAATTTTTTTTTTCAAATAATTGAATCAAATGAATGAATAAATATAACTGACAGTTCAAAAATTACATCAAAGTGCCATTTTTCATCTCACATGCCTCCTATATTATATTTGATACTCTGTGAGTACAGGTTACAATTTTTATCCAATAGGCATGAACATTAGTACTCAAGTAAGGATTGACTTGATTTTCTTGCAGATCAGTGGTATGGTACTCCTGGTATGGCTATTTTCATTCATGTTTCAGCAATAAAATTATCAATTCTGATCAATAACTACGAAATTTATAACAAATATCATAACTTACCATACATTTTTATATGTATTGGTCACACAGTACTTCCAGTAACACTATTTTCTTTTTTATTTCACCTATAAAATGCCTAATTTTAGACCAATAGGAACATAATTTGGAACAAATATTTGTTTCAATCCGTTAATAACTTTTTTTTTAGTGACGACCTAATTTTACATTTTTTGAAAACCTACTTTTTCTAACGAAGCTGTTGCTGCGTTAGAGTTTTTTTTTATTTTATAACTTTATTTTATTACTTATAATTTCAAATAAAATAAAATAAATACAATAAAGTTATAAAATAAAATGAAAGTAAACATAAATATGTGGTTAACTTTTGTAAAAAGAAAAGTTCATGCAAATTTGAAAAAAAGAGGAAAAGAAGCTTTATCGGAGGTATCATCTGGTCTATCTACACCAAAATATATAATATGCTACAATAAATTATAATAAATACTTTTTTAAATTTCAAGTATATTGTTCCAAAATTTTGTATTTTATGATCAATATAAATACAAAAACAAAAATAGTGGTACTGTAACTACCAATCCACATCAAAATTTACACTTTAGAAATATCAATAACTACCATAGTTTTTTTTGTAATTTGTTCATCTGAAACTAGAAATGAAGTATCCATATATCGATTTGTTTGTTAGATATCAATTACTATCGATATTTAAAAATTTTTTTTGAATTATAGATGAAAATTACCAAACATTGTTTTATACAGTAAAGTATTGCTGTGCTAGAGTTTATTACAATGTATGTGTATGTAGTATGTAAAATGAGACTATTCATAAAGATGCACATTTCACACTTATCTGCAGTATAAATATACGTATACATTGAATATCTGTACAACATATACACTCAATATCATGCATGACTTGCATATTAATTTAACGTCTATCACACATATTCTGACACATACGTGTCATTATGCATTAGCATCAGGATGTATGTCTGAGTAAAATTACATAAAACATAAAAATTGTTATGTATCATATGCACCATTTTATGCATCAACCATAAATTATTTATGTGTTACATGCCTATACATTCTTTAACTACTAAAAATATTACTTACATTTTGACCTCAGATAACAGGAGTGTGCCATTTGTCCAGATGCAATTATAAAAGTGAAAAATGGAATATAATTGTGATGTAAAGATCCCAAACAGACCCAAATTGTTTTTTTATTGTAAACATATCCAGAGTTGTGAGGTAGAATTTTTCTTTTTTATAAGCTTGTATTCTACTCACTACAGTGATTTTAAAATATAACAATACTGCAGCCAGCCTTCCACAACAAAATAATATTTATCTCGCATGAAGCTAAAGCCAAAAAATAAAAAATAAAATCTTATCTTTAAAAAACTTGTTTTTATCTTAAACTTATTTAGACTTACCATTAGTGCCTCAGGGGTTTTCAAAAGAAAGTAAAAAATTATTTATAAACAATTATGTGTAGTACATCATCAAATATATTTTCATATGTGCTGATTCTGTGTTTGCAGAAAACTTTTTTATTGGACTCTCCCTCAAAAAAACAGTCAAATTCTATCATAAGTTCTAACTGTGAGGATCAATGTAATTATCATTTACTAGAGCTTAAATTTGGTAGGTAGTTGGTTCCAAACATATGAAATATTAGTTTTGAGTTTGATAAAATTTGATTTAATAGTTCAGCTTTGGGAGCTGATGAAAATTTAATCAATGGGGGTAATATTTAATTGTTATGACACAGTGCTGAAATTTTGCAAAAAAGCTTTTCTGGCCTTCATGAGCTAGTAAAACTTACATTTTTCAAATTTTGTTAACTTCCTCCCCCATTCATCCACTTTCCATTTATAGGCTTCAGAGAAAAAATGAGTCTAGGCTGTTATGCATGGATTCACTTGATGCAGCTTGAATAGCTAAATCTAATGCTATATCATTTATTGTTGTAGTTTTATTAGGAGGTGAGTTATAGGAGAAAAATATTGGTGCAAATATATTTTTGTATTTTGTGGGTACCCAGTATTGCGGAAGGGTATGGTTTTCCCCAACTCGATGTGCCTTGATGAGCTAATTCCAATGCCACAATGCTTATTTTTGTAAATTAGTTAAGAGGTAAGTTAGGGCCAAAAAAGTGTTGAAAATAGGGTTGTGAGTTTTCTGATTGTCAAGAACATCAGATAGATACAAGTATGAATGAGATCAATTTGCCTTGTCTTGCCAATCATTTTGATATCCAACTCAAGTCTGGTATAATTAGGGGTTGAAATATTCCTCTTTTTCCACAATTTCTTTTACAATTTCATTTTTTTATTTGAAAATGAAATCAGTATCAAGACATAAATAAACTGCTTCTTTTGGTCAGTATGATACATAAAAATGATGTATTTTATCACAGTGAATCCAATGAGCCTATTGCCAAAGCTCTAGCTTCATTAGGTAAAAAGTTATCGTTCTTTTAAATTTTGATCAAATTCTGAAAAACCCTCTTCATTCATTCGTGTTTTCCTTCATACTGAATGTAGATAAAACAGAATCATTACAAAATTGATACAGCTACCTTGGCAATAATTCAGCCAGGTAGTACACCCAAACAAATCTGCTCCTCATTTCTGAAGTTTTCATTTATTCCAAGTTTTCATCATTCCTAGTAATAAAACAGTCAAAATTGAAATATCCAATTTTGCTTCAAATACACAATATGATACATGAAAATTATGTATTTTTTCATTGAAAATCCAATGAGCCTATTGCCCAAGCTGTAGCTTCATTAACTCAAAGATTATCACTGAATTTTACTAATATTTTTCATTATTCTCCATAATAATATGATCAAAATTGAAATTGACTACTTCTTTCAATTATTAAACTAAAATATGTACTTATTTACCTATTGTATAGTTTTTCATTTTAAAATAATTCATAATATTCAGGCTACTAGCCTTTGAATACTGAATTTTCTTTAAATAAAAAAATGAGTGTATGATGATACATATGGTTGAAGTGAAACTTCTATTTGATGTCAGCATATAACAAATTGTTATAAAAACAGTTTGGTTCATTCTATATTAAATATGGGAAAACCACAGGACATAAAAAAAATGGTATAAATTTAATTAATAATTATTGGAAAAGTAACAATTTATTTGGGAAACTAAAATATGAAATTTGACTGAAGAATTAATTAATTAAAGAACTTCGACCATATACTAGATAGACTGGTTATGGCAATGGAACTGAAGCACACATAAATGACATCACAATGTGGCAAATGCATGTTAAATCCCATAAAGTTTTTTGAAGAAAAAAAATCAAAAAGAGTTTATTTTTTCTTCTGAAATGAATTTTTCAATAGAAAAAAAAAGAAATGATTATGTACAATTTTTCAAAAAAAAAAAAAATTTCAACCTGGCTGAAATCAACTTTAAAAACCTGGAAATAACAACAGTATAAGATGGGTAAAACAACTTCTTTCCACAATGTGACGTCACACTCTGTATTTATCACTGCTTCAATGGGAAGCATTGTACAGGGCCAGTCTATCTAGTGTATGGTCGAAGTTAAAGAAACAGATACATACTGATAATGACTTGAAAAATTTAATCTTTTATAAAAATTTTGTGACTTGCATAAGCCTCAATTATATTCAGTTAATCGATTAATGTTGCAAAAATAATTATTATCCCAGAAGAAAATGCACTAACATTCACTCACACTCTCACTCTCTCTTTCTCTCTCTCACAATCACTCACTCACTCACACACTCGCACATCATTCTGCTTTACGCCCCTCACCGCACAAACATATACATTGTATATCAATAGATAGTAGTACTGGTGTGCTGGTGGCGGTATGAATGATTCAAAAGGATCATTTTTGTCATTTGGAACTATTTTTCATTCTTGTTAGAATTTATGTCCCAAACAAAACAATTTGAATACTCATCCATAAGAACTTTCCTTTTAAAAAACTGTTTATTTATGAAGAGCATACACTGCATACCTTGATAATACACCAGTGAGACCTAGTAATCATTGAAGCAAAATATAACAAATTTGTTTCAAAAGTGCAATATTGTGTTCGACTTAAATTGACAGGAGCACACGCACAACCACACACCTACACACACATCAACAAGACTAACTTATGGTCTAATGGCTTGATACTTACTTGTAAGTTTCTCGTAGCCTTTAACGAGAGCTATGATGTTTACACATCAAAAAATAAATTCTCTATTTGACCCATGCCTATGCTATATGAGTATTTACTTATATAGGTATTAGGTACGTAGGCTGTACTTGTATGTAAGGTTTTGCAATCAAAACTATGAATTACTCTACATTTTTGAATGAAAAAATTTCTCTTCACTTTATATCAAGCAGAACTTTACATATTTCTTTCTTATACCATAGTGCCTGAGCAAAAAAAATGATGATACATTTTTTCACAAGAAATTCAATGAGCCTAAATTCTGTAACTTCAGCTCTATTATTTCACAAGTTATTTGGCTTCTTTAGAATAAACAAGTTTTGCTCTAAATCAACAAATTAATGTACACAAATTATGAACAGATTTTGAAGTTGTTGAAAATGACAATGAAGGCGTCAAAAAAAAAATATATTCACAGAGAAATTGAACAAAAAATTGTGAAAATGAATCTGGAGGAGCAGAAGCAAGCTCATCAAATTTTTCATTCAAAAGTATACCTCACTTTCACCTTTCAGCCAAAATATTGTTGAAAATTGAAATAAATTTTTTTTCTTTAAAATAGCCTGCCAAGTGATGAAATAATGCAACTATTGGGAATTTTAAACAAATAAATGGGGCTATAGATTGCTAAAAAAAAGAAGAAATGAGAGCGAAAAAACTAAAGCCCTACAGATACGAGTACGGCAATATGCCGTTTAGTATCCAACATTTCATAAGTGAATTCATTAATATTTATGTTAAATTCAAGAAATTTTATGATTTTTGATTTTTTTAATTAATTTTATAGATCTTTTTCATTGGTTCACTTGAAATCTACACTTGCTCAACACACTGGAGGGCCATAGAAACAAGTTTCGGATCATACACAATTCTATGGGATCAAACTACATGCAATCAAAGTTATTGAATGAAATTGTAGGAGAACCATTGCTTTGAGGAAGCTGACATTTTGCTGAAACATTAACATATATTTGCTAAAGGTTCTGTGAAAATTTTTCTGAATTTGTACCATTGGTTCTTGACATAAAGCAGAAATTCTGAAAGGGTTATGTGAATTAAACTGTGGATACAAAATGGCTTATTCTAGTACTTGTATCTATAGGGCTCTAAAAAAAACAACCAAAAAATTTATCAAACTACGCGCAAACTCAATGAGCAGCCAATTAGCAATAGAAATGAAAAAAATTAATCCCTCTTATTTGAGCTTTACCTTCGAGGATACATATAATGATGAAGACGACACGGAACAGTAGCTCTGTTTGATAGGACTACACCGACTTACATCAACCTACACCAGGAGGGCGATTCCACAAATGTAGGAATTTTATACGACTTTAGGTCTAGTTTTACATGAATATTTGTGGAATATCCCTACCGGTGTAAGTTAGTGTAGTCCAATCAAACACAGCTAGTTTTAACCTAGGGTTGAATGTCCATACAATAGCTCTCGTATGTTGGCGTACAAAATACCCCAGACTGAACACCCCAACCAATCAAAATTGAAAATCGATGTAAAAGTAAGGTACTTTGTATGCCAGTGTTTATAAATGTTGTAATAGAAATCCCACCTTATCTCCTTCTTCTTCATCATCATCATCATCACCACACTATATATATATATGTCATACGTTCTACTTCTCTCATGAATCGCTTCTCCTACTTTTGATCACCGATAACACTGTGCTTCACCATTTTATATTAAATTGTATTTTACTTTCAAATATATTTTTAGTCTGCTAATAAATTTAATCATGAATTAAAGTCTCATGTTCTTTTTTGGTCCTCGCATACTCTACCTCCATCAATAAACAAATGCACATTGCAAGATTTTCCTCCAATCAGATATTTAGTTGGAAGTACACTTGTTTGTAGACGCGCTTTCTATAGATAGGACACCGAAACTGCCCATGTGTCACCTCCATTATATATATATCCTCGAAGAGCTTTACTAAAAATCTGTTAAATGGCAGCCGCTTTGCTTAAAAATCGTAATGGCTACAGGGATAGGCTCATTGAAAATCTCGTCGCAAATAATCCGACATCCACTAAAATCGTCCAAAATATGGAATGAAATATTTTATCACAAAAAGGGGAAAATAGGTAGTCTACATTAATGAAGGCAAGAATTAAACAGATACCAGTACCCAGCATTTAAGCACATGTGAATTCAGCTTGGTGAACAAATAATGTTTTTTATCGCACCTTACTCATATAACTTTATGAGTATTCAATCCCAGAAACGGCGCTTTAGCTTTTACCAGTCCACAACTTTTGAAAAGCGTTTAGAAGAAACACCTGGGAACCGCCTAGGTAACAACCGTAACACTACAGCTTTTCACATTGATTGGTTGTTTACCCAATTCATTCCGAGTGAGATTGTTTACCTACTTTAACGTTTTATACCAGTAAATAGTAGAACATTACAATGGTTTCGATTGGTTAATACAATATTAATTTGATAAAATTGTAAAATATTTGATAACAATCCTTGTCAAAACAATTTCAACTTGCGTAAACTTGGGATAAAATTTTGAATTACTTTTGTTTCGGTTGTTTATTCCCAACGTACACCTGCGGTCCTGCCACACAATATAACAATAAAAAGTAGTAAAACGGATTTCTGTCCTCCTTATAGGTCCTCTTGTCTGTTTTCGTTTTACTTTCGTTTCTCATGGACACTGAATTTAAAGAAATTTTCGGCGAACAAATTTCAGTCCCCTTCACGTTAGTTTAAATAAATAGGTACGTATAAATTAAATTACGTATCTGGAAAAATCTGATGTACATGCAAATGACACGTGATCGAGTAAAAGATACACAAAATGATGGTCAAAAAAAGAAATGGGTCGTTTATTATGTACAATGTTGAATGTAAATAATTTATTGTACGTTTAGAACTAAGATAACAGAAAAAAGTTCGAAAATCAAAAAAAAAAAAATCGTTCATTTCATGGATACGCTTTCATCATACAAACCGGCATTAATGTATTACATAGATTACAATCAATCAAGAAAACATTATGAGGAAGAAAAAAAAATACGAAGATGACTGTAATAACACTGAGGGGGAAAAACGTCACCACTCTGACATAAAGTATTCCAACAATGACCGAACTGTGCATTTTCACAATTCCTGAAAACAAAAATCACCCAAAAAAGAAGTTCCCGAATCAGACTTCCTTTCGTTTTTTTCCTTTTACTGAAGGAATTCCCGCATAAATTTAAAGAATAAACCCATAGTGTTTTTTTTTTTGCATTTTTGTTACGCATTTGCTTTTCTCGACGGTGTCAAAAGGGCAGATGCTGTGATGGTTTCCGGAAACAGACTGTGATAATTAATGACAGGAACGTAAGCCGCGGTGATGATTCGACCTGAAACACGGATCATATTCACCATTAATTATCGACGAGGAATAAGCGGTAATAATAGCATGTTTTTTCTCTTTTTCCCTTCCTAGGAAAACCTGCTAAACAGGACGAATGCGAAATAGAAAACTTACCACCAAACCAACGACCGTGCAAAGAATTGACCGCAGCGACGGCCGTAGTAATGGTCAAACACTTTACGTACACGTTGCCCTGCGGAGAGGCTCTATCGACAAAAACGTGAACACAACCACCATGACGATTACACTCTTCGATGACATCATCCCTGATTTCTACTTCCCAATTAGGAGCAGATTCACTGTAAAAAAATGTTTTACTTAAATATAATGGCTTTACTTATACCTACGAAATACAAGATTTTCATTTCCGAAGCAAAATGCCAGTAATATTTTTAGTAAGTTTTAATAATACACGTAGTATCTCCAATAACCAAACAGGATCTTCATTCAATAAATCAACGGAAAATGTAGTTAGGAAGAAGTTATGGGACTCAAATTGAGTAAATTTACTGAAATCAGCGCTATGACAATTCAGTTTAAAATATGTTGAAAGCTTTGACTATATAGTACTGGAGCAGCAAAGCTCCATTAGACCAATGTACTTTTCAATGTCAAGACATGCCGGCGAGAAAGTAGGCAACCGTAGGGTACCTTCTACGTATTTTCAACGTTTTGCTCGAGTTCACAATTTAGAATACATCTGATAAAGAGATCCCTTAAATTCACAGGAGCAGCGTACATAAACACAAAGCAAAATACGTCAAAAGGTACGTTCTGGTTGCCCGTTTAGCGCCAGCACGTCTAATCAGAAATTATATTTCTTTACTAGTCCAGTACTACATAATCAAAGATTGAAATCGATGCTATACGGCTCATTGATTAAATTAATTGAAATGAAATTTATGCCATGGTACTCGAATTTGGCAAATATACTGAAACTGATGATAGGGTGATACTCAAATTTATCAAATCTTTTGAAATATTGATGTTATAAAGCTTAAATTTATTAAATATAATGAAACTGATGATATGGGGGTTCGAATTATGTAAATGTATTGAAATTGATGCTACGACAATAAATCGCGTGTATTTATTCAAATCGATTCTTTCAATGATATTCAAAATTTAGTTAATATATTGAAATTCATGCTATAACACATCTACATCACATTTCCAACCCAAAATGGTAAAGAGTCAAGTTCGATTCTATAAGAAATTCATGCTAGTGGACCACTGGTCCTTGATATCAACTATTCACATCCACCACTAGCCCCTCTGATATTAAATATAATCTCCAAACACCCTGTCAAAGACGACCAATAATCCTTTCCAATTTAAGCCTCATCAGTTATAGGCGAAAACTGATAATACTGATGATCAGATTAATGAATCATAATTATGCAAAATGAAATAAAACCTTAAGGGATTGTTAGGACCTACATTTTTCTACAATTTTAAAATTTTGAATATGCCAAGCAAATAGAACACAGAGAAAAATCAATTCTAAAATTTCGTTCTGAAACGAAGTTCAACAATCACAATGAAAACTTACGAAGTTGGATCGAACATATTGGCCAAGAGAAAACACTGCGTTGCAATGGGAGGAGCAACGGTGGTCTGTGGTATTACAGGTGGTGCTTGATTCAGATTCAAGGCGCTAACAGCGGCAGCTGGTATTTGCATACCAGTACCTGCAAATAAAGATAAAATTTAAAATTAAAGACAAATTTTGTCGATTTATAGATCCAATCATGTTATTTTGTCCAATGCCACCGATGACAGAAAAGATTCAGGTATCGGTCGAAATTACGTCAAAGAAAGAACAAAACTGTTTCTGTAGCATTGTTTTCCATTCCGAGAATGAATAATAATCGGAATACTTACCAATGCATAATTCAAAAACCAAGGAAAAAACGATTCATTATCGTACTCATTCTTACCTTCAGCTAATTTATACATAAGTTGAAGTCTGCCCGTGGCACCCAAGTCGATACCAGCTCTCTCATCGGTTTCGTCGATGCTTGGACCAGTACTAAATTCGTGCCTTTCAGTTACATTATTGACTTTCATCGGTCTTCCAGCCAATTCGAACCCGTTCATTTGTTCCAAAGCTTTTTTTGCGTCTTCGGAATTATGATACTGAAACAAAAACACAACCATTAAACATACATTGAGGGTTGAGCAAAATTTGTCGAACAGAATATAGTAAAACTGATAACTTAAAAAACACAAAAATTAGGAGTATTTCATTATACGAATAAGTAATGGAATGAGGCTTCAAGGAAACGTTGAAGTGCAGAAAAACTGCACAAACACAACGAATCATATTCATTATTTAAAATCTATTTTGAGAATAACACATTTCCATAAATCTAAAGGAACAAGCAACTAGATTTAACTTATTGTCTGAGTTCGACTCAGTGATCGAACGATAAAGGCTCAGTATTCACGCGAAATGGGACGGAAATTTTATAAAATAACTGAATTACATTCTGGGTGGAGGAATGTGGCGTTTAATTACAGGGACTGTCGACAATTCCTTAACACCTTTCTACACATTCGTAGAACTTTTTTGATGATTACCAAAAATTTTTCACAATTCCCTCTTCTCCATTGAGACAGCCGAATAGGTTAACATTAGTTTGAGAACGATATTTGAAAATACTTCATTGAATAAATTTATACACCACAAGCTGACGAATTTCCAATAATTGATGAAGTACATTAATACGAGGAACGAAAACTAAAGATGTAAAATCTTAATGGTTCTTCTTCCAACGTGAACGCTTTTAGGTGATTATTCAATCCTTCAATTCTTCAATACATCAATATTACATCACTTTCCAACGACTGGAAAGTTTCTCCATAAAAGTTTTACATAAATTTATATGTATCTATCAATTCTTCATCACTAGATGACCAACAACTTCCAATACCTCCGGTAGTTAGACACACAAATAATCCCTCATAGAAATAATTTAATAGGAAATTTAAAATGAAAGTTATTTAAAATATCTATCAACCGCGGTAAGTGTTTATTTTCCAAGTGTCAAATTTTGTAATGGCTTCCATTCGAAAACCAGTGGACCGATTTTGCTCAAATTCAATACTAAACCAGTTCCTAATTGTCTCCAACAGCCATAAAAATTTTAAACCAAAATCTTTTAATTTACAAGAGTTACCGTAATTTTTAACACGAATGTGTAGCCCGTGAAAGCTTCTAACACTACCCCAAGTTTCACTGCCATCGGTCAAACAACGGAGACTCCACAAATTCCAAAAAAGAGCAAAAAGTGAAATTCTTCAGTTTTTTTCAGACTGTTTTTTTAGGGGGAATTATCCCCTTGTCCTACTGCCCTCACTTACAGCAAGGCTGTTGCGAGGTAAAAAAAAAATTCATTGTTTAAAAATAAATTTTAAATTGTAATTTTGCCGCCCCAAAAATATGATGTCGGGGGATAAGTACTTCTTGACCCCATCTAGTTTCACCACCGACGCAACCAAGGAAAAATAAATTGTTTAGATACTTGGGACAGAGCCTCTTAAAAATTAAGCGATCGTATAGATGCCAATAAAATGTAGTTTTCAGGTCAACCAAAAACAAAAGCCGAGTTGGTCATCTTACTCGTGTCAGCAAATCATGGACTCCATAAGAAGGAAACACACAAATAAATAGTACCTTCCAATAAAAAGAAGTCAGTAGGAAACAAACAGTCGTCCGATAAGAAATATGCCCGGATATTAAGAATTCGAATCTTTTCAACATAGAATATTCAACTGGTCAAAAAAATTAAAATAGAAAAATTTTTCTGCTCCATTTTTGGTGAATTTTCATACTTTTTTTGTTGGAAAAAAATAAAATAAAATAAGAAATATCCAACATTGATTTTTTCCTTTTTACAATGAAACTGGTGGTTAATTTTAGCCGCATAAAGAGTGAATTCACTGTAACATTTGAAATCACATCAACTCCACGATAGGAGTTAAGCCCTTTATGTCAAATAATTTAATTTAGCATTCACTTTCCCACCAACACATGATACAAAGTACATGAGTTGAGTCTACTGGAATGCCCGGTATGGTGGTAGATACGTACAAAACTGATATTTAAAAAAGAAAAAAAAAATGCGAGGTATCAATAAATAATCAACATCCATTAGGAAAAATAATTAGAAATAAATCTGTCAATCAATCCGACAAAATACATTTCCCATACGCTAGATTACACCTAATCAAGAGACAAAATTAATTTCCACATGTAATGATACTCACCGTCACGAAGCCATAGCCCTTGGAACGACCAGTTTCCGGATCAGTCATCAACATTATGCTGTCAATTTTACCAAATGGCTCGAATATACCTCGTAACATATCTTCTGTAATATTATAATGCAACGAACCCACATATAAACGAACGGGTCCAGGATGATTTCGTGGCATCAAATTCGGCAAAGTATTGCCCATCCGATTTTTTTCGGCTTGCGTGGGTTGAACAACGATTGGAATGCCCAATAATTTTTGTCCATTCAAACCTAATGCCTGAGATCATCATTAAAGTATTAAGAAAGGTACGTTGAAAGAAATTATCTATTTTGATCAAAAAAAAAAAGTTCTCACCAGAGCAACAGATTCAGGGTCTTTAAATTCGATGTACGCTATTCCTTTAAACCGACGAGTTTTGTTACAGGTGATCAACCGTACGTCTCTAACCTGCAAAAACAATAAAATTTTGTTGTTACGATAGTCAATTAGTTATAATCTACACCAATAATAGAGAATTAACTCGAACTTGTATACAACAGGTTACTAGTTGAATAATGATTCAAGAGTACGAGTAAGAAGATGGTCTATATCAATTTAAAAGTGTAGCCACTAAAATGAAAACAAAAGATCAAAAAAGAGGGCAAAATTTTCAAAATTCAGTATGTTCATCACCAAGCTTATTCTGCTTCAAAGAAGCAAAATCGCCAAACCTGTTGATTTTCTTAATTTTAGAGACCACTAAACCTTCGTAAACCAAAAAACTAAGCGATTTTTAAAAATGATAATGCTGAATGGTATATCGACTTTAAAAAAAAATACCACCATCGTTAACCAGTTCTCAGTCCGAAACTATTCTCTTTATACATAAAATTTAACAATTGCACCAATGGAACACAGAAATACTCTCAAAGGGGTACAGAAAGTCTTTTTTATTTCACTTCCACATTTATTGAAGGCTGATAAAAAAAAAAAGAGTATGGTAAATTTAAAAATTAATTTTTTTAAAGTATACCTAATTACTTAAATGAAAAAATAAATAAAATAAATATTCGGAATTTTGTCTGCTAGTTTTAGCAAAGAAAATACCTACATGTATTCAAAAAAATTACTCACTTTACCGACAGAGGAGAAAAATTCTTCTAATTCTTTAGGACGAATTTTCTGGGACAACTGCATGCAAAATATGGTTCTAGCATCTCGTTCTTCTGGGGTCAAATCATCGGATGCAAGCGGAAGTCTGAAAATTAATAATATGCGGACCGATTAACCATTTTAAAATAATAATTTCTTTCACGAAATTATGGAAGTTTTTCAATTAATTTTACGCGTTATTGCCAAAACCCGGAAACAATATTGAGTCTACGAGTACACTATAACCAATGAGCAATGTTACCAGGCAATTTTAAAAAGCAACGCATGTTTTCCCAAAAATTTTTATCAATCAACCAAATTACTAACCATGCATTATAACAGATAAAAACAAACCCAGTAAATAACATTCTGCCAGCCTATCTTCTGATAACAAGGTATATATGATGAAAAGAAAAATTAAAATTATTTCAATTGTTTTGTTGGCAATATCATCCAACATAATTACAACAAATGAACGAAGTACTGGTTCAAAATTTTAAATCAGAGTAACAAAATTTCAATGTTTCAATTCGTCTGGTTGAATGCAACATTGTTCAAGGTGAAGAGACATATTTAGCAATGTAAAATAAACTCATTCATTAATTTTTAAATATGTTTTACTCAATGGTGTAATGGATTAAAAATATTAAATCTGCAAATACTGAAAAATAAGTAAAAATGAATTAATGTATGGTAAATAAATCAATTACTGCAGCATTTTCTCAATAATTACGAGCAGATTTTGATTTTGTCATAAAAAATTCAATTTCTACACCCCGACATACTTTTCCTTCGAAATTAACTAGCAACTCTATTCAGATGAAATAAGATGGATTTATCTTATAACCCAAAACATGAATCCTGGTGAGACAATGTTTTTTTATTTCATACTCTGAGAGTGAAAGAAAAGGGAATTTTATGAAACAATTCCATAAAAATCCTCTTTCTCAGCTCACAATGCGGAGAAGAAAATCATTTTAATGGAATCATTCAAGTGTTTTGAGTTGAGAAATAAATTCAGAAAATTTCATCTTTTAATAAATTTACTGACTGCAGACAGAAAGTAAGTCAAAATCTTAAAGTAGACTACATTTTTTAAACCAAAACTAAAATATAAAATCTAAATCCGACGAAACATAATCAAAGAATAAATTGACAAATCAATTTTTTTATGTTATAAATGTCATCTTCCCACAAATCATATCTTTCCATTATTGGGATTTTCAAGCAAATAGATGGCACTACTACAGATCGCTAAAACAAAAGAAATAAAGAGTGAAAAAACAACCAAAAAATTTATCAAACCTCGTGCAAACAGATCAGTCACGTATGACGTCACAACTTATCTGAAATGTATCAATAGTTGCAAGTAGATGATTTTGGGTCCAAACAAACTTACATCGTTATCACAATTCCATATGATTAGAAAAAATGAAAAAAAATAATCGAAAATTTTTAAAGAATAATGAGACAGAAAGTTAATTGTACCATGCAGTGTCATAAGCTTTCGGTATAACAAAAAATAAATTTTCTCCGTAATCCTCAGCCTTTGAAAATGTTCTTTCTCTTTTCTTACGACACAAATTAGATGGGTCAAACAGTTTGTTTGCACCCTAGTTTCATTGATAACAACATGATGATATCAACCCGTGACTGATCTATTCAATGTGCAGCCAATCCGCTATAGAAATGATAAAAATTGATCATTATTATCGAAGCTTCACTAAAAATCCTCCAGATATCAGCCACTTTGCTTAAAAATCCCAATTGACTAGGTCTGGTGAGGGAGAATAGTGGGACCAGATACTAGATAGAAACATTTTTACAGAGTTTGATAAAATTTTAAAGAAAACTTTGAATCTATTTGACAAATATCAGAGGCCAAGAGGAAGAAAAAAGGAAGGAATAAAGGTGGAAATAGGTGGCAGCACTGTGGCTAGATTCACACTTTCTTGAGAAAAAAGCGCAAAAAGGAGCACCGACAAGCCGAAAAGGGGCGCACAAGGAAAGTAAAATATGTAAGAACAATAGAAGAAAACATTGAAAAAAAAAAAAAAGAAGTGATAACATCATTAAGAAAATGAAAATTGTTTTTCCATTTAAAAATATTAACTGTAAAACTGTTTACTATATAGATCTAAAGTCTAAAATTGAATGAGAAAATGATGATAATATTAAATACTAGTGAGTACCAAATGCTGCTACGCAGTAATAATTCACAGATTTACAAGAAACACAATTTGTGCAAAATTATCAATTAATAAAGCGCAGAATGAAGAAAAAAGAAGTAAGCTTTAGTACCAACCGGGGTGGATTGAAACATTTTATGTGGAACACATTTTAACAGCTCTCAAACGCAACACCAACTCCGTTAGTAAAAGTAGGTTTTTATTTTTCATACCAAATTTTTTATAAATTTTAAATTTAATTTATTTTTTCCACAATTAGATCACTTTCATATTCATATATCTCTAGCATCAAAATACTTTTCTTTATACCTCATAAAGAGCTAATTTTCGAATCTGCTGAAATGAGATGGTAATGGAGACTCAATCAATTTTTAAAGGAAAATTTTGTAAATTTTTGAATGGATGACGGTGGAGGGGCGTAAAAATACCGAGGTCTTGTTCCGTTATTAGAAAGAAGGGCTTTAACAGTTGCATTGCCATTCTGGAAAAACTCGAGTCAGTGTTACGCCCGGCTCCGGCAGTCAAAAATACTACTTCATATATGCTCCCAAACAAATATACCATCATAATGAAATTTAACTTACAGTCCGATAGGGGAAGATTTACGATATCTGGAATAGGGTGGACGTCCTCCCTCTCGGCGACCTGGCAACGAAATGGGCGTCAGCGATTTACGCCGCCGTTTGCGATCCTTGCTGCGGGTACGCGATCGACGTTTGAGCGGTGGAGGAGGAACTCGGTCGCGAGATCGGGTCCGCTGCTTAGAGGCGCGACTGAGGCGTCGAGGACTACGACTGGGCCGTCGCGGACTACGACTGTGCCGTCGCGGACTACGACTGACACGCTTTGGGCGACTGCGAGGCGGCGACTTGCTGCTTTTGCGCTGGCGTGATTTACTCCGATGTCTGGACCTGCTGCGCCGTTTCGATTTGCTATTTTCGCTATGACGGGACTTGCTGCGGTGGGGGGACTTGCTGCGACGAGGGGACTTGCTACGGCGAAGAGACTTGCTGCGGCGAGGGGACTTGCTGCGACGCTGCGACTTGCTGCGATGTCGAGACTTGCTGCGATGTCGCGACTTGCTGCGATGTCGCGACTTGCTGCGCGGCTTCGAGCGACTACGGCGACGCGATCGGCTATGGGGACGACCATTTTTGGTTACTTCGGGCCGTACTTCGACAGACTTTTCGCGATCGTTCGTTCTATGGCCGCCGCCACTGCTGCTGCTGACACTGCTGCTCCTGCTGCTGCTGTAAAAAAACAAAAACGCAACCAGTCGTAAAACCAATCTAGAAAATCGAGAAGTGGAAAGAAAGTCGATCGATATATATTGACACTATCTCCAATAATGTGAAACGCTAAACGGATGAAAAAAGTAGTAAACGAAAAAAAGAAAAGAAATATCATTAAAAAGAAAAAGAATAGAAAGAGATTCAATCTTGGTGAAGAATTCAACAGATTCAAAAAAAAATGAAAACTGTTAAATCAAGTATTAAGTGAAAAATATCTTCAAGATCGAAGAACGATAACACTACAAAATAAGGTTAGTGCACATTGAAGGATCTGGGAGACACAGTACGGCGACTGAATACTAAGCTGAATTCCACTACGATGGAGATAGTGAAGGCAAAAATATCGATATTCTGGCATACAGTAACACTACGTTAGACCATCAACGCATACATAATACGAACGAGTAGAAAAAAATCCTTGAATTTCACAAAGAATTCGAACTGAAATCTCAAAAGATATAGTTTTTATTAATTAAAAAATGACATAAAAATGCCATCTCACAAAGCTATTTATAAAAATTTCTAATGAATTTTACAAATACCAAAGTAACGTAAACTCATCGTTCGTAAATTATTGCACACAAAATGAATTCTTCCTCAAATGGGTAAAGATACTATCCGCAGGTCAATTTGCAATCGATGAATAATAAGACCATAAATTACCTGAACTTTTCATCGTAACTTTGAAAACTGTAAAAAATCCATTTCTTGGAGTAAATTTCAATTTTCCAAAAAGTAAAGAGTAAATAATTTAATTTCTCATCGTCCAAATCATGCCATTGAATAGTACATACATATGATTGGAGAAACTTCCTCTTGAGAGACAAAGGAGTCTATGTAACCTAAATTTACCCACTAATCACTGAAAATATTAACAATTATTAATAACTAGGTAGGCCGCTGGCATAAAAGGGCGGAGCCTCTCATGGTTAAACTCAATTTCTTACAGGTACTCACCAATTTAATAATAATATTCCAAAAACTCTTAAGCAGCAAGAATCGTTACAAAAAGTACGTTTTCCAACAGACACATTCAAAATAATCAAAACACCACATGTA
The DNA here is from genome assembly GCA_011428145.1 of Ericerus pela. NCBI lineage: Eukaryota > Metazoa > Arthropoda > Insecta > Hemiptera > Coccidae > Ericerus > Ericerus pela. The sequence goes on along the minus strand of WOFM01000373.1, from coordinate 624,260 downwards.
GGGGTGACTATTCCAACCAAATTTGGTAGCATATTTGAATAGGTAATGCTAAATCAACATTTAATCAAAAGCTGTCGCAATTCTTCAAGTTTTCTCTTTTCTGTAGTGATACTGACATAAAAACCATTAGGTATAATTTTAAAACTAACTTTGAAAAGAACAGGTTTAAAACTGAAATTATCAAAACAATTATCGCTCTCAGAAAGAGCTTTTGAAACAAAACTTGGCAGAAACAATCTGAAAATAGGTATTCACACAGGTCAAAAATTTTGTAAAAAGCTGTTAGATGAGAGGTGCACTCTTCCACCAGTTAATCTTTTCCAGTCCTATCGGAAACTACTAAAATGATAGGGACCAAACTCCTATCAGATCTCAACCTATATAAAGACTATTTTTCATGAAAATTTCAGCCCAATGATCTATCCCTTTTTTGTTTTTTCAAAATCATTGAAAATCTTCTTTTCCAGCAATTTTTATAATTTATTCTTTTCCTGTCCAAAAAATTAACTTGAAGGTAATATCACTTTTTTAGGCTAAAATGAGAATTTTTCTCGATCAAGCTCAAGTACTAATATCAGAAAATAAAAATTAAGGTAAAAAGACAAAATTACTTGTGGGTGTATGCGTAGAGACATACACTACACCACACAATAACAGAAGGCGGAGCATGTTATTCTTGTACATGTATATGTAAGCCTAGCTCAGTGTTAAATTTGGCAATACAGACAAAATGTAAAGCAGTGAGCCCAAGAAGGTAGTTCATGGATTATTAGTCCACTGGCCTGCTAGGTGATCGACGAGTGTGTAATACACTCGTTCATCTTCGATCACCCATCACCACATTACTAATAACTTAGGAAGAAACTGAGCAACAGGCACCAAAATTTGTAGGTCTAGTCTTTGAATTAGAAGTAAAATGTTATATCAAATTTTTTGAGTATTGGACAAGTTACCTTAATTAAGTTAAAATTAAAAATTAGACCCTCGAACAGCCCCGAGGGAGGAACTGTAGAAACAATCACTACTAAATTTGGAAAAATTTTTAAATAGTTTCAAATCAATGTCTGTTCTAAATTCCAAGACTTTTACTGGATAATTACTCATTTTAGAGCCATTTAACTGCCAAAAAATGCAAGATAATTGATATATATATATACACTTGAATGACAGATATTCTTGAAAAACTTCGACAACTTTTGACTAAAAAACAACAAAAACTTAAAATTTGCGATGTTGCATCCAGAAGATAATGTACAATGAGCATGCAAAATTTTAATGAAATTGGTTCCTTAGTTTCGGAGTAGTATTTTAAAGATTTGCCGAAAATTTTTGGACTGCCTTCCAGACTCCGCCCAATGAATGCCAACTAAGGGGCTAGTGAAACTTTGTTTTATTATTCCATACCTTAAAATTGAAATTTTGTCCGCTGTTTTCCAAGAAAGTCGAAAATGTGGACGAAAAAATTCGGGAGAATATAAAATGGTAATGAATAGAAAATATTTGTTTCTTTCACACTCACAATTGCGATCACAAAAAGTAAAAAAATAAATAACTGATATTCTCTTTATTCACAATAAATCTAGAACTTATCAAATCGACAAGAAAAATTCTTAGTGGAACGGGAAAATGCGGAGAAATTTTTTCACTGATTCACGCGAACTTCATTCCGCAAATAAAATTTACTCTATATTGAAATGGAAATTTCAGATGGAAAGCTTTGCGAGGTCACGTTCAATTTTTTTAAGCGACAAAATAATGAAAACATATACACATTCACAGAACCACCAATTCAATCAACAGCGATCAACCATACAGTGCTATTGCGAGATTCTTTAATAAAAATATGGTGGATGAAGAACACTTAAATTTTAGCGTAAATCTCAAGACATAGTTCCGAATTTTGTAATGTGAAAAAAACAACAACAAAAAATTTTCATTTCCAATCGTTTATGGTAGAAATGAAATTGACAAAAACTATCAACTCCCATAACTTTCAAAAATTTACAGCCAGTAAACCGACTCCAATACAACCAAAGCCAACTCTACTTACCAAGACATAAAGTAGAGCTAAAATATCAAAGCTAGCATGGGTAATAAAGAACCAAGTATCACTATTTTTCAGTCGTAACTGGAGAAGGAACGACGAAAATGATCCATAAAACAGTGAATCTGGCAACTGTGGTGAATAACCGATTCTCACTAATATTCAACCATAACTATAAATGACAAAAATGATCGAAAATTTATGACGAATTACGTTTTTAAAAATAAGGAATCTGAAAATCAACCCAAAATAGATCTGAGTTTTCGAAAATATGAGCAGAGGAACCGATTTTTGCGACGTTAAAATTTTCACTCCACGGCTTGATAAGTAGAGTTGGCTTTGACACAACACTACCTTCATCTCTTCCTTGGAGTGCTATCGTGAATACGTTGATAAAATAACCAATTTTGATACATTTGATAATTTGAATTTGTTAACAAGTTTTCATAATCAAGTTTAAGTGGTAAAAACCATAAACAAACGGCACCATTATTCAGTTCACTTCAATGCAGCGGTACTGATCCCTACTTTTATCAATTTATTGTAAACATCAATAAATCGTTGACGTGTTTAAAAAATATCGATAGTTGCCGTCACTAATTGGAAAACATACGAACAGTACTGAACTTTATGAGGAAACAAAATGAAATAATAATTGATGTCGATACAGTGGACCAATTGTACAGGATTCACTGGCAAGGAAATTCGCAGCCAAGTCAATTCAGATAGAAATTATCCAGCGACATTTACCGTCCAAGTACCTAACGAGAATAATTCGTCGACGATACGGACGAAAAAAACAAAAAATAAAATGGACACACATTTAAAATAATAAAGTATACAATGGGGGGGAACTCTCTAACAGCCCACAATCGACCCGTGTGGTATTTTTCCGCGAATCTGTAACCAAGAATACAAATCCGAGATAACGATTCCAACATTAGATAGGAAATATCGGACGACGCTTTCACCTTATGCTCTCACTTACCTAAATTATTAGGTAAACCGATCATGTAATATATAGCTTCTGGTAACACTGAGAAGGAATAATAACATTGAGGTAGTAAGGAAACCTACAATAAAAATAATTGTAAAAATGGGATATTTTTAACTCCCGTTTAATCATCGAATGCTGTTTCGCGTACTGAATGCATACCACTGCAGTACCTTATAACCTTGGTTAAATCACGAATCTGTGCAGATTAAAGGAACGATTAGAGATAAAAACTGGAAATTTTTCCTCAAAATAAGATTATAAAGTTAACTTGATAACGCGATGCTGACGTATCAGGTGCGATAAACATCAAAATAAGATTACCTAGATTTAATTTCTTTCGCATGTTTTTCGCCATTTCTCATTGGTTCTTCAGTCGTGGCTTCTCCCTGGTTACGTTCAATTAAGGTCATGCGTTTAACGGAAGCAGCGCCGAAAAAAAAAAGAACAAATTGTAGAACATTAGTAACGAAGTCTTCAAAAAAAATGTAACAAGTAGAAGGAGACGACCAACAAAGGTGGACCTCAACTCGTGTCAGTATTACTTACCTTTGACTACATTTCCACATAATCAATACTACTCAGAATTTGTAAACGTATCAGAACAATAAGTATGGGTTTTCTCTGCAAAGAGAGACTCAAATGTAATTCCTTGTCATACTTCGATTTTGTTTTTTGATCTTGCATCATTGCATTCGATTTTAACGATTATGATTTTCTCAAACTCAAGTCTCACTGTATGGTAATAATTCTCTCAATTCAATTATCAGAACTTTTTAGAGACGAATTCGAATACTAGAACTACGTACTTACAAATATTTATTGCAGTTATAAAGGTCCAAACAACTGAGAAACGTTATTACGAATTGCCATAAATCTAGTATTGAAAAAATCAAGTTTATAGTGGTATTTGCAAGTCAAGAGGTGTACTTTCAAAATCCGCAACAACGATATCTCTATCTAATACAGTACTTATGTAAAGTGCATTGGAAAAACACATTTTCCTTGTTGTTAGCCCAGAATGAAAATTTGTTTTTAAATTCCCAGAATTTTTGTTTTTCAGATTTAGGGCAGTTTGGAATAATGCTCCTCAATTGGAAGGCCTAATACTGGTTAAATACCAATTTTTCGATGAATTTCATCAAGGATACGTTCAAGTTGACTTGAAAAAAAAAAATTCTGTAAAACACGATACCATAAGCAATTGGATGTTCGGAAATTAGAAATCAGGCCTACATGTAGGTAGAAAGTAAGGTCTCAGCCACTTCATATTCATGACACCAAACGTTAGCGATGGGAATGAGACGTATTTCTAATACTTAACAAAATTTTTCAAATTCTGAAATATAAACTAAAAACCAAAATCGAAAGTCAAAGAACAGATTTTCTTCGAACACATTAGACAAATGGATTTAAAACTTGGTCAAAATTTCTAAGGAACGGTTGAATGAGTTTGCGTAAGTTCTACAGTGAATTAATATCTTCACATCCCCAATCATCTCTTTTGTGTTAATTTGGTGAGAAGAAAACCAAATGAACAGTGAATAGTTTTGATTCCAGTCTCAGGTAAATTTCCAAAGAATGAAATATATTTTTGCAAATTCGACGTAACATTGATCTTAACCAGAAGAAACAATCTGTAAGACACAAGAATTAACATTTTATTTGGAACACATCTGATATAAAATGGATGGATCTTTTGGCAGAAGTATTCGAACTTTCGCCAGTTACGATTCAACTGAACAGACAAACGATACAAATGATTTTTTTCGGTCTAGAATAACCATAAGAATAAAGATCAGAAATCTATAACGCATGCCTCCATGAAAGTTACATCATACTCTTACGGAAAATATCAAAACACAGACGATAATTAGAAGAATTTGAAAGAACTGGTGCCAATTCGAAGCTTCTTGGGCAGAAATTAGAACTTGTAATTCATAAACCTGAGGACGGGAAATCGGTCGAGCTTTAAAAGCAAAGCGAAAATTGTAATTGACGGAAGGTGTCGAACAAATTCTAGTTGGAAATGAAGATTAGAGAAAGCCCGACCAAATTTCACAACGAATCAACAGAACTTGCAATAAATTGGGAAAAACACGTGACCACTTACCTCGCCATTCACTTCTTTCCTATATGGCGCTTCTAATAACGCCTCAACATCAAAATCGTCGGCCATGACTAGGTTTTCACCTGAAACAGAAACAATACGTCAATATGCGATAAACAGATTATATTAGCTGTTCACATATCATGAAACGTGGTGGTCAAGGTTGTCACTTAACCCAGCAAACGAAAACAATGTGGTAACACAGAAGAATCTGGAAAAATGTTAAAAAACGAATAAAAAATTACCGCAGAAACGTGGAAAATTAAAGAATTTCAATAATCACCGCATAAAAAAACCTGATAGCAGCTTCGGAAAGTGGATACATAAGAGACGTCGTTACATCGATTATGTAATGAGTGATTGAATGATTTACAAACCTCAAACAAGTGATGCACAAAAAGAATGAGGTAAAGACAATATCAACGCTGAAGATTCGTTGTGTGTACAAGTTTTAAGCACATGCATTTAACTCAGAAACGATAATTCATTCTACAAAAACAACCATGAAACATTAATTATAACAATTTTTGTCATGTTAATGTGAAATTTTAGTGACTACAAAACTATGAATTTGAACAATTTAATGCGCACTGCGTAGCAATTGGCCTATTGGCAAATGGCAGGCAGGTGATAGATAAATAAAAATGCGTTGCGATTATCTACAAACAGAAAACTACAGAAAATAATGAAGTGTCGATATCTATCGATATAATTTTTATCAATCAATATGAATCGATTTTCAAAATTTTATATCGATATTTTTCATTACGTGTATAAAAATTACAAGTCCAAGCTTCGGTTGACTTTTTTGCCAATATGAACTTAGTTACATTAATTCTGAAATATCTGAACTCACTTCGACAGACATTATAATTTGCTTAACAATTTAATTTTTAACCGACTACAAAAAAAGGAGGAGGTTATCAATTTGATCCATATACTCGTATAGGTTTGTTTTTTGAAGTTAAATTTTCTTACGCTGAGTAGTAAACTAAAAACGGTCATGCAAAGAAGCAGAAACGAAAAAACTTTACAGCTGACTCTCTTTTCTTTTTTTTTTTCTTATGTTTATTCCAGCATAACTTCGCAACCTGGACAACGATTTTGATGAATTTTTTTTAAATGATAGAAGATGATCAATCCGATGGTGGTCCCATAAAATTTTTTTGGAATTGATGAGATAGTTTTTGAGTTATCTTTAAATAAAAAACTGTTAGTTTTAAATTAATATTGCTGCTAATGCTAAAACGAAAAATCATTGAAAACTTTTCTATTAGGGAAAAAAAAAATACAAAATGCATTAAAAGGAAAACAAATTATTTTAAATTTTCTCCAGCAAGATCTAAGCCTAGGGACTGGAATTACTGAAGTCGGTGCTAATTAAAAAATGTTGTCATAAATTAGAAGGAATTGACGTATAAAGCCAACATTGTAAAGAAAAAGAGAGCCGATCGGCTTCAATAATTCCAGTCCTTAGACTTAGATTTTGCAGGAGAAATTTTAAAAGAATTATTTTTCTCTTTTTACTGATTTTTTTTTTTCTCACTAGTTGAGTTACTATACTGCGAAATGAGTGCCTTGCTGTCTAAAAACCTCCATGAGACGATAATAAAAAGTATCTTACATTAAATTAATTTCCTAAGGAAATTCCTATTCGTGGTATCCTCTAAAATCTTAATTAGGGCGTAAAATTTACCCGGACTGAAAATGCTGAAATCATTAAATTTATATTGCAAAAGTTATCAAAATCCAAATTATTTTTTCTACTTTGTTTTAAAAGTAGCCTTCCCACGTTTGTTAAAAGATGTCGATTTTTTCAACTCATTGGTCTATCAAACGATTAAGTTACTTCATCAGAAATTCAAATTGAAAAAGTAGTCGACTCGAGCTTACATGGGTATCTGTCTGTCCGAGAAAACGACCGAGAAACTTCGGATATCTATACTGGTTGTGCATCACTTAGGACCGAATGCCAGAGCCAGAACGATACAAGTAATTCTTATATTTTTTCCATTAAAAATTATTAATATACCTTCTTGTACCTATATTATACATTTATACATAACCAAGTATACATATATGAATAACTTTCTATGGGTAATTCTTAAGAAACGTAGTTACAAATTTTCAATTTTAATAGAAAAAAATAAGAAATCTTTTCTCCAGAGTACAATGATCAATAGGTAGTTAAAACAAACTACCGATAACTATCGATAGTTAGAGCTACAGTTAACTATTGATACATAACGATTATTCGTACTATCGATATAATTAACGATACATATCGATAGTCCCAAAAATTTCACTGTTAGGCCATAGCTCCTCCATATTGAAGATGGAGATGACCAAAAATGCGTAGAACTTATTTTGTTCCCCGTAAAAAGTTCAGTCAAGTCATAGAGCCAGTGGTCCAAAAATTTATTTTTCGTTTAGTTTTTCTGACCAGCCTTGAAATTGGAGTGCAGATACGCCGTAATTAAAATTTTGATACTTTACGGCGTATGTCCCCAAATCGGGCAAATCCCAAGTCATTTCCTCCAGACACCCCGGGAACTAACATCGGTATACATTAGGCTTAGGTCCATGAATAATTATTAGTCTGTTTCTATTCCGACTATTCCTCTTCAACTCTGTGATCTTTGCAATATGAATTCGAAGTACTCCGTTGGTTGGCCGAAACCCTTTCGTATTTTTCCACTTTTCTTCATGATGCTTCTGTCTTGCAAGAGTGAAGATCAAGACGTGAAGTAGAATTCGTAATAAAACAAGAAGTAATTACATTAAAAATTAATTTTTTTTTTAAACTCATTTTTTAATAAGTATAAAATGTAAATCGTCGTATGAAGTGAAACCGAGCACATTCTATAGTGCAGTCATACAGAAACACATAATTAACTGAAGAACGCTCGGCGATCCTAAACTATCGATCTGTTCTATTAGGGACGAAAATTAACACTTTCAATACTAAACTTGGTGTTACCCTCTGTATCAAGTGGCGTTCTTTTTGTACCGTAAGAACAACACCGAAGGTCATCAATGGGAGATTCTTCCTGAAAGACAGGTTGTGGCGTTTGCGGTGATATATATAATAACTACGTGGAAAAATAAATGAGATAAAAGCATGGTAAGTATACCTATAACAGTCTTCAAATTTGCTACAAATATTTCTAATTCTCTTTAAGAACATTTGGTTTTTTATTAAACTAACCAAATTAAAACAGAAACTCTAGTGAAGTGAGGTTTCAAAATCCGAAGAAAGTGAACAAGTAACTTTGAAAAACTATATGAATAAATTATATAACTTATAAGTGTGAGATCAACCAAAATGAGATGAACGATCTCCCTCCATTATGAAAAAGCTTTTGAGTGGGAAAAGCATGAAAGTGACTTAATTACGTTTGGTGCGGTATTAGCCCTCAGGTTTTAAGGTGGGTACGTTTTTCGTTTCATGATCTCAGACAAATTTTGGCACCAATAACTCAAATTCTTATATATAGATAGATAAATAGATACATTGATACATAGATAGATAGGTCTAAGTCCATTTCTTGTTTCCACAGTACAAGTCGCAATTTTTATCAGATAATCACGAAATTTGGTACATACATTTATATTAAGCCAAGACAAGACCTAGCTATTGATTTTGGTGCGGATTAGCAGGATGGTTCTTCCAGTACAACCATTTTTGTTTTTATTTTGGCTATAAAATACTCAATTTTGCATCAATAGCCACGAAATTCGCAACAATTATTTATCATAATTTACTAATTTTGGCGTGGATCGGCCGGATGGTACTTCCGGTACCGCTATTTTTGTTTTCATATTAGTCATAAATTGAGGAATTTTTGAACCGTATGTACGAAATTTGAAATTAATATTCATTTAAATTAATTATAGCATGCTACCAATTTTGGTGCGGATCGACCAGACGGTACTTCCGGTAAAACTTTTTTCCCTCTTTTTTCTAATTTTCATGAACTTTTCGTCTACAAAAATTAACCACATGCTCATGTTTTCGTTTTTTTTATTTCATAACTTTATTATATTTCATTGGTTTTATTCTAAACTATATGTTGATGTACAATACTTTATCATCTTAATTTATTTTTTATTTTTTCAAAAAAAAAAAGCTTTTTTATTTCACATTGTCTAATAATTTGTTAGCAGATAATTCATTTCATACAATTATATAACATACCATTAACGTACCTATATAAATTTACAGACAATTAACGTGACCATCAAAATTCGTGTCTTTCTCTCGAAAAGCTACTTCTTCTAGCAAAGGCCTGCTGCGCTTGAGTTTTTTTTAAATTTGTTTTTAACTTAATATTCCTGCCTCCGAATATGATAAATTTTCAGTCTAAAGAAGAAAATTATATTAAAAAACTTATACTAAGAATAAATTATAATTAATATGGTTGGTCTGTATTTTTATTTCTTTTTTATCTGTAAATATTTTCAATTTAAATTATCCAATTTGTTGCAAGTCATGAGGTTCGTAGAACGCTGCAATGAAGATAACCATAATAGACTAGAGATTACGACCTCAAATTACCCAATGTATCTAAATTTTTCATAATTCGGCTTTCTAACATTATAAGTTAAAAAAAAGAGAAGAAAAAATTTTACATTCTCGTTTCAAATTTTATTTGCTATCCTAATTTTGCTCGAGGTAAGGTATGGAGACTAAACTTGATAGTTTTTAGTTTATGTTTCGAAAATTAATATACCTATATGAAAATTAAAATTTAATGTCACACTCTCTTATTTTGATATATTTCGCTGAAGAGAAAAACGTTTTTTTCAGCCAGTTCAGGGTTCTTACAAATTCGTATGTACGTAACTATATAAATAATAATGGAGTGGGAGCTTACGATATACCATACGAAAATACATTTATATTATCAGTATCGCCACTGCTAGTCGTCGCAAGCCCACAGCTGTTGAGCATCGATGCATCGATCACATAGAAAATATCTCACATAGTATTGTGATGTTCTTAGTTGTGTTTCTTCGGTCCTAATCGAATTTGTTATCTCGTTTTTGTGATTCACTGAAAAAAAAACAAAGTAAGTACAAAGACAAACATTTTTTATCAAAGTAATTTATTCGTGTGTTTTATTTCGAAGTTAATTTTTGGCTAGCATTTACACATTTTATGTCGAGTTTGCATGGAAATATCCGAACCTCGGTATACAGAATGTATTTGCCATGCATTCATAATAGATAGAAACTTTTTGTAATATGTTTTCCGTAAATCGTTACGTTTTTGTCAACAATTTGAAAGTCTCACATGGAAAAAAATGTACGAAGGTCAAGCAAAAAGACGCACGTATCTTGTTATTCAGAGGAAGATAATAATGTTTTTCTCATTCCGAGCAGACAAAACAAAAGTTATATGGACAGATCGAAGGAAAGAGGTATACAGGGTGGTCACTTTATAACTAATAGGAAAATATTCGTGTATTTTGTTTTTGAGACTCAAAAAGTTCTCAATTTTTTGTAGTTTCAAGTTCATACATGCGATGTTTACAGAGATAACGAAGTAGAATTTTAATATGAAATATAACATAGGCGCAAAAGAGGAGGAGCCACAGGAACCCTGGCCACTCATATGCTTTTATAAATTTTTTTTTCCGCCTTAGTCTGTTTCGTAATAAATACGCGATGGGGCTACAAATACACAATTGAAAACTGATTGGCAAAAACGAAGGAAACAAAAAAGACGTCGAATTTTTTTCGGTAGAGGCCATGGTTCTCCAAATTTCAAACCCTATATTTACACCTATGAAATGGAAAATATTTGAAAAAGCCAAGTGTTCCTCTTTGTGAAATTTTTTCAAATATGTCTCAAAGCAGAATGGCGAACGAACATTTTAAATTGTATCGATTGAATGTCCCAGGAGTGGGCAGAATCCGAACTATTCGGGTCACAGATCCCAGATTTATGATCTGTGATCCGAAACTCGAATCATATTCATCTGATAGATCCGTTATTCGTGATTCGAATCACTCTCTGAGAAAGGATCCGAAGTTATCTTTTCAAATCTATTTCCCAGAATCCGGTTTTTCAGACTTTCCAAATAAATACAAAAAAACGTGGAAAATAAAGAATAATGAAGTTACTTGATAATTATTCATTTATTTTTTCGAAATTGAAACAACTTTTATTTTTAAGTCATCCCCAAGGTCCGTGTAAATGTTTTGAACGGATCATTTTTTTCATAGGTGATCCATGATTCGCATTCGGATCATTCTTTGGAGCCATATTTTTGATCCGGAGTCTCAATCACTTTTTTCAGAATTGAAAGGGATTCGTAATCCGAGTCATTTTTTTAGTGATATTGCCCACAACTGAATGCCCCCATCAGACATCATTTTCCTCCCCACATCCTCAGAATAATTTGAATTTTCTCTCTTCTTTATCTTTTATCATCCAGCCCTACATTTCTTTAAGTTTCACCCATAAATCCAAAATTTTGATTCTATCTATTTCTCGTTAAATTTTGATTCAAAAAAGCTACTCGTCTTACTTTACAAAAATAAAGGGAAATTTTTAATTCATGTAGGTAATCAAAAAAATACGAGGGACAGTTACGAGTATTAAGTAAACACCCTGTATATTAGTAGAGTACATTTTTTTTAATCAAATTGTAACTGTTCCGATCTTATCTATGATACTTATTTTTCAATTTATCTTAATCATCCAAGTCAGAACTCGGATGCATGTAAACACCTGCAGATTTTGTTCTTAAATTTCAGTCTCTTCTTTTGGTAAATAAAAAGTCAATGTCAGTCATCCGATTTGATCTATTCTTACTGAATGTGTTGAATTTGTGACATTTTTTTTATCAAGGAGCGACTAGCGCCTTTTTATATTAAGTAGGTTTTTAACTTATTGTAGTTTAAATTGGTAACAGGCTATCTAATTTTCATATTTTTGAGTAGATGGAAATTTCAGCGATCTTCTTCAAAGAACTGTCCCAACTTACATGAATTTTTTAATCTAACTGATTTTTCTTTGCTTCGTCGAAGAGACTGGCCGACATCAGTCACCTTGGTTACATATTTTGATATTCGATCTATTGTCCAAAATAATAAAACTATTATATAAATTTGAGTTAAACTATTATGAAGGTAAGTTAAGTAGCTACATTTTTCCACCATTTCGAATTCCAATCGCATTTTTCAGATGTCGTCATCCGGTATTCTCGATTCGGACTGTATGACGTTGACGAGGTTTGTTCTTGCTGAGCAGAAAAAAGTTCCAATAGCAACAGGTGACCTCACTCAGTTACTTACAACCATCCAAACGGCTGTCAAGGCAGTATCGTCCGCTGTTCGTAAAGCAGGAATTGCTCATTTGTAAGTTTTCAATCAGTTATTCAGTTAGGTATTCTATTTGGCCTCCTGAACTCTATTTTAGTCTTACTAACAAATTTTTACCCTCACTATTGCACAAAACTATTCAATCAGCTTAGGTATAGCAGGGGCGGCAATTTCCATGTCTTGAGTGTCGCATGTGCGACACGCCAGAATTTTTTGCTGAGCAATTGTGACACCCTCACTAAAATATAAATGAAATAATTTTGCATTGTATCTTTGGTATTTGTTTGTTCCCAAATATAAATAAAATTTTTATACGCTTTTATTCTTCTTTCTCAATTTGTTGAAGTACACCGGATGAACAACTTCAGCGCTGCTTTCACATGTTGTGACACACGCACACATACACTTATATCCGTTTTTATCAGTTGTTTTTTCAATTTTTGTTTGTTCCTGTCTCGGAAAAAAAAGTGAGAAATTTTATTTTCTCTTTCGCCGTTATTTTCTTTTTCAAATTATAAAAGCGTATTTTTCAAAAACTCGTTTTTAACCTAACTTATTTTTTTTTAACCCACTTCCCTTTTTGTCGGGGAGTCTGGGAATTCGAGTTTGCGACATACCAAAAAAATCTAAATTGCCACCTCTGGTTTATAGCCTGAATGAATAAAAAAAGTGTGCTTCAGTGCCTATAAGCGAGCAGGCTGAATCATTTAATTTGGTACACATTCCTATTTTTGCAGCTGGTAACATTGTATAGTTTGTTGTTTCGGTGAAAACAACGAAATTAATTTTTTTTTGTTAGTGTGCATGTATTTAATACAATAAAATACTCAACACACCCTGACAAATTTTTCTTACTTCTCTCTTTCTTTTTCAAAAATTTGCACCAAAACTTCCACCAAGATTCGTGTTAGCCCCATTCACCTTTCAGTTTTTATTCTTCGCAATGAAAACTGAAATGTGTTCTATATGAAAAATTAATTCAAGAATTGAACTTCAGTTTATTTTGCTTTGTTTGTTTTGAAATCAGGAAGTTATTTTTTAACCTCATTAAAGTCGTAAACTTTACTTTTGAAAAGTGTTTCAACTGCGACTAGGTCCTCTAATCGAGACCACAGAAAAAATTTAAACTATTGCTAATTTAATTCACTTTTTTCAATGAAGTTGTAAAAAAAAATTCCGTGATTAGGCTAATAACTGGTGGATAGTGGGTGAAAAAATTATGCTTTTCTACATATAAATAATATTTTTCAAAATTTTGAGATTCCAAAAGACATATAATTAATTTTCAAAGTAGATAGCAAAAATGTTTAACACTCAACAGTTTCCTTCTCGAGGTGATCAGGGCCGTAACTAGGTACGTGCGATCTGTGCATTCGCACAGGGCGGCAGAGTGCAAGGGCGCCATACTAACCAAAAAAAAAAAAACCTTAATATAATACATTGTTGTTGTCCGTATACCTTACCTTCGAAGGTATGAACAGATAATGGAAAAAATGTAAGAATTATATAAGTATCACTCTTGCATTTGGCCTAGAGGGCCCAATTATTGTTCGTGATCTATGATTATGAACTGAATTGCAATATAGCATATTCCTGAGTTAAATTTTTACTATGCCCCATCACTTAGGCCGCCGAATGTAAGAATGATACTTAAGTAACCCAGCTTTCAGGCTTTATGCTTCCATTTCTTTAACTTCTGACCTTCAATAATTTATTAGCTTTGCTCAGCTTCTAACTTCCAACTCCCAGCTCTCAGTTGATAGTAGAAATTTCATTTGAAAATTTCAAATTTTATTAACGACTCAAACTAAAATTTAGGGTTGTGAAGTTTCAATATTAAGCTACCGCTTGCAGCTTGCACCTTCTGGCTTTTAGGCTTCCACTTCTTCAATTTTCTGACCTTGACCAATTTACTGGCTTCCAGTTTCTCTTACATTCCTGCCTAGAAACTTTTGGAGGGGCTATTCCATTAATGTTGAAGTCACATTTACATTTTATTAACGTATACCGTTAATATTAGCTGGACAGCACTCCTGAAAGTATCCAGGTCCGCTCTTCTTTACCATAATGCCATATCAAACATAGCTATAATGTTGTAATCTTAATTTAGTAGCTTATAAATTTTTTCAAAACATGTCTTACGTAGGTAAGAGAAATAGATTTATCTAAATTCAGAATTTCTATTATAAACTGTTGATGCAATGAAGTAATGCGAGTAAAAGAAACAATTTATTTTACAAAATAATTACGTATATCAAAGAAGTTAGTACCTAGTATACCTATAGGTATTTAAATCAAATTAGGTATTTACAATCACTGTTTAGGTAATGGGAGGGCGTTAAAAAGTTTGTTCACACAGGGCAGCAAAAAATCTAGGTGTGGCCCTGGAGGTGATGCCCCGCGCCCCCTCAATGTTGAGCCCACGTTTGAAACTCTGAATAGCTTGGGGGCTACTTTACCAAAGTAAAATAATTGAAGACTATCTATGATTATAGAAGAAAATTATAGCCTAATATATAAACTTTCAAGTGTTCATTTTATGGAAATTTTATTAGCAGTAGGTTAACAATAATTACGAGGAACCTAACTTTCGTTAGAGTGGAGACTAAAATCGGTACTAAGAATCATTATTGAAATATTCTTCAATATTTATTAAGAACAGTGCTACCTAAAGTATTAGATTTTGCAATAAAAAAAACTGAAAAGAAATCTTTGAGATTTCAAAATTATTTTTAATTGGAATGAAAACTGAGAAAAATCTCCTTAGATGTTTATACTTTTATGTTAACGGGAGAGGAGTCATTGAAGCCACTTACACTTGAATCCATTTTTACGAACCGTTTTAATTTATCTTTAATTTTATGCAATTCTTAAATTAGCAACAAAAAAATAAATATCTACAATATTGTACCATATATATCCTGAATTTTTTTACTCTATTTTGCATTTCGTACACTTCTCATTCCCATTGGTCCTAATTACACGTCAGCACTAGCCACAAACTTGAAAAATATAAATCAAGCTCAATGTATGGATTCGCAGATATGGTATTGCTGGCTCAGTAAATGTCCAAGGAGAGGTAGTCAAGAAATTGGACGTTCTGTCCAATGAATTATTTATTAATATGTTGAAGTCGTCGTACAAAACGTCAGTACTGGTTACAGAAGAAAATGAAAAAGCAATAGTGGTAAGAAAAATGATTCTGGCATATTTCATCCAGATTACAAAAAGTTCAGCTGTATTAATTTTTTTTTTTTTCATCAGGTTGAAACTGAAAAACAAGGAAAATACGTCGTCTGTTTCGACCCCTTGGATGGATCGTCGAATATTGACTGCCTCGTTTCTATTGGCTCGATTTTTGGAATTTATAAGTTAGTATATATATACCTACAGCTACCGTGGGTGTACTTATTTATATACCTATATACCCCTGTGTATGAACTTTCGAAGCACCGCATATGAAACGCATACAAAAATAAGAAGTTTGACAAATAAAAAAAGCAGGTTCTTCAAAGTGGGAAGAAAATTGAAAACTTTTCTACTATAATATGTAGATGGCAATAAATAAGCCACCTATGAATTAACACATTTAGCTGATACTCGAAAATTTTTGTAGTACACTGTACAACGTTCCAGAAAAATGTAATTACCAGCGAAAGTGAAGGTGGCGAGTTTGTAGAAGACAGCTGCCAAAAAATGTCTTATTTTAATGTATATCGTAGGAACACATCCTACACCAAAATCGTGGAAAAGATTAAAAATTTTTATTTTCGATCATTAACATAAAGTAGGAACGTCTACCTACCTTACCTGATTGGTACTTATTTAGTAATTATTCGCGACGATTCGATATTATAGTTTCTGTTTTTGGTTCTATGTCACCAATGTAACGATTTTTTTTTCTGGAAATAATTACCATATTTTCCTTTTATTTTTTTACACCATATTGGAGGAAAAAAAGTGAAATCAATTTTAAAAAAAACTAACATATTCTTTCGAATTCCCAGAAAGCAGAACTCAGACCCACCCAGCGAAAAAGATGCATTCCAGAAAGGTCGTAATTTAGTAGCTGCAGGTTACGCTGTGTATGGTAGCGCAACGATGGTGGTACTGGCCTTAGGAAAAGGTTCTGGAGTTCACGGATTTATGCTCGATCCGGTAAATTTATACACATCCTTATCAAATTAATCTGCGCACCAAATATCCGTTTACTTCATGAGTCAATTCGAAGCAAATTATAAAATTTCGCAATATTGGCATTTTCAGCTTCAAAAAAAAAACATTTCTGACCGTAAGGGGAGGTGGAGAAATGGTGAACAAGATCTCAGCTACAAAGCTGAGCCAAAGTAACGGCACTTTCCTACACCTAATTGAGCGTAATCCCCTCGGTTATATATGCTCGCTCACAGTTTGTAATGGCTTCAACAGCTTTACATTCGCAATTGGCAAATTATGGCGAGTCGGAGACGGAAGGAAAATCTTTAAGGTGTAAAAAAAAAGTTCAACTCAAAAACCGGATAATATGCCAGGCTAAAATGGCAGTTGGAAAACGACCTTCAAAAAAAATACGTAGCGAATACGGTGGTCTGCAAATGTCAAACGTTTTAAAAATTGTTTCATCCCAAATTACTCGTAAAAAAGTAAAATTAAAACCTTTCACCCAACTGAGACAAGAAGGTGGGACAAATTCGTAAATGCTTGTTAGAAAGAGAAGAATTTGATTATTGAGTGATAAATCTCGAACAGAATATTTCTCTGGAAAGAAGGCATGGATCCGTGAATTTCTATTCAATGAATCCGAACTTGAAACCGCTAACAAAGAACTAATAATGCCATCCTTCGCTGGGCGTACTATAATGGTTTTCGGCCTTTGCGACCAAAAAAAATTTTATTTAAAAAAAAAAAAAAAGTGCATTAATCTAATTAGTAGCTCTTATTGGTTGATATGCCCAAATTTATGACCATAATTTTTTCAATTTTTAAATTCTCTTTTTTTTTTCAATACACCCTTCTAATTTTTTAATTTTCGAATATGAATAACCTAGGAAATTCTCCCGATAGTCAGGAACATTTTGAGCATACTTTCATAAAAACCTTTAAAACTTGTTCTGAGTGAACAAAATTTCGTTAGTTCGGGAGATAAGACATACCAAATATATAACCTTCTCCGTATGCAATCGGTAAAAAAGTATTGGAATATTTAGGTTTAAAATCTTTTTAAGGTAAAATTTTCAAGAGGTCAGCAATTTTTTGAAAGAATCTGAGCCTATCAAGCACCTGTATTTGTTTCTCTATTTTTAGCTCCACAGTAGTGGTACAGCCCTTAGATACAAATCTGAAAATATGTCATTTTGTATCCAACAGCATGAATCACACAGCCAAAAAAGAATTTCAGCATTGTCTTGAGAACCAAGCGCGTATAATTTAAACAAAATTTTCACAAAATCTTTAGCCAATATTATTATTATAGGTTCCGCCCGCTAGGGGATTCGAACTGGCGTCACTTATATTACATCTGCCTATAAAATTGGACCACTGTATTCATGGCGCCACCTGGCTAACCTTATAGGCGGATGTAATTCGGGTACTATGAGGTTGTCACACTATCCCCCAGTACCAATGATATGAGAAGCAGGATCGCCGATGAGCAGCTGCGAAGTATGTGTGAAGAGACTCCCAAACCTTGTGCACAATTTCTACTGCTCGAGTCTGTGCCCCTCTCCACCCATTGCCAGAAAGTCCCAATGTGTCCAAGAGCTGTTTGCCATGTTCTCGGTATCACATTGGGGTCACCGTTTATAGGTTCTGCCAGCTTAGGGATTTGAACCAGTGTCATCTGTATTACATCCACCTGTAAAATTGGACCACCTTATCCACAGTGCCAAGGGGCTGATGTTATAGGCGGATGTAATTCGGATATTCATTATTACCACAATTATATCAATGTTTCAAAAAAAATTTCAGCTCTCTGCAAACAATGGTACTCTCTTGCAACTGCATTCGATAACTTTGATTGTTTAGGCTGTTTCCATAAAATTGTGTATAATGGGCGGTTTGTTTCTTTCACCCTTTAATTTGTCGTATGAAACTAGATCACAAGTGTAACAATGAAAAGGCTTTATAAAATTATTAATGAAAGCAAATAAAAATATTTTTATTTCTCAGATATACTATCCTGGGTCAATTATAAAAAATTCACTCATGAGCTGTGGGATGAAAAATAGCATATAATGAGATTCATCTACAGGGCTTCAGCAGTGGTACCTAACTTAAAATAAAAGAACTACTCAAAATTTAACATAAGTACTTATACATTCGTCGCAATATGTTGATACTTAAAAGGTACCTACTACAAGCGTCTGTGATCAAAGAAGATTTCAGAAAAAGTGTATGATATGAGAGTAATAAAACTTCCACCTTTTTTTGACTCTTTTTTTTTATATATATAATATGCAATCTGGCTAATCCACTCTAAAAGATGCAAAGTGAAAATGAAGCAAAAAAATAATAATGAAAAAATAAAGTTACAAAAATAGTGTTTACTTATTTCAATAAAAATTCGAACATTGCTTGCTGGGGTGACTGTCCATACCATAAAGCGAGGAGCCACTGGGAAGCTTGCAAATTTACCGATTTAAATAACACTACATACAACAATACCCTAAAAACACCTATGATATCCTTCGATAATCCAAATAAAAATATCCTCTTTAACTGAATGTAGACACTTCTGTACCTTCTTGAAGTTTTTATCTCATTGATTTTCAATTTGTCCTTGTTTTTTTCATGTAACTTATTTTTGGTCCAACTGTATACAATGGTGACGCAAGCCGATCTCTTAGTGGGAAGGGAGAGTGGTCTTGACTTACCAGAAAATTCTGCTAAAAGCTACAAATAATACAAACAGCTTTGGTGAAATTGCAGGAATGAAGATGTCTATACATTATTTTTTCTTCATAAAATTTAAGTTTTTAAATTGTTTGCTAAAAAAAACTTTCGATTGATGAAATTTGTATGGATTGTCAAATGACTCTCTAAAGTTGAATTATTTTCCGAGATTCGTCATATTTCAGTGAATGTTTTTTATGTCTATGGCTTTTGCTGAACTGAGCCCCAATTTTGTGTCTTCTTTAGTACAGAAGATGACTGTCACAATTTGAAGATTCTTATTCATCCTAACACGTGAATCATTCACAATAATGTTGAAATTTTCATTTTTTCAAGGTCATATCCAAATAAAAAGCAGTACAAACGAACTCCATATTGTACTTCTTCCATTCTTCCATAATTTGATAGACTTCACTAAAGTAAACCATCAAATTTGAAATTTTGTTTGAATAATTTGAATTCCATCAATTGATTTTTCTAGAAAATTGTCATAATAATTCCTAAACAGTACAAGTTTTTGCTAAACATTTTCGAAAAATAATATAATATCGTATTTCCAATTATTGTACCTATAGACATTATTTTTCAAGAAAATTACAGAAAAATGTATTTTATATTCAATGCAGATATTCTAAAAAACTATTTTCTACTGAGAAATCAATTTTTTCTTGATGATACTTGTTTTTGTTGTTGTTGCTACCTATATATCGACTGTAAAAAATTGGCACAATTCAATAAGGTGAGTGTATTTCTGAAATAATTTCATCAGTCAAAATTTAAATTTGCCTCCCAGGAATGGAAAAAAGAAATCAACACAAAAATTAAGCTTGGATATGCTTCAAACAAACATAAAGTTTGGATTTCATTTTATTTTACATTCAAAAGATAATGACATTGTATTTAAAAAAAAATTTTTTTAACAATTCCTTATCAAAAAAAAAAAAATTTTTTTCCAATTATATGTGTGTTTACTATCAGTCCTCTTCTGATGGAGAGATACTTTCATTAAAACAAGCTATAGTGTAGCCTTTCAAGTCGCACATTAATTTCTTACTCATTTTTTTTTCGCTTTTTGATATGCTTGTTGTTTTTACTTTTTCTGTTTTGGTAACTTATCAAATAATTAGCGAATTGTTTCGCTAGCCAGCTCGATTAATCAGTCGTTGAATAGGAACCAAATTCCATTTCTTAATCAAAATACGAGTAAATATTGTGTATTACGAAATAAACATACGGTCGTTGAAAGGTTATCGTGGTTAAACGTACAGTTTGCTACACGAATAAGCTAATATCGGTAAAAACCATTGCAATAGAAACCGAAAAATTTCATCTTCGGAACGTTGACCTTTAATTCAAATTCATAAATTAATGTTCACGATGGACGCAATATTTCCTGTTCCCTTTAATAAGTATATAATAATTAAAAGAAAATGTGTATTAGATACTCACCTAATCCGTATCAAAGAGATAAAATATCTACCTATATAAATGAATTACTGGTTTTTGTGAAGGTTTTCTATGAAAATCTACTTATTAATGTTGATGTCATGAAACAACCCACGAATAATGCTACGTACGTTTTTCGTTTCATAACTCAAGGAAAATTTTGGCACCAAAAACTCAAATTCATAACTATACATTTCCTGTTACCGAGGTACCAATCGCGTAGTCGCAAAATTTGAAACGAACATTAATACTAAACCAAGGACCTGACCTATTGATTGTTTTTGCGGATCGGCCGTACGGTACTTCTGGTACCGCAATTTTTGTTTTTATTTTTGCTTTAAAATGCTTAATTTTGTACCTATAGCTATCAAATTTGAAAAAAATATTTACTATAGGTAATCTATTATATCATAATTATATGCTATCAGTTTTGGCGCGAATCGGCCCGACGGTACTTCCGGCAACATTTAATACTATTGTTGTTATTATTTTAGCTATAAAATGACTAATTTTGAACCCATAACTACGAAATTCAGAACGAACAAATATTTATTATTACCTATTCTAACGTACTACTAATTTTGGTGCGCATCGGTTGGACGGTACTTACGGTACAGCTATTTTTCATATTATTTTGGCTGTAAAATACTTCATTTTGAACCAATAACTACGAAATTCGCTAAAAATGTTTACTACAATTTATGGCAACATGCTATACCTACCAACATTCTGGTGCAGATCGTACTTCCTAAAAATTAATTTTCGTTTCGATTTTGAAAGAGGTAGCGGTTTTAAACTGTAATTTTAGGTCTACACTTACAAAATTTAATACAACCATCAATTATGATCTATTGCTATTATGTTTTTAAATAATTCCCAATAAAACAGGAACAAAAACGAGCAAAGTACGAACTTTTATGCAAATACAGGAATAATATTCATATAATAATGATAAAGATACGTCTGGAAAGTTCATAAATGTGAATGTAAAACGGGCATAGTCAGTGTTGCCAAATGTCACAATTCATATGTAACAATAAAATTACTAGGTAACTTTTGAGCAACGAATTTTTTGCTTGTTAAGACCTACTTTTTCTAACGGAGCTGTTGCTGCGTTAGGTTTTTTTGTTTTTCTCAATTCAAAACTCAACATTTCATAATTTTTATATTTCATTTCAGGCTATTGGTGAATTTGTGCTCACTGAACGAAATATTTGTATACCAAAACAAGGTAAAATTTACAGCATAAACGAAGGATATTCCAGTTCATGGGATGATGCTATTTTGGAATACGTGAATACGAAAAAAGATCCTAAGGTAATTCTTTGTAAAAAAAAAAAAAAAAAAAAAAAAAAAAAAACTTAATAAATAAACGATGGATCTGATAGCCGATTAGTACGGGAAAGGCACTAAATAGTGTAGACCAGAATTTCGCAACATGAGTGACATCGCTCACTTGACTTGGGAACGATTCGCATGTGCTGCGAGGGGAAACGAAAAAGGGAGTGATAGAGATTAAAATAATGCGTGCATATTTCTAAATGTCAAATAAAAACCTAGTTCTGATTTTACATTTACCTCAATGTAGGGGGCGATGCGAAACTTGAAACCCTAAAAATACTGAAAATGGGGCACTCGAAGAAAAAATGTTTGGGAAACCCTGATGTTGACTATCGACAATTATTATTGAAATCTTAATTCTTCGAATTAATTAATCAACTTCTTTTTCTGCTATGAGAACACCGAAACATCGGACTTTATATTACGCCATGATTAGTACCTAATTTTTTTGTTTTCCTTTATGAGTGGGAATGAAGATGAACTTGAAAAATAATCTGATAATTAAAGCATGTAAACCATCGATTTTTGAAAAATTGACCCAAAATTTCAAAACATTTTATAAGTTGTCTGGAACAAATGACTGGAAAGTGACGCTGAAATACATACACCATATCCTGCCGTATTCAGGTAGAAAATTTCATCGTCTACCTGAATGCGGCGAAACATAAATTATATGTGACGGCCATCATTTCCTCTGTTAAAATATTAATCACCATATCCGCCCAAATTAAGTATTAAACAACATTCGAACACTTCAAATATGCTGAAAACACAATGTCATCATATTTGGCGGATGGACGGGTGGAAGACATCAAGCAATGTCCACTTTCGGCTATTTTGTGTTGTTCCTAAGGTGATTCCGTCCGAAATTATTGCTATGCCTGATCTTATACTGAGATGTTCCGGTAGTTGAGAACTTACACTAGTTGTTGTAAGGTAAGTATTTAGGTATCAATTAAGATTAAGTCCAATAATATTTTGTGGCATATTGAACAAAAATTGGTGCGTAACACCGAATACTATAATTGTGATCAGGAACGTAGCCAGGATATCTTCAAGGGGGCAAAACAATTTGATAATTGAAAATTTAGAAAATTTGAGAAATTTAACATGTACGAAACCCACTGTCGCATATTTATTACTAAAAATTCTTCCAAATTTGAAAAGTTACAAACAAAAAAAGAAAAAAAGGAAGTCATAGGGGGAATCGTCCCCTTTATCCCTTCTTAACTACGCTCTTGATTGTGATTGTGACTTAAATTTTCACAGTATTTATTGTATTATGAATAATCGAGTATCGAATCCGAGTCTGTGTGGCCGGTTTACACATACCTACCTACTGTATAAAAGTGTGAATCTGTGAAGTTTTATTATTTTGTTATTCCCTAGCTTTAAGAACATAACATACAAGAAATTGCCAAAATTTTTACTGCCAATTTTCAGACCATAAAAATTGTAATTCTTGCTTTTTTTTTCATTTTCCTCGTATCAATTTTATGTTAATTTAGCCCAAAAATTGATAGCAAAAAAGTCGATTTTGTGTCATTTCAAAAAAAGGACAAAAAATTAATGATTCACCAATTAAAGTTCATAAATGCATTTGATACTGGCAGATAATACAAATACCGTATGTGAAATGTTCTGAGTTGAATTTGGAAATTTTTTGAGTTTTTATCACTTTGCGAAACTTAAACAGATGATTAAATTGAGAACTCACTTTCAACAGAACTTTTTGAGAACTTACAACCTGAGTGCAGCCCTTTTTTGCCGTATAAAATACAGTTAATAAAGTATAATTTCCAGCCTACTTATCAGTGTGAAGAATTAGAAAAAAGGCCTTAAAATCAGTTTTTGACACATTAATATCTGAATGTCTCTTCGACGATATAGATTTCTTCACAAAAATAATTCCGTGGAGACATATTCAGCACGTCTCAATTTTCTCTTAAAAGAAGTTTTTATTAATATTCACATGCAATGCATCAGTTGGCTATCAAATGAGAGTACAAAACAAATTTTTTTTTTAATTCTCACTAAGTGTGTATTAACCTATACATTTTGCTGTAACCTGTAACTATAACTATATACTATGCAAGCTATGAAACGTCACTCCGTGGCGCTTTGGCTTTTGCCAGCCTCAGATTTTTTTTGATAACCCTATAGAATTTGTTGTTTCAAAAGAGACTACAAACATTTTTTTCTTATCTGTGTGTGGCTTTGTTAGCGATGGGCTGTTTGTTCTGGAGCTGTCTAGTTTGAAAAACCAGGTTTTTTAAAAGAGCAGTGGTTTTATGAAACTGCTGTGGTGTGATAAAGTCTGCTTCCTGCTCCTTTCTCCTCCGATAATTGGATTGAAAGTTTAAATTTTAATTAGCCAAAAAATCAAACTTCAATTATACACAACTGAACCATCTAAAAAGTAACAACTTAATCATAAGTTGTAAGTTTCTAACAACTTGATCATCTCAACAACAGAAACTTACTTCCATATGTGGACTGATCAAATGAAAAAATAAAAGTATAAAAAAACTGATGAAAAAAATAAAACAAAACTCCAAACAGTGCTCACAAAAAGGGTAAATAAAGAGGTAGGGAAATTTATCAAACATGGTTCGACTGATTTTTGATTCAATGGTTTTTCTTCTAAAATTTTAAATATAATTGGAGCAGTTTTGGAGCCAGGAGTAAATTGAAAAACCAGAAGCTGAAGAACCAGGTTCTACAAATGAACAATTCTGCCCATCACTAGGCTTTATGGATAATGGCGCATGCGCATTGAATATGAGGGAATAGGCGAAATAATATTAGGGAAATAATTTTGTGAAATATTTAATGGCTTGTACGTTTATTATTGTGATAAAAGGTTTCGCATGCTGTGAAATTGGATTGTAACAAAAATGGGGTGATTTTAATCAGCATTTTCTCAGAGTTGTGTGTTGTGGGCTTCGAGGATATATATATATATGATGGAAATGACATGTTGCTATTTTACAATGAGATCGACTGTTGTTAACATCTACATCGAGCACGTGTACACTGGTGTTCAGATTACCCAACATAAATCAACATCAACCAATCAGAATAATCTGATTCTCTGGAATGGAGTAATCTGTATGCCAGTGTTTATAAACAAATGCAAGTGACAATTTTTTCTACTCAGATTTTTAGAAAGCAAGACACATGGCGCATATTATTGGCAGCGCTATCCATAGGTGCGACACCAAAACCACCATTGTGTTATCTTCATCATATATATATACATGTATATATCCTCGAAGGTTGTGGGTAAACATTGGTCGCACTTAACTTTATTTTAAATAAAACTAGTCTTAAAATTTTTTTACCTAACTATTTTTGTGATAAAATTAACACTGATGGAGATATAGATACATGAGAAACTAAGAAACGAATTTGAGGCCTCAAGGAAAAAGTATCCGCATTTTCTGGGTAAAGTGTTAACTGTATGGAATTAGAATTTTAGGCATGTGATTATTAGGTTTGGCAACACTGTTGCCAAGAACCTATTACAATCACCAATTTATTATTTTTTCTTTTTTTTGTATGATTTTAAATTTCGTTTCTTGGAAAATTTGAAATAAGAAATTAATTATTTCGTCATTAGTTTATTTTTCTTAATTTTTTTTTTCTTTCCTTTTTTCATTAAAGGTGCAAAGGCCAAATCTCTTAGAGTTTTGAATCAAAACAGCTTGTTAGTGATAATTTTTTTCTTTTTTAAAACTTTTTGTTTTCAAATCATTAAGAAGTAATTGAATGTTAATTCTTCAAAATTGAGTGGTTTGGATTTTATAATTTTTCCCATTTATCCTCTTTTTATAATGTACGCGTACAGTTCATCAAGATAGGCATCAACATTAATTAATAATTATGGATGAATTAAAGAAAACGTTTGAATAATTCCATTCTACTTTTTATTCCACGTTTTACCTTACCTAACGAATAATCGAATTCCGAATTTTATTTCAGGAAGGTAAACCATATGGTGCTCGATATATCGGTTCGATGGTAGCTGACGTTCATAGAACACTCAAATATGGCGGTATTTTTATGTATCCTGCTACTAAAGATGCTCCTAATGGCAAAGTAAGTTCGTAGATATCGTTGTTTACGCGTCAGTGTTATATATGGCTATTAATAATAACTCGTCTGAAGGGCAATGTAAACGAATTCCGAAATTCGAAACAGTAAAGAGGAAAAATTTGTAAGTTAATCTGATAAGGAAGAACGATAAACAAATATAAAATAGTATGGGTACATTTTTATGGGTTTTTTCTTCAAAATTTTATCTGGAAGACTGATTGCCCATTACACTGCAATACCTGCAGACATTTAGGTGGTTTAATCCCCTAGAGTCTAAAAAAAAACTCTCACCCCTTCCCTCTGTAATAGTCAATGAGCAAGCATTTGCAATTAATGACCTTGAAAACCTTCCCCAAATCCTGATTTCACTACACCACTGAAATGATTTCTTCATATTGATTTATCACAACCTACCTTAAAGTTTGCAAAATTATATTTGTTGGTTATAATTCTTCCTTACAATTTCCATATAATATCACTATAAAAATTTATTTACTCATTCGAGTCTCCAAAAATTAAAAAATCATATCATCAGTTTTTTTTCTGTATCCACAAAAATTTCACTGAGTGAGGGGAGGGGAGCCTAAGCATTAGCAAAGTTGGGATTTTGTCAGGTAGTGTGTGATGATTTGTCTCCCTCGTGAGGTGGAGGGGATCAGCCCCTGTCGACAGGTGACTGAGCCTTGGTCCAAGGAGGTAGTTGAGGGGGTAAAATAGGCGATTGCCTCTACCTTGATCTTTTTTTTTTGTTACACACTTTTCAAATTTGGAATAAATTTTAATAATAAATATGCTACAGCGGGTTCCATAGATGATGCTAAATTCTCAAATTTTCTGAATTTTCGAGTGACAAGCAAAAAAAAGTTATCATATTTTTTTGCCCCTCCTTGAAGAAACCCTGGCTACCTCCCTGCCCTGGACCATCACCAGTGGCCACTAATTCTGCTCGTTAGGTAAAACACATTAGCCAAAAAGCTAACTGAGTGAACACGAATTTATTCTCTGTTTAGCCGGTGTGCTAAGAACGTGTAAGTCAAAGTTTGCATTGTTCATAGTGCGGTTGAAACTTAAGCGATGGAATAATCGTGCGATAGTTTCTCAGGTACTCACAGATACTGCATTTGGTAGCACAACATACGTATGCCCACTGAAAGCACTGATTCATTGCAAATGTTCTGTTCGTGATTAGAAGGTTGGCTACCTTTACTTTGTGTAAGTTAGTGATCACGCAGCTTACAGGAGCAATTTCTATCATCTTGCAAATCTCCTATGGGTATCTTCCAGTCGGGTACCCACAGAAAAGACAAATTCTGTAGCCTATCGGTATTCTATTTTACTAGCTGAAATTGAATTTTTTTTTCTCTGAAGATGGTAAACACCTGATTGTCCCCTTGAATCCGCCCCTGGACCTGGGATAGCTGACTTACAATGACAAAAAATTTTCCTCGATCAAAACAATTTACAAATATTTTGACCCATATTATATTGCAACTCAAAATTCCCTTAAAATTATAGAAAAATACCATCTTATTGAAAATAAATTTAAGGAAATTTAGTTTTTCATATTACTAAATATGTTCCCATGATTTTTCATTTTATTGTGACGGTAGATGAGATATGTTCGTATAACTAATAGAACAGAATAATGCTCCATGTATGAGTGTGATATAAAAGTTGGTTAGAATTTCTCTCAGCAAAAATGTTTCTGTTCCTATATTCGAGAGAAATTTTTTGAAAATCTGTCCACCTTGAACGAATCCTATAAGTGGGTGAAAGCAGTTGTAGTACGACTTGAGTGTGAATTTTTGTAGTTTATTAACGTCTGTATACGTTGCGTAGCGAATCATGAAAGCCAACAATGTTGTTGTTCATTAAACCGTTTAAAAAATTTTTTTTTAATATTTGTTTTACAGCTTAGACTGTTATACGAGGCCATACCAATGTCGTACATTGTCGAAGAAGCTGGTGGTCTATCTTCGAACGGTTCCACATCCATATTGGACATTGAACCAACCAAACTCCACCAACGATCTCCAATATTTTTAGGCTCTGAAAACGACGTTAAAGAATTATT
The DNA here is from genome assembly GCA_011428145.1 of Ericerus pela. Classification (NCBI taxonomy): domain Eukaryota; kingdom Metazoa; phylum Arthropoda; class Insecta; order Hemiptera; family Coccidae; genus Ericerus; species Ericerus pela. The sequence continues at coordinate 595,933 of WOFM01000373.1, read as the reverse complement.
GGACATCATTTCCAAGCACAAAAAATAAACTGATTTCATCATATTTTCGTTAAACTCATGCTCGTTGTTTTTGTTACCAACGTTCGAATTCTATAACATCTTTTTGTAAAATTAAACTTATGTTTCAGTGATACAGAATGCTCATTAACCATTAATTTGATAAAACAAAATTTTAAATTCCATCTTTTTTTTTCCTTTTTAATACAAATGTAATGTACAGACGTGAACGTATAGGTATCTTAATAAATTTTTACGAAAACCAATAAAATGGCTAATTTTTATTTTTTATTTTTTCGAAGGTACTGAAAATTTTAGAAAACGAAAAAGAGAAACAAAAACAAAATTGGAGAAAAGAGAATAAGAACGATTTTTAATTGCGAAGTCCCTGTTGGAGACATTTGCTATTAAGACATAGTCAAAAAGTTCTTTCTATTTTTAGATTTATTTTTCATGTAATTTAACTACCTAATTGAAAAAACATGAACATTTACGAAAATTTTTAAAACGTTTGTTCCATGAAAAACTTGTAAATATTTTATTCTACAACTTTTTTTGCCATAATGATGAACGTGGTGCAACAACAAAATTTCCCTCATATCTTTTTAAAGCAGTCATTTGTAGCACGATAGCAACCATTGGGGTACAAATTGATTGCAAAAATAAAGTACTACCTATAAAATTTCCGAAATTTAACTCGCCCTCAGGAACAAAATATAAAGAAAAATTCTGAAATATTTCACTAACATAGATTCTGATTTTTATCACCCCTAGTTTTAGAATTACGCAAATCAAATACATAATTATGTTAAAACATTTCATGACTCTGTAATAGTTATCAAAAGGAAAACAAATTGAAGATGAGGTCTATAATTCGAAAAAAGCGCGCAATAAAAAAAAGTTTTCAACTGTAGTATAAATTCAGCATGAAAAATTCATCAGAATGGTGGAAAAAAAATTTTTTTTCTACTTGTATACTTACTAATGAGGTGTACTAAGTAAAATTCTATGGAAATTTTTATACACCTATTTTAAGTATTATTGTGAATCCAGTTCAACATAAATTCACAATCAAAAAATCTATTAAAAAAATTAAATTACTTGAAAATTATTTTGCGGAATAAAATTTTTGAACATTTTTTCAATATTAATCGTTCATCTGCAATTTCAAGGCAAATTATTTACATGCCAAAATTAATCAGTGCAGGTATGTAATACAAAAAAAATTTTATCATGAAATTTTAAAATTTTTTCATCAAAAACCAGCCAAAGAAATGAAGTGATGTTTGTTATAAAAAGTTGTCTTTATAATGAAATCTAATCTCAAATTAAGAAAACATTAACGGTACCTCAGTAGGTAGGTACCTAATGGAATAGCCATTTTTATGTAACTTTTCGATGAGAATCTGGGCATTAATTTTGATGTCATAAAACGATTCAAAGGTGGGGGTGGGTACGTTTTTCGTTTCATGCCGCAATAAAACTTTTTACTCGAAAAACTCGAATTTATATGGGTGTAAAGGTTGTCCGAATATGGTTTGGTAAGTCGCAAGCAGTAAATATGGCGAGAAATCGATAAAACAAAAACCATCGTAGCAAGCTACGCTAGAAAATATATGGACTTTCTTAACCAAAAAAATCTAAACAAATAAATAAATACAGTAAAAAAATGAAAATATCAAGTGTTCGCCTTAATGCTGGGTAAAAATTACATTTAATGAAGTGTGAAAGAAAATTCATAATGAATTGTTTTGCGAAGTTATAAAATACGTGAGCAAATTATTTAGCAATAGTTGAAAATTTTTTCAAGTCACCTGTACCCATGAACTGTTAAACTAACTGAAACCAAACTGAGCAGACTGTTAGAATACAATTTATCCGTAATGTTTGTACAAAATTTCGTGATTATTGCTTGAAAATTACGCATTTTAGAACCATTCAAGCTTCAAAAATGCAGCATAATAATATGTACCGAATACACCATCTGGCCAATCTGGATAAAAAACAATAGGGTTCATCCATGTCCAGATCCGAATAAATGTACCAGATTTTATGAATATCCGGTGAGAATTGAAACCTGTACCGAGTTACATCGAAATGTGTATGTTTATATATGTATATGTATCTACAAGCCCTTAAGCGTCTCCAATGACTTCTGTTGCACAATAAATGAAGAAAAAAAGTAAAAAAACATCTCTTATCTTTCTCATTTCTTTGTCTTTTTTTCTACGTTTGGTTTCTTTCATTGCTCGATTGTTGGCAGTAGTTGGTGCCTTTGTGGTAGTTGGCTATGCGCATCGAATTCCTTTTTATTATTTCGAAAAATTAAATGCGCCAGGGCCAACTATCGAAATTTTTTGTTGTTTCCACCGAATAAGAAATTAAACGGTGTTACCACATCTATGCCAGCAAAAGTCTTGCATCAGCACATGCCCAGCGCTTCAGTTCTTATATATATAAAAATTTCAGCTAATAGTGCCAAAAGTTTTCTGAGGTCATGAGACGAAAAACAAGCCCACCCTCGACCCTTGGTCTCAATACCAGATTGATTTTAATATGCGTACATTATCTTTGCATCCGTGTCAAAAATCCATGTACAAAAAGTTGCATATTCCAAAAGTGAAGGCGCCATTGTGTCTCGAATACCTATTGAAACATCAGAATTTTCAACATCAGCAGAATACCATTTTTGACTAGGGAAATAGTAGCACTGACCGAGATTGAAAAAAAATTTACTATCATGTTTTCCCTATTCTTAAAATCAAATGAGCTGGAAAACATTGAAAATTTAGAAAATTGACAATTCAGCCCTTTCGGCCATTTCGCAAAAAATGTACCTAATTTTATTTTGAGTTTTAAAATTTGTAATTTTTAATCAGTAGCAGAGAAATTTAGCGCAATCTTTATTTATCATCTATCCTAACTTATTGCCAATTTTGGTTGTATTATTGACTGGTTTTTTTAAAACCTAGATTCTTTAGTTGAGAAGTTGCTGCGCTATAGTTCTTTTTTTCTTCGTTACCCAACCTCTGAATTTACCATTTGGAATTGTCGCATTAATTGATCGGTATCTCTATATTTTGAGGAATTTTTCAAAATTCAGCCCATTACTTCGATTTTGTTGCATAATTTCGTTATTATTATGATATTATATAGAAGAGGTCTCGTGGTAACTTCCCAGGCATTAATCACTTACCTAATCAGTTAGGAAAGAACAAATCGGTAAATAGTACCCACAACTTATATCCTAATAAAAACTAAACAAATTTTTAAAGTGAAATATTTAGAAACTCTAACAAAAAAAATTTCATTCAGTATGATGAAAATAATGTAAATTAGAAAAGATCGAAAACATGTTTATTACGGATTACCTGTTCAAAATGAACACGTCCATTTCACTGTTTCAATATCTATGGTAATTTCTGCAAGTGGATAAAATATTATAATATAATAATAATAAAACCAGAAACCTGAACTTAGCAATTAGAAAAATAAAAGTAAACTAAGAAAACAGGCACCATCTTCAACGCCACTATATCGATGAGACCAGATTATAAAAATAAATTTCAAATCGCTTAACTACATAAATTCGTTAACACATATAATATCAGTCAAAGAAAAAAAGGAACGTGTTTTCATTTATTTTAAATTTTAGTTTTATCTAAAGCAAATTATCTAAAGCAAATATGAGGAGAACACCCGTTGGTTTTTTTTTTTAAGGTTTTTCAAGGTTTTTTACAGTTTTTTAAGTTACTTACTGAATTAGATGGTAATTATTATTTGCATTTATATTTAATAAACAAAAATACATTGTGCTTTTATCAAATATATTGCACTCAATACTCTGGCCGTCTTAAAATGAAATCATGATAATTAATTATTCAAGTTTTTTAAATATACCTGGATAAATTACTAATTGATGGATCCATTATTAATGAATTCTAAAACGGATTCATGTTTAATGATTCTTTGTTAATTTGTTTTTTTTTTTTTGCCTTTAAGATTCACCGAAGATTACGAGGGAATTTTACTTAAAAACCTATCTTATGTCAAAAAAAACATTTATGTCATAAAGAGGATTATTGTCGATTTTTATTGGACGCAGCTCAGCTGGCAAATGTGATTTTTTTTCTGTATCTTTTATATACGAGGTGTTTCCTGAGACGAACCCTGTAATTTCATAGCAGACTGTATGCCTTTAGACAAACGAAATATGTTTGATAAATGTGTGTTGGTTCCCAGAGGTTAAGAAGTTGAGCAAACTAAAAGCAAGCATGACATTAATTTTAGGTACTTGAAAATTTTTTTCTGTCAATTTAAACACAAATAATTACCACGAGAAACAAAAACAGTCCTCTTCACTTTCACCATTTCATCATTAACTTTACAACCTATTTAAAGAATTTGCGACTGTATTTTGGATTTTTCAGTCCAACATTGGGAACTCTTACCACCTTTGCTACACAAGACTGGATAAACATGAGAAGAACCTTTTTTGTTCATAGTGATGAGTGCTATAGATTTATCGTAGTCCAATGTTAATTTTAAAATAAATTTCTTAATGTCATGCTCATAGTATACCTAGCTCCTGAGTCGTTAAAAACAGAACATGGTTTAAAAAATATTTTTCTTCTGTTTTAAAGAGTATTGTAGGTAAGTTCTATTCTTAGTCCGAATTCGCCCAAACAAAAATACTAATTTTTGGTACAAATGTGTGCTAAGCTAGAGGAACCCATCGATAGACATTCATAAAAAAAAACTGCAGAAAAAAGAACACATATTTTTTAAAACGTGTTTTCATATTCCTTTGCACTAAACAAAAGGTTTATCCTGAAACGAAACCAAGAGACACGGAGGACAGCTCCCAAAAACCTGGTGAAGCCCTTCTCAAAAAAAAAATTTTAAAATGCCGTTCCACTCATTTTCAATTCAGGAAAACATTAAAGAATCTTGAGCCGCCAAAGAAGTTTTTTCCTAGATAGGGTTCTTCCATTAATTCATTCTTATATTTTCGAGAATCCATTAGAAGGATTCGAGGAAGCGGTAAGTACGCCTTCTCTTCTCCTCTCATTAAAAGACACTTAAACCTTTTTTTTTTTTTTTTTTCGTTTCGTTTATCATGAAGCTTGTATTTTGAACGGAAGAAAATTCACAAAATGTTCAACTGATAGGTTCGTTGATTGCAGAAAAAAAAACATAACTCAAGTTCTAAAAAATTCATCGTTCGACTGAACTAACCATAAAAAACTGAAATTCTTGCCAAAAACTGTGAATAAGAGGTCCCGTATTCGAAATTTTTTTGTAATAAATTTTATTTTCTGCTTATATTTCACATAATGCACTTTTTTATCAACATTTGATGAAAAAGATGAAAAAAATCAATTCTGGAATTAGAATCACGATTTTAATTTTTGTTTTATGCTGGCGCAGAAACCACGTTTCTTAAAGCATGATTCATTATACCTTTATTTTTTTCCCAGGAATAAATTAAATTACTCTTGTCGAAACGAATAGAATTTTCTTTAAAAAAACAACATAGAAGGAAATCAGGACCTCAGAGAGCAATTTTAGGCCTAAGGGGATAAACTGACGAGCCCTCTATGTGCCAGTTATACAGTTTTTCTATGGGAAAGGGTTATAAAATGAAAAAATAATTTCATGAGCGAAAGGCAAAAACAATTTTTCCGGTGTTTATTGTGTTCTAGAATACACTATTTTAGTGTTTCTTTTTTTTTTGGGGTACTTGATAGCCAAAAACCCTCCAATGGATTGGCCCTAATTTTGATACCTTTTTCCCCTCTTTCTATGAAGCTCTGAAAGGAATGTAGTATTCAGATCTACAGTGATTGTTGTATGCTACGGTGCATTCAGATACAAACAACTATTTGATGTTTAGAATGCACCTTACCTTTTGATTCTGAATGGTAGGAGTAAATTTTATTTATTTTAGGTTTGTTTTATTTGCCACAAAAAGTTTAACCTCAAGTCAACATAAAATATGGATTTGGTTTGTTTTGGTGTCTCAAAATTGATTTCGTTGTCAACAAGACAACACCAACTTAATACCAGCTCACACCTCCTCTTGAGTGGGTGCAGGATGGTGTCACCCCAGGGTAACACTTCCGACACTTAACAAACACCAAGATGACACCATGCCAAATAAAACGCGCAGTTTGTAACTTGGTGCCAATGATATTACCATTAGGTCACTTTTTGTCAAGGAAAGAATCCCACTACCATAAGGGATGACAGAAATGCTATTTACCACTACAAACACCGATACAGGAAGCATAACCAATACTTGGAACTCATACTTTAAAAATAACATAACAATACCAGAACTTCTAAAGCAATTTCAATTCAATACCGTTATTTCCCCATACTGTAATGCTCAATATCATTACCAGAACAATACCTAAATGAAGGTTCTAGTACTGGTATTTATAAAAAAAAATTCAAATTTGTCATCCCTGACTGCTTCAGAATTTATAAGTTCCCAACTGCCAGCGCTTTTAGACTTTATTCAACTTGTCAAGGCTAACACCATCATTTCAATCATTTTTAAAGGGAGAGAAAAAAAAATACCAGAAATGAAATAGAACTTATAATAGTTACAATACTTCTAAACAAACATCCTTTCAATCATTTGTAAATTTGTAAGCAAGAAAAAAGAAAATTTATTTTCAAAAAATATCAGAAATGACATAGAACCTAGAATACTACTTTATAAACATCATCATTTCAGTTGTTTGTAATTCTGTAAAGGGAGAAAAGAGAAAAAAATTTTTAACAAGAATGCTAGAAACTAAATAAAACTTAACAATACTTCTGCATAAATACTGATACAAATACCAAAAATGAAAACACTAATCGAGAAAATTTGGAAATGAAATCAGAAACAATACTAAATAAAATAGGTAGTAACGGTACCTAATTACCAGTACCATAATTAAATTTTATAATGTTAAAATACCAATAATGGAAACTAAATTGTACTGGTATTCCATCCCTCTATTTTATGGCAAATAAAACAAATCTTTTGTGAAGTTATCTCGTATAATTTTTGATAAAACGCTTTTGAGAGTTATAAAACAAATCTGGGTTAAGTTTTTACAACTTTTTACTCCACTTGCGAGCAGAGTAAAAAGTTAACCACACCCACCAAATAACCAAATGAGAATGAACGACTTGAAAGCAATAAAGTAAATAACTTGTTAATTCTGTATCTTTTCACTGCAAGGTTAATTTTGAATGGGCTGCTGTACCTACTCAAGTTCAAATCACTGTAAGCCTTGAAACGGCTACGTTTAAAATCTAAAGTAGCCATTTTTTGAACAAAAATCTTCGAAAAGTTTTCCTAGATTGCATTTTAGAAAAACAATTTATTTGATCGTGGAAAGTGTATTATTCATCATTAACTTTCATATTACAAGGAAATTGTAATTAAATCACCCGCAAATAATCAGAGCCTGTTTTGAATACTTTACCACCGAGGCCCATAATATTTCTACAACCATACTTGTTTTTTCACCCTCCTCCCTGAAGAAATCAAATTTTACTCTTTTTGTAGGAAAAAAAAACTCTAGTACAGCAATGTTTCGCTAGAAAACCCAGTTTACAGATGGAGATAGAAATAGAGATAGAGATGAAGATAGAGATGGAGATGAGAAGGAGGTATAGATGGAGATGGAGAAAAAGAGAACTTGCTTGAAAAAATTTTGAAATAATATCGATAGTAATTGATATTTCATTGCTAGTTTCAGATTATAAAGAAATTACAAAAAACTATCGACTGTTATCATCATCTTTAACAAAAATATTGATCTATAAATGTTTTACCTCTAAAAGCTGTTTTTCCATAGATATTTTGTTTCCCGTTTTCTCGAGAACTACAAAGCCGATGAACATCGAACTTCTTTCAGAACTGCTCCCATATAATAATTATCTTTTGTAAAAATTTCACCTTTGTCTGTTTAGTAGTTTTCTTAAAACTGTGAACACAAAATTTTTTTTTTTCCAGTTTTCTCAGAAACTACTGAATTAATAGGCACCAAATTTCTAAAAAACTTGCAACAACATAAGGAAATTCTATCGTGAAAATTTCAGCCCTACAGTTTTTTTCATTTATTCAGACAAAAAAACAACGTTTCCAGGAAAATTTTGTTTTCCAGTTTTTGTCAGAATTCTGATTAACCAACTGGTAAATATCTTCTTTCAGACCTGATTCAATATAAGAACTACCTCTCATTAAAATTTCAACCCTATCCACTCAGTAATTTTCTCAAAACTGTAAACAAAAATTTTGGGTAATTCATATATATGTAAAATATTAAGTTAAAATGAAAAAAAAACTTTAACGCAGCAATGCTTTGATAGAAAACCTAGTTTGGTCGATATTTATATCGACAGTGATCAATATTTATGGAGGTTATGGATCAATGCAGCAGAGTAATTGTATAAAAGAAATAAAGATGTACTAAAAGTAACGTCTCAGAAGTGTGTGTAATTGCAGTAGAGCTGTGAAATATATACATGGTATAAAGTGTAATTAGTAAACAAACATGTACAGAGATAAACGAATGAGCGACGGAATAGTGTAACAGTATAGCTACGAGTAAAGATACAAAAGTATATGGTAAAAGATAGTCGAGTGTTTGCAGGAGTGAGAGGGGAGGAGGATTAGTGGTCTCAACAATATTTATATCCACAATGATCGATATTTATATTGATAGTTATTGATATATCTACATTTCGTTGCTAGTTTCGGATTAAAAAATTTAAAAAACTATCCATAATTAACTATATCTTAAACAAAAATATTGATCTATCAATGTTTGATCACTAAAAACTGCTTTTCAAGAGATTTTTTGTTTCCAATTTTTTTGAGGACTACTTAACCAATGAGCACCAAACTTCTTTTAGACCTGCTCCCATTCAATAGCTTATATATATATACATTAAAAAAATTAGGTCAAAATGAGAAAATGGTACCAATTGTTTTCTTTTCTCATGAAACGGAGAATTTTCACTATCCCCACATCTAACCCTTTTGTGAGGTCAATTTTGGTACCCCATTTGCAAGCAAACTGGATAAAAACATAACTAGGTATATTCCATTCAGTGAAAGATTGCTAAAATAAAATAAAAATATTTAGCAAGCTGGTTGTGGGGACTCTCCCATATGAGGTATAGGGGCTCGGACCCCTCGACGACAGTTGCCACCCCAAAGGGCAGGCAAACAATCGTCCTTGTGACATTAAACACACAAAAAACGTTCGATCGTAATTACCTGTACGTACTTGCAGGTAATGTACGAGTACCGAATTGTGACACAATAAGATGATGTCACAATTTGTACACGAACCGGCCAGCCATCTCTTATCTCGATAGGGGATGATGCAACCTGGCCATTCTCACCAATGTACGTGTGTTTGTGTGCGTGCAAATAAGCCGTATATAAACCACCCAAACCGGCTCTAAAATCGCCAGTATTCGCCTTGGTTTTGGCTTACCCGTACTTATGTACGAAGTGGTTGAACACGCTTAAATTCTGTAGAATTTCCTTCTGGTGAGAATATCTCTCACAAAAAGGTATTCCACACTGGTAGTGGGAGCAATCCAGGAGTACTTGACTGGTTGAAATTCTTTAATATTTCTCACTTTGAGTCAATGAAACAGTATATACCAGTACATTACCGGCAGACGCATTTTTCAGACCAAAGGGGGGCTTTGGCCAAGGCATGCCACTTTATATGTCGGGAATGGTAGGGTAGTCTCCAAGGGTGGGGCTTTGCCCACCAACTTTGATCTCCTCTCAATCATAGACCTCAAAGTGGCATACCATGCACTGGCCCCACACTTCTGCCAGAAAGATCCCACCAGGCTATGTAACTAATGCAAAAATATTTTGGGGGAGCCTCATCTTCCATTAGTTACGTCCCTGGATCCCAATGTTTTGAACCTTAATAATTTCTTGAAAGTACCTATTACTTCCACGATAACTAATTCAATTGGTTACTAATTTTTTTCAATTTCACTCTCAAGCGAATGCAAAAAGTAACCCTACGCCTTGTCGTTTGTATTGGAGAAACAGCTGAAGTTTAAAATGTTAATTGGTGTCTTAAGCAAAAGTGGTAGAGTGAAATAAAGTTTCTGACAAAAACAAAAATCCATTTCTGCAGCTATCGCTTCAATTCATTTGAAATTAATCTCCTGATCTGACGAAGAAAATCGAAAGATAGAATTTCAATGCAATTATAATAACTTCGAGTCCTCGAGACTTAATAAACCCAAATACATCTCTAGTGTGAAATAATTTAATCTCATTTTTCAATTTCTGCAAATCTTTCCTGAAAACATAGCAGAACAAATTTTATTTTTAAGATATTCTTCAACTTCTTAGCAGATTATTTCTGATGACATTTAGAAAAATTTAATAAAAAATCAAATCAGTCAGCTCCTAATTCGTGAATGTAATTCACCCATTTATTCCCACTTCTTCAGTGTCATTGAACTTGAAAGCTTTCTGGAAGTTGAAAATCAACATGAACTTGGAGTACTTTTTTCTTCTCTTTTTTTTCCGTCTATTTGTAAATTGAAAATAGCTTGCTAGGATTACGAATTCTGGTTATCATTATATTTCGATACAGAACATAAGAAAGCAACAGCTATACAGAGTATTCACCATCAGGTGAGACCCATTTCACTAGTAAACTAACAAAAAATGTTATTTGAATATGGGTTCATAGATCAAAATTGCTACTTCAAATTTTTAATAGTCTAATTGGTTGTTAAATTGAAAAATTATTTCTGCAGAAGTGAAATTATGCAATTTGTATGACACTAGAGTTTCAAAAGTACCTACAACACACCAATCCAAGAGGGTAAGTCCAAGTACTACGACTATTTTTTCATTCTTTTTTTCATTATGATGTACTGTATCTCGGGAGGAGGTATACACTGAATTAAAAATACTACTTACTTAATAAGTTATTCTCTTCATTAAAACTATGATTCTCGCAATATACCCATTATTTGATTCAAAATTAACCCTCTATATGTATATACCTATCATTTAAAGAACTTTGTCCTTTTATAGGGGCTTATTTATTGCATTTTATTAATTCCACTGTAGAATACGAAGTTATCGCAATCATAATGTAAACTAAAAATGATTTATAAACCACACTTCCGAAAAAAATTGTAAATTCAATCGAAGTTACTACTTTATGAAATGAAATAAATTCGACATTGACTTGCTCCACCCAATCTTGTGATAGGATTAGTCACGGATAAGGAAATTTGTTGGCTTCAGCCATTTTTTGCAACGTCTCTCGTGGAAGATCTACTGGTAATCTATAAAGATACAGCAAAATTCATGCCTTTGCAATCTATTTATACTAACTTTTTAACGACATAGTTATGTTGGTTGCACATCTACGTCCATAAGGATTCGATACGTAAAACCAAATGCGACGTATTCCATTAATTTCGAATATAGCGATATGGTTACAAATCTTAAAAACTTTATTCAGAGTCATTTGTGATACGTGAGGGGATGAAAGGATTTGAACTAGCCCTCCACTCTCGCCCTCTCACTACATAAGCTATTTTCATTTTTAACAACGCGCACCATCAAAAAATGTATTTTTCATAAGAATTTTTGAAACGACAGGTTCAACTTCGCATCAGAACACTGCAAAAGCACAGGCGGATTTTCGTTATAATATTTGGGGATGCTAAGGCCCTGGTTAAGTTTTATCTGTCTCCCAACACCTCCTTCCGCTACTATCAGTAAAAAATCCATCAAAATTTCAATCGATATCGCACGTTTTCTTTTTTTTTTTGGAAAAATATCTGGGAGGCTAAATGCCCCCTAACTACCTCCTAAATCCACCTATGTGCAAAAGTAAGGCTTTGATTTTGAATTTGGATCATAAAACTTATAGACTACACGAAAGGATAGCAACGAGTGGAAAGATGTGTTATAGATTTGATTTCAGCATGCTACGTAATATTGTTGAAGAAAATTGAAAAATCATTTTTTCATCATGCCAAACGTGTTCCTCGCCTACCACGTTCACAGAGACAGCTCATTAACGCTGGAAAACTCGCACCACTTAGATCCACCAATTTTTAATTCAGAAAACAATCAGAGTCTCTAGCCAGTACGTATAGCCTCTAAACTGTAACCATACAACTCTTAGCACGTACCAACTCCAATGTTCTAGAACCGTGCCTAAATTGAATTTGCACACTTTCTACCACGACGAGAAGGCATTTATCCACATATTATAGACATCGAGTCGTGTTACATCACTTCAGAGTTTTAAACCGAAAGAAAGAGAAAAAGTAGAAAAAAACTTGGTTAAATATACCACGCGGAAATGTCTAGGCTATAAATCTAAGACCGTATCCGAAACGTTAGGCTAAAACAGGATCGTCTAATGGAAAAATCATCCAAAATGATTTTTTTAAAGCTTTTCCCTTTTTTTTTCTTTTTTTTTTTCTTTTTTTTTTAAATATATTGTCTTTTTACGATCACAGTACGTGACTGCGTTCGCATTCTCTCTTATTCCGTACAAAAATCTCACTTCGAACCGAATCCAAAGTAAAAATATTCGTAGCCGTGCTCGGGTCAACAAAAAGAAAACAAAAAAAAAAAACAGTTTTTGGAAATTCGGGCAATGTAGTCGGCAAGTGTACACGTAGCAGACCTGAAATAGAGTTAAAAAGTCGTATAATGATAATAATAATATTGTGAAATTCGACGTGTTCGAAAACGACCAAAAGGAGAGAAAGAGGCACACACAAACACACGAACACACACACACACATGCAGAGAAAGAAAATCGTTAATTATACGACAAGAATTGAAGGTTTCGGACCGATGACCATTTGCGAGGGTTTTTTTTCCCTCCAATTTCGTATCCTGTTACAAAATCGTAAAAATTTTGACCTAAAAAGTGTGTTCATAAAATTATTTTTTTTTTATCCTCCTCGCGTTAAGTTTTGTAGATGCCAATTTTGTCTAACTTTTTGCGAATCTTGTCTAAATGTCTAGGAACTATCTGGCCAAAATCGATAAAAATAACACTATAACAAACGAAAGCAGATGCTAAAATGCTTGAAAAATAAAATACCACTATCAATGCGATTCAGACTTGGAATAATTAAAATATCTCTGCAGAGAGCCGTTTTTTGACAACAGCTGCTGAAAATTTAGCATCAGGTGGACACAAGCCTCAGCTTAGCCTACTACCAAATCATGATTGGCAAGATTTCTGTACTCTCTGCATCCCTTCGTTCCTCTTATTCAACCTCTTTAGTTCTCCTGTGCGAGATGGTAGATTTAAAAAAATGTTCCTCCCTCGCGTTTTTTAGGCCAAAACCTACCAAAAATTGAAACATGGCCTCACTCGTCGAGTTTGGACAAGAATCCCGGCACTATGTGGAAACTGAAGTTCATTTCGAGTTCTACCCTGACAAATCGTACAGCATCTTCAGAGAACTAGTTCCGCCCTTTCGCCTTTTTCGAAGAAAAGAAAAAAATAAAGTCTATGATCAATGAGTACAAAATAATTCTGCACTTTTTTTCCAAACCGAACACAGAAATAACAAATAGCCTAAAATCACATTAAGCTAAAATAATGAAATATATGTTTACCTACGGATATTTTATTTTGTTTACATGGATAGTACTCGCCATTTTGACACTATATTAATGCTTCATCGTTATTTTTTCGGGATATCACCATCACTACCTGCCGCAGAAGACAAATTTAATAGGTATATTACGATCAGTCCGAAAATTTTCCATGAATTTTTGTTTGTGACCAGATTTATTTTGAATATCGCGTTCATATTCTTTCAGTGGAGTTTTGGGCGGCACGACTATTCGAATAATTTGAAATTTCATTAGGGAGGCATCTTCCTCACAATAATTTTGTAGATTCGAATCCATATGTAGGTACTAATATACTTTTTACCCAGTTTGCATTCAAACGGGGTATTAAAATTGACTTCATAAAAGGGTTAGGGGTGGGGATGATGAAAATTATCCGTTTCATGAGAAAATAAAATGAGTGGTACCATTTTCCCATTTTGACCTAATTTTTTTATGTATATATATACTATGTTACCTCAAAACTAGAATTTGGTCATTTCTAATTTTGACTTGTCTAAACTAGAATTGGAAAATGGTTAGGCAGTTCTAGTTCTGACTGGTTAAAACAAAAATAGTATATTACACGCCAAGATTCAGAAGTGAGCGTTTGCATGTGAAGGCACGAGTGAGCAATTCCCAAATCGTGTAAACTCACCTTTGAACCTTGCTGAGGAAGATATTTTATATAATTAATGATCAGAAAGCAATGAAACATGAAAAATTCTATCATAATGATGAGTCTTTCACAAAAATTATAAAAAACATAACAAAATATCAACCTCCTCATTGTGACAGATTTAACGTTTCATTTAGAACATGTAACCTCTACCTGGATGAATAGTGAATGTGCTTCTATGAAAAAATATGCTTCACATTTTTACATGGGGCATTTATTACAGTTCCCAAGTGTATTAGCACTTTTCTAATTAAAAAAAAATGCTACACCTGGATTTAATATATTTAATTTCTAATATTACATATCACTTTTTTTTTTTAAGGGGATGCGGAGTCAACTAACCCTCAACAAGGATCAGCTGAAAAAAGCTAAAATGGTGTAGTTGACTAAGAAAAAATACAGAGTCAATAACTGTTTTGATTAAATTTTCAGGCAAAGAGCTTTTAACCTTTTTCTAGTTTTAACATCCATATTACGGTCAGAACTCAAACTGCCCAACGCATTTTCCAGTTCTAGTTTAGACTAATCAAAACTAGAAATTACCAAATTCTACTTTAGATGGTAACATATATACCCACATGTATATATGTTCAAGTTCTGAAACGCTTCTCCGTGAGGCTTTGACTTATGCCAGCCCTGGATTTTTACTGGCATCCCTGTAAAGGTAATACCGTAGAACTTATTGTTTCCATGAAAAGCAACAAACATTTTTTTCCATGTTTGTGTGTGACTGTGTAGGTAGTGGCGTATCGATAACTATCGATACAAATACCGATTACTGTTGAGACCACCAATCCTTCTCCCCTCTCACTCCTACGAACACACGAACATATATCGAATACATTTATTTATATCTACTCGCGGCTACACTGATATACCACTTCCGCCGCTCACTCGTTCATTTCCGTTACCGTTCGTTCATTACTCTGAAAATGTACTTTGCTTAAATTAATGTAACTTCTGAAATAAACATTCGCTTCTTGGACCTAACTTCAATCAAATCTCTCTTTTTGTTACACCTCTGATCCTCAACCTCTATATGGTAGCATCGCTCGGTAACAATCCTTGTACCTGTAACAAATTTTAAAAAAAATAATAATTTAAAATTTTTATACTTTTGTGAATTTTCTTTTTGTGTTTAAGTCAAACTTTTAAAACTTTTCGTGAATAATTGCGTTTTTAATATTTTTCGTAATTTTATTTTGTGTTGGGTAACTTAGTTCTAACTTACCATTTCATTTTTTTTTTTTTTCCGAGTCTTAAATTTTTTGTTCTCGAAAATTTAATTCCACCTTGAATGCTGTAAACGTTCAATGAGTTTCGTCGTTTGCTGAAAATGATTTGCCCTGCTTGTGTATAATCCAGCCAAGTGTATCGAAAATTCCAGGACTCGTCGATTGCTAAGTTGTTCAGGAACCCTGCTTGTGTTGCCTGAAAACTAGTAAATTCATTAGTGTCTGCCCTGCTTGTGTATGAACTAATTCGTCGAAGTCATCTATTGGAAGTAAATCGCCTTGAGCAGTCACAAATTGATCTGAAACCAACGTAAAAGCTTCAATTCAACAAAGTCAAAATTGGTATTCATCGTCACAACTCAACTTCACTTTGGTATCATCTTTAAAACTCAAAAAATTTAACTCACATCTTCATCGAAGTACGTCCAAAACAACCGAAGCGCAATTCAAACAACAGTTCCAGAGCACCACCTTAACCAATTCCAGAAAACGAATCTGAAAACAAAAAAATCGACCGTTAAAAAAAGGTATAACTTAAAAACTTTCTGCTGAAAAAGGTAATAAAAAAACATATTTTCATAATTTTTTTTTTTCGTAATTTTTCGTATATTTTTCGTGTTCATTTTCGTGTTTTTCGTGAAACTTAACTCTTTCGATTCAAAATTTAACCTATATATTTGAAAATACCGTTAATTTCGAATAATTTTGGCCTTTTCAAAATTTTTCTAAGTACAAATTTTGGCAAGTCGTGTGCAAACTTTTGCAGCCACTTTTGTCTTGGAGTGTACAACTCGTGACGTATGCACGGCTCGTTTCGTTCATTCGTTCGAACTTGTACATTAACCTTTTGTTAAGTGCAACGAATCTACGAACGCTTATCTTCGCCCATTCATTAAAATACGTTGGCGCGGTTTTTCAATTTCAAACCACCATTTTGTTGCAACTTGAAAATTTTTGCAGTTGCACAATTTTGTCGAAAATAATTAACGATCTTTTTTTGAATATTTTTCTTCTTATACGAACACCTAAATTAAATATTTTTTTTGCTCTTTTCTCTCGAACACCTTTAATCATTTATTCGAATATACTTTAAATATTTCATTTTATTCCTTTTCTACTGTGAATTTTTTTTTTTTACGAGTTACCAGTAGAAATTATTTTTTTATAATACCTGGAGAAATATTTTTTTTTCTTCACAAATCAACTTTCAATTTTTTTTTTAAATTTTCTACAAACTTATTTCGAATTATTTTGTGGGTATATAATTTCAAACAAAATTTCCCCTGTTTTCAATAATTTTATTCCTTTACAATTCCCTTGATCTGAAGGTAGCTAATTCATTTTCACCCTCACACTTTCTTTTTTTTTGATTTTAATTAATCACATTATCGAATATTGAATTCTAATACGAATTATTTTGGGTTAAAAAGTCTTGTTATTTTATTTTTTATTTTTTTTTATTGGGAAGCGTCCAGTCTCATCTTTAACGTGTGTGATCTCTTGCCCGCAGTGGACCTACTCGAGACACACACAAGGACAATTTAAATACTATCGTTAAATCTACAAATTGTTTGGTTATCACAGGTACGGCAATCCTAGTCTTGCGGCATTTGCTGGGGATTGACATCCGTTTGTTTTATTTTTTTTATTTTTTTTTAATTTTTTTTTAGTTCAGTCAATTCATTAATTATGAACACTGAAAATAATGAAAGGATCTCAAATGTTTTCCGTGGAAATGGCTATGAGGGATGGCGTGCAACCATCATTAGCACCCTTATAGGTAAAGGTTGCCATTCCACAATTTTTCCTACTGCTCGAGAAACTAGTTACATTTATACATCATCCGAAGAACGCCTAACATCCAAATGGCTCAAATTTTTCCAAACTCAGGAACGGGCCAAAGCCCACATATTCGAAAGACTTGACAAAAGAATTCTTCATCATGTCAAAACTTGCGATGTAGTTTCTCAAATTTTCGAAATCTTAGATGCTCGATACAGGAATCAAACTGCTACTAACATCATGGTCTTAAAGTCAAAATTTCAGTCCCTTCGCTTCGATCCAAGGAGAGGTACCATCCGTAGATTCTTGGAATATTTTTCATCCATTGTGGAAGAACTACGCGATGCTAATTACCCCCTATCGGAAGCAGACGAAATTGATCAATTAATGATGTCATTGCCTGAAAAATTTGATACTGTTTTCTCAGAATTCCGCCAATTAGAAGTAGAAAAACGAACTACTGTCAGACTCACAAAAATGATATTAGAAAAATGTGATCGAATTGAATATTCTAATAAAACTTTTCCCGGGTTTGATCAGCCCAAATCATCCTATCAACCAATGAATAATAATAGAAAAAATTTTAGAAATTTTCGAAATAATAATAATAACTCAAATTTTTCCAAACCAAATTACAACACAACGAGTTATTTAAACGATCACAAAAATAGTCAAAACAAACAAAATAATTATACTTCAAAAGATAATGTATCCCAAATGGATATTACATGCTTCAGATGCAACAAAAAAGGACACATGTCAAGGACATGCCCTAATGAGACATCTACAGCTAGTAATACTCCACAAACCCAGAACCAGAACAGTAGCTCGAAACCCCAAATTTCAAATAACACGAACTCCCAGAAAAAGTCCGATGATAAATCCAACTTTCGTGTTAAATATTCTATGATGTTACACTCAAATCTTAATCATTTAAGTTTTGATGACATTGAAGATGAATTTCAATGGCCTAAACCCCCTACAGTATCAAAGTCCGCCCCCCCAAAAAACCAACTTCATACGATGTTACTAGATAATGGAGCAGATGACCACATGGTCAATGATATTTCAAAATTAAGAAACGTACGCAAGGTTGACAATTCTCGTAGAGCACTTTGTGCCAAAAAAGGCGTATTCGTAAACCCTACCCACGTTGAATCAATGTACGTTAATGTCTGCAATTCTAACGCAGAATTTTCCACTATTCACCTAAAAGAGGTATATTATGATCCTGATTTAAGCCTTGATATTTGGTCAGGAGCTAAAATCATGGAGTCTGGCATATTCAAAATCATAACAGACACAGATCATGCAGACATCATAAATAAAAACACTGGTGAAATTACTATAACCGCTCCAAAGAGAGGTTCTATGTACTACATTGATTACGAAATAGTTGATGAAGAAGAGGAAAATAAGATCTATCAGGAGCTTGTGTGTATGCCTGTACCTAGTACGTCTGCAGAACAGGAAGATCAAATAGATGATCCTCCACAAAATTTTGAAGAATTGAATGAGGCCCGAACAAGCAATCCACAAAGAGAGTACGAAAACATTGACCATTCCCAAAATTTTGAAGATACCGAAGTGGATACGGTCAATCAGGAGATTTATTCCGAATCTGAGGATGAATTAAATGGAGAGAGTGTCGGAATAAATAGAAAGCACAAGAAAAACATAAACAAAACTAAAACTCTTTGGCATAGAAGATTAGGTCATCTAAGTGGCAAAAGCCTGAAAGCACTATCAAAAGTAGTTGTAGGTATGCCCCAAAATTTGGTATTTAAGGACGATGACTTTGCCACTTGTGAAATATGTATAAAAGCTAAATCCACCCGACTTGGTCACCATGACGTGAGGACTCGACCAACAAGAAGAATGGAAGTAATCTCATCAGATATCATGGGACCCTTTCAAGAGGCATACAACGGAGAAAAATTCATAATAACTTTCATTGATCATTACTCGAAATATACTCTTGCCTTTCCAATATTAAGAAAATCCCAGGCTTTCGATAAATTTAAAGAGTATTATCTATCTTTCAATACAAAATTTCCCAATGATCCTATCTCTGTATTAAGAACTGATCAAGCTAAAGAATACTCCGACTCCAAAATGACACAATTTTGCTCCGAAAAAGGAATTACATTAGATGATGGCGTGGCGTACACCCCCGAATTAAACGCAATAGCCGAAAGGCAAAACAGAACCCTGCTCGAAAGAGTTAGAGCCATATTATACGACGCAAAAATTGATTTTAAATTATGGTCAACAATTGTATTAGCCGCCGCCCATATAATTAATAGAAGTCCGACCCGCGTCAATCTAGGGAACATGACACCCTATGAAAAATTATACGGTACTAAACCCGATATTTCCCATCTTCGAGTCTTTGGTGCTATTGCATATAAACACGTTCCCATTGAACAAAGACAGCAATCAGCAGTCAAAGCCAAGAAGAACGAAGAGGAGCATCTCGACCCAAAATTTTTGCCCAGAGCCCTTAAAACTATTCTGATCGGCTTTTCGAATGTAGGTTATCAGATATTAGATCCAATTAAAATGAAATCCTACAAATCCTGCGATGTTAAATTTGATGAGACGAAAACATTAGTCGACTTCACTGATAAACCAGAAGAACTCCAAGTTAAACCCTTAGAAGAGGAAATCGAGGCAATCTATAGGGTCAATGTGCTAAAACAAGCCTCATCTGAAGACTCTTTATTTATAGAAGATTGCATGCCAGTAAGCTTCAGTGATATTTTCCAAAATCCTTTTAAGAAAGAGTGGCTTCAGGCAATCAATGATGAACTGCAATCTATGTCAGATCTTAATGTGTGGAAAATTGTAGATCGCCCACATAATATCAAACCTATCGACACGAGATGGATATTCACGGCCAAAGCCAATGACAGAGGAGTAATGTGCCCAAAAGCTAGACTCGTTGCCAAAGGCTTTATGGACAGATCCGAGTATACTATGACAGAGACTTATGCACCTGTTGTGCAACTCTGGTTAATTAGGTGGATCTTATCCGTAACTAATCTATTGAATCTACAACTTGTTCAATATGATGTCAAAACAGCCTATCTGAATTCGAAAATCAAAAATGACATCTTTCTTAATATTCCCCAAGGTTGCAATGTCGAAAAATCAAAATTACTTAAACTCGAAAAATCCATCTATGGCCTTAAAACATCTAGTAAAAATTGGATTGAGTTACTGGATTCTCATCTTCAAACTTCCAATTTTACAAAGTCAAAAATCGACAGATGCGTATACACACGTAAAGATGATTCAGATGGCATTGCCTTCATGATAATTTATGTAGACGACATCCTTCTTGCAACTAATCGTCCAGAATGGGTTAATGAAATAACCACTCACTTTGAAACTCGTTTCACTATGAAAGTTGTAAACAACCCAACCCATTTTGTAGGTTTCGAAATAGAAAGAAATCGTGAATCACAAACAATTAAACTTACCCAAAAACAGCACATCCAAAAGATTCTCCAGAAATTTAAAATGTGTGATTCAAATCCTTCCAAAACGCCTATGGAGACAGGCCTCAAGTTAAGCAAATCTGAAGGCACAGATAATAAAGAATACAGATCTATGATTGGTGCACTATTATATGTATCTAGAGGCACAAGGCCAGACATTTCCTTCTCAGTCAATTACCTGTCCAGATTCCAAAATTGTTCAAATGACACAAAAAAGAACTATGTACGACGTATCATCCGGTACTTGAAATACACGATCGATCTTGCCATTGTCTACAGATCCAACTCCGAAGGCATATCAGCTTATGTCGATGCATCTTATGCCCCCGACATTGACGATCAGCCTATAAACATGTCTGAATTAGAAAAAGGAAAATCTATAACTGGATACCTCATTACTATGTATGGTGACCTGATAAATTGGGGCGTTCATCGCCAAAATATTCATGCTTCTTCATCCACAGCAGCTGAATTGATTGCTCTTCACGATTCTTTCGAGGATATAGAACTTGCTTGGTTAATAAATCGTGAATTTTTCTTAATTGACACTCCTGTAATTGTCTACGAAGACAACATATCTGTTATTCATGTCATCTCAGGCGGAGGACAAAAACGTCTTCGAGCTCTTATGATCAAATGTTATGGACTTGCTCAGGCCTATAACGACAAAATTTTCACATTCAAACAAATAGCTACTGAAGATCAAATAGCTGACTTACTAACAAAAGCATTATCCAGTAAGCAGCATATCTTACTTACTAGTAAAATCCTAGAATCCCCAAATTGTGATCCTTAAAAAGTCAACTCCCTTACCAAAATTTTGTCTGAAACATCACAAACATAATTTATTATATTTTATCTCTATTTGCATGTTATTTATCCTGTTACCTAATATAAATTATTTTTGCATGTTACCATATTTATTATATTCTATTCATATTTATTAATCAATATACTTACTACAAGCGTCCAAATTAGTTACCATTTTATATGAACACCTTTTTAATTTTTTAAATTTATATTTCTATAATTTGTAATTAAATATAATGAACTTTTAAACACTTTTGTAACACCCGCAGTCGTGATCGGTTCAAAAGATTGTAGGGGGGTGTTGAGACCACCAATCCTTCTCCCCTCTCACTCCTACGAACACACGAACATATATCGAATACATTTATTTATATCTACTCGCGGCTACACTGATATACCACTTCCGCCGCTCACTCGTTCATTTCCGTTACCGTTCGTTCATTACTCTGAAAATGTACTTTGCTTAAATTAATGTAACTTCTGAAATAAACATTCGCTTCTTGGACCTAACTTCAATCAAATCTCTCTTTTTGTTACACCTCTGATCCTCAACCTCTATAATTACTATCATTGTAAATATCGATTACTATCGATATAAATATCCATCATTATCGTTATTTTTCAACAGTTTTTTCAAGTTTTTGGAACCTACGTTTTTTTTAAAATTATGGATGAAAATTGGCAAACTGCGTTTTCTAACAAAGTTTTGCTGCCTTATTTTATTTTTTATTTTTTGTATTTAATTATTAGGTACGCACCTACTCGATGTTCAGGTTATGAGACTTTACATTTTGTCTTCAACCTTTCCTCCATTCCATAAATTCCACACAGTCAACGTCACAAATTTTTTTGGCAGTAAAAAACTGCAAATGAAACGAAACAAATAGTTTTCAACCCATCTTCAATAGGCACCTATAGTAATTATTTGTCGATTCCCGTACGTTTTTTTTTTTTTAGGATTGTGTTCAAATTTTTCTTAGTTCGTTCTTTTTTAGGCCTTGCAAGGCTAAAAAAATAAGCATTTTCTTAACATATCTTGTTTCACGGTGATTCTCATCTTTCTGGAGATGTTGAAGTCAAATTTTAAAGAATTTTTGTCATTTTATCAGATCTCTGCCTAGCTACTCAACGACAAAAGACACAAGTGATTAGTATTTTTTTTATTACTATTGGTGTTATGTGAATCTATTCCTGTTTGTACGTGGATTAGTTAAAATTTTGTGCCACTTTTGTTACTTAATATACGGTACTGTATTTAAAAAGTCGAAAAATCAACAATTCATCCGACAAAATAAATATAGCCTACAGAGAATATTTAAATTTTTGACAGCTAAAGCTTTGGTTCGTTGTTGCATAATGGTTCAGCTACATTTACATAATAAACTACATTATTTAAGAAATACAACGAACCCATATATTCCCTAAGAAGAAGCATTCATTAGAAACCTCTGCTTCTCCCCCGATAAGAATACGTATAAGTAAGTATATGCAGTGCGCGCAAATAATTGAAATGATTTTATTACCGATGAATGAATGTTTAGTAATTTTCTTCCTTTTTTTTTTTTTTAAACTTTTTTTTCTCTAATTAATTTGAATTAATGTTTCGGAAAAACGCGTATTAAAAGGTTAAGATGGCACTCGGTTTGCATTTTATACAGAAAGTAATTACATGTGGACGACCGCATGACTGTATACAATAGAAATTAAAACGACGATGCCTTAATTAATGAAAGAGTTGTTCCCCAAATCAGCTATCCAGTCTTAATTTATGATATTTTATTACGAGTCCGCCTGTATGCTAGAGCTTCTTTTTCGCTGTGATTTATATTGTAGTGTCTGAATAGACTCAGACGCCCATCTAATATTGTTTCTTCAGAGACAAATTTTCATATAAATTTTCAATAATCCATTAAAAAACCATAAAAAGTAAAATGGGGTTAAAATTACAATAATAATTTTTCTTTTTTTTCTCTCTTTTTTTTTCTCATTTTCGTGGTATAGAAAAATGGATGAATGAGAAGATTTCCGTAATGACAAATATTCCTAAGGCGTCTGTAGGCTGCAACATACATTATAAAAAAAAAAAAAAAAATACTTACAGCAACGTAAATATTAAGTAAAATTTCAATAGTTCGGATCATGAGAAAACGATATTCATTTAGATTAGACTTTGAGTCCCAATTAATAAAATTAAATGTTTACGAATTCAACTTGTGGAAGAGGGAGACTACAGGGGCCGGTCGTAATAAGATTTTAAATGAGGTCGAAGCAAAATTAATTGTTACAAAAAGGTTTGCAATCGAAGGAATATGTTTGGAGTGGACTTCTTAATAAGTGACAGAAATTCTTTGCACACATACCTTGTGCTTCCACCAGAAGAAGATATACCGCGCGACTATTTTTAGTTTTTTAAATTTTCCTTGCTATCTAAGTGGTCAGTAATAAAGGTTTAATGTTCATAAAATGCGAAACAAAAATGAATCGAAGCATTTCTTTCATAATTAGGCTTTTTCAAAGGGGATCAGAATTTTGTTAATAGCTATTTTTATAGCAGTTTTTCAATTCAAAACATAACGTATCGATGTTAAATATAGGAACAATTTAAAAGAAATCTCTAGCGCAGCAAGCAAAGCTAGAAAATGTAGGTTTTTCTAACCAAAAAAACAGTATAGGTAAAGAACATATTTTGATGAAACTGAATTATATGAAACATAATAAATGATGCTTGTCGAATAAAATAACAGCTAGAGTGCTTTGATAAAAACTTTTTTACTTTCTATAACATAGTTATCTTCCCTTGTTATCAATATTTTGAGATGTTTTAAATAATTTTTACTGAAGATTTAACTTAATTAAAAGCATATTTTGTAATTTGTTGGAATATAATACAATGTGGTGAAATTAAATAACAAAAAATGAGAAAATATGAAAATTATTTGGAAGAATGGTGGGTAAATGAAATTAAATTTGTCACTCAATCAAAATGGAAATAATAAGTAGGGTGAAAATGAATTTTTTTTAATCCGCTTTCATAAAAAACGAGTAAAACTCCTCCCACCAACATACCATGTTCAAAACTCTGAAAAAACCCAAAGTACAAAAGAAAAAACCTAGCAATGTAGGGATCTGAACACGATAAACCTCAACTAGAGAGCCACGTAGATACGGTAACACCATAAGAACAAATTGTACAATAGGAAGTACCACGAGTTGAAAGAAATACATTTCGATAAGAGATAACTAATAACAACAATCAGCATCCCTAGATGTTATCACAAGAACTACATCACCTTTCATCTCACTTATAACTGCAATACCGAGACATACAGCTAAAGAGATGTCCGACGCTCCATACACGCTGTGATTTAAAAATGCGTGGAAGATAGAAAAGAAACTGTTTAAGTTGTATGTTCTGCGCATCCAAAGCTGCACCTATTTCATTGTGAAAATAGACATCTCCATACCAATATACTCCCACCATCAAGCTACTACACATGCGTAATAACAAATATCTGAATTTAAAACGTTCTGTCAACGTTTTATCTTTGATTTGTTTTTTTTTTTTTTTGCCATTGGACATCTCTTTAGTGGTATGTCTTTGCTTCAGTAAAAGCATATAAAAAACAAATAGTATTGGTGTTGGCAACACTGACAACAATTCAATGTAACCCAAACTTTACCATTACAAACTACAATAAAAATTATCTCTAAACTGTGATAAGTGATAACTGTGAAAGACAATAATTTAAAAAAATATAGCTGCTTTTTAAGATTCATTTATGTTTCTCTTTGACTATATAGTACTGGACTGGACCAATAAAGAAATATAATTTCTGGTTAGACATTCCGGCGCTAAATAGGTAACCACAGCGTACTTTTTGCTGTACTTTGCTTTTTGTTTATGTATGTTATTCTTATGAATTTAAGAGATGTATTTATCAGATGTATTCTAAATTGGTGAACTCAATCAAAACATTGAAAATATGCGGAAAGTACTCGAAGGTTTTCTACTTTTTCACCGGCATATCTTGACATTAAAAAGTACATTGGTCTTATGGAGTTTTACTGGTCCAGTACTATATGTATAGTCAAAGATATTTCTTTTAACAAGCACTTACAACTGCAATGGTAAGTTGTTTAGAACAATGATGTGGATCAACTCGACCAACTTCGCACTTTGAGTGAGTCAAGTAATTGATGGATGGACTGAATCATTTGAAATAAATTAACCTTTGGTCCGTTATAAAACCTAGTTCACTAACTTTTTGCAGAAATTTATTCTATTTTTTCTCATTTCGGTTGAAAAAATTGAATCTATCAAAATAAATTAAAATTTGCCAACCGTAGGGTAAGAAGAGCATAATCGATTTAAGCACCCTGATTTAAATTCGAAAAAATCCATGTCAATACTTCCCCAGACTTAGTGTTACAAAGTACTTAACTATTCTATTAACTAGTACAAGCCTAAAATTTTAACTAGAGTATGCAATAAAGAATCCGTAGTCTCAAATACAAAAATAAATAAATTTAATTAAAATTCTAATGAGTAAAGACACTGAGAATCAACAAACACCTGTAAAGTTGTGGGAAGAAATAAACAGTATTCGAAATTTCCAATCTACTTCTCCATGAATTCAGAAAAAAAAAAAAGACATCAAGTTAGACCAAACAAAAAAAAAAAAAAAAAAAAAAAGAAACCGCAAATGCGAAATCATTCGAAAGTTTGACCATTCTAAATGAGCGAATTGCATCTGTTGAACTAAAGATATTATATTTCTGATCTAATGGAGTTGAAGAACGAGTTAACCAAAGTCTCTCATTCGTTATACGTAGTATATCAGTGTACGTACAGTGTTGCTGCAAAAAATTACAATATTTTGTCAATATATTATGGTGTCCCAACCACATCCTACCAAGATAAAGTATATGCGGAATTGAACTCGATTTATTTTTTTTTATTTTCTCTTCGATGCCAATTTTTTTTTTTTTATCATTTCACCAATATATGACGTCTATGTGGTGTGTGCCTACTACGTATACGTACACATATTATACAGACGACGAATTTCTTTATTCCCTGCCCAGCTTCAGAGACACGTTTTAGTTCAATTTCACTCGTGTTTTGTTACTTGTCACCGTACATATACACTCTATGATATCACATTTCCTTTCACAATTCTCATCCAAGGCTGAGAAATTTGACCAAAAGAGAGGAAAAAAAATTTACGTACGACATCAGTAGTTGTTTTTCTAATAGTCAAAAAAAAAAAAAAAGAAGTCCACGTCATTCGGTGCACGAACTAATATCGTAACATAAGGAACCATGAATGAGCCAACCAACCATTTTGTGAGAGTGAAAAGCAACAAGTTGTTAATTTGGATTTCGAAAATACTTTAAACAAATTTAAAATATTCGTTTCTGAAACATTTTTAAATCAACAATCAGTCAATATTAAATCGATACCTATAGAAAAACATTGATTCCAATGACGCATCCAGTGAGAAGGGTTAGCTGATATATTTATCAACCCTCTTTAGCCTTTTTACCTATAGTTTGCTTGTAAACGGAGTACTAAATTTGATCTCACAAAAGGGTTAGTGGTGGGTATGATGAAAATTATCCGTTTCATGAGAAAAGAAAACAATTTGTACCATCTTCCCGTTTTAACTTAATTTTTTTTTATATCTAAACCTAATATATATGTGTAAGCTCTTTAGAAAATAATGAAGAATCATGTAGACACATTTTTCATCTTTCCATACTTAAAATCCATCAATAGATGAATATAATACAAATCTAATATATATATGAGAGATCTCTGCAACTCACTATATCAGCAAGTGCGAAACACAGACAGAAACTGTGGTTATTTTAAGAATGTGAATACATATTCTTACATCCCCATTCTTCGAGGGGGAGCCGCACTAGGGAAAGAACTGAGCTGATCGTTTACTAATTAGCATTCCGTCTTCCTCAAGATCATCCCACTAGCTTGGCATGTATTGATGGATTTGTAAGCTCTTTAGAAAATAATGAAGAATCATGTAGACACATCTTTCATCTTTCCATACTTAAAATCCATCAATAGATGAATATAATACAAATCTAATATATATATGAGAGATCTCTGCAACTCACTATATCAGCAAGTGCGAAACACAGACAGAAACTGTGGTTATTTTAAGAATGTGAATACATATTCTTACATATGTATTTATATACGTATGTATAACCAAAAATCTTATTTTCACGGGTTTGAGAAAACTGCAAGATGGTAAGGCTGAAATTCTCGCGAGAAATAGTTCTCTTAATGAAGCAAGTCCGAAAAAAGTTTGTTGATTATCGGTTAATTAGGTTCTGAGAAAATTGGAAAACAAAAAATTCCAGGAAAAGTCGTTTTTTCAGGATTCTGAAAAAATGACAAAAGGGATCTTGCTGAAATTTTCACCATAGATTTTTCTTATGTTAGTGCAAATCTGATAGAAGTTTAATGCCCATTAGTTTGGTAGTTTCTGAGAAAACTAACGAAGAAAAACTGTTGGAAAAGATTTTATGTTCACGGTTTTGAGAAAATAAATGGATAGGGCTGAAATTTTTATGAGAGATAATTTTTATATGGGAGCAGATCTGAAAGAATTTTAGTGCACCTTTTGGTTCATTAGTTTTCAAGAAAACTAGAAAACAAAAAAAGGGATTAAGCTGAAATTTTTGCGATAGATTTTTCCTCGTGTAGATACAAATCTGATAGGCGTTTGGTGTCCATTAGTTCAGTAGTTTTTGAGAAAACCATATTTTATAGAGGTTGTGAACTGAGAGAGATCAAGAATTGAAACAAGAAATAAAGATTTACACAAAGTAACATCTCAAAAGTGTGAGTATTTAGATCAATCATGTATGATGAGAGTAAGTACAGATTGAGTGAGATAAATGAAGATGTAAGGAGATAAACGAGTAAGCGGCAAAATGGTATTACAATGTAGCAAAAGTGTAAAAGTATATTAATAAGATTTTTGGCTATACATACGTATATAAATACATATATATTAGGTTTAAATATAAAAAAAAATTAAGTTAAAACGGGAAGATGGTACAAATTGTTTTCTTTTCTCATGAAACGGACAATTTTCATCATCCCCACCACTAACCCTTTTGTGAGATCAATTTTAGTACCCTGTTTACAAGCAAACTATAGGTAAAAAGGCTAAAGGGGGTTGATAGATATATCAGCTAACCCTTCCCACTGGATACGTCATTGGAATCAATGTTTTTCTATAGATATCGATTTAATATTGACTGATTGTTGATTTAAAAATGTTTCAGAAACGAATATCCCTTGGCCCCCCTAAATCTGGCCCTGTGCACTCTCTATTATGTTATTTAGCACTCTGCGCCTGAAACCATCAATGAAATAACGATTTATCAATATGTTTGTCAGATATCGATAACTATCGATACAAATATCGATTACTATCGATATTTTTCTATAATTCTTTCAAGTTTGCGGAATTTAGGTTTTTATCCTTAATTATGGATGAAAATTGGCAAACTGAGTTTTCTAGCGGAGTATTGCTGCGCTGGAGTTTTTTTTAAGTCATAAACTATTTTTTTTGGCTAAGGCGATCCTGAGTACTCCAGGACCTAC
Source organism: Ericerus pela (assembly GCA_011428145.1). Lineage (NCBI taxonomy): Eukaryota > Metazoa > Arthropoda > Insecta > Hemiptera > Coccidae > Ericerus > Ericerus pela. The sequence continues at coordinate 566,621 of WOFM01000373.1, read as the reverse complement.
TCTTTACCTACGCCCTCATAAATAAGAATGGGAAAACTGTCACTCGGCCAAATTTCTCTGAAATTCGATGAGAATAGAGAATGAGATAAGTCCTTGTAAAAGATATATGTTCTGTCAATTTGAGTAATTCCACCTTTCCATCAACTAGATTTTAGAATTTTTTCATAATTTTTTTTTTCAAAAATATCCGCGACATTTGCTGAATTGCTTCATCTTACCTTTACCTAGGTTCTTCACGCTATCAGAATGGTAACTTGCAGACGTATTTTAATACGCATAAAGTTGGCAAAAATGTTTTTTCATTTTATTTTTTCTTTCATGCAGAATTTTTGTTTCGCTATGAGAGACAATACTACTACGCTTACTTTTCATAGAAATAATGCATAATTTTACCTATATACATTGAGGGGTAGAATATAGGTAAATTTTGAAGGCAATCTGCTATTCACTTTTGTTACCTACGCATCATTTGTATTTTTGTTTTTTGCTTTTTGTATTTTTTGTTTTTGCAAGACCACTAAATTATAGATATGTAGGCTAAACATTGACGAAAACAAAAAAAAATTCAACAAAAAAATACAAAAAATAGCCTTGACAAACTCTCGAATAAAGTTTTGAACTTTTATCACAAAGAAAAGATTGAGAAAAAAAAAGGTAACGGTTAATGGTTACTAAATTTCAAATCATACGACCCAGCCTAGTAGGAAAAATACTTGACGTCTGACGAACCAAATTCATGTAGTTTACCTTTTTTTATTGGAAAAAAAAAAAAAAAATCACGAACAGAGAAACGGAGCATGGCGCGCAATATTATTGCGGAAATAGAGAGGTAGTCGTAACAAATTAAATGGAATCAAATAAAATACCTGTAGAGAGAGAAGAGGGAAGTAAATACTTTACTATAAAGAAGTGGAAATTTATGGAATAAATAAAAAATCATTTTTCAAACAGTTTAATCTTTCGACATTAATAATAAGAAAAAAGAAGAAAAAAAAAATACGTAGACGAAAAAAAGGGAAAAATAAAATCGCGGTAGTGAGCAGAATAAAAGCTTATAAAAAAATCGTATTTCACTTTCTCTTTCGAATAGAACGATATACAGTAACAGTGACCAATTGTGTTTACACGGTCAGGTAAAGATCAAGTCGTTTTGTTGTGGCGTCGTGAGGGAGACGTGGCTTGGTGAAGGCAATGAGGAAATTTAGTCGCCGTCGAATCGAGAAGGAGGAAGTGAAAAACGAAAGCCGTTTTTGTAATCAAATACGCACACACACACACGCACACATACGCACATACACGCGCACGGACCCGCACACACACACACAAACGCGCACACAAGCGCTCGTCCAGATAAACACTGAACGTACACATACACAGATGCGCAAGTACACAGCCGCATTGAGTGAGGACACGTTAAGAGTGTAGGAGAAAGCGAGACGGATGATAATATATTCTGTTTAATAAATTAATAAAAAAATAAAAAGTTTCATACTTGCCGAATGCGTCTGTAAGCATAAAAATAAGTACCTACAAACAAAATATACAACAAAAATAAAACTAAATAAAATACGAAGTGGATGTAGCCGTATGTTATATGTCTCCCAAGGAAAGGCTTCGACCATGCATAATTATTGAATCGACTGAGCATAATAAGGGATGGCAAAACTATCGATAGTTATCGATAGTTATCGACAAGAGCCCTATCGGTAAGCTATCGACAACAGAAAAATTATCGATAACTATCGAACAAGTCAGGAAATTTACCAAAAAATTTTTAAAAAACACACAAAAATGCTAGAAATCAAAAGAAAATATTGAAAATCAAAAGTTGAAATGTCAAACTCGAAAGTGAGGTTATTTCTTTTAACTCTTCGATAATATATTCGATTGATCATTTAGAGTTGAATTTGACATTTCCTTGTGCATGTTCCATCATTAAAAACTGATGCTGAAAATTTAATTTTTTCATGTTTTTCAATACATTTATCCAGGTAATGAACTATGAGAAACTGTCTAATCAACTCTTTATAAAAATCATAATCCATTTTATACATTTTACACCTTTTATATTATAAAAATTACTGGGATTGAGATTTTATTCTTAAATTACTGATTAGAAAATAGAAATTAGATTTTTTGGAATTTTGGAAAAACTATCGATAGTTATCGATAGTTATCGACAAGGAAAAGATCGATGTTTGCCATCCCTAAGCTTAATAAGAAGGGTGGCAGTAAAGTATGGGCAAAGGCAACATAATAAGTGTCATTGGCGGAAGGTGATTTTTATTACGAGAAGTCGGAAACTTTGCCATTAATTGAAATACTGAAAACATTTTATTGTTTTGAAATTACTTTATTTCTCACTTGTTACAGATCTTTCAAGCATAAACATTGTCAAAAGTTGTTAATAAACAACAAATTTGGAAATACCTTATTCCTTCAATTATGCTTATTTGTAAGAGATATTTTGCCTTCACGTTCTTATCACTATGCTCAATCCATATACTCGTGTTTATGTTTAGTCAAAGTGGAAAGGAAATGTATGATACCCATCGAATTAATATCCATATTTTCAGTTGCTACAGTACAAGAATGATAATTACCATCAGTGTTGCCAGGTATTTGACACTGAAAAACACCAAAATTGTTTCCAAAAATCACCAGTATCGCCTAATTGTATTTAATTCTAAAAATTACCGAGGCTACCTACTTTCTCTTTATGATATGATTATAAAGTACAATGAATTTCTTTCTGCTCGCCTTCTACGCACAGTTATATATGAAGTAACGTAAATATGAATTTCAAACCTTATCATTATCATGTTCTTCTATATTTTTTACCATCAACTATCAATACTGTGTTGACAAATACATGGATTTCCTCTTAACTGTTTTATCAATGTAGAATGAAATATCGAAATTTCAATGTGTCATTAGAAAGCTATATAGTTTGTATCAATATATTATCGATAATCGGTGAAAAATTTATCGATAAAAATTGACATTGAATGTAAAAACAAACCCCGTATTTTGCTATACTGAAAATAAAAATGTTATCACATTAAAAAAAAAAAACTAGTATCAGTGACTACCACAAACTGTTACATTTAATGTGATAACATCTTCATCTTCAATATCAATGTTTTACCATCGACTATTGATACTCTGTTAACAAATACATGGATTTCCTTAACTGTTTTAACAATGTTGAATGAAATATCGATATTTCGATGTGTCATAAGAAAGCTATGTAGTTTGTATCAATATATTATTGATAATCAGTGAAAAATTTAACAAGAAAAAATGACATCGAATGTAAAAACAAACCCCGTATTTTGCTACAGTGAAAATGAAAATGTTATCACATTAAAAAAAATTTTTTTTAAATAATTACCAAATTGCCTAACCCTCCTAGTGGCATCGCTTGAATTGTTGGAAATCACCCAGGTAAGAGTACTCGCCTGTATTCATTTTTAGGTGCCTGATGGGTTGCCAAAATTTCCCATTTGGCGATTTATTTCCTAACTTGGTAACACTGATTACCATAGTTTGCACCGCCACACCAGGACTGTGGAGAGAGAATCCGGGCTTGGGAAGTTATCACTATCGGGTCTTTGGGGGTGTAGAGGAGGGGACACTTGAATAAAATGCTGTGTAATGATACTATTATGGTGGATATATCTTTCAAATAAAATTCTCAACACAAAATATAAGGTTGTGTATATAAATGTGTGCTTACTGAATAAAGTACAAAATGAGGCGGATCAGCTCCGGCACCATTATTTTCATTTTTATTTTGACTATAAAATGCTCAATTTTGCATCAATAACCACGAAATTTGCGACAATTATCACAATTTATAGTACGCTAATGGTATCGCTATTTTTTTATATTGGTCACAAAATGCGTAATTTTGGAACAATATGTGCGAACATTGAAACAAATATTTATTATATTTTATTGTAGCATACTACCAATAATTTTAGTATGGACTACCGGATGATACTTCCGGTAAAGCTTTTTTCCCTCTTTTTTCTAATTTTCATGAACTTTTCTTTTTACAAAAATTAACCACATGCTCGTTTTTCTTTTTTTTTATTTCATAACTTTATTATATTTCATTGGTTTTATTTTGAATTATATGATGATGTACCATACTTTATAATCTTATTTTTCATTTTTTCAAGAAAAAATGCTTTTATATTTCACGTTGTCCAATATTTTGTCAGCTGCTAACAAGTTTCATACAATCATATAACATACCATTAACGCGTATAAACTTGCAGACAATTAATGTGATCATCAAAATTCGTAATTCTTTCTCTCGAAAACCTACTTTTTCTACGGAGGCTTGCTGCGCTAGAGTTTTTTTTCTTCTCTTTTTTATTTCAGGTTTTTATATTATTTTATTTATTATTTATTATTATTTTGGTTACATAAGAAAAATCAGTTAATACGTTTCCAAGGTCAGTCGACAGAAGCGTATCCGAAATGCAATCACTTCCTCTCGCGATCGCGCCAACTGTTACCGTTAATGATAGGAGGAAATAACGAACTTTCTAAGTGAAAGTGTTTTTTTTTTCTTCTTCGTCATCACCATCATCATCCGCATCTTTCTTTTTCTTTCTATCTCGCGGAACAAAGCATTTCGTTGTCCTCTTCCTCCACGACTAGCCGCCAACTCTTTTCATCGTTCTCTTCCTTCAATTATAATGATGCGTCTGGTGTCGTGTTTTTTATTTAGTTGCTCTCTTTCTTTTAGCAGGTTTTTTTTTTTCTCTCTTCTTATTTTTATTTTATTTTATATTTATTTTTTTCGATTTCGGTTTCTTTTCTCTCGTTTCACTTATACCTCTCTTCCACTCCAACTGAACGCCTACAAATGGTACGACATGATACCGTTTCGTTTTACCTGGTCTGCTAGTCTGCCAGCTACTCGTCTGTCGAAGTTAGCTGATATGCACACAACGATAAACCAAAGGTAGGTACGTAATTTTGGGAAGAGAAGACTATACGTCAAGTCAGCTGACTAGCAGCGGCGAACTCGATGGGATCGCTGTGGATACTTTTCCACCAAAGTGGCTGCACTGGGAAAAAGCAATTGTCATCTTCAATTGGAAAACTACAGTTTTTAGATTTTAACGACAGTCAAAAAATAAGAATGGTTCCTATTGAGAAAGTCATTTTTCGCCAAATAATCAGTAGGTATCGGTATTGTTTATTCAGAAAGAAATGCCATTCTGAATGAGAACTATTTATTTTATCATCTTGTCACGAAAATTGTAGTTTCCGAGGAAACGATTTCTGCATTTCAGTAAAGTGGCTGTTGACTAAAACCAGGGATCGCGCGAAGTAATATTAACCAGGGAGTGGGTGGAATCGATCAACCTTTCCAGCACGCCCCATAAAAATAGCAATTTTAACAAAAAAAAAATCCAAAAAAAGGTCACTTGGTAATTTGAAAACCATCAGAGCCGTCTCGACCTTATGACAAAATAGGCAAACGCCCAGGTGGGCATATTTTGAGGGGGCTGAAAAATTGAAGAAAGAAAAAAAGTTAAAAACTATTGCAGTAGCCTCTTTTGCTGGAAAATGTAGAATTTCAAACAACCAGCCAATTAAAACCAAAATTGTATTAAGAGAAGAAATTTTGGAATGAAAAAAAATGAATGAAAGAATGCAAATGAAAATTTGAAGTAAAAATAAAAAATATTTTATTTTACTATTCGGTCATATCGAATGAGGACAGCATAAAAGGATGAGGTCAGGTCAGTAAGTGTCCAAAAAACAAAATCAAATGCATTTTATTAATTTTATAAATAAAAAAACTGAAAAGAATGGGCAAACTTGTTTGTCCTATCATCTGACCAACATGTCTTCATGTTTTGAAACTTTTGAAAGTGTGAATTCGAAAAAGAAAAGCAATTTGTGAGGAACTCTCGTGTTCCCCATCATACAACAATGTTCCTGTCCACAGTGGTACTGAAAAAGATTTTTGAGCAAAAATGATGACAAAAACTCTCATCTACCACCCTGCCCTTTACACCTTGCATCTGAAAAAATTGTTTTACTCAAAGATTTTCAGAAGAAATAAGAAAAAAAAAAGCGAAACATTTTGGAAGAATTGAAAAAATTAAAGATGCGTCTTCATGGGTCCTAGAGACACTTATCAAAAATTACCATCAAGGCCTTCATTAAAGCTAGAAAATCCGAACGCTGAGGTGTGTTAGGGTATGGGGTGATTACATTAAAGTATGTGACCATTGTTTAGTCATTCTTTTAAATAAATAATTTATTTGAAAAGTAGTTTACAGACTTAATTGTCACACCTCATAGTGTGGATGGGTTGCGTAAGGCGCATTATTTTAATGCCGCCCAAAAAAGGACTTTGCCCAGAATAGCAAAATAGCTAGAAATAGCCCTAAAAACCATAAAAGAAGTTATTACTCTTTCAATTTTTGTGACAGTAGATCAATTTTGATAAAAGCTTAGGCCAAAGAAAAATGTCAGATGCAGGCCCGAAGAGAGAATATTTGGGTCCTGGATTCATGTAAGCAGCGATATTCTGAAAAAATGTTCAAATGTGAGTTTTACTTTCTTTAAAAGTACTGACAAAACAATTCCGCGAGCTAAGCGATCGAAAAATTTTTTCTAAATGTTTTTCTTGTATTTTAGAACATTTATATAAATATGCAACGGTTTTCTTGTTTTTAAAAATTTCTTGAGAATACGCTACATATGCCCCAGTTTGGAACACCCCTTCATGTACCTAATTGTATTCTAGCAAAAATAATCATTCAATGTTTTTCGTAAGAATATTGAGAGAGCCTAAAGAACCCTCAGAGAAAATCTCGGCTAAAGGGTTATCACCCCTTTCAACCGCTCTCTCTCATCCTAGTCAGATACCGGCTTATTTCCATCGCATGGCTTCAGACAAAAACTGATTTAAAAAACACCAGTCTGTGAGTTGCGTTTTCGTGGGACGGACTATGAGAAGAATCAACTCCTAACTTGGTACACTAAATTTAGAAATTCGAAAGTGATTAGAGATGCAATACAGTTGAGAAAATTGCATTTATTCAGCGAACAAAGGAGAAGACAAGACTAAAAAAGTGTCAGTTTAGGTATGTACATGCAAAATGAAAAAAAGATAAGTTAAGGCTATCAATCCGATCATCAACGAGAACATAGTTCGGCGAAAAAAAAGAGGAAGACGTTTTTGTTCTTACTAACATGAAATCAAGGTTATAAATTTTTTATTTTATTTTTAAGGAAGAACTTCGCTGCTGTAGAAGTCAATGCGGAAACCAAATCTGTTTCCTTTATATTTTTAATATCACTCTTGGATGGAAGTACAACCTTGTTGAATCTTCGAGGAATTGGTTGTACTCAGCAAAATGTTGATATCCAAGTCGAAATGAAATTGACAAATAATTTCCTGTGGTCGCCGTCTCAACCTCAAGATGATTTGATTTAATGAATATTAGATGTTTAACCCGCGCATTCTGTAGCCCAAGAATTGATATTTATTCAGTAAGTACCTATATTATTTGCAGTTTTTGTTTTCTCGTTAAAGAGTGGCGAATGGGGATGGACCATCAGAACAACATTAGTACTCAAAGTCCCAGCTTAAACATAGGCACTTTACTCCCAAAATTTTACAATAATTTAAAAATTATACACCTCAACGTACTCCCCTCAATGAGCGTCTACTCAACGCTACATATGAATTTTCTATTGTACAAAATGGTCATTTATCATTAATCCGTTGTTTGATTTTAAAATTCTGCATAATTCTGGCAAAGAAAATTAATAGTAACTATTAGATTTACAAGTTGAGAAATGTGGCGTTTGACTGAAAAGTCTTCGTAATTACGGCACATTATGTCAGTCAGCATCCATTCACTACAACAAAATTCACTAGCTGCTGGTCAGACTCTTCGCACCTATACGTGCTTCGAGGATATATATATGTATATATATATACATATGACGGAGACAACACGGTTCAGTTTTATCATGGAGTTCGGTGTTTTGACGATAGATGCCGCAGTGCTGGCTCATGAAATACGGGCAAGAAATTTTTTTTTAGAGGGAAGAGTTCATGTAATAACACTATCAGGGTTTGATCTAGGCGACAGCAAAGCAAGCGATAGCTTGCTGATGCAGCTTTGAAGGGGCGACTAATTTTTTCAGTTGAAAAGAAAAAAACACCCAGGCCACCCAAAAACAAACAAAAAACGGTAAGCTACGCCACAATGGCATACCCTCAAGGTTGAAAAATGGTGTGACAACGTCTAGGAATGAATACTAGAGAATAAATTTAGGTTAAAAACGATTTTTAAAAGATAAGCTTTTATTCTTTTGGCTTTAGCTTCATGCGAAATAAACATTATTTTGTTGCAGAATGTTGGTAGAGCTAGAAGTATTGAAAATTGAAGTTTTTAATTTTTTTTTTGGCTGTAGCTTCATGCTAAATAAACATTATTTCGTTGGGAAGGTTGGCTGTAGTATTGGAAGAATTTTAAAATGGCAGTAGTATAAAATCTTATAATAAAGAGATTGACCTAATTTTTTTATGTATGTATATATCCTGAGGAAGGACCTTTAGCTTGTGCTGGCCCAATATTTTTGCTACAAAATGGGTAACAGTGATGTTAAAAATTTTGATATGTATCGATACGTATCGATACCCACAACTGTTGAGACCACCAATCCTTCTCCCCTCTCACTCCTGTGAACACATGATCACACAAATACATAATTTATTTATATCTATTCGCGGCTACTACCACTTCCGCCGCTCATTCGTTCATTTCCGTTAACATTCGTTTATCACTCATAAATGTACTTTGCTTAAATTATGTATCTTCTATGAAATACACTCGCTTCTTGGACAGAACTTCACTTAAATCTTTCTTTCTTGTTTCATCTCCAGTCCTCATACTCTATATGGTAGCATCGCTTGGTAACAATCCTTGTACCTGAAACAAATTTTTAAAATAATTTAAATTTTTATACTGTGAATTTTTTTAAGTCAAACTTAATATTTTTTGTGAATAATTGTATTTTTTTTTTTTTTTTTTAGTCATTTTTTGTAATTTTTATTTTTGTGTTGGGTAACAAAGTTCCAACTTATTTTTATTTCGAGTCATAATTTTTGTCTTCGAAAAATTTTTATTTGAGTGCTGTAAACGTTCAATGAGTTTCGTCGTTTGCTGAATTGGATTTGCCCTGCTTGTGTATAATCCAGCCAAGTGTTCGAAAGTTCCAAGACTCGTCGATTACTCAACTGTTTGAGAGCCCTGCTTGTGTTGCTCAAAAGTTGGTAAAGTCATTAGTGTATGCCCTGCTTGTGTCTGAACTAATTCGTCGTAGTCATCAAATTGGTAATAAATCGCCTTGAGCCATCAGAAATCGATCAGAAACCAACGTAAAAGCTTCAAAATAATCATCAAAATTGGTATTCATCACCTCAATCAAAGTTCATCATTTGGCATCAACGAAAACATCAAAATTCAACCCAAATACTCACCGAAGTACGTCCTCCACAACAGAAGCGCAGTTTAACCATCATCATCCAGAGCATCATCTTCAAAATCCTTGAGAAAACGAACCTGAAAATCAAAAAATCAACTGTTAAAAAGTATTAAACAAAAAGTTTTGCTAAAAACAGGTAATAAAAAATATATTTTTCGTAATTTTTTCGCAACTTTTTCGTATTTTTTCGTATATTATTTTGTATTTTTGCACTATTTAATCTTTCGGAATCAAAATTTAACTTGTATATTTGAAAATACCGTTATTTTCAAATAATTTTGGCCATTTCAAAATTTATCTAAGTACAAATTTTGGCAAGTTCATTGCAAAATTTTGCAGCCACTTTTGTCTTAGAGTGTACAACTCGTTACGTAAACACGGCTCGTTTCGTTCTTTCGTTCGAACTTGTACATTTAACCTTTTGTTAAGTGCAACGAACCTACAAACTCTTATCTACGTCCATTGAATAAATACGTTGGCGCGGTTTTCATTTTCAAACCACCATTTTGTTGCAACTTGTAAATTTTTGCTGTTGCACAATTGTGTCGAAAACACTTTAACGATTTTTTTTTTCAAATTCATACTTAATATTTTTTTTCCCTTTACTTCAAATATTTTAATTTATTTCAATCACACAATTTCCAATTTCGTTTAATTAATTACAAATATAAAAAAATTTTTTTTTCTTCGTATTTTTTAAAAAAAATTTCAATTTTTTTTCTCTGCCTTTTACAAATTTTTTTTTTCTGTATTGTGAATTATTCTTTTCTTCTTACGTTACCTCAAGAATTATTTTACGTCTTTCTTATAATACATATTTCAAATCACCTTTAATAATATTCATTTATTTTTCTTTCGTATCGAATTATTTGTTTTGTTGGAATACAGAATTAGATCAAAATTTTCCCCTGTTATCCAAAATCTTTAATTTTTCTTTCCTAATTCCCTGGTCTGAAAGTAGCTAACTTCATTTCACCATCACTTTTTCATTTATTTCATTCTTATTAATTATTACTTCAAATATTGAATTCAATTACAAATCATCTAGGGTTGTATAAGTCTTGTTATTTTGTTTATTTTTTTTTTAAAGGGAAGTGTCCAATCGCATCTTTAATGTGTGTTGTCTCTTGCCCAGTGTGGACCCACTCGAGAAACACACAAGGACAAACTAATATACTATCGTCATAAAATACATTGTTTGGTTTACACAGGGACGGCAATCCTTTTCTTGCGGCATTTGCTGGGGATTGATATCCGTAATATTTTTTTTATTTATTTTTATTAATTCAAGTTCAGTCAATTCATTAATTAAGAACACTGACAATAATGATAGAGTTTCAAACATTTTCCATGGAAATGGCTATGAGGGATGGCGTGCAACTGTCATAAGCACCCTAATTGGTAAAGGCTGCCACTCCACAATTTTTCCTACTGCTCGTGAAACTAGTTATATTTATACCTCATCTGAAGAACGCCTTACATTGTCTAAATGGCTTAAATTCTTTCAAACTCAGGAACGGGCAAAAGCCCACATTTTCAAGACTTGACAAAAGAATCCTTCATCATGTCAAAACTTGCGATGTTGTTTCTCAAATTTTTGAAATTTTGGATGCTCGATATCGAAATCAGACACTTACTAACATCATGGTTTTAAAATCAAAATTTCAGTCCCTTCGCTTCGATCCAAGGAGGGGTACCATCCGTAGATTCTTGGAATATTTTTTGACTATTGTAGAAGAACTACGTGATGCTAATTACCCCCTATCAGAAGCAGATGAAATTGATCAATTAATGATGTCATTACCCAAAAAATTTGATACTGTCTTCTCTGAATTCCGTCAATTAGAAATAGAAAAACAAACTACTGTCAGGCTCATAAAAATGATACTAGAAAAACGTGGTCGTATTGAATACTCTAATAAAACGTTTCCCGGATTTGATCAGCACAAATCATCATACCAACCGATGAATAATAAAAGAAATTTTTGAAATTTCAGAAATAATAATAATTCCAATAACACAAACTCGAATTATAATACAACTAATTATCTTAACGATCACAAAAATAATATTAAACCAAATAGATATCCTTCTAAAGATAACATTTCCCAAATGGATGTTACATGTTTTAGATGTAACAAAAAAGGACACATGTCCAGGACATGCCCTAATGAAACATCAACTACTAGTAACACTCCTCAACCCCCTAATCAGAATAGTAGTTCAAAAACCCAAAACTCCACAAACACATACCCCCCAATATAAAATAAATGATAAATCCAATTTTCGTGTTAAATATTCAATGATGTTACATTCAAATCTTAACCATTTAAGTTTTGATGACATCGACGATGAATTTCAATGGCCCAAGCCCCCAACAGTATCGAAATCTGTCCCCCCAAAAAACCAACTCCACACGATGTTATTAGACAATGGAGCAGATGACCACATGGTCAACGATCTTTCAAAATTACGAAACATACGCAAAGTTGACAATACCTGTAGAGCACTTTATGCTAAAAAAGGTGTATTTGTAAATCCCACTCACATTGGATCTATGTATGTCAATGTCTGCAATTCTAAAGCAGAATTTTCCACCATTCACTTAAAAGAAGTATATTATGATCCTGATCAGGAAGATCATATAGATGATCAAAATCAAAATTTTGAGGAACAAATTGAGGCAGAAACTAGTAATCCACATCGAGAGCAGGAAAGCATTGACCAAACTCAAAATTTACAAGATACTGCAGTGGAAGCAGTCACTCAGGAGATTTATTCCGAATCTGAGGACAAATTAAATGGAGAGAGTGTCGGAATAAATAGAAAGCACAAAAAAAACATCAATAAAACTAAAACACTTTGGCACAGAAGATTAGGTCATCTAAGTGGCAAAAGCCTCAAAGCCTTATCTAAAGTAGTTGTAGGCATGCCCCAAAATGTGGTCTTTAAGGATGACGACTTTGCCACATGCGAAATATGAATAAAAGCTAAATCTACCCGACTTGGTCATCATGGTGTGAGAACTCGACCAACTAGGAGAATGGAAGTAATCTCATCAGACATCATGGGACCCTTTCAAGAAGCATACAACGGAGAAAAATTCATTATAACATTGATTGACCATTATTCAAAATATACTCTTGCCTTCCCTATACTGAGAAAATCACAGGCCTTTGATAAGTTTAAAGAGTATTATTTATCATTCAACACCAAATTCCCACACGATCCCATTTCTATACTAAGAACGGATCAAGCAAAAGAATACTCCGATTCAAAAATGACACAATTCTGCTCCAAAAAGGGAATTACTTTAGATGATGGTGTGGCATATACCCCTGAATTAAATGCTAAGCCAAAAGGCAAAATAGAACCCTACTCGAAAGAGTTGGAGCTATATTATATGACGGCAAAATTGACTTTAAATTATAGTCCACAATTGTACTAGTTGCCGCCCATATCATCAATAGAAGTCCGACTCGCGTCAATTTAGGAAATATTACCCCCTACGAAAAATTACACGGGACCAAACCCGACATATCCCATCTTCGAGTTTTTGGTGCTATTGCTTACAAACATGTTCCAATTGAACAGAGACAGCAATTAGCAGTCAAAGCCAAGAAGAATGAAGAGGAACATCTCGACCCAAAATTCCTACCCGTCTAATCAAAACTATTCTAATCGGATTTTTGAATGTAGGTTATCAGGTATTGGACCCCATAAAAATGAAATCCTACAAATCCTGTGATGTTAAATTTGATGAGACGAAAACATTAGCCGATTTTACCTGTAGACCTGAGGAATTACAAGTAAAACCCTTAGAAGAAGAAATAGAGGCAATCTACATGGTCAATGTACTAAAACAAGCCTCACTAGAAGACTCACAATTTATAGAAGATTGTATGCCTGTAAGCTTTAGTGATACTTATCAAAATCCTTTCAAGAAAGAGTGGCTAAAGGATATCAATGATGAGCTGCAATCAATGTCAGACCTTCATGTGTGGAAAATTGTAGATCGTCCACCCAATGATCAACCTATAAATTTAACAGAATTAGAAAAAGGAAAAACTACAACTGGTTACTTAATTACCATGTATGGCGACCTTGTAAATTGGGGCGTTCATCGCCAAAATATTCATGCTTCTTCATCCACAGCAGCTGAATTAATAGCTCTTCACGATTCTTTTGAGGATATCGAAGTTGCTTGGCTCCTCAACCGTGAATTCTTCTCAGTTGACACTCCTGTAACAGTATATGAAGTCAATATTTCTGTTAAACATGTTATTTCTGGAGGAGGTTAAAAACGTCTTCGAGCTCTTATGATTAAATGTTATGGTCTTGCCCAGGCCTATAACGACAAAATCTTCATTTTCAAACAAATAGCTACAGAAGACCAATTAGCTGACTTACTTACAAAAGCTCTATCCAGTAAGCAGCACATTTCTTTGACCCATAAAATCCTGGAATCCCCAAATCTTGATCCATAAAATGTCAATTCCAATATAAGATCCATACCTGCAACACCACAAAACAAAACATTCTACATTAATATTTATTAATTAAAATTTTTATTTCCAAATAAACTTACCTTATTTATACTTACCTTATTTATTGCATGCTATTTATCGTCATACCTAAATATAAAGAAAACAAAAAAAATGCATGTTACCATAATTAATCTACCATATATATATATTAAACATTTACTTACCATACTCGTCCAATTTAGTTACCATCTTTTTCTTTTTATACACATATTTTACCATTTTTATACATTTTTTTTCTCAATTCATGTTAAATTATTATTTTTTCATATAATAAATTAATTAAATGTAACAACTTTGTAAATTTTAAAACACTTTTGTAACACACGCAGTCGTGATCGGTTCAAAAGATTGTAGGGGGGTGTTGAGACCACCAATCCTTCACCCCTCTCACTCCTGCGACACACGATTACACAAATACATAATTTATTTATATCTATTCGCAGCTACACTGCTTTACCACTTCTGCCGCTCATTCGTTCATTTCCGTTAACATTCGTTTATCTCACTTAAACGTACTTTGCTTAAATTATGTATCTTCACTAAAATACACTCGCTTCTTGGACGGAACTTCGCTTAAATCTTTCTTTCATGTTTCATCTTCGATCCTCATCCTCTATAATATCTGACAAACATATCCATACACTGATACTTCATTGCTAGTTTCAGGTACAAATATCACGAAAAACTATCATACCTACCTAGTTATCGACATCATTAACAGAAATATGTTGAGACCACCAATTCTTCTCCCCTCTCACTCATGCAAACACTCAACTATATTCATAATATACTTTTACACTTTTGCTACATTGTAATACCATTTTGCCGCTTACTCGTTTATCTCCGTACATCTTTGTTTATCTCACTCAATCTGTACTTACTCTCATCATACATAATTGATCTAAATACTCACACTTTTGAGACGTTACTTTGTGTAAATCTTTATTTCTTGTTTCAATTCTTGATCTTTCTAAGTTCACAACCTCTATAAAATATGGTTTTCTCAAAAACTACTGAAATAATGGACACCAAACGCCTATCAGATTTGTATCTACACGAGGAAAAATCTATTGCAAAAATTTCAGCTTAATCCCTTTTTTTGTTTTCTCAAAATCTTGGAAAAACAACTTTTATAGGAATTTTTTGTTTTCTAGTTTTCTTGAAAACTACTGAACCAAAAGGTGCACTAAAATTTTTTCAGATCTGCTCCCACATAAAAATTATCTCTCATAAAAATTTCAGCCCTGTCCATTTATATTCTCAAAACCACGAACATAAAATCTTTTCCAACATTTTTTCTTCTTTAATTTTCTCAGAAACTACCAAACTAATGGGCATTAAACTTCTATTAGACTTGCACCAATATAAGGATAATCTATCGCGTAAACTTTAGTCCAATTCATGTTGTC
Organism: Ericerus pela; assembly: GCA_011428145.1. Taxonomy (NCBI): domain Eukaryota; kingdom Metazoa; phylum Arthropoda; class Insecta; order Hemiptera; family Coccidae; genus Ericerus; species Ericerus pela. The sequence goes on along the minus strand of WOFM01000373.1, from coordinate 551,125 downwards.
GTACTGAATCACGAGGCACTAAATTTCTTTCAGACCTGCTCCTATATGATAACAATCTCTCGTGAAAATTTAAGCTCTATTGTGCAATTTTCTTAAAACCTTGATCTCAAAATTTTGGGCAACACACTCGCACTCATATATATACATATAAAACTATAATAAACGTACAAGCTGTTAACTCATTAGTTAAAATTATTTATAAAGTTATTTCCCCAATATTATTTTGCCAATTATTCCCTCCTATTTGATGCAAATGCGCCACTACCCACACTCTCACAAATAAAAAGTTTGTTACTTCCACCGAAAAAATGAATTCTACAGAGTTACCCATTAGGGATGTTATATTGAAACATTTTTGAGTATCGACACGTATCGATACAGTATCGTATCGAAAGTCCATAATTTTTTTTCTTGATAGCTAAAATAAAAGTATTTTTCTTTCCTGTTTGACCGTTCGGCGTATCAAGCCATCAACCGTGGTAATTATTAAATTTCAAGAAGAATATACTTTCATAATCCTTTTCGTCTACTGGTGGCCTGACGCACTATTTTATCTGAGAGCTCGAAGACGTTTTTGACCTCCTCCGGAAATGACATGTATGACAGAAATGTTGTCTTCATATACTGTTACAGGAGTGTCAACTGAGAAGAATTCACGGTTGAGGAGCCAAGCAACCTCGATATCCTCAAAAGAATTGTGAAGAGCAATCAATTCAGCTGCTGTTGATGAAGAAGCATGAATATTTTGGCGATGAATGCCCCCAATTTACAAGGTCACTGTACATAGTAATTAGATAACCGGTTATAGATTTTCCTTTTTCAAATTCTGTTAAATCAATACGTTGATCATCGATGTTGGGGGCATAGGATGCATCGACATAGGCAGATATGCCTTCGGAGTTTGATCTATAAACGAGTGCAAGATCAATGGTGGATTTTAAGTATCTGATAATTCGACGTACATGATTCTTTTTGGTGTTGTCAGAACAGTTTTGGAATCTTGAAAGGTAATTAACTGAAAAGGATATATCTGGCCTTGGGCCTCTAGATACGTATCATAGATCTATATTCTTTGTTGTCGGTTCCATTAGATTTGCTCAACTTTAAGCCTGTCTCCATAGGCATTTTGGAAGGGTTAGAATCACATAATTTGAATTTTTGGAGAATCTTTTGAATTTGTTGTTTTTGTGTGAGCTTTATAATGTGTGATTCTCGATTTCTTTCTCATACAAAGTGAGATGGATTATCTATTACTTTCATTGTAAAGCGTGTTTCAAAATGGGTGGTAATTTCATGGATCTACTCGGGGCAGTTGGTTGCTAAAAGGATGTCATCCACGTAAATTATCATAAAGGAAATGCCATCTGATTCATCTTTTCGTATGTAGACGCATCTGTTGATTTTGGATTTAGTGAAATTGAAAGTAGAAAGATAAGTATCCAGTAACTTTATCCAATTTTTACTTGATGTTTTAAGACCATAGATGGATTTTTCGAGTTTTAATGATTTAGTTTTATCGACATTGCAACCTAGTGGGACATTAAGATAGATGCATTTTTAATATTAGAGTCAAGATATGCTGTTTTGACATCGTATTGAACCAGTTGTAGGTTCAACATGTTCGTTACAGATAAGATCCACCTAATTAACCAAAGTTGCACAACAGGTACATAGGTTTTGGTCATGGTATATTCGGATCGATCCATGAATCCTTTGGCTACGAGTCTAGCTTTGGGGCACATTATTCCTCTTTCATTGGCTTTGGCCGTGAATATCAAACGTGTATCTATGGGTTTTACTTTGGGTGGACAATCTACAATTTTCCACACATGAAGGTCTGACATTGATTGCAGCTCATCATTGATAGCCTTTAGCCACTAATTCTTGAAAGGGTTTTGGTAAATATCACTAAATCTTACAGGCATACAGTCTTCTATAAATTGTGAGTTGTCTGATGAGGCTTGTTTTAGCACATTGACCCTGTAGATTGCCTCTGTTTCCTCTTCTAAGGGTTTCACTTGCAATTCCTCAGGTCTACAGGTAAAATCGGCTAATGTTTTCGTCTCATCAAATGTTACATCACAGGATTTGTAGGATTTCATTTTTACGGGGTCCAATACCTGATAACCTACATTCAAAAATCCGATTAGAATAGTTTTGATTAGACGGGTAGGAATTTTGGGTCGAGATGTTCCTCTTCATTCTTCTTGGCTTTGACTGCTAATTGCTGTCTCTGTTCAATTGGAACATGTTTGTAAGCAATAGCACCAAAAACTCGAAGATGGGATATGTCGGGTTTGGTCCCGTGTAATTTTTCGTAGGGGGTAATATTTCCTAAATTGACGCGAGTCGGACTTCTATTGATGATATGGGCGGCAACTAGTACAATTGTGGACTATAATTTAAAGTCAATTTTGCCGTCATATAATATAGCTCCAACTCTTTCGAGTAGGGTTCTATTTTGCCTTTTGGCTTAGCATTTAATTCAGGGGTATATGCCACACCATCATCTAAAGTAATTCCCTTTTTGGAGCAGAATTGTGTCATTTTTGAATCGGAGTATTCTTTTGCTTGATCCGTTCTTAGTATAGAAATGGGATCGTGTGGGAATTTGGTGCTGAATGATAAATAATACTCTTTAAACTTATCAAAGGCCTGTGATTTTCTCAGTATAGGGAAGGCAAGAGTATATTTTGAATAATGGTCAATCAATGTTATAATGAATTTTTCTCCGTTGTATGCTTCTTGAAAGGGTCCCATGATGTCTGATGAGATTACTTCCATTCTCCTAGTTGGTCGAGTTCTCACACCATGATGACCAAGTCGGGTAGATTTAGCTTTTATTCATATTTCGCATGTGGCAAAGTCGTCATCCTTAAAGACCACATTTTGGGGCATGCCTACAACTACTTTAGATAAGGCTTTGAGGCTTTTGCCACTTAGATGACCTAATCTTCTGTGCCAAAGTGTTTTAGTTTTATTGATGTTTTTTTTGTGCTTTCTATTTATTCCGACACTCTCTCCATTTAATTTGTCCTCAGATTCGGAATAAATCTCCTGAGTGACTGCTTCCACTGCAGTATCTTGTAAATTTTGAGTTTGGTCAATGCTTTCCTGCTCTCGATGTGGATTACTAGTTTCTGCCTCAATTTGTTCCTCAAAATTTTGATTTTGATCATCTATATGATCTTCCTGATCAGGATCATAATATACTTCTTTTAAGTGAATGGTGGAAAATTCTGCTTTAGAATTGCAGACATTGACATACATAGATCCAATGTGAGTGGGATTTACAAATACACCTTTTTTAGCACAAAGTGCTCTACAGGTATTGTCAACTTTGCGTATGTTTCGTAATTTTGAAAGATCGTTGACCATGTGGTCATCTGCTCCATTGTCTAATAACATCGTGTGGAGTTGGTTTTTTGGGGGGACAGATTTCGATACTGTTGGGGGCTTGGGCCATTGAAATTCATCGTCGATGTCATCAAAACTTAAATGGTTAAGATTTGAATGTAACATCATTGAATATTTAACACGAAAATTGGATTTATCATTTATTTTATATTGGGGGGTATGTGTTTGTGGAGTTTTGGGTTTTTGAACTACTATTCTGATTAGGGGGTTGAGGAGTGTTACTAGTAGTTGATGTTTCATTAGGGCATGTCCTGGACATGTGTCCTTTTTTGTTACATCTAAAACATGTAACATCCATTTGGGAAATGTTATCTTTTGGAGGATAACTATTTGATTTTTCTTGATTATTTTTTTGATCGTTCAGATAACTAGTAGTTTTATAATTGGAATTTGGGTTATTAAAATTATTATAGTTTCGAAAATTTCGAAAATTTCGAAAATTTCGAAAATTTCTTTTTTGGTTCATGGGTTGATATGATGATTTGGGCTGATCAAACCCCGGAAAAGTTTTATTAGAATATTCGATACAATCACATTTTTCTTGTATCATTTTTGTGAGCTTGACAGTAGTTCGCTTTTCAATTTCTAATTGACGGAATTCAGAGAAGACAGTATCAAATTTTTCGGGTAATGACATCATTAATTAATCAATTTTGTCTGCTTAAGATAGGGGGTAATAAGCATCACGTAGTTCTTCTACAATAGTCAAAAAATATTCCAAGAATCTACGGATGGTACCTCTCCTTGGATCGAAGCGAAGGGACTGAAATTTTGATTTTAAAACCATGATGTTAGTAGGTGTCTGATTTCGATATCGAGCATCCAAAATTTCAAAAATTTGAGAAACAACGTCGCAGGTTTTGACATGATGAAGGATTCTTTTGTCAAGTCTTTTGAAAATGTGGGCTTTTGCCCGTTCCTGAGTTTGAAAGAATTTAAGCCATTTAAAAGTGAGGCGTTCTTCAGATGAGGTGTAAATATAACTTGTTTCTCGAGCAGTAGGAAGAATTGTGGAGTGGCAGCCTTTACCAATTAGGGTGCTTATGACAGTTGCACGCCATCCCTCATAGCCATTTCCACGGAAAATGTTTGAAACTCTATTATTATTGTCAGTGTTCATAATTAATGAATTGACTAAACTTGAATTAATAAAAAAAAATAAAAAAAATATTACGGATATCAATCCCCAGCATATGCCGCAAGAAAAGGATTGCCGTCCCTGTGTCAACCAAACAATGTATTTTATGACAATGGTATATTAGTTTGTCCTAGTGTGTTTCTCGAGTGGGTCCACACTGGGCAAGAGACAACACACGTTAAAGATGCGATTGGACACTTCCCTTTAAAAAAAAAAATAACAAGACTTTTACAACCCAAGGTGATTTGCTATTGAATTCAATATTCGAAGTAGTAATTAATGATGATGAAATTAATGAAAATGTGAGGGTGAAATGAAGTTAGCTACTTTCAGACTAGGGAATAGGAAAGGAAAATTAAAGATTTTGGATAACAAAGGAAAATTTTGATCTAATTCTGTATTCCAACAAAACAAAATAATTAGAGACGAAAGAAAAATAAATGAATATGATAAATGGTGATTTGAAATAATTATCCACCAAGTGTATTATATGAATGAGGTAAAATAATTCTTGAGGTAACTTAAGAAAGAAAAAAAATTTTGTAAATGGAAAAAAAATTTTGAAAATAAAAAAAATTTGAAGACAAAAAAGAAATATTTTCGTATTTTTCGTAATAAATTAAACGTAATTGAGAGGAGTGTGTGATCGAGAGAAATAAAAATATTCGAAGTAAAAAAAAAATATTAAGTATGAATTTGAAAAAATAGTTCGTTAAAATATTGGTGACACAATTGTGCAACAGCAAAATTTTACAAGTTGCAACAAAATGGTGGTTTGAAAATGAAAAACTGCGCCAACGTATTTATTCAATGAACGTAGATAAGAGTTCGTAGGTTCGTTGCACTTAACAAAGGTTGAATGTACAGGTTCGAACGAAATAACGAAACAAGCCATGCTTGCGTCACGAATTGTACACTCAAAGACAAAAGTGGAAGCAAAAGTTTGCAATGAACTTGCCAAAATTTGTACTTAGTTTAATTTTGAAAAGGGTCAAAATTATTTGAAAATAACGGTATTTTCAAATATGCAAGTTAAATTTTTATTCCAAAAGATTAAACAGTGCAAATATACAAAATAAAATACGAAAAAATACGAAAAAAAATTACGAAAAATATGTTTTTTATTACCTGTTTTTAGCAAAAATTTTCATTTAATACCTTTTTAACTGTTGATTTTTTGATTTTCAAGTTTGCTTTCCGGAATTTATGAAGATGATGCTCTGGATGATGATGGTTGAACTGCGCTTCGGTTGTGGAGGACGTACTTCAGTGAGTATTTAAGTTGAATTTTGATCTTTTCTTTGATGCCAAATGATGAACTTTGATTGAGATGATGAATACCAATTTTGATGATGATGATTTTGAAACTTTTACGTTGGTTTCTGATCAATTTCTGATGGCTCAAGGCAATTTATTACCAATTTTATGACTTCGACGAATTAGTTTAGACACAAGCAAGGCAGACACTAATGACTTTACCAACTTTTGAGCAACATAAGCAGGGCTCTCAAACAGTTGAGTAATCGACGAGTCTTGGAAATTTCGAACACTTGGCTGGATTATACACAAGCAGGGCAAATCCAATTCAGCAAACGACGAAACTCATTAAACGTTTACAGCACTCAAATATTTTTCAATGACAAAAATTATGACTCGAAAAAAAAAAATAAGTTGGAACTATGTTACCCAACACAAAACAAAAATTACAAAAATGACTAAAAACACAATTATGTAAGAAATATATTAAAAGATTTGACTTAGAAAAATTCACAGTATTAAAAGATTTTAAATTATTTTAAAAATTTGTTTCAGGTACAAGGATTGTTACTGAGTGATGCTACCATATAGAGGATGAGGATCGGAGATGAAACAAGAAAAAAAGATTTAAGTGAAGTTCCATCCAAGAAGCGAGTGTATTTTAGTGAAGATACATAATTTAAGCAAAGTACATTTAAGTGAGATAAACGAATTGTTAATAGAAATGAACGAATGAGCGGCGGAAGTGGTAAAGCAGTGTAGCCGCAAATAGATATAAATAAATTATGTATTTGTGTAATCGTGTGTTTGCAGGAGTGAGAGGGGAGAAGGATTGGCGGTCTCAACAGATATTGATAACTATCGATACAGATATCGATTACTATCGATACAAATATCGATTACTACCGATATAATTTTGGAATTTTTTTAAATATTTGGAATTGAGGGTTCTTTTTGTGAATTATTAATGAAAATTGGCAAACTGAGTTTTATACAGAACTATTACTGCGCTAGATTTTTTTCAAGACACCATCTCGCTTATTTAGAAGATTCGTGTAATGTATAAATAAATAAAAGCTAGTTTGTTTATAATCGAGATTTCATAATCTAAAGTTTAATGTGATTCAACTGTTAGATCGTACAATCTTGCATTTGTAGAAGCCGGATTAAGTCTTGTGAAAATCCCGCTAACGCTGCATTGCATTTGCTCTGCATACAACATATTTTTGTAATCAAAGGTCAAGAATTCGCCATTTATTTTCACGACGAAAATATTCTAATAATCTTTTAAACAACAACGTGACGAAGGTCTTTCTCTTTGCAAATTCATATCCGGTCTGAAACTTCTGTGTATAAATTACTGACTCGTACTACGATCAGGAGATTTTATTACTTCCTTGAATGTTTTATCATTCAAAGCAAATGATATGTTTCGTTAGGAACGATTCGATTTTATTTCAAATTTTAATGCTTTTTGCCCTCCAAATTCGTACATTAACATGCCATTGTCGACGTTCCTTGTTTTTTCTTCCTATAGTTACGTAGGTATCTTCTTCGAGTAGCTAGTTTGTGGTTTCGCATAACGATGCTCGTCTTTATGTGAAGTAGTGCCAATAACAAAAAGTATGCGTGTTATGTAATGGGAATTTATGACACGATAATTGACATTAGTAAAACGTAGGTATCGTGTTTATTGTTATTGCCTAGGCCACATAGGCTATACCTTTTGATTGGTAATACAGTAAGTGGTATCTATCATCAGAACTAAATTGTGTGGTTACAGTACCTATGTAGTACAGTCAGCTAGCAATAATTTATTGAAGAAAATTTAACAATTGCAGATCCTTTTCATAAAGCGAAAATTTAATTCAGAATAGACAAACTTCAGTAATTTTATAATTGTAGGTACATTCTGTGGAGAATACAGTTGGCAATACTAATACAATAATAAAAATTTTTCCATTCGTACGTATTACATACGTGGTAGGTCTATCAGCTTGAAAGGATATACTGGTGTAGTATGTATGTCGTATGCGCTTTGGAAAATCCGTCATTTTGCAAATAATCTACGTCATTTTAGAAAGTGCCGGCAATTCAGAAAATGAAAAAAAATTGTTTCAATTAGCCTGACAATTTTAGGTGTTTTAAAATTAGCCCAGACAGTTTTAAGCTGGTTGGAAAATCAAACATTTTTGGCTCAATTAGCTTCCAACATGTGAAAAAGAGTTGGCACTTGTGTATGAGCACACCTCTTGGTTTTGACACTTGGCCAAAAAGTTCGTTTTTTTGTGTGCATTTCAAGGCTATAGTCAGCCTCTAATAACAAATGGGGCAAAAAGTGAAATTCCCATTGGGAGTTGGCAAGTGAATGCTCCCCATTTGTCCTCCACCGATTACGAGTCTGGTGCTTCAATATTACCTACGTAAAAAAATATAATTTCGCGCATGCGCACTTGCAAGTTGACTTTCTTGCATGACTCAATTTTTGGTTCATTAATCAGTAGTTGGTTAATTTAGAAAACAAAAAACAAAAACATAATACTACTAATTTATGATTTCACTGTGGTGAAATTGATTTGTTTTCTGTATATAAATTGCTTTTTTTTGTTGTTTTTTTCAATTAAAATAATTATTATTATTAATTCTATAAAAAAATTAAAAATAAATTATTTTCCTATCTTCAAATTTTTTGGTGGACGGGTATGGTGGAGGGGATATTAAGAACTGGTGTCAAAATTTTTTAGTTGGAAATAAGTAAAATTATTGTTCACTACCTATTCAGTTCAAGAAAAAAAAAGTTTTTTCAGATCCTTTTTTTTGTTTTTCTTTTTTTGATGGTGGTGGTGTAAAAATTAGTATGTGACACGCGTGCGGATTTGTTGCATCACTCGCCTAAATCATCGACCTTTCGCACTTATAGATAAATTGTAATCTCACGGACGGATTGTTTTAAAACTTTTAATATACTCGGACACAGTGCCTAGTTATACCATAGTGAATTAAAACAGAAAAGACAAAACTCAAGTTTCTCTCTAAGTCTCGTCTAAATTCCAAGTGCAATATTGTGGTAATCAGTGGTACAAATTTTCTCTTATCACGGGTTACAAAACTCTCGAATAAAATCGAAAAGAAGTAAAAGCAAGAAGGTATATTCACAAAGTCAAAAAAGTTTATCTCTAATTTATTCAAATTTTTAAATGATAGCAGTGAACGTGATTTGCTAATTAAAATTTGTGTCTTTGATTTTGTGGAAATTAAAAATTAAAATATTTAGATGGCGAGGAACTACTTCTTGCTAGTTATTTATATTGGAACAACTATACTCCCAGAAATGATGCGATTTAGATGAGCAGGCATTATGCATACGTGAGCAGTCACCTTCATTATAGGGAGGACTAGAAACTATTTAGGTATTCAGCTTTGGTACTTACATCTGTCTGTTTGAAAATTCCTTATTTGAAAGTTTGTTTTTTTTTCCTGCTTGTTTACAAGGAAATAAATTCGCCTTATTCCCGCTCCAACTAAAAATTTTTCCATTCATATATCTCTGGTCTAACTTAGGAGGCCTTCAACCATCCGACGACTGTCTAAACGTTCTATTATAGAACACTTTCGATTTTTTTCTTCTTCCTCTTCTCGACGAGCCTAGTAAACAGTCTGGCAGTGGCTGAGAAAAATAAAAGAAACAGAAAAAGAAAAGAAGGTCAAGGATATACATTTGACAAAGTGAACCACAATTTCCAACACCCAGTGGCTACAAAACGAAAATAAAACACATTTCCGACTGATAGGAAACGGATAGGGAAATAAAAAAGAAGAAAATACAAAAATTACATCCACGACGTTTCAATTAATATTCAAAAATAACTAATTAAAAATTAAATTTTCAAATACTGCGGCGGTTCATCGCACAAAAATAAATTATTTAAAAAAATTAATAAAAAAAAAAACACATTTTCTTCATTAATTGTAAGTTGAGTAAATTAAATAATTGGATGTCTCTGATTAGTCTTTCGTTTTTCTACTTCTCCTCCACGAAGCCAAAAATGATAAACTAGTTTTGTATAAGGGTGAGTGTGCGTCGAAAATGTCGAATTAAAATTATAGTTTTCTACAAATTCACAAAGAAAAACGAAATAATATTAGCTTAATGAGGATGGTAAAAGGATGAGTACCTATGAAATGAATTTGGATGGGGGTTTTCCAAGCCAATAAATTTGACCTTGTTAACTTGTGAAGCCGTAAACAAAATTTTATCTTGGCCTATCGTTCAGTTGAGGTAACTGACTTCTATTAGTATAATAATTTCAGGTTAAAACCGAGTTTTCAAAAGATAAGCTTTTATTTATTTATTTTTTAACTTTAGCTTCATAAGAAATAAATATTATTTTATTGCGGAAGGTTGGCTGTAATATTGGTATATTTTAAAATCGCAGAAGTTAGTAGAATAAAAGATTATAAAAATACTGAAAAGAGGTTAGGGGTTCCGCAGAATTACAAAAAAAGTGAATAAATGAGAGGAAAAAGTGACAGACAGAAAAAAAAGTGAAAGAAAAACAGGAAAATAAAATTTAAAACTCTCTCCAAAAGAAAATTCTCCCTCCGCCACTGTTGATGTGAGAACAATTCAATAATAAAAGTTAGTTTCTAGATCTGTGTAAAATTATTTCTTAATTCTAATTTAGTTACAGTTTTAATGTGGTTTTCCAACTTTACTTATTAAGCCACGAAGTGAAAATCATAACATCGCAAAATTGATATTTTGAGCATTAGGTTCTGGAAAAATCGGAGTTTCTAAAGTTGGTTTTTAAATTCCTTATTCTTTGAAATAAAATTCGTTAATCATTTTCGACATTGTTTTCTCTATTGGTGCCCCAAAGAAATTATCGGCTTCAACACTTCAGCTCTACTTCACTGCCTGATGAGTAAAGTTGTAAAGCTGTTGACTTTGAAGAGGAACAACTTGAAACAATAATTAATTCAAAAAGAAAAATTCAACTAAATAAATTTTTTTGTATGTTTTTGAAAAAACATTTCAAATAACCCACTTATTTTCATATCAAACACAGCTAATATTCCAGAAAATATATTATTAGGCCCTAATTCACATTAATGGAGAAATGGAACTCAACTCCATGATATAACTGACCATTTTGCCAAGACAAGGCCCAAACTAATGGAGGTTCTTGACTTCAAGTGAAAATTTTGTTTTGTTTTATTTTTTAAATACCTATCAAGACTAAAGTATTGTAAGCTTCATAACTGTGTAGGTAAATAATCTAAATGAAAACTATGATTTCAGAAAAACAGTGTGTGGGTGTCGTAAGAGAAATAAAATGGACCCCCTTCCACTACCCAAAAAAGAGGGAAAAACTCATTAAGGCTTAGGATAATATAACACTAACCTTACCTATGCATTCTTGAAAAAAATTTTCACCCTGTTGACAAAATCCTAGACCCACCACTGCCAAGGTTGACGATACAAACCAAAACCATGGAACTCGACTGCATGAAACAAAGACCGTCAAATCACTACATTAATCTTAGCTTACTTACTTCAATGACTAATCAATCATCAATTAGATCCACTTGTGATTGAAGACCAGATAATTCACAAGTTATGACAAGTGAAAACTGTATTGGAATTTAGGATGGAAATATATGGCGCTGCGAATGTACTGTGAATGTATGATCATAGAGATAAAAGCCAGATAGCCTATCGGTTGAAAAGGCGATAATAGGTACCATAATTTGATTTGGACTTAAATAATTAAATAGGTACCGAAGATAATTCAATTTTTTTAGGTGTAAACATCTTAGTGCTTTATCTATGGTAGGGGAGAATTATAATATAACTTGTATGTGTTAGGTTGTGGTTTCACAACCACATGATTATAGGTTTGTTTGAGCCCTTTCAATTCTGCTTCTATTATAGATAAACTGAAAAAAACGATCAAACAATTTTCTGTAAAGATGATGAGTTGATAATTTGTATTTCAATGATAAATGTGATTAATGACAGAATACCTTTATGATAATTTCTTTCAAGTTACAATGACTTGGTTCAAAAATAAAATTGGTTGTATTTTTACTCATTATGAATTGAAATTATTAAGTTAAAGTATTAAAATACTGAAAATTTGAAATATCAACAAGCCCTACCATTTATTTTCATTTTCACATAGACATTTGAACAGAATTTCATTGATAGCTTGAAAACTACTGAAAAGGTTGAGCTGAAATTAGGTTGAGATATCAAGATGCGTTAGTTTCAGATTCTCTGAAAATTTATAGGCAGTTGTACATTTGGTTCTGGAGATATTGCTGGAATTTTCCAAATAGATTGAGTTCATATCATCTGAATAATTACAGAATCCCAACTAAATTTCAGCGATAACTTAAGAACAAAATGTACAATTTCAGTAAAATTTTCACAAAATCTTCTCCTAATATAAATAGATGTCTGCACAAAATTTCAACTCTCAATAATGAACAGTTCTCTTATAGTTGCTCTTGATAATATTAATTGTAAAGAAGGAATAATATATAACTGTTTCCTAGCATTGGATAATAAATTAATGAATTCTTAATTCATTCAAACTTCTTCAAAAAATATTATTATCATTATAAAATCAAAATAAACTACATATAAGAGTAGCAACTCATAACAAATGAACAAACATCTACAAATATTTAGAAAAATTTGGAAAATGTTTTGATAAGACTTGATAAGATTTAAATTCTTCAATGTATGGCCACTACTGTAAATCTGTAAAGTTTACAGTACCTTCTGAGCAACTGTAATTCAAAATGCAGATTCTAAAAACTGTAACATATAGAAAAAGCACTCAAACATATCACTGTAAGCACTCAAACACATTTCTGCACTTTTTGTTGTAGATTTCACAAATTATTGCAATAATTGCAAACGCTCAAATAAAGCCTATGTTTACAAATCAATCCTTCATGAATATAGTTCAGAGACATTCAGCTAAAGAGATTTCCAACATCAGATCAAAAACATGACAAAGATAGTATGTTATAAAACATGTCTAAGTCCAATATTTGTTACTGCCAATGGGTCGTACTTGATAGTATGTGTGTATTGGTATAGAGATATGTGTTTTCACTATGAAAGGCTGCGCAGAACGTTGAATGAAGTTGACTTTTAATTGAGAATGATGATGGTGATGGTTGTAGATCTTTATCAGATATTTGTACCACAGCATATATAGAGAGTTAGATATCTCTTTAACTATATGTCTCTGGTATTGTTCCAGTGGAACTAATGCCTTTTTTTATGAATTTGAGGACAAATGACATCTACATAAATATATCTGGAAAAAAATTATTGTCGTTACTATACTGCAAATACTTTAATTTAAGCTTTGAATTTGCATAGGATAAAATGTATTTTATTTATGATCACCTATTCGCTGTTTCAACAAATTTCCCCTAAATGTCAACTACTTTGATCATAAATCCTAATAGTTGAGGGCCAATTTAATTGTTCAGTTTCAACCATTATTGGTAAACTGATGGAGAAGTACTATATCTGATTTATTATGTTAAGATGAAAATTTTGATTATGCCAGAGACATAACAAAAGAGATCTATAACAGGTGATCAAAAATGTGACAAACATCTCAACCATCATCGTCATCATCATAAACAATTTCTCAACTTCATTTACTTTACTGCGCATGGGTCAGAACTTGATAGTATGTGTGTATTGGTATAGAGAAGTCTATTTTCACTACAAAATATGCGCAGCTTTGGCTGCCCAGAATGTTAAACAAAGTTGACTATTGTTGTTGTTGATGATGATGATCATGATGATGATGATGATGATGATGAGGACGATGATGATGATGATGATGACGATGATAATGGTCGAAGATCTTTGTGACATTTTTGTACCACAGAGCGTATAGAGAGTTGGACATCTCTAACTATATGTCTCTTAATTATCCTCATTATTCAGTATCACCCAGATGTAAAAATGTAACTTTGCAGACATCTTTGACCTACAGGTTATCTCACAAGCAACTGACAATGAGTGCAAATCAAAACTGTCTTATTGTCAGGCTAAATAGATCTAAAAAGAGGTCAAAATGCAATTGAAAGCCTACAGCCCATTCACTCGTATTTGATAGGATAGGCTCAAGAGTGGGTGAAGTATTTCTAATGGTGATGTGTAAATGTAAGTAATTGCAATAACACTGGATCTATGGCTTTTTATACCAAAATTTGATCATAGTTATTCAGAGATCAAACGAAGTAAGTAGATAAACGGTCAGGTATCATCTGGCAGCAAAATTGACATACTTTTCGAATGAAAGTAGGGGCGATAAAATATGAAAACAATCATTCGAACGTCACAGAAAGAATCTAATAATTTCCATTGCTGCAGACTAATACCTATTTTTAATGGTAGTCACGACTCACGAGAATATATATATATATTCGTTGTTTGTCAAGCTCTGGTTCGAGTATGCTTGCTCTTATTATTGAGACAACTGAGATGGCGATTAAGGGGCAAAAGAAACAGTCGCTCCCCCGATTATGAAAATAAATAAAAATCTGTACCGAGCAATTTTTCATTACTGCTGTAGGTAGATTGATGGCGACTTTAATGACTTTTCACCAGAGATTTCACTTATGTCCTTATATTAAGAAATCCACACTTGTTCTTGCATGGTGGTAATCCCCATTGCTATTAACACCCAATCACTGCAATCCAATGATTTGGGCGAGGGGGGACGAGGACTTTATTGATTCAGTGTACTTGGGTTTGATAACATTAATTCGATTTTTGATATACATATAAAAATATCTCATAATCAGAAAGTCAATGGGACGATAAATAAATAAAAATGTTCACGCAACATTAAATTGTTGATAGTAAAAATATACGCACGAAAAAATTCGTACAATTTCCGGTTAGCAAGTTAATCATTTTTTGGTGGTTATGATCGATGGACCACTTTAACTAGGTAACTACCAAATACAGTTCAAATTTATGTAAATTTTTATCATTGTCGTAAAATAGTTCGAGTAATTGAAAATTTTCTGAAGTAGCTGCATTTAGGGACACAATTTGCTTCGGGAAAAAAAAAGAAGTAATTACAGAACAACTTACCACCATAATACCACGGCTTTATCATATCAATATAATGGTAATGTTTACACCTGTACTCTAAAACTTTGTTCTTTGTTGATATTCAGGGGGTGTTCTCAAGGTCGACGATGAAATTTTAAAGAATAGCCTAAACCTAATATCAAGACCGTGTAATTTTAAATTATACAAGTGATTGCTTACTGATTTTAAATAGTTTTTTTTTTTTTTTTTTTAAACATGAAGAAATCAAGGTTTAATTTTATTTTGTCTCTTCAACATTAAACTGCTAGTTCAGGTAGATAAGAACTAGAGCTGGAGAGCACAAAAATGAATGTTTCATCAACAAAATTAGGGCCTAATTTTTCTCATCGTCCAAGTCTTATCACAATATTTCTTATTAATTATAGATTAACCTACCTATTTATATAATGTATTAAACATATAGATTACGTCGTTATCTGTATGATTTTTGATTTCACGAAGAAAGAAAAAGTCTCATCTAATAGGTATTCATTTGTAGAATACTCCCTTTTTTAACAAAAAATTACGAGAAGATTACTGATTATTTTAGTCCGAAACAGTCAATATAGGTACTCTCTTTTAATCTTTTTGTTTCCTCATACTCATACTATATCTTAAAGGTATGTACAGTTGGCAGTAACCAAATTTCCACCAAAATCAACTCTTTCTCTTATTTTGTCTGAAAATAAGTCAAAAAATGTCCAATAATGAATAAAAAATTTTCGAATTTTTTTTTCATTTGTTAATTTTTTGTCGTTTACTATTTTTTTGGGTATATCTCCGTCAGCATTGAACTTATCATAAAAACAGTTCAATGAAAAAATTTTTACAGCTTAATTTACAAAAAAAAAAAAATACTACCAACTTTCTCATACACTGCATTGTCGAGACGTAGACGGAAAAACATCTAATTTAAATAACCCATTTTTATCACTCTCAAATTTTCTAGTAGTTATAGTTGCAATAATAACATGTAATGAAAATTCAACGCCTACAAACAGAAAAATTAGTTTTCATTTTCATTTTATAACTCGGTGTATTATTTGAGGATAAAAGTTTGATAGAAACTTCTTGCTTTTTTTTTGTTTTTTTTTGTTTAATTAGAAAATTAAAGGTTAGATTTTTTTTACTGAACTATTTTTCATCGCAAAAATAGGAACGTAGAGAGTGAGACTTTTTGGTATGTTATTTCTTCATTATCAGCCTTGAATGAAAAAAGAAATTTGAGTGAAAATTTTGTCTCATACTCCCTTCAATGATTAGATATTGATTCCATTTTCTAGAAACCAGTTGAAGAAAAAAAAAATCAAGATTGCAACGTTAGGTATTTCACAAAATATGTCGAAAAAATTCCAGGAATTAATCGTTAAAAAATGTACAGAAATTACAAAGAAAAATGTATCCATTGAAAGAGAATCCGTGCCACTATCTGCTTAGTTTTTCTAAAAATTAAAAAAAAAAGAAAAAAAAACTTTCTACCTCATAAGTCATAACACACAGAAAAAAATGTGAAATTGCTTCAGTTTTTCTGAATTCGATGATCATTTTTGTGGATTTCTCATCCCTTGTAGCATTTAAACAAAAACATTTCGTTAGTCG
The DNA here is from genome assembly GCA_011428145.1 of Ericerus pela. Classification (NCBI taxonomy): domain Eukaryota; kingdom Metazoa; phylum Arthropoda; class Insecta; order Hemiptera; family Coccidae; genus Ericerus; species Ericerus pela. The sequence goes on along the minus strand of WOFM01000373.1, from coordinate 534,572 downwards.
AGTATGCAAGTTCGTTTTGAAGTATTCTGAGAAGTCTGTTTTTATATAAATTTATTTTAGCAAAACTTCCATTGAGAGATAATGGAATTAAAGAGGTAAAAAAAAGGGTTAAATTTTTTTTTTTCATTTGTTTTCCTAAGGTTTATATTTCAAAAGAAAAAATATATGTTTCTATTTTTTACTTCCTTAAAAAATCTCTGTATATAAACAATATTTTTCAAGAATATTAATTCTTCTGTTTGTAAGTTCTCATAGAGAAATAAAATATTCAGAGTTCTTCAATATGCTGAAAGTAAAAATTTATGGTACAATATTAGACAGATAATTTTTTCTTTATGAATTTACGAACACATTTTATAAGAATGTACCCGAGTGTTTCTGACTTATTGTATAAATTACGACAATTCTATATAGATAGGTACTTGGTAAGAATAGCGGGTTTTTTTCCCTCTCCAAAATAATAATTTTTAATGCTTGTATGTAATAGCCTTCGCATAAAAAATTATTGGAGTGAGGAAAAAATTTTAATTTAACAAAAAACGGTAAAAAATATTTATAAATAATTTTATTCTTTATTCTTGAAAGAAAAGCGATGAATAATTTGGAGGATACTTTAAAACCATTTATGAAGTGATATCTACGAGAAAATCGAGTGGTTTAGTTTATATTGACGTTTCGTCCAATAATTAAAGAAATAAAATTTTAATGAGTAAGTTACCTATCGGCTAATTTTGTTAACGAATTTCATCGTAATAATCTTTATCGTACTTCCAACGTTGATAAAAATTTGAAACAATTTAAATAAAAAATTTGTGCAATTTTAATCAACAATTTCATCATTTTTGGACCAAGGACGTGTCTAAAATTTGTACGTTGTCCAATTTAAATGAACACAAATACAAAAAAAAAACAACAGATATTTTTGCTCGAAACACTGCACCCGATAATTTATTTCTGTTCAAAAATCTACGATGGTTCTACGTGCATACTTATATCTTACTGATCCATAGGGCAACAAAACATAAAGATAAAAATCTTTAGGTAGCAACTCTAAAATCATCTACCAATGTTTAATTTTGATTTTTCTGACCAAAACACTAGTACAACCAGTAAATGCTTTCATTAGAGTTTCAACGTGTAAGAAAGGAGAACAGTTAATTAAATTTTAAGCCTAAAAAAAACAAAACATTATTTTATGTTATAAGAGTCGAGTTTGACTTATGTTTTTATGACTAGTAGGTGCTTACCAAGAATTTGATTTTTCTTCATAAGCATGCTTATGTATTATTTTCCCCTTCTGTCCTTTATTAGATCACGGTTAATGAATAATTCTGTAAGTAGATATACTACGTGCAGACGTTTAAAAAAATTTTCAAGCTTCTATAAAATATGTGGGTTTTCTTTTTAATTGACGTGTGCTATAATTTTGTAACTAGAAAATAACCATCAGCAACTATATGAATTACGATCATGAAAAATAAAAAAGAGATTATTATTTTTACTTTAGGTAAGCGAATCGTATGTTTCAAAGGTTTAAAAGGCACGAAGACTGCAAAAAAAATTATTAACAATAATTTCATGTAAGTACCTACTCGTTGTTTTTAATTATGACCAATGAACCCAATTTTTTTTCACGCTACTTGATGTAATAAACTGATTGCAAGAAAAGTGGGGAACAGAGGCAACAGAAATCCTTCCATTAAAAGATTGAAGAGAAAAGCTGATCATCATCTGAAGAGAATGCACAACACCGATTATCCAGGATATTGCAAAATTATCCCACGCTGGCTGGCGTGTGAATAATTAGTGTTGGTTATAAAATATAACTGGCGTATATGTGCGTAACAAGTATAACAGTCACAAATACTAATTTATTTAGGACACGTTTTTCAACCTATTTTTTGGTCAGATTTATTCCATTTCTAATACCTAACGAATAAGTATTAAATTTCTCGTAAGTCAGTAGACATAAATAAACGAAAACATTTCACACACGATTTCATTTTGAATATAAAAAAAATATATATAAAATATCTAATAATACTAATACAAAAACAACAAATATATAACTAATTCTTTAAATGCTGCGTCACTTAGGCCTACATGCTTTTTTCTTCTTTTAATTTTTTAAATTATATAATCTGGGGGAAAGACAACTCGGAAGTTTACAGGATGTGGTTATTTTAAGGGCTAAAAACAATTACTCAGTATTACTGAACATATAGGTTGTGGAATACCTTGTTATGAGAGATATTCATACATAGAAGGTAATTCTACAGCTTTGCATGTTCTGCCACTCCATACATTGTAAGTATGGGAGAGCCAAATTCAAGGCAAACACTGGCAATTTTGTAGCCAGTTTTGTGAACTTATATACTGAATTTGGCACACACACACAGACACACATACGTACGTATATGTATGATATTATGTCATAAGTTACGTCGTTTCTTGTCTTTGTTCAGGTGATAAGAAATGACACAACGCGTTTGGTGCCAGTCCATGACATCACCCAGATTGTAATAGGGTAATTGATCAAGGCCCGTACAATGTATCTTACCTGTACTTACGTACAGGTACAAATATACAAACGTTCGAGGGTGTATTTGTTCAACGTCTTGGAGACAAATATATGCCAAGATTTGGGCGGTGACTGTCATCAAGGGGTATGAGCCCCTAATACCTCATACGAGTATTGTCCACACATAGGTATTCTTATATTCTAATTAAATGGTTCTTTTTCAGACCCCTTCTCACAAACCACTATTAAATAATTACACACTGTATTTTAATCTTATTTATTCATTTTTATTTATCGTATGGTAAAGTGAAACTCATTGAACGCACCCTCGCATATTTATCAAATAAATCGAAAGGAAGTTAAAAATTCATATAGAAGTTCACCTTTACCGAGAAACTATATACCATATTCTAATGGTTTTGTTCCTTTTTCATTCAAATTAACATAGAATGGAAATTATAATAAACCTAATAATATTCACTGTGAAGTGCAAGGCGAAACCACACAGTGGTCTAACTAAGGGTGGGCCAGGTGGGCCGCGTACCACTTAGAAAAAAATCTGGCCCATGCGTTGGCTCACCCTTAATTTCAGCCACGAAAACTTACCACGTACTTAAAGCCTACTAACGTAATTGTATCTTAATTAAATCTAATTATATTTAGCTTCAAGTAAATAGTAAACAGATTTAGCAGTTTATTTTAATATGTAGTTTCCATTAAAGCGTTATGGAAAATTACCTACCTATTATCATCAGGCATAAGCAACCGATGCAAAAAAAAAGAAAAAAATTGATCTTATCAACAAGTGCGATGTTGAAAATATGCCATTTAAATCATTGAACTCTAAATACATTTACAGTCACAACGGAGGAACAAGAAATGTTTTGAATTATCGCGATCCTGTTCGTATTTTTTTTTATTATTTGTTTTTTTTTTTGGCAAACATTATTCTTACTTCGAAAATTCGTATTTATATTATTTGTATCCTTAATATCGCAAAATTATGCACACTAATCGTAAAAGTAATTTATAATTAATCAGAAAGTTTGAATGCTTCGTATGTATAACGGTTCCACCACTTCAACTTTTTAGTTTCTTTCATTTATCATGTGCAAAGAATAACTAAAAATTTCAAGAAAAAGAACCATTTTAATACAATGATAATAGAATCAACAGACAATGGAAATATATATCAATACCGTAGCCACCCTTCCGCAACGAAATAATGTTCATTTCGCATGAAGCTAAAGCCAAAAAACAAAAAAAACAAAAAGCTTATTGACTCTTTTAAAAATTTGTTTTTAACGTAAACTTATTTTTTAATTTGTTGAATTGTTTGATATGTGATTAAAAATTTTTTCGTGACAATTTTATTTTTGTTTCAGGATCAAATCATGAAATACCTAGTTTATTTCCAAATGGACTGAATCCCTTGGCAATGATTTGCCATATCTGGAAAACTCATTTCCGAGGTGACTAATTTTTTGTTGTTCGAATACACTGTATTGATGACTGATGAGAGAATAAAGTTTTCAAGTAAAATAGAAAATTTTGTATTCTCGTTTTCTTGGAAGAAGTTAGATGTTATGTTATATACAGCTACATACGTAACGATTCGCATTACATTAAAAAAAAAAGTTAACATTTTTTCAGAAAAATGTTCGAAAAAAATACTTAGATAACCAATACAATAACTACCTATCAACGTACCAAATTACTAATTATTATTGAAAACAAAGTTCTACACTTTTTGTAAAACTGATGTTCACTAATTTCCATCGAAAATTGATCACAAAAGTTCAAATCTCACGCCAATCACACCCTAAAACATATCGATATTTTTCAATCGTTTTATTTCGATGATCTCATATTACCTATATCATGGTCGATCACATCTTTTCGAGATGATCGATTTTTATTTTTATTTTTTGAAAATTTCATTCCACGATATCTGAAGAGTCATGAAATACACGCGATGATTTTAATATTACTAGCGTAACGAATGAGAAAGTAATATTATTTTTACTTACACATTCACATTTCGGAAATTTTTCATTTCTCTTCCTTCAATGGGCTAGCAAATAAGGGCCGAATACAAGAACAATACTCAAGTAATTCTTACATTTTTTCCATCATCAGATATACCTAAACGTAAACATATACAGATATAACTTTGTAATGATGAGTAATTCTTAAGTCACTGTTAATAATTAAGTACCTACTGTTCTTGCACACAGGCCTAAATGCCTCTCACATTTATAAACGAAACAAACAAATTTTTTATTTGTAAAAAACGAAACTGTTGGTACAATTAAAATTCATGCTTTAGATGAAATTGTTTGCAATTAGCGCTCAAGTTTTTGAGTCCGGAGCCGGTTACAGGATTTCTTCAAGGAGCGTGTTCAGATGAAACTAAGTTCTATATTTCACACGAATCACATCTGAATTTATTTTCACCATCCTTCTAGTTTTCTAATTCCCCCCTAAGGTTTCTCGCCCATCCCTACACTGTCACCACAAAATAGGTTTAGTCGTGTAGCTTCGAGGCATTTTTTCTAACCATGGAAATGGTTGATCCAAGGCTATACCTCGTCCTCAACCCTGTTTGAATCAGTTTTTCATTGAGATTTCTTCAATTTCATTCTAGATAATATTTGTATGTTTGCTTTAGAATAATAATTATTTCATTGTACCTCGTTTTGGAAAAGTCAAAAACACGGTCATTGGAAGTTTTCTGTTATTGAACAGAACTCCGTCAATGCAACAAGAGTCACATATTTAATGGATTGCAAGTGTAGGTAACTTCTCATCAGTGGTGTACCTACTTACGTAGCCTACAGAACTACTATTTAAAATATCAACCAAAAAATTTATACCTCAAAGGGTGTAGATAAGGGGGAGGTCCTGACACTCCTCCTACTCTGGTATTTGTGTGGTGTTGTGTATACTACTACACATACACCCACAGTAGGTTTTGGTGATTTTGTCTTGGAGAGGCATAAGATACCACTATAAATATGTGAACCCCCCATACAACTAGCTGGGTCTGGACTTTTTCAGAAGGACCATAATGGCCCAAATTTTGAAATAAACAGCAATTTTAAAGTAAAAGTTTAAAAAGGGTCTCAAGGCCAATCTGTGGAGGGGGGTTGGATGTCAAATCTTTCAATGCTAAAAAAACAATAAAACAAGCATTTTAAAACTCAAAAAACAGCTCAAAAATTTTTTTGCTTGTTCTGCTTGCAGACTTGTTTTCTTACTGATAACCCTCTCCTAGAGGTGAATCCTGCTGCAGCTAGCACTAAGATGGCCCGTCAGTTTATTTCTCCTGGGCCTGAAATTTCTTTCCGAGGCCTTGCGTACGACGAAGCTATCTACGCTTTTGTATCCTTCTGGTTTTTAATGCATTCTAAAAGTAGGTACTAAATGATTGTAAATATAATGACAACCATTAATAATTTTTCACTCTATTCTTAATTCAGTTCTGAAAATTTATTATAAAAATTGTGTTAATAGGGCAATAATTTAGAAAAAAAAAGTATTGATATGACCGAGATCTTTAGTGTTCACTGCATATAAATTTAGTATTAAGAGACCTTGAATTATTGAGCATATGATATCGGTTAAAACGAGTTTTAAAATACCTAATTAATCGCAAGATTTGACTGATTCAATTGTTGTAGATACCTAATAAAATTTAGTAACCTATATAACGATGCCAAAAATTAAGTGAATAACGTTTTCCGGTTTCGTCCATTTCATTTCCTTATTAAATGACTTTGACATTCATCATTGACCTTGATAGGAGAACTTCATCCACAGGCGTAGAGCAAAAACTGTTCATCTTTTATTTTCTAAAGTTCTACAGTCTTCCGTAGATAGGTACGTCTACATATTAATTACAATAATATACACCGTTTGGTTCCTCTGATGTACAACCACTTAACTTTCTAAACAGCACAAGTACGAATTTCTGCATGTAAACGTCGCTGAAGAAATGCAACCTCAACGCATCATTGTATATTTATATGTACCCTATAGTGTATTTGTCTTTTACCGTAGTATCTTCTCGATATTTAACCTAACAAAATTATTTATTAATTTCACTTTCTGTGGCATTAGTTATCTAATAGTTTATAAAAATACCGAGGCACAAAATCGATCTAGTGCTTCGTGCAAAATTTCTTTAAAAAGATAAGGAAGGATAAGTGGTATTCAAAGTTAAATTCCATGAAAAACGAATTATTTTCAAAACAAAATGTGTTCTCAATTTTACAGCTGCTAATGAAAAAACCGAAAAAAACAACATTTTCTAAAACACAAAGTGAGAGTATAAATTTATGGGCCTTCACACTAAGTTGTCAACCAACGAACATATGAATTATAATAGAGGCACAATTACGTTGTTTTCTGTGAGGTCGCCATCCCCACTCCATTAAACCCAGACCTGCCATTTAAAATGCATTGGACATCTAATGTTTTACACGAATTTTTGGTTATAATTCTTTTACTTGAAGAGATAGCAACTTCTTTATAATAAATGAAATTATAGAAGAAGCTTTAAGAAATAAGATGAGTTAAAGAACAAGAAGTTTGAGCCATTAGACGCCAAGAAAATTTGAAAAAATGATACAATTGAGCATCAAATTGGTTCAATTTAATGCTAATTCAATGTTATCTCTAAACTTGAGACTACAGACAATTAATGATAAGACTAAGCAACAGCGAATTTGTGAAAATAAGTAGTTACCTATGTTTTATAATAGTTGTATCCAAAATGGTAAAGTTAACCAATAACGTACAAAACATAAGTATGTAATTGAAAATTAATTTTTATTGAACTTATTTTAAATGCATGTATAGTGATAGTCCATAGGTGGTCCCATATTAAATTTTCATTAAGATCAAATTCTTTTTTTTTTGTTTTTTTACGGTGCGAATGAAAAATAGTCCACTGAAAATTTTCAGACAAACATAAATACGTAGGTACATCCATATGAAGTGGTTCAGATTGAGAAGCTCCTTTTCTTTTGAAGTCGGTTAAGAAGAAAACAATTGTATAATTGCACAGTCTAAAATAACTAACACAGTTTCTTCACTGAGCCTTTTAATACTGTGGTAAAACAAGCTACAGTAATTTACTAAACTTACTAAAATACTTGAACTTGAAGACCTTCTTCTAACATCCAACGAATGTTAAGCTACATATTAGGACCTTTCAAAGACAGTTTTGAGACTTTATTTGTACAAACAGTAGCACCTTAAGACTCTCCAACTTTCTAGTGAGGTCGCTTACTGACAAATATTATGGTCAATCCTAGCTTCAAGATTTTTTGATCCATATCGGCCTCTATCAAGTAGCCTAAATCGCACAGGTTTTCCGGGTTGTAGGAACGTTTTTCGTTTGGAGGGGGGGAAGTTGAAAAATCACAAAACCATGAAATTTGAGATAACTTTGCAGCAGTGACAAAACCTAGGTGGAAGCTACAGGTAATTATAACCCTTCATCTCAACCAATGGAATTATTTCAAAAAACTTTAACGCAGTGATACTTCACTAGAAAACCAAGTCTGCCAATTTTCAACGACATTAATATTTAAAAATAAAAGAAAAAAAAAACTAAATTAATGCATTGCAAAAACGACGCTCATAACCCCTTGCACCATAAATGAGAAAAAGATTCTTGAACTTCTACCGAACTTTACACTCACTTAATGACAATCCATCGTGAAAATTTCAGCCCAATCTCTTGGTGGTTTTCTCAAAACCGTAAACCAAAATTTGTTTCCCATTTCTTAAAAAACTACCGAACGGAAGGAATCAAACTTTTATCAGACTTGCACATATGTAAGGAAAATCCAACGTGAAAATTTCAACCTGATCCCTTCGGTGATTTCTTCAAAATTCTGGAAAAACCACTGTTCCAGCAATTGTTTTTTTTCTTGTTATCTAAGAAACTACCGAACAAATAAGCAACAAACTTCTACCAGACTTGTATTAACATAAGGAAAATCTATCGTGAAAATTTCAACTCTATCTTTTTTAGTTTCTTTAAAATTCTGAAAAAACCAATTTTCAAGGATTTTTTTGTTTTCCAGTTTTTTTTAGAAAATAATACATCAATAGGCATCAGACTTCCTTCAGTCCTCGTTTTATACAAAGATTGCATGTTTTGAAAATTTGAGCCTTATACCTTTTGTAGTTTTCTAAAAACCAAGAACCAAAAATTTTCTCCAGTAATTTATTTATTTTCAATTTTCTCAGAAACTATCGAATGAATAAACACCAAACTCCTATCAGACTTGCACTAACACAAGGAAAGTCTATGGCAGGACCACCACAAGATCACCATCAACGTATCATTTAAAAATAATTTCATGAAAATTGGTTCTAAGCAGGGCTGTCAAGCTGAATAAATAAAACTTAAACTAAGTGTAGGCTTTTGGCTTGCTCATTAAAAAATATAGCTTCGGCTTGAAGCTTTCAGCTTTTGGCTTTAATATTTTCTTAAATAACTTGAAATATATTTTTTTAATTTCAAAATTCATGAATATACGAGTATGGCTTTCAGCTAGCTTTTGCCTTGAAAAAAATAAAGCTTTGTTCCGTCACCTTTTTGGAGACGATTCAGTTTGTCTACAAAAATGTGTCGAACAAAATATAGACAACTATAATTCTCGGAATAATAGCTGTCTATATGATACCTAGCTTCTCACGGACAAACACCACCAAATATGCTGACAATAATATGCTGACAATGAAGAGTCATCATATTTGGCGGATGTTCCATGTCACGCCACCTATTTTAGGTAGACCATTTTGGAGACATAACAATGAAATTACAGGCGATGTATTCTCTTCTTTTTGAAGACCAATTCATTCCTGTGTTACCAGCCAAACTGTAAAGTTAAGGTCAATACTAGATGTTATGGAAAACCAGGTTTCAATTATTTTAGATAAAGTATAAGTGATAATTAAAAACGTAATGTAATATTTAAAGTGAAATTAATAAAAAGATAAAACAGAAGAATTATCTTATTTGTTGAAATATTCTAAACATAGAATATCTTCCGCAACAAGCTTAGACTTACAGCTTGAAGTTGAGAATACCAAAAATACAGCATATTTGGTTTTCAGCTAACTTAACAGCCCTGGTTCTAAGAGTAAGAATTTATACTCAAGAAACATTTAAATAATGGGCTGTATACAAATCAAATTGATAAGGAACCTCCTTTTTTTCGGAAGTTGATTAAAAATATGATCATTCTTATTCTTCAGCACATGTAAAATTTTGGAATATGTTACCTAATATGCAAAAAATCATTTTGTTTATTAAATTTTTTTTTTTCTGGGTGGGTAAATTGTACCCTTGTACCACTGCAGGTTTCTTCCGAGTGTAATTTTTAATGAATATTCAAAATCTTTTTAATACATATATTCAACTTCCAGTAGGTGGATCATTTAAAATTATTTTCTCTCCATCAATATCGAACCGCAGTGACGAATTGCGCAAGTAAATAATATAACCGTATCTATTTGCCTTTTATAATAAGCGCTCTAGGTACACTTTCTCCCCTCCGAAGAAAGTACACGCCAACATATATTTTATTTAACTCATCAGTTTCAATAGGCTCTCCAAATTTGAACGAATGCACATGAACACTCAATAAAGAAAAATAAATCAAACTAACAATAATCTCATATTAATCAATAGGCCTATATGGGCGAAAGAATATCAAATAAGACGATACACCGGCTAACATATGGAAAATGCGTGCACCACCGCTGTAATATACCATTATCAAGTTTTTTTAGGTGACAATCTTTTTTTAATTCAGAAGCCACTTGACTGGATATTCGGTTAAATGATATTACGATAAAAAGGAAAACAGGCGCGGGCCGGGGGTTATTTGATAGCGGTTATATTTCTGAACAAACAAAGAAGACATGTTATTAAATGTCATTGCTCTTTTCGCAGCACTTAAAAATTAAAATACCTACTCCAGCTTTTCGTTTTCAATAGTCATCAAAAATCATTCATCCTTTTTTACGAGTTTTTTCACATCTCGTGTTACTTGATTTTCATAAACATCTACTTCGGCATTCAGTATGTTCAGAGCTACATATGTATGTACAAAATTTTAGCTCTATCGAATAATAATTACGCCATAGCCTCCACTGGTGGAAATTTTGCAAAAAACCATATTTTAAATTCAGTATCGAAATTTCAAATTCCATAAAACAGAAGCCAAATGAAAAGTGGAGGCAAAAGATACGCACTCTAGTGGCAAAAATAGTAATCGGCCGAAAACAAGATAATGGATGAAAATGGGTATAAACGTATTTATTGATCTTGTAACGCTAAAATTTCTTTTAAAAATGAGTTTTTATCGTTACAATTGGGTAGGATTTAAAGATCATTCTCTCACGATTAGTAATCATCATCCATATTGCAGACTTCCCCATTCTGAGAAAATCAATTTAAACTCTTTACTTTCCTTATGGAAAAATACACAGGAAAAATATCTCTGCTGCCGCGATAAGTGTGTATTTTCCAAAAGTGTCCATTTTTGTAATGGTTGCCATTTGAAAACCAGTAGACCGATTTCGCTCGAATTCAATACAAACCGGTTCCTAATATCCTTCAACTGTCATAAAAATTTCTAGCCAAAATCTTTTAATTTATGGGAGTTATCGTAATAACAACATGCAACACTTTGAGAACCCCTTTCTCTGAAATTAGCGGATGAATTTCAAAAATTTTAACACGAATGTGTAACCCATGAAAGCTTCTAACACTATCCCAAGTTTTCATTGCCATAGGTCAAACAGTGGAGGCTCCATAGACTCCCAAAAAGTGCCAAAATGAGCAAAAATTGGAAATATATATATATATATTTTGTGCACAGAAGAATTTGTGTGGTCTATACACATATTCGTGATCTACGACGACTCATGATCGACGCTTTTCCACAAGTCCTGTCATTGCACTGAATGCAGTTTAGTTGTATTTTTTTTATAGAAAATACACTAAAATCACGTTGGTTCCAGGCGGATTTTTCATCATTAGCTGTTATTAATATTTTTGAGTAATGTATCGTCGCTATGCTTTTTTAAGGGGCCAAGTTCGAATTTAATTTCGTTTTCACATGCTCAAAACTGATAAGAGTGAAATAAAATTGCACATATTCTGAGATGGCTCCTCACTATTTTTCTGAGGGACATAAAATTTTCTTCCTTGGGCCCGAATTCCTTCTCTACTGCCCTGCTATCACTTGCTATTGATGAATAAATTGAGACAATTGAGACGCTCATATTTCTGTTCAACGAATACTGTAGGTTAGAACAGGGTGCACGTATTTTTTTTTCAGGCAAAACAATATAAGATTAAAAAAAAAAATTATTTTAATTAGCTTTTTTTAAACATTTAAATTTACAATTAAGAAAAATAGCAAGAAAAAATTGAGAAAAAAATTATTTTCAGCGAAAATTTGTGTAGGTAACTAAATTATTGTATGCGAAAAACAGAAAGAGAATAAAGTGCTCATTTTGGATGAAAAGAAAGAGTTATAATTTGTTTTCGTTCCTAAAGAGAGTGAATGCTCTTGAAAAGAGTACGTTAGTGCACCCCAAGAAGAAAATGAAATTAGCGTATTATTTACTCAGGATTTTCACTTCTTTCATCGTCATTCTTTAGAAAATCAGGTGCGTTACCAGCAATGTCCAACCAGGTATCATTTTCAACTGCCAACCACATTTTACGATCAACCTATCGCATAATAGTTCCTCATTTTATTTCATTTTATTTGTTGATTATTTTTTGTATCGGTTTTGTGAAAAAAAAAAACTTTAGCGCAGCGATGCTTCGCTAGAAAACCCAGTTTGATATTTATGTCGATAGTTATCGATATATCGATATTTCATTGCTAGTTTCAGGTTAAGAAATTACAAAAAACTATCGACAATTATCCTCATCTTTAACAAAAATATCGATCTATCAATGTTTTATCGCTAAAAACCGCTTTTCCAGAGATTTTTTATTTCCAGTTTTCTCGAGAACTACTGAACCGATCAGCACCAAATTTCTTTCAGACCAGCTCCCAACCGATAGCTATCTTTCGTAAAAATTTCAACCCTATCTATTTGGTAATTTTCTTAAAACCAGGAACACAAAATTTTTTTCAGAAATTTTTCTTCTCCAGTTTTCTCGGAAACTACTGAATTAATAGATATCAAACTTCTAAAAAACTTGCACCAGCATAAAAAAAGTCTATCGTGAAAATTTCAGCCCGATCCGTTTTGTCATGTTCTCAAAATCCCGGAAAAACGACTTTTCCAGGAATTTTTTGTTTTCTAGTTTTTTCAAAAACTAATAAACCGATAGGCAAAAAACTTCTTTCAAACCTGTTACAATATAAAAACTATCTCTCGTATATCCAAAATTTTGGGCGATATATACATATATACATATATATACACACAAACATATAAAAAAAATTTAGGTCAAAATGAGAAAATAGTACAAATCGTTTTTTCTCATGAAATGGATAGTTTTCATGGCCTCCACCCCTAACCCCACAATGATGTCAATTTTAATACCTCATTTGTAAGCAAACTGGACAAAAAGGGAAGAAGAAGAAAAAATAAGTAAATACGAGTGCACCACTTACGAACAGTATGTTTATCTTTTTAATGGACCCAACCCATATAACGCGGAATTCTTTGTATATCCTGCGTAAATTCTTATCTGTTTTCTTTAAGATAAAGGTTGGTGGTGCTATCAAGCGAGGCTTTCTCATTATCGAATATAAATGCTTTGTAACTATCCACAAAAGGCGCGTTTTTTCCATTTATCGAACCAAACAGCCCTTAGAGTTTTATAGCTACGCGAAGGCAGGCATGTGGCACCTCTATTTAATCGAAGGAGAAATTATTATCTAGAAAAACTTGTACCATGTGTGTGGTTTTTTTTTTTTTTTTCGGCTGTTTCTTTGCTTGATTCGACCAGCAAGTGGCTAGATGGAATGGTATTACTTCATATCCTTTCTCACGAATATTTCACAATGAACAAACATCGTAGATGATCTATTATGCATGGAAGTTTTGAGCGACAAATTAGACACATCTTGTGAATTAAGATTGACCTAATTCAGTGAATTTTATTGGTGATAACTTCTCCGAGAGGAGAGGGTGCCGAAAGAATACCAGGAAAGAAAACTGAGAGAAAAATTTGTTTACATAAGTACTTAGGTGCCTAATTATTTTTTTAAATACCTAAAAAGTAGCTTCGTATACCTAGGTAATTTTAAAGAGAAAATTTGCGAATGATGTAGCAATTTATGAAACTTAAGTACTCTGGAACTTCAATTTAACGACATTAAATTTACCATTAGAAATTATTTGCAATCCTTGCAAATACCAAAAACTGGACCGAACTTGGTTCTTTTGAACGAGAAGCGCCGGTTTTCTTTTTAAATTTTAAAACTAGAGAAAATTTCACGATGATTTGACGGGTCGAACATTAAAATCAGCCAAATTTCGTTGAAGTTATGGCAGTTGAAAAATCATTTAAATCAGACAATGAGCGTACCAATTACCACAGCGGCAGTGGAAGCAGAAACCGTCTGTACCAATCATGTTTTTTTGCAGGAGGACATGGCCCTCTAGAGCCACCCTTGCATCCGGTCCTCGAATGAGGTCGTAAAATGTTACCACTACTGAATAAACCGTGTCCTCAATTTTCATCAATATTAATAAGAATTTATAGATATACTTCAGGAAAAACACACACGAAATAGACGGAAATTGGGCCTGTTTTTATTAATACGCTTTTATTGCAGTTACTAACGCAACGAAATATGACACAATTTGGTAGCAGACCACTAGGATCGCTTTTATCGAGTTTGTTGTTATCAGCTATGATTTGGTGTTATTCTGTAAATATTAGGGCATTTAAAGAGTGTTACGTTTTTATATTTACGTTCTAAACAAACGAAGCTAATTTCAAATTATATTAAAATAAAAGCGTATTTTTGAAAAATTCGTTTTTAACCTAACTTACTTATTATAAGTTATCGATACTAATAAGAAATTATTAACGGCGGGGTTCAATCATTACACCCAGAACTTTGTAGAATTTATTGTAGATCAATAAGATACTTTAAGATTTTAGTGCCACCCATAAGTTTTCATTAGTTTAATGTCATATAAAATCAAAGTTGCAAGTTTCGAAGTCCCCCAATTTCTTAATTACTTTCTTATTGATAAGTTGCAGTATAAATAAAACAGAAAGAAATACTGTATTTGTTGACAACAGGAAGCCGCGCGAAGCAATGTTTAGTGGGAGGTTGTAATCGGTCAATTTTTACAACACGGAAAAGAAAAAGGCAATTTTGACAAACAAAATGTAAAAACAACTTGCGCATCAAGCTTCGCAAGAAAAAGTAGATTTTCTTCGTTTAAAAATCACTTATATCACCAACAGTCTTCTAATAAAGTAATATACAAAATATTTATATTTTTTGCAAATGGATACCAGTATCCCACAAATACGATGCGTGCCATAAAATATGCTGGTAAGTATTATGTTTTCAAAATATTTTATAATGTGTCCTAATCATTATGTTTTTGTGAAATGAAAAATTATTCCAAGTTCTAACAAACACAATTTTAGGAAATAATTCATGGTTTTTATTCCTATAATGACGAGAATTGTCAATTACCTATTATATATATATATATATTTAAAAAAAAACAAAAAACAAAAAAAAAACATTTATGTGAGAAATAAATACCTCACATTGGATAACAAAGTATAGTGCAGTTGTCTACCATCTGGTTAGAAAATATTAGCAGATATTTTAGTGTCCATGTTCAAATGTAGTGTACGAAAGAGGGTGTGCGAAAGGCGAAAATAAAACTGACCTTTTTCTTAGATCATGATGGTTTTAGGCTGAAACGAGTGATTTTCTTGATGAAGGATAGAAAATGAATTTGTCAGGATCATTATCAGAAGGGTAAAGAGGGAAAATCACACTGAATAGTTAATAAGTTGGGAACAAATTGACCAATCAAAACCAAAATTGATAGGTCTGGTCCTTGCATAGGAGATATTCATTGTACCAAATTTTGTGACTACTGAAAGAGAAATGCAACTTTTATTGAGATAACTTGAAAAACTAGCACCTCCAACAGCCTCAGGAAATGAACCATAATACCAATAGGACCCAAAATTTAGAATCATTTTGGATCAATACCTTCACCAAATTTTGTGATTATAGCTTAAAAATTACTCCTTTGAAGCCATTAATTTGCCAAAACTGCGACAAAATTGCTTCTAACAGACATACCGTAAGACCTGTTGTTCCGTCCTGTTTTTGCAGACGATTCAGTTTGTCTACAAAAACGTGTCAAACAAATACAGACAACTGTTATTTCTAATTCTTGGAATAATAGTTGTCTATATTAAACCTTGCTTCTAACGGACAGACACCACCAAATATGCTGACAATATAGAGTCATCATATTTGGCGGATGTTCTATGTCACGTCACCTTTTTAGTCCGCCATTTTTGATCTATAACAAAGAAAACGAAGGTGATGTCTTGTCTTCTATTCGAAGATATATTCATTCCTGAACTAGCAGTCGAGTAGAAACTTTAAGATCCATACTCGATGTTATGGACATCAGGTCTCACTATTATTAAGTATCAGTAATAAGTTAAGGTTTAACTGTATTTTGTAATAACTTGAAGTTCAAATTTAATAAAAGTTAATATTTAGAAATTATCTTATTTGTTGAGATAATTCAAACATTGAATTACTCTCGCAACACCTGTTCACATCAAAATTGGTAGGTATTGTCCTTGACCTAAAGAACACACACCAAATTTCAAGCCTATCGATTGAAAATTGCGACCTGTACCCTGTTCAATAAAAAATGCATATGAACTGACCTACCGAACGGACTATGCACCCGATCCAGACCAAAAACAATAGGGTTCCTCCTTAGGCGAATTCGAATATGTGTTTCAAATTTCGAAACCATCCGATCAAAATTAGGTTTGGAAAAAATTAATTTTCAAAAATAGTGCCAAAATGCTCAGAAAATCATGAAACGAAAAACATACCTACTCCCACCCTTGGGTCCGAATACTCGGGCACTTTTAGTAAGTAGATTTTTTTCAAAAATCTTTTTAAAAAAGAGATAAAAAAAGTCATTTAATATTTTAGAAACCAAAAAAACTAACAAAAAACGAAGTCATCAGTTCTACTAATTTATTTTTACAATAGTAGGTCAATTTTACCAATAGCTTGGGCTATAGGGGGACTCTCCTCTTGCGCGGCCTCTGCTGAACAAAGGTCAACGTCTCTTTCAAAAATCCACACTCATTATCGTTCGAGAAAATTGTCAGGTGGTTTGTACCATTTCATTCTCCATTCCCTGCTGTTCGTGTACCAACAATTCCTCCTCAGTACATCATAATATGCTATTTATACAAATAGCTACGCTAGTACCTACACAACATTCTGATCATTATCTCATGAAAAATGCAAATAAGTTGAAAACGTTCAAATTTATATAGAATTGCTTCGACTAATTCTAAAAATAAGTAAATCGTCTGTTGGTCTGTTGATAGGTTTAGGAACGCAAAATAAACTGGCGGAGAAGAAAAAAAGAAGGATCGCATCGGTAGGTAGGTACCTAATTAGTTTGTTTTCACTCGTATTTTTATTCGTTTGGACATGCAATCGAACTACGAATCGTGAAAATGAAAATGCCAAATCACAAATAATACATAAATGATTTAGTCACCTATAAAATGGTCGGTCCTTGCGTCCAATTTTAAGTTTCAATAAAAATTTCGAATCGGAATTTCAAAAACCATACCAATAAAATATATTATATGGTATCTATTGCGTATCACTTCGAGTGAAATATTATTCTTCAAATAAATTCTAATTGGTCTGGATTATTACAAAATGGATAGTAAAACTGTAACACTTCTAGAGGAGGGGGTGAGGAATACGTTTTATTACTTGATCAATTAAAAAAAAAAAAAAAAAAAAAAAAAAAACAAACAATATCAAGTAAAAAGTATTTGGAAATTCAGAAAAAATAAACGATTATTTAAAATTTATTCGAGTAGGCTTCAAAATTGCATTTTCGCAGAGGTCCTACTTAGTTTCTTTTTTCATTGACTTGTACAAACTTATATTGGATGGGCTATAGCTTCATCTTTTTAATCACATAGAGCAGATCTGGGCAACTTAAAGCCCGAGAAAGGGTCCCAATGCAGCCCGCGAGTTGGGGAAAAGAAAATATGTATCGTGAAAAAAAAAAATTAATCTATACCTACCTGTGGAATACCTTGTTGTGAGAGATATTCTCACCAGAAGGAAATTCTACAGAATTTATGCGTGTTCAGCCACTTTGTACACAAGTACGGGTAAGTCAGAACCAGACCAAACACTGGCAATTTTAGAGCCAATTTGGGTGGTTTATATACGGCTTATTTACACCCACACAAACACACGTACGTAAGAGAATACGTACGTTGGTGAGAATGGCCAGGTCGCATCATCCCCTATCGAGATAAGAGATGGCTGGCCGGTTCATGTACGAATTGTGACATCATCTTGTTGTGTCACGATTCGGTACTCGTACATTACCTGTAAGTATATACAGGTAATTACGATCGAACGTAATTTGTGTGTTTAACGTCACAAGGACGATTATTTGCCTGCCCTTTGGGGCATCAACTGTCATCGAGGGGTGCGAGCCCCTTTACCTCATACCGGTGAGTCCCCACACTACCAAACTACGCATAGATGTATTTAGTGGAGAAGGCTCTTGTATAAAGGGCAGAGGTAAGTACCAAACACTCATCAAGGGAACCTTGCAAAAAACTAATTTTTTGTGAAGAATGACCTTAGTTTTATCACAATGTTAGAGGAAGAGGGAACTAGCTTCCCAGAGGCCCTAAAAATTTTTTTTTACTTTGTACGCGACAAGTCATTCTTGTATCAAACCTTTTCAGTGATTTGCTGAATATGAACTTTCTTATTAACTGTACCACTTTCGGGAGGGAAGAAAATCTTTGGAAAACATAGTTGGACAGCAAATAAAACTTGATGGAGACTTCGGTCACCTACCAGTTGTTGCAACCATAATTCACCCACATGACTAAGAGAGATAACATGTATGTGCATGTTTGTAACTACAGACGGATATGTTCTATTTGAGAGTTATAGGCCTACGTTTGTTTTGTAGCCCACAAAAGCATTTTTTTTAAAAAGCGTGAGTTCCGCTGAGGTATACTCATGAAGGATTGATGTGTAAACATAAAAAAGTGTGGTTGTGTGCATGCTCAATGCATTGCGTATGCACACAACCACACAACTCACGTCATATAACACACACAAATGACAGTAACAATTGTAAGAGTTACAGTTATGTGAATCTGAAAATTGTAAATTGTAATTCTCATTTAGCCCTTACCAAGTGCTAAGATGTTTACACATCAAAAGTTAATGCAACTTGCGGCTCAAAAAGTTGCCTAGGCCTGATATAGAGCCATACTATAGTGAAAACACACAAATATACCTGAGGTATAAATTGGTGTAACTGGTAGTGGATCTGAGGAAAGAATCTCAGGTGCAAAATAATTGAAAAAGGTGGTTTTAATTACAGGATGCAGATTTTTTATAAGGCTACGAAGGGCCAAAGAGCTTTTTAGACAAAAGGCCCTGGTGCAATTTTACTGTGCTAGGTAATACCTGTTAGATTGGCCGCTAGGCATACGTTAATCAGACAAGAGGTCTCAGAAACTATGGTCCTCATTCTGGTATTTAAAACAGTTGGGACAGCGAGAAAAAGATAACCAGGGCGCTTCAGGCGTTGGTACCTACGACTGTTGCAACATATATTTGCTGTCTTACTGAGCGTAAGAAGCGTTCATATTCTTCGTTATTAGAAGATAGTTTATAAAATAATATATTACTGATGATAAGAGGAACCTAAGGTATATAATACGTACTTTTCAAAATTATAATAAAAAATTAATTTCACTCGATTATTATTTTTGTCTATTAATATAATTTTCCTTGGGATATGATGAAAATAGGTAATGAATGATTGTGATTAAAACTTAAAACATTATAACCTACCTATTGCTATTTCCAAATCAGATTGAATTCATGATTTCAAATGATTTAAATAACAAAATCTAAATATAATTCCAATAATATCAGGAACACCAAATGTTGGAATTCATCTAAATTTTCTCAGAATCTTCAGCAAATATACCTACTGTGATGTCTCATCGAAATTACAGGTCAATTATACGTTTTGTTTTCTAGATATCACTTAAATTATGTTCAAAAATAATATGATTCAAATGATATGAATAATTCAGCTAGGGAGTTTCAGTTATATCACTTTCACCAAATCTTGAGCATACATATGTCTATAAGTTGGAGAAATTTCAGCTGTCCACAACACAACAAACGGTGATTTTGTAATTACTTACGATAACTTGATTTTTATAGAATTTTAGAAGAGAATTGAAGGAAGGTAAAATACAGATCTGTGAATATACCTAATCATTAATCGATCCGATTTACTTCAAGTCTAGTGAAGTTAGTGAAGTTGAGTGTAGTGATAACGGAAGTTAAGATTTTACAGAATACCCTTTTTTTGACTCAGATGTAAACCAAATGGGCCTAAATTGTGCTATGCCACATTAGCCAAGTAAGTAGTTCAGGAATAAGCCCCCAGCAGCTGGTAATTCCAGCCAAGTGATCAATCAGAATCTGTAAACTTCCAAGTTAACCAAAAAAAGTTTGTTAATTTTATTAGATCGATCATTCCTTCTAATCATGAATTACAATTAAGTTAATTTTTTTAGCCACTAGTTTGTTTTATTATGCCAAATATATAGGTACTAATTTTTTTTTTTTGAATTGACCGAGGTAGTAAACTAAAAAACGGTCATGAAACGCCTCACCGTGATTGCGATAGCTTGGCCCGTTCAATTCCAATTGATTCGTTATTCATTGAAAGAAAATTATGATTTGTGATACGTCTACCATTATTTGTTTTTATAAGAATTTATTATACGTTGACATTAGATAGAAGTTTCTCTTCAACAGAGTGCACTGTCACACACTTTTCTTTTTTTGGGGAGGGAACCCCGTTAATAAATTCTTTTCCCCCTAATAATTTTGTAGATTCAAGTATTCATGTATTAATGTTGATACTTTTTTTTTTTTTAATTAAATAATTTCTTAATTAATGTCTAGGTTGAAAGTTAAAAAAGAAATTTTCACATTGGTTTTCAGCTCTACCAATAATTTTACCAAATCGGCGCCACTGGCCGAAAAATGTAATTTTAATATTAGGCAAAAATCCACCGAAAAATTAACGTATAGCTTTGTTTTCAATAAATTTTACGAGGTTAAACTAAGGCGATCAGCGACATTAATTTGGTTAAGAAGTAAATTTACAATCCGAAAACATGAATAAATAATTTATTTTTTATTTTTTTTTTTCCAAGATGTGAAACTCTTGAGAATTAAATTCTATTGAAATCTTATTTACTTTTTCGATTTTAACCTACTCTGAATATTCGAAAAGCTCAAAATGAAAGCTTCCTTCTTTTCCATAAATAAATTCGAATTTACACATTAAAATAAAATCTCTCCCAAAAAGAGAAAATGAATTAAGGACTCACGTCTCCCCAATCGAGAGAATTCCTATATTGCCTTCCGATATGAAAATTAGAATATCAGATTAAGGACGTTCTGCTACGGGGTAAAAGAAGTATAGCCAGTAGGTATAGCTGGACAGACGTAATCAATCTCCAGATCAGTTTCAAGATTAACCACCGGCTATACCTACCTAGCAAAAAATAATATCAGCATGAGGGAAAATAAGAGAAGTCTAAAAAAACATATTTGTCTATGTTTATTGTTACATTTTTTGTTTTATTCTAATTATCGCCGAATTCACGTGTGAAAAACTAATTTTTGGATAGTGTTAAATCGTAACCGCTTGTAGGTAAATCTATGGAGATAACATACATACCTACTAATTTATTCGGTTGCAAACTTGTCACAGGAAATGATAGCAAAAAAAAAAAAAAAAAAAAGAAGAGAAATTTAATATTTGTAGATGGATTACTAGGTAGAGGTATCACTATATGCTGTTATAAACCTACTTTCGAATCAAATTTATTCCACAGCGTATGAAATTTGTCACTGGCATTATTTTGGTGATTTTCCCCCTCTTAAGCAGTTGTCCTCGTCAGTAATAAAAACTACCTAGTTTTAAAGAAAAAAATGGGAATTGTAGGTACCTATGGCTGTAAGAGTAGGTATGTGAACCGATTTAATAAAATGAATTCACGATAAAAACCAGTTAATTTTTTTTTTTTACCATAGTTTGATTGGTGCCAGTATCTACTGTTCGTATTTATGAAATTACACGTCTCCCTAAACGTTTTTCTTTTCGTTTCTACACCATGTTGTTTGTTACAAATAACATTTTCTAAATTCATTATTTTTCAACCAAATGTTAAAATTAATTCGGCGAATCAATTTAAATAAATTTTGATAAAATTGTATTCCGTTGCTGGCGCGTAAAAAAAATTAATTATTTTTTCGCATTTGTTAAAAAAAAAACGTATATACTGATGAATTCATTTCACTTGTGCAAAATCATAAGGTGGGCAATGGATGATTGCCAATGCAAGCAGAAAAAAAAATCATCATCAGATTATTATTGGAAAAAAGTTGAATCTATGTTGACGTCATTGGTAACTAATGTGAAAATTATAGCAGTAAAGTTTTCACTTTTGTATGAGGTGTGATGAGATGTTTTTCCTGGAGAATCAAAACGAATATTTTGCCATATGTTGGGCAAAGAAATTCGGTTCATACTTTGAAAATACATTTTTCTAAATATTAGTAAACAGTCTAAATCAAAAATTGGGGACTAAAATTTTCGGCAAAAATAAAAATGGAGGGAAAAGAATATTTAATAACTTTACAACAGGCCAAAATCGATTTCCAGTGGATACTTCAATCAGTACCTATATTTGCTACATAATTCTTTCATTTATAAGCCGTATTAACACTTCTCTACTTCCTAAAAAAATTCTAGTTAGGTACTTTTTTATTTTATTTTGAAGTAAATTTTTTGGCAAAATGAAACTGATTTAGAGTTTGTAACTCACGAGAATAATAATAAAGCAATAAATCCTGCCAGCCAGGAGCAGTAATTACTTTTTTTCCACAAAACTGCTACTGCGCACTGTAACGATATATATTTCTACTCCGTAACACTCATATTTATATATCGTCACATCAGGCAATTGTCATTCATCCTTACAATTATATGATGATGAAACGCAATAAACATAATACAGACACCACATTGTAATGTTATTGCATCATGCAATATAACTCTCTCACTCGTACATTCATGTCAACACCTGTCATAACCTTTACTTAACCACTGAATGCGTTGACAATTTAGGATTAAAAGAGAGAAGGTATGAATCACTTAAAACAATACCTGTACTTTCTGGAATCTTCTCGAATCTTCTAGAGTCCCGCATTTTGTGCTTAAAATGAGCCTTTTCAAAAACATTTTGATGAGCTTCTTCAAGCATTTTGCACTATGGCTTAGATTATATACAAGGGCGTAGATACGGTGGTTTGGGGATCTGAATCTCACCATAACCAAAAGAAGAAAAAAAGCTCGACATTACAAAATTGTGTTTTTGTTGGAGAAGGGGAGAATGTCAGAAGAGACCACTTAATATTTGGACCTTCCGTCCTTATGACGGAGCTGTCTATGATATTGAGACTTTAAGTAACTTCACATTATGCTTTGTGAATAGGTAGCATGAAAGCCCAAAGTAACCGGCCGAACAGAAAATTATTTTCATGAATTCATTTTCAACAGTAGTTTTCTCACAGATATCTGAAAAATATTTATCAGAATTATGTTCAAGAGCAGAAAATAGATGAAATATTGTGTAAATTAATTCCCCAGTCCCCCACCTTACTTAATTACTGAAAATCAGAGAAAGGAGTGGTTTTGGATGTGGTCTGGGGCGCTCACTTGGCCTTTTTAACATGTCTTATTCCTGGGGGTCAAATTTTTTTACGTGACCATTTATCGGGTTACTTTTTTTTTTTTAACATTGAAAATGTTTAACGTCACGTATTTAGGTAGGTACGTTTTAAAACAATTTTCCGACAACAATCGACAATGTACGTGTGCACATATTGTTAGGCATTAAAAAAATAAAAGACGAAGAAAAATCTGTGAAGAATACGAGAAAGAAAAAATAATGAAAATTGAAGGAACACGAAAATGATAAAAAAACGCATTGGGTAAAATTGAAAATTAACTTTCGATTCTTTGAAATGAACAGGTTCCAAACTGAAACTTTCGAAATTAATTACAGTTCTCAGAATAGAGCTTTCGAAATGAAACTTGGAAGAAACCATCTAAGGATAGGCATTAGGCACTTAAATGAGATTAAAATGTTGTGAAAATCTGTCAAGTTGAGGAGGTGTGCTGCTGCGACAAAAAAAAAAACTTCAGTTTATAGCATAGTGCAAAAAACTGTGATAGTTTATGGAATAGTTTGATTCCTCAAGAAATTGTTGATAAATTATAGCATAAGTGCAGGACATTTTTGATGGGAAGAACTAATAATATATTAATTTAAGCGACAATTATTATATAAAAATGCAAGAAAAATTTTATTTTAGTACAAGAATTTATTGTATTTTAAGAAAATTTTTGAAGGAAAATGTTGAATTTAATTTCTTTTTCATAATATCCGATTTCTCAAAATTTAGAATTACATATTGCTACGCTAGGGGTTATACTAGTTGAGTAATCCTGAAAATACAAAATTATTCTCAATAAACCTACTAAAAAGTCAGTTAATTTTTTTTTTGTAAAACAAAAATTTAAATCCAAATTATGACCTCTTAAATCAGTAGTTTTCAGCCTTTTGGTACCAAATAGCCAAAATAAATTTTTGGAAAAGGCCAGCAGATCAGGAGCAAATAAAGTTACAAAAAATTCATCAGCATCCATGCTTTATGCAGGATTCATACCTGGGGAGACTTACTAATGGAGAAAAAGCTTTACCAGTTGAGTGAGTGAAAAAAATTTTCGGATGTTTTTATGTTCACAGGTAACTTGGTTTTATTTTTTGGAGCCTTGTGAGAGAGGCTTGACACCCAAAACCTCCCCATTGTGGATGACTTTAATCAGCATTATAAAAAATTGAAGTAGAATCATCACCTTTTAATTTTAAATTTCAATTTCAAATCCCTAAAGGTAAGAACAATTAACCATTATAAAAAATGAAAGTTTAATATTTCCCCGTTGATAAATTTTTTGCGGGCCACCAAAAATCATTTCGCGGGCCACGTGTTGGAGGATACTGTCCTAAAACTTCTAAGTTTAAAATTATATCGTCAATTTTCCTTTTGTATAGCAAAAGTTAAAAAGCCATTTTTCTTCCCTTTTAAATATTTTTTTCCTTTTATGCTTTACAACTAGTGTCTTGTGTATTTCCCGACGAGCCCCGCAATCTCAGACACATTGCCCTCTCTAAATAAGTAAATACATAAATAAAATAAATATACACGCTCAAATAAAATAAATAAATTTGCTTCAAAAGCAAAAACTACGTGTAATTTTTTGACTACGTCTTACGAATTGGGTTACGATTATTAACTTATGGATTCAACTTTCGGCTCATCACCGAAATTCGCGACTTACAAAAACGATACGTTGTTCGTTGAACGGTGAATTTTGTTAATTTTAGTACCTATTTATACACGTGTTTTCATATTAAATAACTGAAAATTCGCTGTTCACGTTAGAGCTGATAGCTGAAGTTGATGACCATTTGATGAGCTAAGAGAGCTAAAAACAAAAATCAAGATTTTACACGAATTTCACAATATATTCTCCAATGTTCAGCCATTTTAAATGAATTTTTCCTCGAATATGAAAAAAAATTGTTTCAAAAAGAAAATTCCACTATTTTTTTTTTCTTCCAAGTTTACTAAAAGTTGCTGAATGTCACAGAATTACATAAAATTCCTACAAAATATGATACTTATATTATTTTCCAACAGTTAAGTTAAGATCATTAATTATTTTCATTTCGAAGTTTTAAGGTAATAAGCTCAATTTGGATTTTTAGACTCGCAACCTTTTTTATCTTGAAGAACAGATTTTTTGATCTTACACATTTTCGGCGGCGAAATGAAAATTTAAAACAGGGTATTTTTAGAAAAATTTCAAACAACTTCAGTCCTTTCAATATTGTCGAATGGAGGCGCATCTTGCACAATAAATAACTAAAATTAATTATATTCGTACTGAAATGAAACCACAAATTAAGTACAAATTTGTTTATTTAAAAAAAATCGTTGGTGATAATAATAATAATAATAATAATAATAATAATAATAATAATAATAATAATAGAAAAATCAACGATTCATGATATTACATAATAAATAACCATGGGAAAAAATATGCATAATATATATATGTAGTAAAACGTAACATTAAAAAACGTAAATTCAATAAACGTTAATTTTGTCTTGTATTTTCCGTACTACAAAGAGAAAAAAGTGTACTTTACGGCTGATTTTTCAACTTCAAAAACTATCATAAATGAAAATGAAAATCACAAATAATTTGTTACGATATTACAAAAAAAAAAAAAAAAAAAAACAAAAAAAACACCGTTGTCGTTAATATGAATAATTACCAGAAAAGAACGAGGAAAAAAAAAATCATTGTTTAATCAATTTGTAAATAATGAAAAAAAAAATCAATTCATCGAAAACTATTGTCGTATAACTTTCACTTATTTTTAACAAATGCTCAAAATAAAATAAAAAAACGTGAACAAAAAAAAAACAAATAGACGACAACAAAAACAAAATAACGAAAATTTAATAAAAAGAACAGAGCAAAAATTCGAAACGTCAGCAATATCATCGTTCACCACAAATGATGTTTCAGCGACATTTTCATTTTTTTTTTAAACTTAATGTTTTTCCAGGCAAAAGTGAATGTATTTTTCATTTGTTATTTCCTAGAAATTTCTCTTCTTTTTCATTTTTTTTCTTTAAAAACCTGGCGGGTTAATATCCCAATTCAATAAAATAAACTTCGAAAAATAAAACACTTAGCTTTGAATTTTTGGAAAATGTGTTTTTCTCTGGAAATAGTAGCAGCAGCAGAACTTTCACTAGTGAGTAGCATAATACAAAATGTCAATTTTACAAACCCCTACGACTACCAAACATGATATGAGCTAAAAAGATGGAAAAATATTCACTTCTTATCGTTAGAGGTAAAAATGTCTGTAAAAAAGAGAAAAAAATTCGTAAAAATTAAACATGTCTGAGCAAATAATGGCTTAACTTGATCGTAATAATTGACGAGTAAAAATTAATACAGTAATAATAAAAAATAATGTTAGTTTTAAAACAAAGTACGTACGAAGATGACGATTTTTGTAGTTCTCTTTTTTCAGCACACATGCATTATTTGAAGGTTGCATTAAATTTGTTGATATTTCCTTATGCTTTTTTCAAATTTCTTTTCTATCAAAACGATCTTAAAAGCAAATATAACGATAATGAACTAATAAAAACAAAAAGGAAAAAAAGTCAGAAAAGAGATACCAGGAAGGAGGAAAAAAAACGAACTTTCGATGATAAATCATACAACAATACACGAAAATACAATAATAAGAACGAAAAATTGTAAAATGAAAGAAATCACGTTTGACTAAATTATAATACAGAATATTTCCTTTAAATTATTACTTAATAGAAAAAAAAAAAGAAAAGAAAAGAAAAAAGAAAAAACAAAACAAAACAGATATTAATTCATACGAAAGGAAGGGTAGAGGAGAAAGAAAGAGTAGAAAAAACAGAATAAATTAAATAGTATAAAAGTATTATAAATATAGAAATAAATTAATGAATATACACATGGAATTTTTTTTTCCTGTACTTTTATACTTAGGTCTAGGTCTAGGTCTATGTTATAGACAAAACTATGATATTTCATTTTTTTTTTTTTAACTTTCCTGGCATTGTAGATTTCCGAATAGTATAGAAACGTGGTAAATTTTCAATTATGAAACTGTTTTTCAGATACTGGTAGAAAAAAGAAACATTAAAAAACTAATTCAAATTAGAGGGTATAAAAGAAAAATAAAGTCATTACATAAATAAAATAAAAAAAATTTCGATTTTAATAAATAGGTTGAAAAACACAATATTTAAGATGTCGAAAGAGGAACCAAACAAAAATTGCATATATATACAGATACAGTATGTTTGAACAAGTCACATGAGACAGTGAAGAGAGGACAGAGACGAGAGAGACAAAATAATAATATAAGCACAACCTCGAATCGAAATAAATTTCTTCCGATACGTGTAAATACGGATAAATAAAACAGAAAAAAAAACAAAGTCAACGTAAAAAACAAAAACTGGTTTTTTCTTTTCTTCCAGAATATATTGGCCATCGTTATTTCTTTTTTATTTTTCACGAATTTTTTTTGTGTTTGCAACAAATAATTAAAAAGTGTAAGAAATATAAAATAAAAATGAGAGATAAAGACAGAAGAGTAACTTTTATAACGATTTAAAAAAATAATAATTAAAGAAACAACCAAAAAAAACAAACAGAAACGAAATAAAAATTAACTTTGCGTTCTCAATGACTATTTTGTTCTGGTATGACGCGTTTTATTTTTTCCCATTATTTATTCAATTATTCAACTATTTTCATTTGTCCAAAAGTCAATTTAAAAGGTTGGTTTGTTGGTTAATCGATTGACTGGTATGGCTAGTAGATGATTCACAGACCAATTAATACGATGGTAATAATATGTGGTTGGTTGTGTTTGCCAAGTAAAAAAAAAAAAAGAAGAGTAATATTTAATGAGAAATGTCATACATGGTGAAGGGGTAAAAAGGATATAGGGAGAGAGGAAAGGGGTACGCGAAAGAGTAAGTTCGAATAATCTACGCAGTCAGTCCACCGAACTGTCTGCCAAAGGGTAGCAGCGTAGTTGGGGCGCTGATTTCATTGAAAATAGGTAACCGAGCCTCGACCGGCGATGGTGGGGGCGAGTACATTGGGGCGCTGCCAAAGGAGAAGGCATTCGTGCTACTAGCCGGCGACAGGCTGCTCAGGCTGTTTGGTGACAGAGATAAATCCTTGACGGAGGACGCTGAAAAAATGGGCCCGCTTCCGCCAAGCCCTCCACCGCAACTGCTCAGGGAATTGTTGGGGGTGGTATGGTGGGAGTGAGTGGGGAACAGGCACAATGACGACGGTTTCGTTTTGGTCAGATTACGTTCTTCATGGATGAAGTGGCAGCGAGCGCCATACGGGCAGTAGCCTTCGGCGTGGAAAGTTCTGCACAGCTCCGTCTTGTATTTCGGATGCCTGGCCAGATCCCGAAGCTCGTGCATGCCGTGCGCAAACTGACATTTCTCGCCATACTTACACACGCCATTCTCCTCGAATGGATGGCACAGTTCGGTTTTATACCTGCACAGACAAGGAGTCGAACCATAAAAAAAAAAATGAAACGTAATTAGAATACATATACTGGGCAACGACGAAACACTGATAAATACGATATTGACTAACTAATATTATGTGATACTGAAACAGGAAGGTGGGACCGGAATTGTAATGGAATACTTTCTTTCCCACACGGGCAATAGCTGAGATTATATGTACATGAATCAAAATTCGTTCACTTTGGTCAGTTATTTCAACTGGTATGAAAACTTTTTTTTTTTTGATCGTTTCATAGAAGAAAAGTCTTGAATTAAAGCAACATCGAAGTTGAACTTCAGTACATTGACTTGTAAAAGAAGGAATTCATAGTACATCTAAATATATTACTTGCTCAGAGGATAAGCAAACGCGGTAGCTTTTTGAATACATATACATGATCGTAGATGCCTAAATGCATTGAATGAAGATTTCATGTGCAGGACAAATTTATGATGAACGTGGAAATATCCAATGATGTAGAAAATTTAGTTGTTATAAAACTGGAATTTTCGATTCAGTGACACCAGTATAGTTGAATAAGAGGGAGTAAAATGGTGATCTTTTAGGAATTGGTCAATGGAAGATAGGTGCGATGGCACAGATTAAATTTATCCATAATAGGGTGCTCGCGGAATTCTCATTTTGACAACACTATTTTCTTTTACTTCTTATACTGTTCAGTCGATTAAAGATATAATAGAAAAAAAAGGTAACAAATATTTATGTTTTTATTTAGCCCACATGACGACTCGTACTGGTCCAATATTGACTTCACAGAACTGTTTAACGCTAACTCCTAAAAGCATCATAATAAGCTGCAAATTAAATAACATAAAAACATTAAAAATTCAGAATTGCCTAACCCTAAATGATACTGTACTGACTCAATTGCTAATTCGATCCTATACTAGTCACTAGTTCGAATTTTTGGAACATTCTTGGAACGCTGAACAAATGTAGCAAATAGAAAACCGCAGAAGAAATCCAATGAAAAAATTTCACTCAAAAAAATCATGGATTTTACAGAGTGAAATTTACTAAACCAAGTAGGAGTAACAAAATGGAGTTACAACAATTCTATGCGCGAGTTAAAAAAAGGTAATTAATGCACACGGCAGTTCCGCGCTGGTTGAAAATTATCAATAACGCACTTCCACGCCGCAGATCCTTGTAACCCAATTTGGAAACCCCCCACATTGTCATAATGATAGGTTATGTAAATTGAAATAATTTTTTCCAGAAATTTATGTGGTACTTAGAGACTAGTAAGGATTGATTCGGTATTAAATTTGAGCAATACTGGTCAATTGGTTTACGCATAGCAGCCAAACTTTTCTACAGCCGTCAAAATGAAAGAAATTTTTATCAAATACTGGCAAACAATTCCAAGGAGTTCGGATAAATTGTTTTGTTTTACAGAATAGTGAGCAATTTAAAAACAAATTGCGTAATATACGCGACAAATCTTCCTCAATTTCAAAACACCACAGAGAAAAGAAAAATATTAATTACAAGACCAACTTCGTAAAATTAATTTGGGAAGAAAAATGTCTGACAGCCCAGAGCAAATTAACTGATAATTCGTAAATTCAATGAGAAATAAAAATTTGTCCATAATTTGTGATTCTGTTTCGCGTAAATCTTACGGGTGAACTAACGAAATTTCAACAATAAAATGAAGTATACGACTAATTAATGACGTCCTTTTAAATTCGCGTACAATGGCAGAAGGCCATTCAAGTGAGGGAGAAAAAAAAACTAATTGTAAAATTTTGGCACGTTCCAAAAAACAAGTTTGTCAACCTTTGTTTATAATGTAACATAAATCGAAATGAAAACGTATAAAAACAATACGTATAATCATATCAATTAATCATTAAATTAATAATAATACGATAGAAAATGCTATGGGGAAAAATGGAATTCACCAAATTCTTTTTACATAAAAATTTTTTGTACCATAAGTTTTTGGAGAATAGATTCGACTAGAGAAAATGGATCTGAATTAATCAGAAATAGACAAAAAAAAGGCGACTTTTCAACACACGAAATGTACAGAACATTCGGGAAAGATTTTTCTCATTTTTAGACATAATTAATTACACAATACCAGTAACGCAATAATGTAAGATGATAAAATGTAAGATCTTTCCCTAAAGACTATAGGAATATTTATTTAAGGTAAGTTTGATTTTTCTTTATTCCAACAATACCTTTTTTTGATCAACCACATAGTTCAGTCCTTGGAGTAGAATCTTTAGCTACGTAATCCATCACGGATATACGAATATTTGCAACAAAAATGTTTCCGTTTTATCTGAATAAGGGAGGGAGTCTACGCGAGGGAAAATGTGGCAGTTCGACTAAAATACTTAGGATCTGTGGTTTTTTCTCATAACAGATAATACAATATACCAACACAAGTGTCCTAGACGTAACTTGCTGCGTGGTTGCGATAATGCAATCGGTGTTCAAACTGGTAACCTGTAACTTGCAAGTCTTCAAACGGCTCTGCTACAGGCGAAGGTTGCAGTTCTTTCTGAAAGTCAGTATTCTTCTCACATCTATATGCACCAAGTACAATATTCATATTTATCCCTCTCAATATTCACTCGCCTGGTTTATGCTCAATTGACATTACTCACAGCTTGTGATAATAGTCAATGCTACGTACCAGTACTCTTATGTCATCAACAATAGTCGAAACCAAATGTATTTTTAAATGCATGAGTGAAATTCGAACACCTATAGTTATGCAAGACAATTTAATTTCATTCACAATAAGTCGTAAAGTTCCAATCTTTGATCTTTTACTCTTCACTCAAAAAATACGTCAACACCGGTGATGCATAATATCAATATTTTTTCTCTGTCGATAGTGGAAAAAAAAACATCTAAAATATCTAAAAACTACTGAAATGATGCAATACTCGAATTCAATCATCATTACGATTTATTTGCATATTCCACCTCCCTATATTACGTTTAATTTCGAAGTCAAGACTAAAAAGTTGAACAGGAATTTTCATTTTTTATTTTAAAATACTGCTTGAAAACGTGTTTTACGGTCAATTTAAAGCGTCGAAACTATTGATAGTCATTTTTGAAAAAAACTGTCGATGGATTATCAACTGTTTATATTAGTTAACATACTCCTCTATATCTTTCGGTAATTCTAATCAAACAAATTTACCTATTCGAAAAAAAAAAAACACACCTCACGGATATTTGAGTATATCCAGGATTCTTCTGCGGAAGAACTTCCAGGAACAGAATTAGTGAAAATTCATTCGTATCCATTCAGCAGTCACAGAAACAATCCTGCACGTACAGATGGACACCATCAAGACAGTGGCACCATCAAGACAGTGGCGTATTTGAGGAGTCGCCACGAGCTTCAGGCCGCCCACTAACTGAAGGGCGTCATCAGAGGGAGAAAGAAAAAAAAATCTGTTATCACAAATGGAAAAAGAAGCCCTGAAAATTCGACGGTCGGGCGCTCAATTAAAAGTTACGTCACTGCTTCACGGATAACTCGTAATTTGAGAATACAAACAGACGACGAATATGAGCAGTGGAGACAGAGACACAAGGAATGAATAACGTGAATTGCTGGAGAGTATTCGATATCGCATCTTCGATCATTTTCACTCATTTAGTCGAGTGTGGGTACACCACACGTCGCTAGTGCGGCGATGAAGCAACAATAACAAAATGAAAAAGGCAATAATATTGTACCAGCACGCTGGAAAGTGGAAACCCATCATCACTGGAATAATCGTTCGCGTATCGAATATCGATGGAATTCCGCACGGTAGCTGACTTTAGCTGGAAGAAGCCGTAATACCTTGCGTACGCTCGCATATACACGCACACATTTTCAACGTTGAAAAAGGACGAAATCGTTGACAATGTGAACCGCGCACTTGGCTCAAGTGAAACAAAAACCGAGCTTGATGGTGGGTGGACGGGGAGGAAAAAACAGACCGTATTCGTCGTGTAATTTTTATTACACCATACGCAATTACCCAGTACGACTAAAATCGATTTTATCAATGATATTATTACCGAGCAGGAGAGCGGCAGCAGCGACGGCCGCAACACCGTCTCTTCTCATTTCTCCCGATTGTTCCACTTTCTCTAATTTAACTATCAAATTACTTTACCATCTGTAATGTTCGTATACAGCCTGCGTGACGACTGTACTCGTAAATCCGAATGCGGATTGAAATTCCCCGGTTCTTTACTCTCATAATATCTGTTCTCTTCTTCTGTCGCGTATCACCCTCCGCCCTTTTACACCTATTTGCTCCGCCACTTCCACTCGTCCGTCGCAAGATTTTTCTGGAAGTCTAAAACTATCGTTTATGAGCGCGGTCGTCATCGTTGGCACTGAACGCTAGTATTCAGTAAGTACCTACAAGACCATCGAAATACCCCACCAACACATCAATGTGAATCATCACTTGGCTGTGGAAAATCGTATAATACGTGACTCACGGATTAAGAACATACCAAACCTACAGCACTGAAAATTTTCAGGTAAATTTAATTTCATTGTTTTGTCACCACAGTTGAAATCGATATTGAGAATCCGTACATTTACGTATCGTTTTCGGCATTCAACGCATTCATTCATACGCACCGATTTATGTTTCTCATAAAGTGGAGCGAGAATTTTTCAACGTCAGTTTCAACTGAATTAACCCATTTGAGAAGTTTTCATTTTTAGGGTTTTAGCCAAGTTTCTGGCTACCGAAAGTTTTTCTTCACTGGCGACTGACCACTGGTGAAGGCGTATACGCTACACTCCAGATTTCATAGGTTACATATGCATTACCTGACCATACCAATAATCTTAAATACTGATTTACTCAAATTTCTTGCCTAGAATTGCTCATCATTGACGAAAATCGGAGATCAAAATGTTGAAGAAGATTATCTAGTTGAGTGAATATTTGGTTAGGTCGCAGTCATCGTAGCCGGCAAAATCGCCCATGCACGCACGGTGTCATTCGTGACTCGTGTGTACTGCTTGAGAAGACAAACAAAAAAATAATAATTTTTTCCAACAATAATCGAAAATTTGAAGCAGAATTGATATTTTCAACATTATTGATTTAGGTAACTATAACTGAATATTCTTCGGGTTGGGACGTGGGGTCCCGCCGAGATTTAGTTATGCGTGCACCGCAGGCCATGGTAGTAATGGTTGATTAGAATAGAACCACTTTTTCACAGTTTCGAACACCTTCAATATCAGTGGCAAAGATAACAATTACAAAACCTGTGCTGATTGATGTCTGGAGATAGTTGAATTTTTGATGATCTAAAGGACAATCAAGAGACGATTTAGACTAGAAATGTATTTTAAATCATCGATCTAGATTTAAAAGAAAATAACCAGGTAAAATAAAAATGGTTAATATGTACCTGCACATAATTTCTAAGAAATTATGAAAAAAAATCAATGGGTACTTATTGAAGACAATTCATTAAAAATTTCAATACATTTTCACGACTATATCTTTAAAATGAAAATTGTATAAAAAAAATTTCAGATAAAAAACATTACTTGACTTCAATTTTACAAATGTTCTTTCCATTATTATAGATTGAGAATTATTGTCCATTACCAGTAATCATAATTATGAAATCTAGACCTATTAGGAAACTCCTACTACAATATCACTTGCATGATATAGGGTCAACTTAGACATTTCAATATTGTTAATGGGTTAAAGTACTAAAGGAGGGTGGTAAAGTGTTAAAAATACCACTTGGTAGAGGGAAGGGGAGCTATTCCACTACCCTTCAGTCATTTCAGCTTACGCCAGGTAAGCAAACTTTTTACTATACGGATGATTCAGTGAGATTCTTATGGGACTTCATGCCAGTTAAAAGGAGTCGTGAAGGGCTCAAGTTGCTTAAACAATATGAAATTTTAGCGGAATAGCTCCCCAGATGATACGGTGAGAAGTACTTTTTTATAACACAACCATTCTTGCTTTGTAAGGTTTTTCTCATTATCACTGATCATCAAACGTTTTGTAAACTTATTAGAAGAATTGATGGCTATGAAATTGCAAAATACGTAAATTTGAAAATTGAAATTTTATTACCATATTTATCACCTACATAAATTTTATAAACTCTATTCTTATTGGTCAATGCATGTGAACAAACGTAAAAGAATCTCTTGATTTATAATACTTTTTCCCTTCCTTCATACTTAACACCGTACCACTGAACATAATATCATCGAGATAGGAGTTACATAATAGGTCTTATGTCGAGTAAATCAAGACTCAAAAACATGCACCAATTGTCACTGTATGTATTCTACAGGCCCGGGGATTCAAACCAACAACTGGCATAACCTACCTCGACTTACACCAAAATTCAGCTTTGTGTAACATGGGCTATGTGAGCCTATGATGGTGACGAGAGAATTGTGCCAATACGCTAGATGGTACGAAGGGAAAAGGGGGATGCCTCCTTCACTGATACATTCCACTCAACCTGTACTCACCATATGCCATGGAAGTAACACTGGCAAAGCATGTTTGAAAGATAGCTCCACTAGTGCACTATTTTGTCTCATGTTGAGGTTATAAATGGAAGGTATTCTGCCAGACCTGAGATTAGAACAATCGACTAGTAGAACCTACCTTGATTGACACCAAAACTTACTACCACACAACACGGGCTACATGCACCAAAATTTATATCAAGTTATAATAAATCATAATGAATTTTTGTTTAAAATTTTGTAGAGATTGGTGGAAAATTAGAAATTTTACAGCCAAAACAAAAATGGAAAAAGCTATACTGGAAGTACCATACAGCCGATCCGCACCAAAATTTATAGCAAGTTTGAATATATCATAGTATATATCTGTTTTAAATTTTGTAGATATTGGTAAAAAATTAGAAATTTCATAGCCAAAACTAAAATGGAAATAGCTATACTGGAAGTATCATACAGCCGATTCGCACCAAAATTAATAGCAAGTTTTAACATATCATAGTAAATATCTGTTTTAAATTTTGTTGCGTACAAGCATTTGGTACCATCTAGTTGTGCAATAAAACGTATACTCGATGTAGCATATGGTAAGGTGCTTGGCTAAAACATTTACTTTAACGAACAGCGATGATTTTACCACAATTGATAGAGATTCTATGATAGGAGAACAATATAAAAACAATACCTCATCTGGCCTCAAGTTTAGGTTCTCAAATTTGAGTAAATGCACAGCTTACTTCTCTGTTCTCCCACGGAAAATAATTCGAAAATATTGTGGAATACCTTGTCGTGAGAGATATTCTCACCGAAAGGAAATTCTACAGAATTTAAGTGTGTTCAGCCACTTCGTACATAAGTACGGGTAAGCCAAAAACAAGGCAAACACTAGCGATTTTAGAGCCGGTTCGGGTGGTTTATATATGGCTTATTTACACGCACACTAAGACACGTACGTAAGAATATACGTACGTCTGTGAGGGTGGCCAGGTCGCATCATCCCCTACCAAGATAAGAGATGGCTGACCAGTTTGTGTACGGATCGTGACATTGTTTCGTTGTGTCAAGATTCGGTACTCGTACATTACCTGCATTGTACTTGCAGGTAATTACGATCGAACGTATTTAGTGTGTTTAACGTCGCAAGGACGATTATTTGCCTGCCCTTTGGAACGGCGACTGTTGTTGGGGCTCCGAGCCCCTTTACCTCATACCGGTGAGTCCCCACAGGTACTCCCCCAGTTTTTGCGCCGCAAAAATGATCAAAATGCGCAAGGCCTGGGGGGATGAGCGGGTTTTACTTCCGCCTCTGGTCGGCCTCCCATTTTGCCAGGGCGCTACCTACCACGGCTCCAATGCACTCCTAGGATTCCATACGGGCGTGTATCAGGGCCAGGTAATTTGCCCAGCTGTCCTCGCCCCTATGCCTCGGTGGTACATTTTTCGAGCAAAAGTAGGGATGATGACGGGAGTGAGGGGGCAGCGGACGTTTAAACAGTGGCTTCCTTAACATCTTGGAGTTTGAATTCCCCGATGTCCAGGTGGCCATCTTCGCTTTTTCGTTCGCAGCCCTCTCGGCCATGAACAGGAATTTCATGGGCTCCCTTTTTTCCTCTGGTTTTGGCTCCAGCTTCGGGGGTTCTGGAGTCAGGGCCGATTCCTTTGGCGACTGGGGAGGTGAAATTACCGGAGGCAGCGGAGTTGTCATTTCCACTAGGACATCGTCTACGGGAGGAGCCGTGTCCATTAGCAGCTCCTCCTCTATCCAGTCCAGCTCCGTCTTCTGCTCGGTTTTCTGCTGAGTTTGTGAGAATTCAGCAGTTTTCCTGGCAGTTTGGGAGGTGGTGGACTGTAGGATGGTGGTTGGCAGCCACATTAGAATGGGTTTTAAAGGAAAAGGAACCAAAAATATTTTTTTAGAAAACACGTCCAAGATCTATGGCAGTTCTAAAAAGGGTGAATCTACTGCGATTTTCAATTTACCATTAAAGTTTCGTTTTATTATTTTCACATCTTCTTATCAGCATGTAGAGGGGATAGCGTTTAAAATTCTCGGCTGTATGCAAGTTTTCTGGTTAAGTTCTGATCGCTTTAAGCAAAGTTATGCCTGAAATAAACTCATAGAATATATTTTTTGAATTTTTATTACAAAGGAATCTCCGCTTGTGACATCACAACGTTGAGATTATCTTTGTATTTAACGGTAAACGCACGTTGCGATGTTTATTTCCGTATCGCACGTGGATTTGTTTATTCCTGTCGTTTTCTTTTTGTTGACATTCCTCGTTTGCTTATCTCCGGAGTTTCTTTTATTTCACGGAATTCCAATTTTCGTCGCATATTTTTTAGCGGGTATAAACTTACGTAGCGGATATTACTTTTTTGGGAGAAAATTTTATTTTCTTTGCATTAACCTCTCAGACATGCGAGAAGGGTGGGAATTTTTGCATTTTTTATTGCCTAGGGGCCTGCCTCTTTTTTGTGAGCTTATGGGGGCCTCCGGATTGAATGTTTTAGTGGTAACATCGTCCAAAAATCTTACAGACTTTTTATTTTTTGTTATCTGTTGTGAATTATTTATTTCGCATTTTTTGACAGGTTCTTTCGTACTTGTTTGGAAATCTGTCTGGGTATTTTCTACATTCTCCTTCTGCAACCTTTTTATTCTTTTATTGTCGCTTACCATGTATGCAGGCTTCAACCTATCGAATGAAATTGTTCAAGGTTCGCCTGCAATGAGTATCACAAAGTTTTTCTCATCTCGTGATACTACTTTGTAAGGACCGGCGTATGGTTTCTCCAGCGCAGATCTCATTTTTTCGTCTCTAACAAATACGTGTGAGGTATTGGCCAAGTGTTTCGAGATGTAAATCTTGGGCTGGCCATGACGAGCTGCCTGTTCTAGAAAATTGTTGGAATCATTTCTAATATTTTGTACCATAATTTTGGGGCTAACTTCCTTCAATTTTGGGAAGAAATTCCCCTGGGAGGCGTAGCTCTTCGCAGAATGCTAGTTGCGCTGCAGAATGACCTGTATCCGTTTGTAGAGCAGATCGAAGGCCTAAGAGGATGGTAGGGAGTACATCTACCCATCTCTTTGTATCATGTGACATGATAGAGGCTCTGAGAGCTATATGCTATCTCTCAATTTTGCCATTGGCTTAAGGATGGTAAGCTGTGGTATGACTGTGTTGAACACCAATCTTATTTGCTAACTCTTTGAAGAGCGAGCTCTCGAATTGGCAACCTTGGTCCGTAATTATGACTTCTGGTACGCCATACCTTGCAATCCAGGTGTCATATAACTTGGCAGCTACAGTTGGAGCTGTCATCTTGTATAGAGGAATTTCTTCTGGCCATTGTGTTGCCCTGTCTATTATCGTTAACAGGTATCTGTGTCCTTGAGATGGTGGTAATGGGCCTACCAAGTCCATGTGTATTTTTTTAAACCACTCCGTTTGTTTGAAGGATTTAAGGGGCGAGCGAGTGTGTCTTCCTACTTTGGATTCTTGACAGTTCAAGCAACTATGAGCCCATTTGTTGCAGTCAGACTTCATTCGTGACCATACAAACCTTGCCAAAATTAAATTAGCACTACATTTTGGCCTAACATGTGACAGATTATGTACACTGTTGAAAGCCAACCTGTGATATTTTACCGGTAGAAATGGCCTATTCTTACCTGTACTGACGTCACATGTTAATAAAACATCAGTACCGGCAATTTTTTGCTGTCTCAATTTGAGAGTAGTATCATCGTTCAATAACAACTCTTGATATTCTGCATCCTTAAGCTGTGCTTTAGCTATTTCAGCATAAGGCAATTGGACAGGAGCCGAGATAGCTTCAATACTACTCAAGGCATCAGCTGGAGTGTTAAGTTCTCCACTTATATACTGAATGTCAGTAGTCAATTGACCAATGTAGTCTAATTGTCATGCTCTTCTCGGCAATGCCGGTTCTGCTTTTTGTGTGAAGGCATATGTTAGGGGTTTATGGTCAGTATACACAGAAAAACATCTACCCTCTAATTGGTGCCTGAAATGCTTCAACGCAGCAAAAATTCTGAGCAATTCCCTATCGTATGTGCTATAATTCTTTTCTGTTTTTGAGAGCTTCCTCGAGAAGAAAGTTAGTGGTAAATTCTTGTTGTCTTTGTCAAGTTGGTACAGGGTTGCACCAATAGCAAAATCAGATGCATCGGTACTCTTGCATGATGGCAGACTTTCATCTGGATGAGCCAATAGAGTTGCATTTGCCAGTGTATCTTTGATTTTCTCAAAGGCCTGTTTGGCTTCTTCATTCCATTCGAGTGGAGTCTTATTTTTCTTTTTACTTGTCTTAATTAGTACAAACAGCTTACTTTGTTCGGCTGCTGCATTCTTCATGCAACGTCTATAGAAGTTCACCATCCCCAAGAAACGCCTGAGTTCAGCAACATTTGAGGGTTTTGGGAAGTTCAATATTGGCTCCACTTTGGTCTTCAATGGGGAAATGCCTTCAGTCGAGACTTTGTAGCCGAGGAAGTCAATTTCAGTCTGAGTATATAAGCTTTTACCTACGTTAATAGTAAGCCTGGCAGCGTGTATACGCTGTACGACGGCTCTAATATTCTCCTCGTGCTGTTGCTCACCGCCTTCAGAGCAAATGCAGATATCATTCAAGTATGCATATGCAAATGGCAATCCCCTAAACAGTCTATTGATAA
This sequence comes from Ericerus pela, assembly GCA_011428145.1. Lineage (NCBI taxonomy): Eukaryota > Metazoa > Arthropoda > Insecta > Hemiptera > Coccidae > Ericerus > Ericerus pela. The sequence continues at coordinate 494,165 of WOFM01000373.1, read as the reverse complement.
ATCTCTGGAAAGTTTGTGCTGAGTTGCGAAGTCCAAACGGCATTTGAAGGTATTCGAATAGTCCAAAGGGGGTTATAACCACTGTCTTTGTAATGTCCTGGTCGGACATAGGAATTTGGTGGAATGCCCAGTTGATGTCAATTTTGGTGAACATCGTTTTACCCTTCATATTAGCGTTGAAGTCCATTATATTGGGGACTGGATAGCAATCAGGAACTGTTTTGGCATTTAAGGCCCTGTAGTCTCCAACAATTTGCCACTCTCCACTTGCTTTTTTAATCATGTGGATAGGGGAGCTCCATGAGCTTTTTGAGGGGCGACATACACCCTCCTTGATGATGTGATGGAAGTACTCCCGTGCCACTTTGAGTTTGTCAGGCAGTAACCTTCGTGCTCTAGCATGGCAAGGCGGTCCTTTGGTTTCAATGTAATGAACTGTATCGTGTTTATAGGTAGGATGCCTGCGAATTGATGGTTGAGTGACTCCAGGATAGTCAGACAGGATCCGTAAGAGTTGTCCGTTGACTTTTGTACCGCTGGATATATTTGTGTCCAGTCTGTAAGCATGCGTTTTGCCATCCACACAATTTTTAGTTTCGCTATCTATCAATTTGCCCTCTTTGAGGTCAATGATTAGGCCATAATGTGCAAGAAAATCTGCATCCAGGATTGGGTTTGGAACATCAGCAACCGTGAAGGACCACGTCATATTTTCCTTAAGTCCGATGTTCACTTCGCTGATCTCAAGTCCGTAAGCTGGAAGGTTTTGACCATTCACAGTACGGAGATAGTATTTTGGAGGAATTACTTTTTGGTTTTTACTTACTGGCAGTATACTCAAGTCTGCACCTGAGTCTATCAAGTACCATCTCCTATTAGTCCTGTCCTTTATGAACAGGTGGCATGAGTGTTTTTCTGAGGGGTCTTTGGCCGCATAGATGGCCCCTCGTTTTAGTTTGACGCCTCCTAGGTATAGAATTTGCCCCACCATTTGCACCTGTTGTTGCATTTGGTGGCCTCTGGGTCAAACCGGTTATGGAAAAAGCAACATTTATCATCCCAATTTCGAGACTGGTTTTTGGGAGATGATGTTCTTGGAGGATTTGAACTCTGACCTCTGTTATTGGAACTGGATCTGCGGTCTCTGGACCAGGACTGTCGTCCTTTGCTATTGCCACTGTTGTTGTTGTTGTATCTACTTTTAGATCTTTGTCGCCAGCTACTATTGGATTTTGTGGAGCTTTGGCCTTTGTTCCTCTTTACTTCATCAGTCAACTGAGCTATTTGAGCTTGAAGTTGAGCAATCTCTCCAGTCTCTGCAGATACTGCACTGACCACAGGCTTTGACCTGGTATATTCTAGCGCATTATCTGCTGATTTTGCAAGAAAGTCAAGTCTGTGGATGTATTTATCATGGTCGAACCTACGGCAGCTAGACATTGCACAACACTTTGTGGAAGTTGTTTGCAAAATTGGTTGCCTATGACAGAAGGGGCTACGATATTGTACGCCTTCTGTCTCAATTTTGCCATGAAGATTGAGGATTTGTCATCCCCCATCTTCGTACCACCCATCACATCATCAATAATTTCGTTCTTTGTTTTTCCAAATACATTCTTGATCTTCTTGACAAACCAGGCATATTTGTCATCTTCTGTCGAAGGGCATTCCATAATATCCGGAATGTGGCGGATTATCCGTAGGGGCATGCCTCCACAGATGTGTAGATACCACTGATTCTGCATTATATTTTCCATCTTGAACCTGGCTTCCAATAGAGTCAACCACAAGTCTACCTCATTGGGCAGAAATTCCGGGATCTCTATCCTCCATCTATAGAAGTTGGGGTTTTGCCCTGGCTGCAATTGCAAAAGTTGCATAATCTGCGCCAAGACTTTGGGTGTTAGCTGTGGCTGACTACTACCTCCCTGCGATGATTGTGGGTTTTCCATTGGTGGTGGGACCATTGCTGTGTCTTTCTGATGACAAGCGTATTCCACAGAACTACTTCCTTCCTTGCTAGTTGAAAACACTGGCTCCTCTGTTTGTAGGACAGGTGTTTTCAGGTCAGAACTTTTGCTTAAAGTTTGACCACTTCTCAACGTTTTAACTGCTAACTGTTCTTTATTTATTGCAGTTCCCAGTTGTGCTAATTCTGGGTGTTGAGGGCCTTCTTCCAGATTTGGGACATAGCCAAAAATCATGTCGAGATCACCACTGTGGAATACCTTGTCCTGAAAGATATTCTCACCAGAAAGAAATTCTACAGAATTTAAGCGTGTGTATTCACTTCGTACATAAGTACAGGTAAGCCAAAACCAAGGCGAACACTGGCGATTTTAGAGCCAGTTTGGGTGGTTTATATACGGCTTATTAACACGCACACTAAGACACGTACGTAAGAATATATGTACGTCTGTGAGGGCAGCCAGGTCGCATCATCCCCTACCGAGATAAGAGATGGCTGACCAGTTTGTGTACAGATTGTGACATTGTTTCGTTGTGTCACAATTCGGTACTCGTACATTACCTGCATGTACTTGCAGATAATTACGATCGAACATATTTAGTGTGTTTAACGTCGCAAGGACAATTATTTGCCTGCCCTTTGGGGTGGTGACTGTCGTCGGGGGTCCGAGCCCCTTTACCTCATACCGGTGAGTCCCCACAAATATTATTCGTAAAAAATTATTTTCAATTTTTTTTCTCACGATACACCTGAAATTTCCTTCATTTGACCGCACACCAGTACACTAATTGTACGAGAAAAATTTTCTTAATACCTAATTCAGGTACATTTTTTTCACGTTAAATTCAAATGTGTCTTCAGAATTTATTTTCAAATGACAGAAATCAAATTGGGATAAAATATTTACTTTTCTTACTTAAATTTCAATTTAATTGTAGCAATATAACTCAAAAGTACGAGGAAAACAACCAACTATGAAAATGTATGAGACATATGTAGAAATTCTTGAATCCTGGCAAAAGTTTGAATTGAGCGACAACAAAGCAACAGGATGACAGAAAAAAATTATCCAGAAAATTTTTTTTATTTTCAGGTAATAGTGTAATACAGTAAAAGAACGCTAGAATTAAGGTGGGGAACAAATTTAGGTAATAAATATCTCTTTGGAGTAGATAAGTAATTTTTTTTTTTTTTTTTTTTTGGATTTGAAAAGTTTGATAGCACAACAGTTTTTTTTCAAATATTTCTCATAATTTCGTATCAACAATCACGTGAAAAACTCGTTTAAAAATAAAGCTGATCGATGCGGTTGAAAGATTTTTTGCACATCGCAAAAATAATTTTAATTAAAATCAAGCCAAATTAAACATACTGCTTAAATTCATAAAAAAATGAGTCTTTCATAAGGACTGAATCTTCTTCAAAAATTTACCGAAAATCAATCAAAAAGGAATTTCCATTTTGATATAGCTACTGCACTGAAACATACTTATATTACAATATTCTGATCCCGGAATATAACTTCAATGTATTCAACTGCCATCTCTATTATGAATACTTGGAATGTTTGCATTCTAATCAAATTGACTGATGTATCCGAAGTATCGACATAAGGTGGGCTGCTTTCTTTGATGATTTAAACATTGTTCAATTAATATTAGGGGCGTCACGAGGAAATTCAGGCCCGGGGGATAAAACATTTATGGGCCCCTTAAAAAATTGAGAATTGCTCAATATTCAGGTGCCGTATCTAGGATTTATCTAGGGTAGGGATTTTACAATACTGGGGAAGTCTGTTTCGCGAACTAAGCAAGCAAAAAATTTTTTCTGTGGTTTTTCAATAGATTTTCATGGAAAATCTTTTTTAGAATGTCGGCCCTCTAAAAATCCAAGACCCAAGGGGAATCCTCTTTCCCCATCTCGTCCGGCCTACCGATTATAAACTGAAGAATAATTAAAATTCAAAGTGAGAAGAATTCCCTTTATTACCACGGATAAGAAATCCTTCAACTTACATCGCAAATATCGTCAAATTCAAAAAAATACATAGATCTGCCAGTGTAATGGAAAACTGCATACTTAAGCAGACCAAACATATATTTAACAGTCAGAAGCATGACTGGAACCATGATCAAGAAGTCAGCATTCGAGAAGCAGCCCTATTAATTAACGAAGTAAGTTGACAGTTGAAAAACAAGTCAGCATAGGTATTCTTTGCGTCTTTTTGTGTTACGCTTCTTGGGGATGATAATCCAAATTTCCTGCTGCGTAGAGAGTAATTAAAGTTGATTTTCCTTTAGGAGGTCAAGTGCACGGCCCGAGCATATCCGCTGTTGGTAGCAATTGCCAATTCCAACTACACGAACAACAGTTGATTTTCAAATACGTAATGAATCCAAGGTAACAATTCCTGCCACCAAAAAAAGGTTGATGGAAATAACTAAATGAATGCATGTTACAGACTTTCATTTCAACGTACTAAAACACAACGTCCATACCACACCATAAACAAATTAATAAATGCTCGCCATCACGTTATCAAGATGAAGTGAAAAGAAAGAAAACTAGCGCAGCAAGCCAAGAGGAGTAGGTATTCTTTAAAAAAATAAAAAAATAAATGAGTAAATAAACAAAATCAAAAAAATCAAAAGTATGTGGAAGAATGATGGTTAAAAATTAGATGAGTAGGTTTAATATGAAGTGTTAAGAAAATTCTGGAATACCATAATAAATCCTGGATGATATTCTAAGAACAGAAGGTGTTCTGCAGTTTATCTGTATGTTCACCACAAATCATACACAAGGTATAGGGAAGCCAAAACCTGGGCAAACATTGGCGATTTTGTAGCCAATTTTGTGAGCTTATATACTGTCTCCTTACACTCACATGAAGACACAAACACAGAGAATAGGTCGTATGTGTGATAATTAATTGCAAAATATTTTATCATTGCTATGGCAATAGGTAGAATATGGCATGTGATGTGACTGATAAGCTTGATTGTGACATAACCTGAGATGTGAACTATCAATTCCTCATGGGCCAGATTTTGCATCTTACCTGCATGAATCTGCAAGTAAGTAGAAACAAACATACATTGCATTTAATGTGCAGTGTAAAAGATTTGTTACCTTGCAGTGATAACTGTCACTGAGAAGCCGCGTCTCTAACCTCATATGAGTAGTCTAATCATCACAGCTACTCTCCCCTAGTTTTTGTGCCATAAAAATGATTAATTGCATGCCTAGAGGATTAGTCGGAGTATATTACTGCTTCTGATTCCACTCCCATTTCACTAGCATACTGCCAATGAATGCTCCCACTCATTCATAAGACCACATTTGATAAGCCTGTTGTTTTAAGTACTTTTCACAGCTGAAGTGTCTTCTTAATCAAGGAGGTCTGTTGTTACTCCATTGGTAGGGATAGTATTGAGGGTTACAATTTTTGTGTTGGGAAGGATGAGGATTAATGTACCCATGGACTATTAGTAATGGTGACTTCAAGTTGTTTAAAATCATGTATCTGTGTGTGCAGGCTGTTGGAGGAAGAGGTACTGTAAAAGTGGGGTTCTCACTTGTGAAAATGAATCAGGCTCTCTCGCACATTGTGTTCATTGGAATCTCAGGGTTTGTGGCTTTAAAACTGGTTTCTCCTTTTCAGGTATTTTAAATATTTAAAAAAAAAGTACTGGCTTGAAACAATACACGTAAACTTGAGGGTCCCATTTCCCCCTTCCCAAGGACACAGATACCTTTTGACAATAATAGACAGAGTATCTCGTTGGCCAAAAGCAAATCCTTTCTACAAGAGAACACCTCCAACCACAGCTGCCAGGTTATATGACATTTGGATTGTTTGATATGGCATACTAGAAGTCATAGTTACAAACCAAAGTTGCCATTTGAAAGCTCACTCTTCAATGAGTTATCCTTAAAGCTTGGTGTTCAACACAATCATATCACAGCTTACCATCCTCAAGCAAATAGCCAAACTGAGAGATAGAATTGAGCTTTAAAAGCGTCCATCATGGCTTGCTATACTAAGAGATGGTTGACATCTTACTAACCATTCTCTTAAAATTTGTTTATCAAAATCCTTGCCCACTACATAACATATATTTGTCAGAAACAAAAAAATAAGACCTTTGCAGGTGAAACTATATGCTGGTCCATACAATTTCTGTTTTTAATAAATGATGACAAAAAAATGATCCAAAGAATAACTAAATCAAAAGAAAAACAAAATGAAAATGGACAGATATTTCCAAAAGTACTATAAAAAACAAAGTATAGGAAAATCTAGTCGAAACCTGTGATACAACTCAAAATTCACAAAGAAAAAAAATAGGTCAGTCAAATTTTTAGACGATGTCATAACAAAAATATATGACCCATCGGACCCAATAAGCCCCCATAAAAAAAGGCAGGCCCTTAGGAAGTAAGAAACTGAAAAATTAGCTTCCTAGTCATAAGTCTGAGTGTCTAGTGCATTGAAAATAAAAATTCTCTTAAAACTTTTATATCTGATGTTAAAATAGTAAACACACTAAAATGTAGTCTTACAAATGTGTAAAAGTACCAATTGGCAGTGTGCTAATAAGTGGGAGTAGGATCAAAAGCAGTGATAAACTCTAATTAGTCCCCGGCATGCGATTAATCATTTTCATGGTGTAGAAACTAGAGGGGGGTAGCTGTGGGTATTAGATTACTCATATGAGGTTAAAAGCTCGGCCTTTAATTGACAATTGTCACTGCAAGGTGACTAATCTTGTGAATGGCAGATTAAGCACAATGTATGTTTGTTTATACTTACTTGCAAATTCATGCAAGTACGTTGCAACATTTAGACAATGACAAATTGATAGTTCACATCCCCAATCCTTCTTATTAGCCACGTGGCATATTTTACCCATTGCCATAGCAATGATAAAATACATTGTAATTAGTTGTCAAACATACATACCTATTTTCTATATATGTCCTTGTTTGCTTGTAAGAAGCTAGAATATAAGCTCACAAAATTGGCTAAAAAATCACCAACGTTCGCCCATACCTTGAGTATGATTTATAGTAAACAAGCAAATAAACTGCAAAACACCTTCTGCTGTTGGAATATCTTCCACGATATAAGGTATTCCACATAGGACAGCTTACCTCCAAATAACTTGACATGGACAAAAAGTTAGTAAATTTATGATTTTTTAATGTTTTTGGCACAAAAATAATTAATAATGATTAACGAAAAAAATTTTTTCTAAATCATAAATTTTCATGAGTTCTAAAATAGAAGTAGCCGTCTGACAGAAATTTTATTAAAAACAAAAACGTACAACCCTGTTTTTTCAGTCTTAACAGTATTAAAAGTATTCAAAAATTCCTGCACATTCACCAACTATCAAGCAACAAAAACATTTCATTGTTCCACAGAGATAATGAATTGAACAGCACTACCAGGCCAGCGCTGGTCAGCACAAGCCAAAGTGCGACAAAGTGTAGCTTCAGGGCTTGTATACAAATACATATAATTATGTCGCACACCTATAATTTTTTTTCACAAATTGAGTTAGAAATTTTTGTAGTAGGTCGGTATAAATTTTTAAATTTAGACCCCCAAAAATTTTAGCTTCTACAACCCTATTTTCAATATCATTGAAAATCATTGATCTCTTAAAATATTTTTGATAATCTTTTTAGATTTCATTTTACATTTTATTATCGTACGTTGGTTAATTTTATTTTTCACATCTATTTTTACATATAGGTACTTGTATTTATAAATTTGTTTTTACATCTGTCTAGATAGTTTTTGAATTTTTATAAGTTTTGGCTGCTGTTTCTTTTCTTTTTTTTAAATATTCCTTTTCACAAATATCTACGTTGTCATTCTGTATCTTCAATGCTACCAATGAAACAAATTTCAACTTATTAGAATGATAATTGTGTCTTACACCACATTGATGAAACTTTTGGTAGCCCCATGGCTACACTGCTCGACCAATTTTCATTATACACGATACCAGTTTTTATAGGTTCAGAACCAACTACTAGCCCTTTTGAATAATAACTACGCCTTAGCCTTCAATGGTGGAACTTTTGTCAGCCTCCACGGCTAAACTGCTTGACAGATTCTCATTAAACTCTATAAAAGTTTTAATCAAGTTCAGAACCAATTACCTACCAAATTTCTGCTTTATTGAGCGATAATTACGTCTTAACCCCCATTGACAGAACATTCACAGTCTTTATCCCTAAACCACTAGACTAATTCTTATCAAACTCCGTACTAGTTTTTATTAGGCTCAGAACCAGCTACTTATCAAATTTCAACCGTATTAAATGATAATTCCATCTTAATGGTTTTCTCCAAATACAATCCCATCCGAGATTATGTCAAAACCTACTCACATACCAAATTTCAGCCTTATTGAAATAAAATTACCTCTATCGTGCTTCTACGATACAAGCTCTGAAGCACAGCTTCGTGGTGCTTTGGCTTATACTTGGCAACATTGATCAATTCGTTATTAGGATGGAAACAACGAAACCTTTGTAGTTGCCGCAAGGGCCTTGAATTTTGTCAGAATAATTTTCATTGAATTTTTGTCTTAAAAATTGGGTTGAACGTTTATTCTAATGAAATGCCTGATATATATACATATGTATATAAATACATATATATATACCAATACATACACACACATACACACACATATATATATATATATAATAAAAACAACCAATCGCAATCTGGTAAGCCAGAGTCCCGAGTGAGATACACTTGTTTAAAAATTTGTTTTTAAAAGATAAGATTTTATTTATTTATTTATTTTTGATTTTATTTTCATGCTACATAAATATTATTTCTTTGCAGAAGGTTGGCTGCAGTATTGGTATATTTTAAAATGGCAGTAGCGGGTAGAATAAAATCTTATAAAAAGATAAACAAATTATCTAATTTTTACACCAAAACCCATGATTTTACATTAAAATAAAAACTATCATAGTCCCAACCACAACTTCTCTAACTCACACAATCTTAAACAGCAGGTTTGAAAACCTACTAAAAACTAAAGGCGCCTATGTCTGGAATTATCCACTCTTCTCAGCAATAGTTGAAGATTTTTTCAAATCATTTCTACTCATCAACTGTCAAAAGACAACTGAAATTATATTTTGTTAAAGACGTTAGAATATATTATATTCAATGTTTGCTCCAAATTTTGTTACTACTGCTTAAAAATTACTCAATTTAGAACCATTCAAGTCCAAAAATGCAACATAATAGAATGTACCACGGGTGTACCATCCAACCAATCTAGACCAAAAACAATACAGTTCCTCTCCTTGTTTAGATTAAAATAAGTGTACCAAATTTCATAACTATAGAATAAGAACTGCGAGTTGTATCATGTTGAAGAAAAATGTGGATACATACATAATACATTATAAATGTATATGAATTTCAGCTAATAGTGCCAAAAGTTTCCCAGTGTTGTGAACCAAATAACAAACTTACCTACGACCCTGTGTCTTAATACCAGATAAATTTCAATAATTTTCTTCAAAAACCTACATCTCACAGGTAATTGAGGTCTATGCATTATCACATTATCTCATTTTGTACATTACCTTTCTGAAAATGGAAAGTGTGGGAACCACCATACCTTGCATAATACAAAATACATTCGCTAGTTATAGTCGGCAGTGGGATGGCTATACAGTCAAGTTAGCTGGCAAATATGTAGGTCCCAGGTTTGATTCCCAAAACTGACAAAACCTACATATGGTGACCCTTGATGTGTGCTGGACATGCATGCACCCCAGTGGTGCATGGTGGAACTCATAACTCTGCTTCCTAACTTGAGTTGTCAATAGATGGCGCCCTATATAGCGGAAATATAACCCATATAGGTAGTACAAGCCTGTGTGTATAAGTATAAGAGGCATTTCTGGTTTTGCCCAACCTCCCATAGCATCTAATGTTGTTCAATTTGTGTTGAGTTTCTCTAGGGGGGAGTGTGTGGGAACCACCATACCTTGCTTAATACAAAGTACATTTGCCAGTTATAGTCGGCAGTGGGATGGTCATGTGGTTAAGTTCACTGCTTTTAGCTGGCAAATATGTATGTCCCAGGTTTGATACGCCAAACCAACAAAACCTACAGAGAGTTTTAGATTAGATTTCCTGTTAGAGTTAAATTGATCATGTATTTTGTATCATAATACCTTTTTTTGATCTGGTTTACAACAATTTAGTATTTTGATCTTGTTTACAATTTAGTATGAAACACATAAATTATATTTTTAAGAATATATGTTCAATAGAGGCCACTGAGAGAATAGTATTTCCTGCTCTAAAAATTAATTTATCCAAATCCCTAGGACTTATTCAATTCAAAATTTTATTTTTTTATAATGGTTCGAAATAAATTTTAATATGGTTGTTGATAAATTTTTATTTTCTTTTTCTGATTTCATGTTTTTTGACAAACTGAATATGGCAAAACGGCTCCAAGTTCATTAAATTTTCCGTGACTTAGGTCTGCCAAACATATTCTGAACCTCTTACTGATTTTGTTTTGTTGAAAATTTTATTTGTAGATGTTGGATTAGCTTTATAGATGAAGAAAATTCAAGTTTGCCATGTCACACTGAGGAGACTTTCCAGGCATGGGGGGCCAAACATGAATTTTTCAGGGTTATAAACCTCATTTCTACAGTCATGAAAATTTGTATGTATAATATTTGATGTGACAAATAGTGTTTGAGCATTGGTACATTTCTATGCGGGGATTAAAGTACCAGCGGACTGTGTTCAAGTTGGGGAAATTTAGGGGAAATTAACCTCATCGGCTACAGTAAACAGCAATGAAATTTGGGGTACTCATTACTTGGAGCTACCGTAAGTTATCTGTTAACGGATGGAAAGTGTTTGGCAGATGTCGATCCAAAGCCTGCAGTATGTAATATTATAGTCTGTTCAAAATGAGTGTTAGGCAGGCAGAGGTGCTCTCACGCTAATTAACAATGATAAAGATAAAATGCTCCAATCAGAAATAATTTGATGATGCATTCGTTAATTGCGTCATGTCATTCAGTGTGAAAGCGTTTTCCCCATTTCACCCGCACCTCTTAACTCTCTGTGTATTGCGGGCGGTGGATGGCCCTTTTTATTTTGAACAAACTGGTAATCATTATAGTCCAGTAAAATCTTATAAAAATGGAAAATAGCACACAAACTTGAACTACCTATATAAGAATATTGGGGGGAGGGTCCCCTAGAGTCACATACTAAAGTTGCCCTCTCACTATTGCCTCAGTTTTTGAGGATAGTGTATTTATCCTAAAAAATTTGATTTTTCACATATTTTTTTTGCAAATTTTGATTTTGTGATTAAAATATGCAGAAGATATGTATTGGGTTTACAATAATTATTTGAATTGTATGATAATAACAAGTTAGGTTATATCTCCCATGTAATAGTACTGAAAATACTCACCGAAGAACGATTGTTTTCAGGACTCTCTGTAGGGGAAGAAAGAAATCAAACAAAAAAAACCTCATAGAACCTTTGTTGTAGGAAATTTTATTCTCAACAAATTTTTATTGACCTATTTCAATCACAAAATCAAAATTTGTGGAGAAACACGTGAAAAACAATATTTTTGAGGATAAATATAACCTCCCAAAAATTAAAGTGGCGGGGAGAGTGGAACTTCTAGTATATTACTCAAGGTGACCAACCAAATATTCCTACATAGTTCGAGTTTGCGTGCTATTTTTCATTTTTGTAAGGTTTTACTGAACTTTAATTCATACTAAATATACATAATGAAGACTTTCGATCAACATCTGCCAGGGCCTTACCCTCCACTTAGTTGTCCACCATTTCACAGATCGCTTGTAAGTCCAAATAATGAGTACCCCAAATTTCATTGCTGTAGCTGATAAAATTAATTTTCCCTAAATTTCCTCAACCTGAGCACAGTTTGCCAGTATTTTACCCCCCCCCACTTAAAATTCTACTAATGCCTGAACATTATTTGACACATCAAATATTATATATTCACAAATTTTCATACTTGCAAAAATGAAATTTATAATCCTTAAAAATTCTTATGTTTGGCCCTCATACCTGGAAGATCTCCCCAGAGTGACTAGGTAGACTTGCATTTTCATCATCAGTAAAAATGATCCTCCTTAAAAAAAAAAATTTTCATGTTATCAAGTGAGGTCAAAGTTTGGGAACCAGCCCTCCCTACTTCGTCTAATATCAAATTTTGTGACGGTTAGACAAAAATTTCAGTTTGTACCGTGGTAACAGGAAAAGGGAATATATACCTATACCTACGAATTTGAATATTTAGTGCAAAAAGTTTCCAAATAAAGAATAAAATTACGGTAAAATTGGACACATTTATGATTAACTTGTAGTACCTTTTACTAACATAATACGATTTTTTCTATTCATTATTCTGGCCCCTTTCTCCACCTATGTAAATTTTTATGTAGGTGATTCAAACCCCGCTGTTACCTTTCATTTCTCTAAAATTGGAAAACAATATCTTTATTTGAAATTTTTCATATATGATCCACATTTTTTGATGTACTTTGTGGTTGAAATTTTGAGGAAAAAGTACGAAAAACAAATGGACATAAGAAAATCACTTTATATTACATAAAATAACGAGTTCATTTTTGTTAATGTAGGAATTGTATGTTAATAACATAAACATCACTTAAAACTGGTCCCTCGAATGTAATTTTTGCACTCGCTTTTTTGGTCCACTTGACTCAATTTTACCCTATAACTAGGCTTCCCTTACATTCCGGTTTGAGGTACTGGGTTCACGTGTTCCGCCTGGTTGAGTTTCATATCCTGATTCAAAGTTTTAGCCCTACAAATCGGCGAATTCTGTTTAAATAGGTAATCTATTCTAATGCACAAACCAAAAATCCAACGCAACGAAATATTAGTAGAATTTTAAAATAGAAAAAAATCTCTCTCTGTCCCAAAGTTTACAGCTAAAGTGTACCCACACCTACCCCTAAGCTGTTTCTTGAGCTCAATTTTAATAAGTAGATTTTCATAGAAAACCTGGGTATCTATACTTGAAAACGAAAATTTTTCTAGTAAACCTATATCGGCTATATTCATCCTGTAATTTTGTCTCTGTTTGGAATTTCATAATTAAGACAAGTCTAACTATAACTATTTAAATATTTATACGAATTTGAGATTTTGGTGTCAAAAGTTTCTTCGAGTTATGAACAATTTCGATACCAAACGAGGCAATACCTACATAAAATGAAAAAACTAGTCAACATTTACACCACTACATCAAAAACATCGAAAAACTTTCAAATGTTAATTTATAATAAAACCAAATCATTATCTACTCTTCTCACCACACATCTACAACATAGGGACTTTTTCTAAAAATTTACAATGACTAAGGATTAATAATTGTTCTTGAGTATCTTCTTCACAATTCCTCTAAATTCCAAAGACCCAAAAATTCACGAATTTATTCAGATTAAATAAAATGATGCGAACTCAACTTTTTTACTACCACTATTTCACTACCTCTAACATCGTACTCATTATCATACATATTGAGACTCTACGTGAAAATATTTTGCTTTCTCGCAGCATTATTTAGGATTTCTCATGAATACGCTGGAGGGAAACCGTTTAATCGATCAGTAATGGGCCCACAGTCACAGATGGATGTCAATCTACTTCTTCCGGTTTGACAGCAAGACCTACCGGAAAACTAATTTTATACCTCGCATATCAGAAAAACTACTTTAACCAAGATAACACTGTAAGTACGCGTTAGAACGACCGTAAGTAGACAAATGGAGTCATGAAAATTTGCACCCATGCGGGCCAGCACGAATCGCATGCCCACATTTTGTACCAAACCAATTTACTTTTCGAGAGAGACAAAGAAAAAGGGAAAGATATCTCTGTTAAACCGAGAAAACCAGCAACGACCATTAAAAGCATTTAAAAGTAATTATTTGTATTCCCAAAATGTTGGGTTCGGTGAAAGTACATTGTGGGTCCGAATATGGTACCTAACCTACGTGAAAATATTTCTTAAAACGTAAGCAATACTTGCAACACAATGAGTCACAACAAAGGTTATACGAAACGTTTTTGTAGACAGTTTCATTTGCATAAATAATCGAAATTATTCTACATTTTACCATTTTGGAAAAACTGGATAAAATCTTGAAGGGCTCAACAGGAAAATGATTGAGAATTTCATTCTTAAATTTCTAGAGAGTGTAAACAGTAGTTTAACATAATTATAATCATATTCAGGCACCAAATATTGCACTTTATTATGGTATATAGTAATAAACGTAACCTACAGAATCTATTTCTCCCTAGCTAACGAACCCACTTTGTGAAGTTGTAGAAAAAAATTTTACTTCCTTTTTAACTTTTTTATATTTCTCACCACTCTCTGCTAAAAATACATTAGAACAAATTCAATACTTCAACGCATTTGATCAACTTTATGTTTTTTTTTTAAATTTTATTTTCAAATAGGTTTTCTACGAAAATTAGCTGATTAATTTTGAGCTTATGGAAGGACCTGGGGGTGGGAGTAAGTACGTTTTTCATTTCAAGACACAAGAAAAGTTTTGGCAATATTTTTGAAAATTCATATGTATCATCATAGAGATGTATGTATGGGTGTAGATATATATATATATATGTGTGTATATGTATATATGTATATATGTATATATGTATATATGTATGTATGTATATATGTATGTACAATTCTTGTTAACACTGTATAGGATGCAATTTTTGTTCGATAGTCACAAAATGTGAACCAAACATCAGTAATAAGTCAAAGATAAGACCATTCAAAGGTGCAGATTGGTTTTATGTAACATCTGGTAGGTGCTGTAGGTTTTGTTGGTTTGGGGAATCAAATCTGGGACCTACAAATTTGTCAGCTAAAAACTGTGAACTTAACTGCACGATCATCCCACTGCCGACTATAACTGGTGAATGTATTTTGTATTAAGCAAGGTATGGTGGTTGCAACAGGTGCCATTATGTTGTATTTTTGCCAGTTTAATGGCACTGAGTAATTTTGAAGCAACAGTCAAAAATTTGAAACAGACATTCAACTAGAAGTATTTCAACATGCTTTCAAATTTTATTACAACTGACCTCATTATTCATGCACTAGGGCTGTTAGAGGGGCTAAACTCAATAAAGGTTATAATTCTTGTCCAACAGTCACAAAATTTGGTACAAACACTACCTTCAATTCAAGGACTAGACCTACTAATTATGGTTTACTCCCACTACCTGATGTCAATATACTCATTAAACTCATTATTATGGGCACTGAGTTATGACGCTAGTTATCTACATTTCAGAAACGAGATAAAAAGTATTTTACTTTATCAACTTACATATGGCCCCGGATGTTTGGCTCAAAACATTTCAACTCACAAAATTTACACAAAAAGCAGAATATGGCTCAATTTTTGAATTACACTGATGATCACATCATTCACGAGCACAGGACGAATTTTCCAAGGTTTCGAATGATTAGATGGGCCGAATTGTAAAAACTAACAAACTTCAATTAATCAATCCAAAATATTGGTGTAATTTATGGCTTAATCCATAATAAAAATTAAAAGGGCTAAAAGACACAAAATCTTGACTAAATTGAGAATATCACACCGAAACTTAGGACTAAATTTCATATTGAAGATTTTTTTGAAAACAGGAGTATACAATACTCGAAAAATTCTATTACGTACGTCAGAATTTTAGAAACCTCCATAAGTTTCCTATTTTCTAGCCTCCGCAGTCAGGCACTACATATAACATTAAAATTCTTGAAGTAAAATTATAATACGAATTCAAACTTTTCAACTTTTGAAGAGGATAATCATTAAAAAAGCGGATGTTTAGCAGTTGTCAAAAAAAACAAAAGAGCAACTTTTCTTTTCTCGAAATGAATAACTATCATGAATAAGCTTTGCAGAAATTTTGAAACGAATGTCATCAACTGCTTCTCACTCGAACATAATAAAAATTAATTAAAATTTCCAATCTTATAAAGCTGATCCTTATTATTCTGAAGGCTAAATGTAAAATCATGCAGATTTCCAACGCATTTTGCACACAAAATAACCTATTCTGTTTTAGCTAAAAAATGACTTAGCAATAAAATTTTATCCACAAAATTAGGAATGAAATTCTCGATGATATTTCAGTTCTAGCCTCTTACATACAGCTGAATGACAGTGGCGTATCTAGGATTTATTTGTAAGATGGGTTTTTACAACTTGAGAATAAGATTTCGCGACCGGAACCATCAAAGAATGTTTTTAGTTGTTTTTCGCGTTCTCAAACATGTGTTTTAGTGGTTTTGTTTGGAGCCTGGGGGACATCCGAAATCCCACCCCCCGTGAATAGGACACTCACTACAGTTATTAAAGGATGGTAAATCCCTACTGAAGCAGCACCAACAATGAGAATAATCGTCTATCATCTTCAACGTTATTCTGACGACCTATCCAAGAGGTTAATGAATAACATTCTCCATTCACCTCAATTCATATGCCGACAAGAATTCCGAATATGTAATAAAAGTTAAATATCACACCAACCATGAGACGATTCGAGGCAACATTCAATTAATTCGAGAGGAACACATAGGCGATTTCATTTTCAGATCACCGTTTTTAAAAATAATTTCACCTCGAATTCACTCGAATTTTAGGTTCTCGTTTAGGGTCAAGGAAACACAATCACTTCTACTTCTTCTTATTTACATTATTATGTTTACGGTTTGAAAATGTATGTAATTTCACGTTTAAGTACACTAATTATACGTCGGATATGTAAATGGTACGGATCCTCTAGTAATTAGGTAATAAAATCGGGCGTGATGAAATCAACGCAGCAACTTTTGCCACTAACACAATAAAAAGTATTTGACGACGATCGACGATACCACAAAAATAAAAATAAAAAATCGAAGTTTAAAAACACGCAATAAAAGTGATAAGAAGAAGAATAAGGAGAATTGGGTGCACATGAAATTTTTAGGGCAAGAGGGTGGAAAGGCCGTAGGAGGAATGTGAGATTCCCGCTTCCTCCCAATCAAGTAAGTAAGTGAAAGGCTCGACTTACCTAGAACTTGATAATCCTCCCGAAATTCCGTGTTTGTTGTTGTACCTTCCTCGTGGTTCTGATTGTGATCTGTTAAGCTTTTTATGTCCATTTGGTACGTGAGTGTTACTATTTAAAAATATGGTCGTCACTAATGAAGCGCTGATGGGTCTTCTTTGAGGTGAACTCATATCATCGCCAATTATACTCGAATTACTGCTGCTCAAAATGCTACCTGAATCGCTGGCCGTGGGTGTAGGCGAACTGTCATCATCTCTCCATCCTACCGACTTTAAATCTGCGCATTTGTCGTCCTATTAAATGAGAAAAAACAAAAAAGAATAGACCATCAGATTATTAGAACAAACGAATTTGCCGGCATATACGTTTATTATGGATTCTTTCCCTTTACACTTGAGTTACAAGATCCTGACCATGCATTACAGCGAACTGTATTTTTGTAGTAAGATCTGAAGAGGCTTGGATTCTATCTTCTCGGAGATCAGGACCAATTTGTTCCATTAATCCTTCTATCGTTTTTCATACGTCCCACAGAAAAAAGTAAAAACTTTTGAAGCGAAAATCTCTTTGTGTTATTAGAGGTTTTTTTTTGTTTATAATTTTCATCTCAGAATGTTTTTGATTTTGTATCATGAAAAAAATCATCATAGTATACACAGATTTGATTTTGAAAAGAAGAAAAAAAAAACTATTTTTCTCTTTTTTATCAAAATAAATGTTTGTGTTTAAATAATTCTGAGGTAGAAAATTCCAGTAGGTTTCTTATGGTATTATCCAGGTTTTCAAGAAATCTTTCAACAGATGTACTAAGAAAGTGAAAAAATTTAAAAATATTTGAAAATATTTTATTTACAGTTTAGTTCAATTTTCTATTTGGTTTTTGGAGAATCATATATTTTAGTGTATTTTCCAAAAAAAAATACAACTATTGCATTCAGTGTCATGACAGGACTTGCAGGTAGAAAATTCCCATTCCCAAGACGTGGATCACGAATATACTGGGTGATTCAAATTTTACGCACCATGGGGATTTTCTATTTGGTGCGTCGAAATGTGAATCACTGTGGAAAATACCATTGTGGATTCACATTTCCATGCAACAAAAATGCATTTTTTTAAAATTGAAAAATTTGAATAATTTTCAACAAATTAACCTTTAATGTATGAAATAACGACTGGAAAAGCAAAAAACAAACAAATATTATCGAATTAAGGGTTCAAACAATTCTCCAATGGCATGAATACAATAGAAATAAATAAGTGCAGTAGTCCCAACAATATCTGATGAACATATCAAATAAATTGGTATTTAATTTTTAGTTTCGGGTAGAACAAATTACAAAAATATATCGATTGTTATCAATATTTTCAACAAAAATTTCAATTTATCTACGTTTTATTGCAGAAAATCAATTTTCCAGGAATTTTTTTGTTTTCTAGTTTTCTTAGAAACTGTTGAATCAACGAATACCAAACTCCCATCAGATCTGGTCCCATTTATAATGAATACTGTGGAATACCTTGTCGTGAGAGATATTCACACTAGAAGGTCTTCAACAGTATTTGCGTGTTCTGCCACTTCATACGATTAAGTACGGGAGAGCCAAATCCTCGGCAAATACTGGCGATTTTTGAGCCGGTTCTGAGAGTTTATATACAGGATTTGGTACACGCACACAGACACACATGCATACGTATATGTACGTAATTATGTCATGCGTTACGTCGTTTCCTGTCTCCATTGAGGTGATAAGAAACTACACAGTGCGTTTGGTACCGGGTCGTGACATTACCGAGATCGTTATCAGGTAATTGATCTCGGCCCGTACAATGTATCTTACCTGTACGTACGTAAGGTACGAACATACAAACGCACCAGTGTAAATTCGTTCAACGTCATAAAGACGATTATTGCCAGCCTTTGGGCGGCGACTGTTGTTGAGGGGTGCGAGCCCCTTTTACCTCATACGAGTAATGTCCCCACAAATACCTTTCATGAAAATTTTAGCCTTATCCCTTTGATACTTTTCTCAAAACAATGATTAAAAAATTTTGTTTAACAATTTAATTTATTGAAGATTATTCGAATTTTTCAATTTTAAAAAAATGCATTTTTGTTGCACGGAAATATGAATTGACAATGGTATTTTCCACAATGATTCACATTTCAACGCGCCAAATGGAAAATCCCTATGGTGCGTCAAAATGTGAATCACCCGGTATAGGTCCCTCAAATTCATCTGTACACAATATATATAAATATCTTACCGTCAGAACTAGAATTTGGTCATTTCTAGTTTTAACTAGACATTGGAATTAGAAAAATCATGTTTAACCCTTCTAGTACTGATTAGTCAAAAAACTAGAATTGAAAAATGCACTGGATGGTTCTAGTTCTGACCAACACACAAATTCAAATCCTGAAATAAGTTAAAACCAGTTTTGCCTGAAAATTTAGTCAAAACTTTTATCAACTGCAACCAAATCTATAATTAGTCGATTACACCATTTTAGATATTTTCAGCTAACTGTTATTAAGGTTTAGTGGATATCCCACACCACCACCAAAAAAAATCTACGTGTTAAATATATTAAACTTAGGCGTAGAATTGTCTTTATTATTATTATTTTTATTATTATTTTTTTAAAAAATAAAAATGTTGGTACACTCGTTAACTATTTTTGACTATGTACTATTAGTTTAAACTAAAAATTTATTTTCTTGTTTTAACCAGTCAGAACCAGAACCACCCAACACATTTTTTAATTCTAGTTTTGACTAGTCTGTACTAGAAAAGTAAAACATCATTTTACAATTCTGGTTTAGACTAGTCAAAACTAGAAATAACCAAATTCTAGTTTTGACAGTAACATATACCTTTTTTTTCTCACTTTTTCCGGATTTTGGCATTTTTTAGGAGTCTGTGGAGCAATTGTTGTTTTACCTATAGCAATGAAACTTGGGGTACTGCTGGAGGATTTTATGGACTACACATTTATGTTAAAATATTTGAAATTCATTTAATAATTTCTGAGGGAGAAGTTCTCAATGTTTTACAAACCCATGATGTTGTCATCACGATAATTCCTGTAAATTAAAAGACTTTGGCTTGAAATTTTCATGTAGTTTGATACTATTATGGATTGGTTTGGTATTGAATTTGAGTGAAATTGGTCAACTAGTTTCACTTTGGAAAAATACACACTTACTACGGTTGATACGGGGAAGAGATATGTAAATTGGTTTTGTATGAGTAGCAAGTACTACATACCTTCATTGAGGAAGTTTTTATTTTTTCCTATCAGAAGTAAGAACAGTGATAGAAAAGTTACATCTCCAAATTCACCAAATGAGAAAAATATTATCACAGGTAAAACATACTACTTTAATGCCTAAGAGCTGCCTTTAGCTATGAACAAGAAAAAGTAAAGTCACTGTCATCATAGTCAATGATAAATAAAAACTCTGAAATTGAATAACTCCCTATCCCTGCCTTTTTCTAACAAAATCAAAATTTTTCCAAAAATTAAAACGAACGATTTCCAAAAAAGAATAAAGAATTAGGCACTGGTAATTTCAGTTAAAGCTTATGAACATAGAACATTCTTCAGTCAAATGCAAAATACAATGGAAACTGCTTATTGGGGACACTGGATAAAGGAGACAACTACTTAATTAAGACAAATCTGGGATGGCCTAAAATAAATTATGTAAAACTATAGAAAATCAAACTACTTATTGGCAACAATGTATTGGTTTATTGGGACAAAAGACATACATAAACAAGGAAAAATTTTTCTTAAACTGTTATTGAAAGTGATGATAATCTAATTTCAGTTCATTAGGTTAGTCTTTGTAATTGTCTTTGTAATTATTTTTTCTATCTTTCATAATTTTGCGTTGTCTTGAGCCTATTAGTTTCAGTTTAGGTTGTGAAAAAGTATCTCCTACCATCTTCTTCCAATCAAAACCTTAATCATCTTTTGTTCTTTTGTTTCTTTATCATAAATATATTATATAGGTATGTACAATATAATAATTCAATAATTTAACTGTTGTTAATGTGACTACCAGAAGTTTAACAATGAAATTCACCTTTGACTTATATTTTTTGTTCTTTTCACTTGTGTGGCTTGTTTGGTGTAGGTAGATGCTACCTACACGGGGTTCATGGAACCTAAGGAGGAAGACAGTGGTTTACGTGCGGGGCGACCGAATTGTTTCTCGGTACTGGTAGCCAGCCGGTTTAAGTTACCTTACCATACACTAAGCGTACTTCCTAACTGGGGCAATCGTCCAAAAGCGATGCGGTACCATATACGGACCGCAGCACGTATACTGTCAGTGAGTATGTAAATATTACATACTCACTTGCCTCCGTTTACCGCCTCAACGGTAAACACCAAAACGCATCGTCTGTATGAGTGCATACAGACGATGTAATTTGTTTAATGTGCAATGCACAATTAGTATGGGTCGCGGACTTTGGTCTGCGACCCGTCTGTCGACGCAGGGCCGAGCCCTGAAGAGGCAAAGAGGGAAACATCCCCACAACTTGAACTCTCAACATTATTTAATTGGGAAACCACTTATTATTAGAGACAAAAAGGGTACGTCCAATATGTCCCTGATAAGAAGTTTCCACTGTATTTCATGCAGTTATGAAGATTCTGTGTAAGCCTTGTAAAGTTCTTAAATATTATTTTTTGTAACCATTTAAAATATTCTAGGATTTGTATCAAGGTTCATAGATATATTCATTTCTCAGTATTTCACTTTATTTTAGACAAAAAGTAGAGTACTCTTTCTTTTGTTCTCAAATCTTCGATATATTCACTTTTTCTTACTTCATCTTCTATAGGTACTAATACCTTGTTCACCAAGCTTTACTCCTATATGGAAATTAGAAAAAATTTTGTTAATTTAATTCAACCTGGGAATTTCAGAAATATATTTTTATAACAAATATAGAGAATGAAATTAAAGATTTCAACTATTAAACTCATTACTTCATCATTCATACGCAGTTTAGGTCTAACAAAATTTTCTAATAAAACCTTATCCTATCTGTTACTTTTAGCTAGGCAAATTTTTCATCATTCATTGTTATCTCTTACTGTGCTGATGAATAATAGATTGAGATGTTCATATTTCTATTCAACTAATTCTCTCAAACTTAGGACCTATCTAGATCATTTTTTTAATACCCAAAAACGCCTTTCCCATAAATTTCAGAAACATTATTGGTCTAGTTCTTTAGAATGAGGTTACAAACATACCCACATACAATTATGAATATATACAATTATTATTTGTATGTACGTTTGTATGTAAACGCATTCTGAAGAACTAGACTGCGACAATGTTTCTGAAATTTAGATACTAAAGGTTTTTGGGTATGAAAAAATGATCTGGATAGACCTCAAGTTTGAGAAAATTTGTTGAACAGAAATTTGAGTATCTCAATCTATCCATTAGCAGCGAGTGATAACAGTTAGCAATGAAAAATTTGCCCGAAATTAACGTGTTTTTTAGATCTGCAACCTTCCTACCAAAATTTTTTTGTGATTAACACTGAACACAACGAATATAAAATGTCTAGTACACAATCTCGATTTTGAATTTCAATAGTTGGAAAAAAACATCGGCTTCTGAAATAGAATTTTTAGGAACTGAATTTCAAATTTAAAATGTAGTTTTTTACTTTTTAGTGTAGAGTAGTTATCCACTATGGTACTCAAAGTAGCAAAGCTCGGTGAACAGATACTACTATAATACGTAGAAAAATTTCCACCCGAGTCAACTTTTCATCTCATTTTGTAAACCTAACTAAAGCTAATTTCAACAAAAACGTTAAAAAGACAAAGAAATATCAAAACATGAATTAAAAATTCGAAAATTCAACTTTTTTTCTCTTCCCAATTTTTATACTATTTATCCTCTGAAAAAATTTGTGAACCTCAGATCGTTGTATTTATGTTCAGGTCGGAAAAAAAATTAAGAACTAGCTTAAGATCACAAGAGTAGTAAAAAACCAGAACCCTTTCCAACTTTCATATGAATAAAGTTGTGGCAAGGATTTTTGTAATTAAGTATCAGCAAAGGCGTAGGTCATCTGCAATAGATGATATAATTTCTTCAAAAATTTAAAAAAAAAGTATTTTTGCAACATCTGCTTATAAACTCCATTTTTATACTCACCCTTATGGTGTATAAAGCAAGCAATTTTAAAACCATTTAGGACCTATGTAAAAAATACTTGACTTTGCTTTATACACCGCCTTAGATGCATGCTTCATTTTATACAAAGGCCTTAATCTGCACCCAGCCGCCTACACAGTTATTTTTCTTTTTTTTTTCTTTTTTTCTTAAAAGTGTTCCAATACAGGGATTTGAACCTCTGACTTCAAAATTGACAGGTCAGCGCTGTAGCCACTATGCCACAAGATTTTGTTGAAAAACTGGCGATAGTTTGCGCTTATATGTTCCCCATTTGCAAAAATATTCTTTTTTTTCTTTTTTTTTTTAAGTGTGCAAAAATAGTGTGACACACGTGTATATAGTAGGTGATGTGATAGTTTTCAGAGTAAGAATTTAGTATCAATTATTGCATCGAATAATTTCCATTATCTACTTATGTTTGTTTTCATGTATTGACTGAAAGATTGAAGAATTTTTGAATTGTACCACTGATTTAATAGTAACATTACAAATGCCAAAATTTCAACTCAACTCGAATTTCAAAGAACTGATTTAGGTTTTCAATGTTTTGACAATCTGCGGAAAATTCAGAAAATTTTTACTTAACAGAAGGAGAAGTTTTTAAAACGTAAAGTTTATAGTTTACTTTTTTAAGAGCAACAATGAACTATAGAACCAGAGGAGTGAAGCTCCATTTGAATGATCATTCGTTTAAATTAAAATCAGAAAATAGTTATTTGTGATACAAGTGCAAAAAGTAGGCGATTTTGACACAAGTATCAACCATCTACTTTGTACCTGTGTCGCACACTATTTTTTGCAACAACCGCCTCACTGTCCCTAAAAAATGGTGACGAATTTTTTCTTTTCACATATAAATAATGATTAATAATTTTATTTTTTTTTAACCGAAAAATTTTTCTTTGAATTTTTCGCAGTTTGCTTGTTTTTAGAATGTTTTTAAAAAATACAGAATTTGGTTCCTAGCGAGAAATAATAAGAACTGAGAAAGTAGCCAACCCATGCCAGAAATTAATCAACCCGTGTGAGAAATTCATAGAAATGTCCGAGAAATTCAATTTGCAAGTGCGCATGTGCAGAAGATAATTTTTTAACTCGGTATTGAAATTTGCTACGTTTTGTTTCATCAAGGCGCAAAAAAATGTATTTTTGTGAATGGTGTTGGAAAGAAATGTTTTTGTCTCACATCTAGCATACCTACTACCTCTGTCTTTACAAGTTGTAAATTCTTTGGCTAATGCGCGCAGCTACACGAACCTCATAATTTTGCATCATCATTTTATTATCTATGTGGTATGTATTTACGTGCATTTCAAACGGAGGCAATTAAACAGTCGTCGGCTGACCAGACCACAGCGTTGACGAAGAATGATTCTTTGATAATTATGTTGACTATTCGTAAAAATTTTTTTTTTTTTACTTCATTTTCATTCATACATTCATTCATTTTTATTTTTTATTTTTTTAATTAACAAACTCGGATAAGTCTACAGTTCAGTTTTAAGTGTGCGTATATGGCCACAGGCAGAAAATTTCGATCGAAGGACGCGAACGCGCTCAGAAAATCGGATTTGAACATGAAGAAAGATACAGACGGTATTTCTAAACAAGGGGACGAATCCATCGTTCTGTGACTTGTAATTACTCGATACGTGACCAGAGCTAATTAAAAGGTATCGCGTAATCCAGAGCTATGCCACTAGCCAGAAGCCAATAAGACACATTTGACATTAGTGTTTTACATAGGCACATTATAATGTAGTATTTTAAAATGAGAAATACTGAAACATCGTATGTAGTTTAACATTAATTTGTACAATGGTGGAGGTTAATCAAAGGCAGGCTCTGTTTGAAGAAAATTGAAACATTTGAACTCCTCCCCCCATAATACTCAAATTACCAAAACTAGGTTCGAAACGGTGCCTGGAACCATATACTGGTAGGTTCGAGATAAACAATATCCACAATAAAGTGTAAGTCTGACTATATGTCAAAGCTGTACATGGCATCTTCCAGGAAATTGAAATGCATAAGATGTTTTCAAACTATCAGCCTCAAATTCATTATCAAACACGAAATTACAAGTAGCTTGAATATAAATTGAATTTTGGAAAAATTGAAAATAATTATTTTTGATACTTCATTACGACATGTACTGAGGTTGAGTAAAATTTCATTAACGAGGAGAAAGGGTATGAGATGATGAAAGATGACTCCGAAACAACAACTTTAGTACTTCAAGCGTCTTTCACGAAAAAAAAAAAAAGAAAAAGAAAAGAAACCATCACATTAGCAATATCGAAGAAAAGAAATTTAGCATTTAATTGAGACTTAAAATGTTTTATTCATTTATTTTTCTTAACTACAGAAAAATCGCATAATGACTTATAATTAGCCATCAAAGTTTAAGGAATGGTAACACGATAATGAGTCACAAAATTAAAAATTTTACATCAAGTTTTTTTCGTGATTACAAACATTTTTCTCGAGATAAAAGCTGACGGTCTTGCGTATAGGAAATGAAACATGGTACATTACTCATGTTTCTACAACTCACCTACAATATTGAAGCGAACATACTACATAAGAATTTCGTGAAATAATAGTTCAAACAAGGTTCACAACAGCTGAAGTCATATGACAATATGGGCTATACATTCAAAGGACAAATTATGTTGATAGTTTTCAGTTCAATTACGAAGCCCAACTTTTGGGAAGCGGAAAAACTCAAAAAACTCAAACCTAAAAATGAACAACTAAAAAAATATTCTGATGAGAAAAAAATAATAAAGAAGTTGAGACATATAGGGCATACGATATAAACATGAACACATCTTGGAAGAGCAATTTTTATCGGAACTTGCTTATCCAGTCAGGTAAAGAAATTCGGAATTTTTTGAGAAGAAAAAAAGTTTTTTCGACTTATATTCTGGAAAATTGAGCAGCCTCTTCAGATAAGTAGTACGTTTTATACTCAATCGAATTAATTAATAAAAAAAAAAGTGCTTAATCTTTCACACTTTTTCCACATCGAAAGACCTAATAGGTATACTTTTCAAACAACTAATTTTAGGGCGACATTGAAAATGAAAATAACTGCTCTTAATAATCAAAAAATCAGTAATAATCGATAATGATTCAAATTCGATAACGACTAACAACAAAATCGGGGAGTAATATAAGCCTAAATCTCGGTTCCGTTTTTTGCTGGTGTAGCAGCCTCATCTCAATGAGCACCAAGAACTCCCACAACCAGCACTGACTATTGAGTATTTTTTGTTCGTGGTAGAAAAATGTTTTCATCGAGTCAAAAAGAATGAAGATGAGTAATCTCAACAGAAACACCTTTAAAATCATCAAAGAAGTCTAGTTTGCATAATAATTAGGTTCTTAACATTATAAGCGATTTTAAAATAGTTAATGTCGAAAAAGCTAAACTTAAAAAATAGCAGACTGTTTAGGCTTTGAAATGGGAGACCATTTATCACCGAAAAATTTGAACAATAACCCCGTTGCTTTCGCATACATCAATCAACTTCTCGACCTAGACAATATAGCTCGATAACTGAGTAAATTAATCAACTTCAGCAATAAAAAAATAAAAATAAAAAAACCTCAAATAATGCGTTTGAACAGGAAACTGTTACAAGCCCCTCTTTTTTTTTGCAGAGAGAGCGTATGGTTTTGAAGGTTACGCTCAGGTTAAACTTTGGATTTTATTTTTATTTCATTTATTAAAAAATAATTTTCGATCGTTATCGAAATTTTTGGTTTTAGCCGATTTTTTCTGGTTGAAAACTACCTAATTTCAATCTCCAGCCTACGAAACCCGAATCTTGGGTCAACCCACAAACGCCATATTTCCATTCTTTTTGAATTTACAAAATTCAAACCGAACAAAAAATTACAAGAAAAATTGGCTAAAATTTATAGATTTTACGCAGTTTTATAATTTGAACGCACAATAAATTTACAATATCACCGCGTGCAGAGGAAGGTCATGGCCTTCTGGCACATTTCGGGTAAAAAGAAAAAAATTAAATGAAGCACGTGCCATTTGCGAAAAAAAACGAAGACGTAATTAATTTGGATGGTGGTGCACCAAAGTTTGAAATAAACAAAATAGAGAAAAAGAGCAACAAAAAAAAAAACACTTAAATTCCATTCTCATTTTGCGGAAGCCAACTTTTTATAAATACGAAAGGTAATGGAGGTCATTTTTGTTCTAAGATGATAAAAAAGTACGCAAGCCAAATTCATAACTAGGAACAATACCCTAAAAAGTTGAAGAAACTCACAAAATTCCCATTTGACATCCTATAGAAACACGTATGTATTCGAAGTGCGTCAAAAAAATTGGGAGACTATGTTTTGAAAAAAAAAATTATACGCAACTTTCACAAGGTTCAGATAATCAGTCCTTTTCTCCTTGAATAATTTATTTAAACAAAGGGTTTAGCAAGAAATACGATGACCTTTTGCCAACTAACAGAACTCGTTTAATTAAGCAAATGCGGAGAAAATTAAACTTATTAATGCTGAGCAGGACCTCAGACATCTTCACATAATTAACTAAACATTCACTTTCGTAGACATAAAATTGTCTATCAACTGAAAAATATGATAAACCAAATTTTTCCATAGATAATTAAACATGCTTACAGAGGTTACTCTAGGCACTCAGCAGTCCTTAGCCTTTTCCAGCTTCTAATTGGAGATAGTTTTTAAAAGCAATTGTTTTGAAAATAAATTCAATCCAACAAGCACTTTCAGTTTTCTCCAATTTATGGTTTCGTTATAAGCATCATATTTTAATTATACGGGACAATAAGTACTTACAGCATAATTGCAGTCGTGGTCACTGGACAAATTTCCCTTCATTTACATTTGTATTTAATCAGATACTTTTTGCGGCAGGTAAAGACAGGACCTTAATATTAATACTAGTTCCAATTATACCGTTCAAGAATGTACTAAACATAATATTGCATCGTTTGATACTGAACATAGATACCTATTACATGAATTCGCGAGTCAATCAAACTAGTTTGGGAAAATCTGCGTTTCTTCGCACTCAACTTGGAAATGAAATAACAGTTTTTCAAAAACTTAGTAACTCCAAACATGCCATAATTTAATCGAATTACTAATAGAAACTGCTTTAGAAAAGGAAAAATTTTGAAATTCAACTGAAGGGATCACGAAGAAATAGAGGCCGACTAAAGTACAACCGAATACCGAACAAGTCAGGAGCAAATCGTAAATCTTTATCAACCAGAGGAAAATGAGAAAGAAAATTAGCTACAATTAATCACTATATTTTTCATAGATGTTTTCACAATTTGTTTGGTTCTACTTCTCACATAATGAGATCAAATGAGCGACTGAAATCCCGAAATACAATCTATGGAAATTAGATGAAATAAAAAGAAGGGAGAAAAAAAGTAACGGAAACACATAATATTACGTATGAACCCATAGAAAAAACTTTACCAAGAAGATCATGAATGAGAGAGACTAAAAACAACAGGCTGGGTCTTGCTCCAAGCTACATTTAATCAAGTTACACGACTAAATGATTCGTTGAATTCCAGTGCCTCCAGGTTACAGACTGCAACACTTCAAACATAAATTTTCATAATAAGAACCGGCTATAGATTCATGTTTAATAATACGGTACAGGTGATAGCGAAAGAATAAAAATGCAAATTACTATCAAGTGTTTTTCTACCCAGCTTCATTAATGTGCGTTCAACTTCACAACAATCACAAAAATCGGAAACCGTAAAGAAGTAATAGTGAACAAGAAAAAAAATTAATGCGTCATATAGTTTCCAAAATTAGTGATAGCGCACTCGACTTGAAGAGTCGATGATAGGTTAAACGTGGATAAATGAATATGGGCTCTCTAAACAGATCAAATAAATACTCGCAAATAAAATAGCCTCAAATACGACAATAGATACATACGCTCGTTCAAGTTTTTTCATTTTCGAGTGTTTACATAAAGTTATTTATATAATTTTTATAAATCGTTCAGGAAATTATAATGGCAGGTTCGTCATAAATTTAAGTACAACGTAAGCATGAATTATTGCTGATGGAATATTTCGCCAGCAAAGAAGTACTTTATTGACTATGTTGGTTGTTAAAACCAGAGCATGAAAACGATTATAATTCCACTGCAATCAATAAAAATTATGAAATCACACTGGCCATCAATAGTTATGGATTCATGATACTCACGTGTACGTATTCATTTTATTAAATATTTATTAAGCTCGCTTAGGTCGTTAATTTAGTAACTTTTCGTTATTTTCTATCATTTATTTCAAAAACTAATGGTGGCTGAAAAAATTTTCAGCGAAGAGCCCCTCTACTTTTTAATGACAAATTCATTCCCACTATCAGATTTCACCTAGAGCGAATTAATCACGAGGTAACGGCGAGAGAAAATACAAGAACAAAACTGGGCGCTCCGCCAATTACTCTATATACACACACACACACATACAGAAACACACACAAAATGCTTTCTGCATAATATTTCACCACCTATTGGATATTGAATGTAACAAGCCTATGTATATGATTTTGGTCATCTAGGATTTATAACTGAAGCAGGTGGAGAGGGGGAATAGCCCCCTGCTCCCACGCCAGTAATTTCATAAAATGGGATTGAAAAACTGCTTTTGTTTTGAGACACATTCTGGAAATTGACATCCATGATTCCATCCACCGAATAAATTCCCAACACGCAACTGATGAAGATCTCATATTAACAAACTCGTACTTCGATCCACTCTGATTTGAATCTACACAAAACAACCAAACTGTAAAAGCAAGTCTAATTTATGCACAACATCAAAACCTGAAACTACGTTTCGATAAAATGGGAATTGGTTATTGGTAAGTGCAGGCGCCATGATATAAAGAAAAGACTCTACAAGAGTCGACAAAGTCGACATTATATTTCAGAACATAAAATCTTTTCATCACAAACAAATTGTACACTGACCTGTTACAAAATTAGTAAATAAAAGAAACAGGAATACTATATTGTTAACATAGTGTCGCATCGCACATAGGTAAAGCATACAATAACACAAGAATAACAACAACCATTGTCCACTGTGAACCTCATAAAGTGCTGTACAGACCTAAATGAATATAGGTAGTTAGGCACCATATTGGAATAAATATTCCAGAGCAACTGGTATACGTACGGAAAATAGAGGATGAAAAAAAAATTAACGAAGTTGAAAAAATAGAAAAATAAAGGGGAAAGAAGAAATGTACAATGAAACAAATGTTTTATGAATGAAAGACATAATTTAAAAAATTCATGAAATACACACCGGAAACAGACGAATCATAGAGAACACAGACAATCGAAGCACAACTTTGAATGCAACTTACCGCGTTTCCAGACAAAGCTTTCTTGAAGACATATAAGTAATTAAGTATCGGATAAATTAATATAGAACGAAAAAAAAAGGGGGAATTGTCGATGAATGTAAAGCACATTTTCTTTTCATTTTAAATACGCTGCTGCTTATAAACGTCACGATGATTTTAAATAATACATGTTTCATTTACAACCACCGAACAACTTAACTGTAATGATTATTATTTATTAGAAAAATGCCACGAGACTGTTGAGAAAAAACATGGCCTTCACAAGGTGTTGAAAAGTTAATTTTTTTAGAAGGGACAAAAGACGGCGCAATGAGCCGTCCACACGCACAAACTTCACATAAGCTTACTTGTGTGGCATTGTTTGCACAGTAAGACGGAATACTTGACATCGTCCACATCACACAAGTAACCTTATGCAAATTTCAGTACCAATGATTTTGTGTAAACTTCGCCATCTAAAAAAGATATGGCTTGAACTCTGTCCACAAGTGCAACCCTTACCTTGGAAAATCTTTAACACTGCAAAGTCTAAACAAGCCGTACTTTTGAGACTGTACGTGCCACCATTTTGCTGTCCAAACGCACAAGCTTACTAGTACAAACCTATTTGCACAGGTAAGCTTGAGCGTTTCAACAGCCTAATTAAGTTCATATATATATGGAAAGCATAAATAAAAAAATCTATTTTCAAATTCATAAAACGCGATAAATTTATGCGACTTTCGTAAAACGGACGGTCGGCAAGCTGGTTTGAGTGAAAATTCTCTACAGCGTGACGCCATTATCTTAAAAAAAGAATTTTGAATTAATTTTTTACTTTTCAACTTTTCCAATACTGTTTTAATTTTCCGTAACGGTCACAATTTCATAAAAAAACGTTTTTAAAAAATTAAGGGTGGCCCGGTTACCTTCCATAAACGAAGCAAATTTATTTTAATGAAATCATGCAAATTCATTCAAGAACTGGGAAACTATTTCATTTCAATGAGTCATTTTTCTCTTCCATGTAACACTAGGTGGAGAAAGGTTAATTTCAGCCAAATTTTCATTCCCATTTACACACTCGTACAGCATGATGAGTAAAAAGCATGCATTAAAATGAATTTATTGTTTGAAAACACAAATTAAACCCTGATAAGTTACCTGAGCACCGAGAACTATGAACATTAATGAATCAAAATTCATTTTTTCGAAAGAGGAGAAACAAAAATTAAAAATCTGGAGAGAAGTCATAAAAAATAATTTAACAACTGGTTTTCTCTGCGTTAAATTTCAATACAGGCTTGTTTTCACGCAACAGCAATAATATTTCGTATCGCGGGTTAAATATTGTAAAATGAAGAATTATAAACTCATTTTTCATTTTTGAATGATCTCAAACGTCTCATTTCCATTAACATGATAGAATAAATGATTTTTCTCAACTTATACATCAAAAAGAGGTCATTATTGAATCAATTTTGGTTAGAAAAGTTAAAGTTTTCCAAATTAATTCGGAACAGCTGAAAATAAATTTCATTCTTTCAACAGTGTAAAAATGAGTTTTTTCTCAATTATTTTTTATTTCTTCACTCAACAAAATTTCACTCGTCTACTAGTGGAGAAATAAGTCTTTTCTTGACTATTTTTTGTCTGTTTTTTCACAGAAATTGTGAAGAAATTGAGTTTCTTCTTATTAGAATTTTTTTTTTCATTTCTTTACGCGCCGTTTACACATACACAAGTGTGCAATGTCAGCATGAACAGGGGCTATTTTACACAGTGATCCCCATAAACAAAATATTTCACCTCTTCGTAATTATTTAATTATTTAATAAAATACTGTAAAAAGGAATCAACATATTTAATCGAATATATAATAATCTCTATTTGAGGGATTTGTTAAAAAAAATATTATATTCTAGTTAGCTACTTATGATAATTGACTTGTTTCGATTACAGTACTCGCCTGCGGCTCGTACTGTAACTACGCAACTCAATGGCGATCACTCGTTTCACTAACTAGTTGAGTAAAATATTATTCCAAATTTTCTATGTTTTTGAAAACATTACAAACACTAACGAAAAACCTACTGCAAAATTCTAAATTCAACTTTTTGAAGAATATGTTCTTTAAACGAGTTTTTCATTTTTCTTTCACGACTCATTTGAAAAAAGAACTAAATAGTGAAAATATTGCGCATGGGCTTTCATTCACACTAATGCACTGCATCTTCAACTCTAACGATAGACCATACATGAATTTTTTTTCATGTCAAATCAAGTTGGTCATTCTTGTTTGGATTCGTAGAGGTATTTTGTCTTTGAGCTTTTATTCGGATCGATGCCTTACCCTGTTAATGGAGTAAATAAGACCATTCTATTAATAACGCTTTTTCTTAATCGTGATCGATTGCAATAATAAAAAAAAACGCTAGCACAGAAATTCTTTGCTAGAAAACCCAGTTTGCTGGATATTTATATTAGTGATCGACATATTGATATTTCATTGCTAGTTATAGAGGTTGTAGATGGATGTTCACAATTATTGTACAAAATAATAAAGATGTTCACAAATTTACATCTCAGAAGTGTGTACGTGAAGATCATACATGTAAAAGTATAGAGTATGAATGTATGAAGGGTACCAAGTTGTATGGAGACAAATGAATGAGCAGCAAAACAGGTAACAGTGTAGCTGGGAGTATAAATGTGAAAAAGATACAATATATTTAATGTCCAGTGTTCGCAGGAATGTGAAGGGAAGAGGACTGGTGGTCCCAACAACCCCCTACAATACTTTGAATCAAGCACAATTCCCAAGAGATAAAGGTTACTGGCATTATATATTACATTTTATGATTTCAAAAAAAAAGGTGGTAACATTGTTACAGAAAAATAAATAATTAAAAGTGAATAAGCGCAAAATTGATTAAACTTGAAAAATATAAAGGGTAAAAAAAATCGTAGGAGTACATGAAATGGTAACTAAATGGATAAAATATTGATAATTACGATAAATACATTTACTATTTACAATTATCTTTGCATGCACGTGATAAATTATTAATTATACATGTATTTTATGGTTCAGATCAGTGAAATGAACAGAGAAACGAGATCAATGAATGTCAGGTAAACATATAGTATTGTAATAATAAAATGATTAAAAAAAATATATTAAGGAAATTAAATTTATTATTTCAAGTGGTGAATCGAGTTTTGGATTTGACGGAATTGATTATGGATCAAGATATGGAGATTCAAGGAGTTAGTTAGTTAATAAAATGTGCTGTTTCCTGAATAAAGCTTTGATAAGTAAATCAAGTAATTGATCATCTGTAGCTACTTGTTCAAATTTAAAGATTTTATTCTGATGTCCTTGGGCTAATCTGTAGCACTTAATCATTAATGCAATGCACAAAGACATTTTTGACCACCTCAAGAGATGATATGGATAACAGAAATGTTATCTCCAAAAACACAGACTGGAGTATCAATTAAGAAAAATTCACGATTAAGCAGCCATGCTACTTCAATGTCCTCAAAGGTATCGTGTAACGCAATTAATTCTATTGAAGTGGATGATGACGTATGCATATTTTGTCTATGAACACCCCAATTGACAAAATCATCATACATCTTAATAAGATATCCAGTTATCAACTTGCCTTTTTCTAATTCTGATATGTTTATGTAGGCAGAAATACTATTAGAATTTGAATGAAAGATGAGAGCTATGTCAATAGTTGAATTCAAGTACTTAATGATTTGGTGCACATGATTTTTTTTGACATTATCTGAGCATTTATGGAATTGAGAAAGGTAATTCACAGAAAATGCAGTCTGGCCTAAGGCCTATAGCAAAATATAGTAGTGCATTTATCATAGATCTATATTCTTTATCATCTATGTCATTTGGTTTACTCAGTTTCAGGCTCGTCTCTATAGGCAATTTGGATAGATTGGAATCACAGAGTTGAAATTTCTGGAGAATCTTTTCAATTTGCTGTTCTTGAGTAAGCTTTATTATCTATGATTCCCTGTTACGATCAATTTCAAATCCTACAACTTTCTTGTAAATTGAATCTCAAAGTGATCTGTGATTTCCTTAATCCAATCAGGATGATTTGTTTTAAGGAGTATGTCATTGACATAAATTATCATAAAGGCTATTCCATCTAAATCACCTTTACAAATGTACACACATCTTTTGATTTTCAATTTTGTAAAATTGGAGTTTGAAAGGTGAGAATCTAATAATTCAATCCAATTTTTACTTAAGGTTTTCAAACCATACATAGATTTTTCTAATTTCAGTAATTTTGATTTACTGATGTTGCAACTGAGAGGAATATGGAGGTAGATATCATTCTTGATTTGAGAACCATGATATTAGTTGGTGTTACATTTCTATACCTAGCATTGAGTATTTTGAATATCTCAGAAACAACAGTGCAATTCTTTACATGATTAAGTATATATATGTCTAATCTTTCAAAAATATGAGTTTTGGCTCATTTCTGGGTTTGGAAAAATTTAATCCGTCCAGCTTCTAAACATTCTTCATCAGAAGTAAGATGATAATTTTCCTCTTTGATACCAGAAAAAAAAAGTGATGTGACAACCTTCATCTATCAATGGGCTAACTATAGTTGGTTACCATCTTTCATAGCCATTTCCACAGAAAATGTTCAAAACATGATCATTAGATTCAGTAGCCGCAATAAATGGAGTGACTAAATAGAAATAGTAATAATAAAACAATACTCAACGGACACAATCCCTCAAATGCCTCAAGACTGGGAGTGCCATGCCTGTGATAACCAAATCTATATGTTTAACAAATGAATATTGTTTTGTCCTATGTGATTTACGAGTAAAGAAATAAAAAAAGAAAATAAAGGCCCATGTAGGGCATGTAAGATCACATGTTATAGATGAAATTGGATACATCCCTTTAAAAAAAAGGATAACAAGACAAAATAATAACCCATATGAATTCAAAAGAATTTTCAATAATAATTGAACAAAAATATACAAACTGTATAAAAATACCGAAGGAAAAATTTAATAATTTATTGGGAAAAACAGGGGAAATTATATTCGAATTCGCTACACCTGAAAACCCTAAATTTAAAATTAAAAAATATTTTAGAGAGGATATAATTTTGTTTTTCAAAAAAAATTTATTTAAAAAATCCAATCAAAATAAAATAAAAATTCAAATAAAAAAATTTCGAATAAATAAAATAATTAAAAAAGAATAATAAAATTCAAAATTTTGTGTGAAAATAATTTAGAAAAAAAAAAACAAAAGAACAAAATAAATTCTAGTAAAGTCTTTTTTAGATTAAGCTAAATCACATGAAATAAATCTAACAATGTTCGGTGACCAATTTGTGCAAAATTAAAAAAACTGGAAGTTCAGGCAAAATGGTGATTTAAATGTGAAAACCACACCGAGTCTGATGTAAATTTTATGAATAGAAATGTAAGGCTAATGCACTGAACAATAAACAAATTTGTACTAGTCAGAATGAAAGAACAAAATGACCGTGCTTACGTACAATAAAAATACACTCTCAGATAAAAGTGTTTGCAAAAATGTGCAAGTAACTTGATGAAAATTGTCAGTTTTTGAAAAATTTTGTGGCCAAAAATATCCAAAAATTACAAGAATTTTGGGAATACATACAAAATTATGATACGATAAATAATAATATGCACAAAAATAAAATATGTTACGAATGAGTTTTTCAATACCTTGGGTCAGCAAAATTAACTTTTTTCTCCAAGTAAGATCTTTGAATACAATGACCAAGTTGAAGTTGAATTTGACAATTTTCCATGAGATAAACCAGCTTATGACGATCTGGGTTACAACTTTGATGGGTTTCTAGATATAGAGTTCATTACTTCGATTGTGTGATGACAAACTTTGTTGTAATATGAGTTGACTTTGAGTCAAATTATTTTACCAAAAGATGATTTGAGTTGATTTTGACAAATCAGAACCAATCTGATGGTATAAGTTTCAAATAGCAGTGTAGATTTCTATTCAAATTGCATTAGCTCAAGACCATATTTCATCAATCTATGACTTCGACGAATTAGTTCCACGCAAATAGGGAGGTAACTAATGACTTTACAGACTTTCAGGCAAGCAATCGACAACAGCTTTGGGAATCTGTAAACTTGGCTCGACCTTGTACACAATCAGGGCAAAAGTCCTTTCAGTGGTTTCAGGACAGTTACCCAAATACAATTTCCCAACAACCTATTTTCCCCAAAAGATATTCTCCCAAAACTTTTTTCCCTAAATCCATTTACCCGACACCCAATTTCCTAAAGCCATTTCCCTAAATTTTTTTACATAAAATAATTGTCGGGCTTTGAATTGTAGGGTAAATGGGTGTTGGGGAAATGGCTTCAGAAAGTTATTTCTGAACTATTTATTTTTAAGTATAGTTTGTGTGCTGAAAAAAATGAATAGTAATTTTTACTATTTTTTAAAGGAAAACTGGGACAATTCATGAATTATTGTAAACATTCTTAGTGTTTGTAGTACTTATTGTTTTTGTGGTAATTTCTACTATAAATCTTAAACTGTCCCATTTTTCTCATTCTAAGAGCCTTGGCTCACACTATACTGTTATCCTAAAAAATGCAAATAAAACTGATAATGCTCTCCAAAAACTACCAGACACCCACTTACCCAACAAGAAATTTCCCAAAATTTGTTTTAACTGAAAAAACTGTTGGCCCTTGTACTGTTAGGTAAATAGGTGTTGGAGAAATGAATTCAGGTAAAAAAACTTCAGAAAAATGTCTTGGGGAAATGGTTTGTCAGGGAAACAGATTTGGAGAAATGACCCAGAATCCCTTTCAGCAAATGATGAAATTGTTACAGTTTTAGCAAATTATTAAGTTTTTAACTAAATGAGTTTGGCTTGAAAGTTTACGCATGATACAAGTTGATACAAAGTTACATAACTTCAAAAAAGTACGAAGAAACTTCACAAAAAGTTATTCAAAACACTTAAACTGTGTTTTATGAAAACTTTAACTTTAAAAAAATGTTAATTGAAAATGTGTTTTATATATTTCAGGTTTGAAAATTCACCAAGCGATGCCACCATATAAGGGTTGTAGATCGGATGTTCACGATTATTGCACAAAATAATACAGATGTTCACAAAGTTTCATCTTAGAAATGTGTAATTGAAGAAGATAATACACATAAAGTACCGAGTATGAATGTATGAAAAGAACGAGTTTATAAGGAGATGAACGAATGAGCAGTGAAACAGGTAACAGTATAGCCACGAATATAAATGTGAAAAAGATATAATATATGTAATGTCGAGTGTTTGGAGGACTGTGAGGGGAAGAGGATTGGTGGTCTCAACACTAGCTTCAGGTTATGAAATTACAAAAAACTATCGACAATTATTCACATATTGAACAAAAATATCAATGTATCAATGTTTCATCACTAAAAACCTTTTTTCCAGAGATTTTTTGTTTCCAGTTTTATCGAGAACTACTAAACTGATGAGCACCAAACTTCTTTCAGACCTTCTCTCACACAATGCATATCTTTTGTAAAAATGTCAGCTCTATCTGTTTGGTAGTTTTCTCAAAACAATGAACACAGAATTTTTTCTAGAAATTTGTTTTCTTCAGTTTTCTCAGAAACTAATAAATTAATAGGCACCAAACTTCCAAGAAACTTACAGCAACATAAGGAAAGTCTATCGTAAAAATTTCAGCCCGATCCGTTTTGTTATTTACTCAGAATCTTGGAAAAATGACTCCCAGAATTTTTTGCTTTCCAGTTTTCTCAAAAACTAATTAAATGATAGGCAAAAAACTTCTTTCAGACCTGCTCCAATAATATGAGAACTATCTCTCGTAAAAATTTCAGCCCTATCCACCCATGTTTTCTCAGAACTGTGAACACATAATTTTAGATGATACATACATATATATACATATAAAATTAGACCAAAATGAAAAATTGATACCAGTTTTTTTTCATGAAACGGATAATTTTCATCATCCTCATCCATAGTCCTTCCATGAGGTCAATTTTAACACCCCGTTTGCAAGAAAACTGAGTACTAATCTGAGGTACTACAAAATGTATTTGAAATTATACGGTCATTTATCATCGATTTATGATTTGCATTTACATTAATGGCATAAACGCATAACTCTTTAAATTACAAAGGTAGTCCGCCTAAAAAAAAAAATACGATTTTTCTTGATTATGTGGTTGTATATGGAATGTTTTTGAACAGAAGGTAAATTAAATTCGACACAGGTAGCAACACATTGTACTAATTTACTTTCATTAGGGAAATTTTTGAACTTTTTATACGACTCTGCTCAATAAGTTAAATATATTTCACGAGGCTTCAAAACTATGTCGTAAAAAGTTGAACAAAGTTTGTTAGCGCGCCAAATACTTCACCTAATTTTCAGAATACAAAATATCATTTGAACTATTTTTGTTTGCGGTTTTGCGAAATAATAATTCACATTTTACACCGCACAATATTCTAATATTCTTGTTTTACTATCTACGACATTTATGTACACAAGCATGCCATTAAATACCACGTGGTGTCTAAGTGGCGACCTACACAGTGCACAAGAGAATAAACAAAGTAGATTTGGGGGATTTTTCTAACAAGGAATAGTAAATTTTAAATAAAAACGCATCACACAAGCAAACAACTATTTCCATTTTTTGAAATGATCGTCAATCGAATGTATTATTGGTCATAGTTCAATCTCTCGACAAAAATAACGAATCAGTCCGTAGTTGTTTTTTTCAGAAGTCTTTCAAAACGTCAAAAAAATTTGCAATAGTAAAATACAATGATTTCATTAGATATTCGTGAATACTTAGGCCCGGTTGTACAAACTTTAAACTGGACGATAAACCGAAGATTAACTAATTAGACACATGGCAAAATAAAGTTAAACTCAACTCATTTACAGTTTGTCTGTTTCGTACAACCAGCACCTGTGCCAGAACTTAATATTATAATTTTTGAATTGTTCAAAATTTTCAAGCAGAGAAGCAATGCTTGAAATTAAACAACACCAACGTACCTGATATTTGTGCGAAATCGATTTCGATTATTGATAAAAAGTAAATTCGTAATAGTATATTAAAACATTACACCAAATGATGCGCTGAATTCAACAGTAAATATACAAATAATGTATGTTTACAATTTTTTGAAATGTTCTTTAAGCAGATTTGTTACTTCGTTCGTTTATTTACAGCAAAAAAAAAGAAAAAAAAAAGAAAAAAAAAGAAAAAAAAAGAAAAAAAAGAAAAAAAAGAAAAAAAGAAAAAGAAAAAAGTAATCGATTGTTAATTTTCATTCACGTATCGTTCGAACGAAATAAAAAAAAAATGTTTCCAACTAACTCAACTTAACTTGGATTTGAAATTGAATTTTCGAATCTTGTTGGAAACACTCAATGAGTCAATGAGTCAGTGAAAATAATTCATGATTACTGATTTCCGAAGCTTCACATAGGGCTGTTAAAACAAAAATCCAGCTTTCAACAAAATCTCAAAAGAAACCAGTAAAACAGCGAATGTTAGTAATTGAGAATTTTCGAATCGTCGCAAAGGTTACAATTACCACCAGAGATGAGTCCGTGACAAGGGTTCACGAAACTTGATCAAGAAAATTTTATCAAAAATTCACAACACTGCGGGTGAAAAACATGCTAAAATTTAAAGTAGGAAGGAATAAAGAGTTCTGATACTCTTCAAAAATTTTATATTTGAACTTCTAACCAGCGAATGTCTAAAGAACTATTCTACGGGTTTATTCCATAAGTTCCACGAATAAATTATAAATTCATAACGAGGCCTCTTTTTTCTGAATAATTGACGAGTGAAAAAAAAAATGAGTTTTTATAGAAATTAAACACTCAAAATTTTGCCTTCTTTCTCTCTTACACAATCAATATAGTATTGTCGAAGTTAAACGAAGTACAAGGGTAGCAAAGGATGGACATGCAACAGAAATTCGATCAGAAAAATCGTAATACACAGAATTTAGAAGGAAAAAATGAATAAATAGATCTAAAATAAATATGTTTTGGCAATATATCAACACTGAAGAAGCTAATGAACCAAAAATAATAGCCGGTAAAAAAAAAGTCTGAATTCTCAAATCTCTCACTGAGATACTTTGCTAGTACAACCGACATTTATACATTTTCGCAAAACCAGCTGCATTCAATTACAGGTAAAAAACCGGAAGATGTCAAGACAAGCAGTATGAAATCAGAAATTACTGCACAAAACTTGCTACAAAACTAGTTCAAATCGAATTACCTTTCAAAAAAAAAAAAAAAAAAAAAAAAAAAAAAAGTCCAAACTTCTATATGACTGTAATATTACACAGTAAATACTAGTGTCATGCATACAAATACCCACTAGTGTGCGAAGACCTGCGAAGTCATGATCCTGAGAAAGTGGTTTTAAACTTTTTTACCCTTACAATTTTTTCCCATCCAAATTTTTAACCTTCGGCCTTCCTCAATATTTAGGCCCCTTAACGTTTGCCCTGGCATAATTAATGTTTTTTTTCTTTTATTTTTGGTCCTTTTGATGTCAGACAGCATGTTACACCTAGATAATTATTCAGATAATTATTACCTAATATGTAATGAAATGAAGTCTAAATTCAATAAACTAATAAACTTTATCATTTATTATGAAAAAAAAAAAAAGTCATCATGACTGCCAAGCACCCACAGGCACCCAAGTGCGTATGCCTATGCCAACACCAAAACAACAAAAAAATTTTGAATCACACAACTACAGTGAAAAAAAATAGTCACCGACATTCTCAAAATTTAGATTTGCTGAGCTATTACGAACATAAGAGAAAACTTTAACAAATAATATCTGACACTTAAACAACCTTTTCATCACTTTTCATATTTCTATAATAAAGTCACAAAATTTCTCAAGTGAGGGCGTGGTTACTTGCTACTCATACAAAATCAATTTAAAAAAATTAAATTCTCTAAAAAATAATAGGAAATTGAACTAACCTGTAAATCATATATTTTGAAATTTTTACATTATCCTATTAGCTAACTTATCAACAATCTCTTAAAATTAATTTGGATAATACACAAAGAAACCTGCAGGAATTTTCTGCCTCGGAATTATTTAAATTAAAAAAAATTATAGATATAAAAAAGAGGAAAATAGTTTTTTTCCTGTTTTCAAAATCAAAACTGTGGATACCTTGATGATTTTTTTCGTGATATGAATTCGAAAACATTAAAAGATAAAAA
Source organism: Ericerus pela (assembly GCA_011428145.1). NCBI lineage: Eukaryota > Metazoa > Arthropoda > Insecta > Hemiptera > Coccidae > Ericerus > Ericerus pela. The sequence goes on along the minus strand of WOFM01000373.1, from coordinate 452,032 downwards.
AAATTATAGATGAAAAAAACTGTAATAGGACAATGGGACTTCACAAAATTTTGAAAAACCTTAAGAGAAATTGATTCGAGTCGAAAGGGTGTATATTGACGGCGTTATTTCAAAACTTTCTACCCCACTCAATTGCCAAAAATGGGTTTTGACTGATTCTGGTGGCTTAAGATGTTCTGTGTAGTGTTTTAAAACCATTTAGGCTTCACCTTGACTTTTTTGAGGGATATTAAGGAGAAAAAAACCTCGTATCTTTCATGCATCAAATATAAATAACAAAATCTCATAATCAACAAATTTTAAATTGGAAGAAAAGTCGCAAGTCACCAGATTTGATTTGTTAAAAACAAAAATCAACCACAAAAACTTGTAACCTACAAAATATAAAAATCTTTCAACAACTCTACACTTTAAGAAAGTATGCTCAAGCAATTTGACCCAAGTAGAAAATATTTGATAAGTCACTAATTAATATAACTAGAGTGCGAATTCTCTGGCGTTTGTAAAATCGTTTTTTTGAAAATTGAGGGTTTGCGGAAATCAAATTAAAGTTTGTTCCATACGTCAAGGGTCAAGGAAAAAAATTTTATTTTTCCGAAATATGCCGAAAATGGAATGAATTCCAAAAATGACATAATTGCCAAAACATTTCCAAAAACGCCTATTTTTCAAAAAAAAAAAAAAGTAAATTGGAGAAAAAACTGAAATTTGATGTTTTTAGGTGCTATTTTCATTATCTACAGGGAAAAAAAACTCAAATACACGGAGCTGAATTGATGCTAGGCGTCCATCCAGTTAATGAATGGCAGATGATCCTCTGAGCTATCTTAAAGTCTTTTCTGATGGTTGAATTTCCATTCCATTGTGAACTTAGAGCTATTTGAAAGTCGAAAATTGAGAAAAATTTGAAACAAAAATAGTTTTCAGAAAAAGCTTGATAACTTCTGAAATAATGGATCTGAAGCTTTGGGAATGGGTTCATTGAATTTCTCTTTAAAAAGATACATAATTTTCATACAGATAATTGAAGAATTGGAGAAAAAATTGAAATTTGATGTTTTTTGCTGCTATTTTTATCATCTAAAGATTTCATTTTTGTTTTTGCCGAACAATGCCAAAAATATAGTTTTCATTACCAATTTTTAACCTTAATAATACCGAAAAATCCGCAATCTAAACATAACCAATTTGAAAAAATTCTATCTGAATCGTACGACTTTATAAAACTTTTTTTTTTGCCTCCAGTAAAATTCACTTTTTACTGCTGAGAAGGTTTTGAAATAACAAAGTCAATATATTAGTACGCTACTGGACACATAATTTCAGAAATTCTTAAGCGATATGGTTGATAGAATGTTAAAGAAAGTGAGAATTCAAGAATACAACAAAAATGTTTATAACAGTAATAGGAATTTTAATACGACTTATTGCTGATGCCTAAGTATCTACTACAATAGGTCTAGTACAAAAGTCTCGCTCTAGTGGCAGAAATGAAAAATGCTGAAAGGGTGATCACGTGTGTCTGAAAACGGTTTTTAAGAACAAAACAGACATTTATAAAAAAAAAAAATTTAATGTGAGAAGTGAAATTTTTGATGACTAAAACATGATTTTGTTTCATTATTGTTATTAGTATAAATATAAAATTTACAGTTGTTTAAAAAATAATTCTAGAAGGAAGATATGGATGCTTCTTTCCTCATGGAAAATAGCATGTAAAAAGATGTAAATAATTTCCATGAAACACCTTTTCAGAAGTGACAGCACTTGATAAACACCAGGGCTCCACCGCCCCTTGGACATCCCAATTACCAGATAAAAAAAAGAAATGAATTGTTCTCTAGAATGAGGAGTGCAATTTAAAAATACGAAATGAATAGAACATTCCAATAATTTCTGATTTCTTATTACCTTTCATCCGAATGAGAGAAATATCTCACATTATACCACTGAATTAGCTTTCAAGGTACATTCTATTTCAGAATTAGTGAGAATTAGTATCATATTTTTTAAATCCATAAAATACTGATTGTGGATATAGTTCTCTCCCATTTAACTAGAAATCCTATTACCAGTACATAGCAGTTTAAGAAATTTTTACAGATAATGACAAGAATTAGTCCGTGAAATATTTCTACCTCAGAATATTTGAGTAAAAACGAAATTAATATCGAGCGTAAGCAGTAAAATTTATAAAAATGAAACAAAGAATATTCGAAGAATAAATTCAAAAACCTAATTTTCAAATTACATTTTTCTACAATAAATTCAACAAGTAATTCTTAATTCCAAATCTGTGAAAAAATATTACAAAAAGCCATCGATAAATATCGATATCTAGCAAAAAATATTGGTCTATCGAAATTTCATTGTTTCAATTTCAAGTCAAATAAGTAAAATAATCCCTTCTGTCTTAAATACGTAAAATATATTTCAAGTAACACAGGCGACTTGCTTTTCTCCAGCAAAATGTTTTTGTTTTACATTTTACTCGAAAACAACTAAACCAATAGGTACCAAATTCAATCAGATCTAGTCGTACATATGAACTACATTTCGTGAAAATTTCAGCCCTATTCTCTTTGAAGTTTCCTCAAAATCTTAGAAAAACGACTTTTCCAGCAATATTTTCTTTTCCATTTTTTTCAGAACTACTGAACGATTAGACACTGAACTTCTAAGAGACTTGCACACACATGAGAACAATGCGTCATGAAAATTTCAGCCCGATACCTCCGAAAGTTCCCTCAAAACCACTTTTCCAGGAATTTTTTGTACTCCGATTTTCTCTCAAACTAATGAAAGCCGAAAGTGATCTAGCCTCGTATCACATACTACGTATATATTACCTTTGAAAGAGTTTCACGATCGTCGATTACAAAATTGATACTTTTCTGCAAGTCATCACCAAATCGAGTACGAATTTCATCACCAACAACAACGAGGGCAACGAGCAGACTAATAAGAATTTTATCGATGACGTACCAACATTACGTAACGCGTACCCAAGCGAACGCCATAATCGAAATCTGTCAAGAGAAATTCGTTCACTTGCACGAATTTTCCTCCTTTTTTCTCATCCGGAAAACACGTCCACGAACGCGAAAACGAATAAATTTCCGCCTGTTAGCTAAAATATTTCCACTTTTCATTTACAGCAAGTAAACTGCCAAGACCAGTCATCATCGTTAAATACATGATCTCGTGTATAGTTCGCTAGAGACACGAAAAGGTACGGGGCACTGAGAAAAAAACTTGTATACGGATTTAAATAAGATACATACGTTTACAATCTCTTTCTCTCTTTCATTCTGTCTGTCAGTCTCTGTCATCCTATTTCATTTTTTTCTCTCACTCACTCACCTCTTCCTCCTTCATTTTTTTTTCACCTGTGTCGGATTATCGTTCCACGTAATTGGAAACAATTTTCCGTATCTTTTCCTCTCGGTTTAACGCTGCTATGTGTCTTTCTTTCTACCTCAAAAAAAAAAAAAAAAAAAAAAATACACTAAACAATGGCTTTGTCTAACCGAAAATTGTACATATACGTAAGCTAAAATTGAAGAAGCTGCGGGGAGAAAGTGTATCGTATTACTATTGTCTTTTTCCAATGACTCTCTCACTCTCATTGAGAATCAGATTTTGATTCGTCTATTTGTCCGTCTCGATCCCACAATACGGTGGTGCATTCTTCATATTGCGTTAAAGTTACCTCACTTCCACGAACACGTATATCCAACATAACACCGTATATACATAATACCATAAATACATATACATTACACATGTATAGAACCTATATATAAATATAACATTCCCTACAAGAAATATGTCCGCTTTGTCACATCAAATTTCAAATTCACAAGAAATATTTTACGTTAATTGGGTCAAAAACATGAAAATTCAAAAAATACAGTGTTGACTATTGATTTCAAAAACAGTTAACCTTTTACAATCGTATAATAACAATCATTTCATTTTCCAAATACTTAAAACCACAGAAAATAAGTTTGAAAAGTAATGTTAAGATTCGTTCCGCCAAAGGACTCTCGTCAATTTCCTAAAATTTTGATTTTGAAGGGCCACCTGGAAATAGATGATAATTACAACCATTTACATCAGAGCAGAAATCCAATTTTTAGGCTGAGAAACAGTACACTTTTTTCCAAAGGGATCATGTCAAGATAATTATTAATAAAGGGAGAGGGCGAACCGCCATAGATTTATTTTGGAAAATTGATATGGTGAAATATTGTTTTGAATGGGTTACTCGTATTATCGAGGACATGTAAGTAAATATTCCTCTTATCTTCCACCTCTATATAAACTGAAACTAAAAGAGAAAATTAATAATATTCAAATGCTTTCCTGTAAATATAAGATGCACAGACGTACTCTTTTTTAGAGTATTTACTCTCTTTTTGGGTAAATAAAAGAGCTCTCTCTTTGGATCCAAAAAGGGCACTTTACTCTCTTTTTGAATTCTTCATTCTTTTGGTATCCAAATTTTCAGCAAAAACTATTTTTTCTCACACTTTCTTAGGAAAATATACCTATTGCATTCAATGCAACGGCGGGGACTTAGGACGGGACCTGTGGAAATGCCGATTGTGAGTCGTAGATCACGAATATATAAGTCACTCAAATTCTTCTATACACAATATATTATGGCATTCGTAAACAAACGTACATCCCGAGTATAGGGAATGATATCACGATTTGAAGTATATCAATAAGTCTCGATCAATCGTAGAGTTGAAACCACAAACCAACTCAAACAGTTAGGCCACCAGCCTACCAGCGACAGCTCCCGAGGCCTACGAAGTATGTCGGGCAAATTTATGTAATTGGAAATAAATAAGTTGGCCGACCCATTATTACAGTTTATTTTTTATTACAATCGAAAAGGTTACTTACAAATATGGTAACTAGTATCAGGTTGTTCAGGTTACAAATCATGTCGCCTCATGGTTCTTGAAGTTTGGTGAACCAACAAATCTCAATTGAGTATTCGTCTTCAAGATCGGAGAAGTAGTATCGCAAACTATTTAGGTTACTATCGATGTTCACATTCGAAAGTATCGGTGAAAACAATTTAAAAGGTGACTTGATGTCGTATTAAAGAGCTGTATTTTGTCGTGAATAATATTTCGTATTCACGACGAACGGAAACTATCACGTCTAAAACGAGACTGACTGTTCACTCTTAGGCCAAAAACCTGAACAGTCAAAGAGATAAAGATTGGTTCACAGATGATAGAATATCGTATTTCTACACGTCACCATATTGTTAAATAATAGTTGATCGACGTGTCTTTAATGTTTCTTAGATTTGGGGAATTTATTTCCATTGGGGAATCAGTGTATTTCCCATTCAGCTTATCTGTAATATAATCTTAGAATTCAAGAGCCATTCTCTATCGTAATATTATTATACATTCGATGGTGATGTGAAGGGGAAAGCTACAGGCAATCAGATGTCACAACTCCCCCCCCCCAAATTTTGAAGCGAGGGATCACCCACAGTCTTTGGACATTTGGTAACTTAACTGATATAAAATATGTTAATAATAAAAAAAATTTGGTCCACTGATTAAAAGATTAAACGACTTCAAAAGGAAAACGATATATTCTAGTTAAGAACAAAATCAAAAACGAGTAGAAAAGAAGAAAAAGAATAAGTGACATTGTCTAATAAACGAAAGAGAATAATAACGAAACACACTGATACAAAATAATAAAAAAAAAAACTTAAATTATACGAATATATCAAGTTATAGAATCAATGGCTTGAATTGGAACTAATAGGAACAAACAATCAAAAAGAGAGAAAGAAAAAGATATTTGAACAGAGATAATAACACAAACAACAAACAAGAAAAAATTTCGAGTAACAATCGTGAACATTATGTCGATTATTGGGATGTTGAACACAAATATATGCACATATGTGTCCAGTATAGATCGATTCTAACTGGAGAGAAATAAAAATTTTGTTTGATGTTCGGTAATTACATTATTTTTTCCGGGAGCTGGTAGTGCTGCCGATACATTCTATTGCCATTGACAAGAAGTATTTGCCCATTGGTGGGCTCTCGGATGACAGCCTTGAGGTATTTGGCCGCAAATGACGTCCCCAACACCATTCGATTAACATCGATTTGTGAGTTTCGGACGAGGTAAAATGTTTCTCAAAATCGTATCCCACTCCTACCGATGAGTTCCATTGAGGTGGTCTCTCCAGATTCAAGGAATCGTGGAACTGACCACTCGCAGGTCCAAGTATTTCGGGGGATTGGTATTATCTGCGGCGTTGCAGAGAGCACTTTCGAATTGATGTATGATACAGGGCACCAAACATCGAAACACAGCATTTTCTCTCGACCAGCGAAGATGGTCTTGTCCATTATCAACAAGATACAAAATACCCTCGGCAGCTTCTTCTTCATCTATCCCGGAGTCATGATAGGAACATTCGAGTTTGGGAAGAACTCTCTTGGTCTTACAACATCATCCGGGATTTGCTCTAAAGGCACTGCCGGAGTTGCGTCGTCTTTGTCTACTGATGGCTCATCAACTGGAAATATCGTTACTTCTTGAGATTTTGTCAACAGCTTCGGTATTTTAAATTTTTTAAGGGTCTTACCCTCATCCTTCGATAAGCAAGGTTTTGGCTCAAATTCCACTCTTCTCGAGGAAGTTGTCAGTTTGCGTTCTTCCTCTTCTAAATCCACGATGTCTTCGATTGGTACCCTCTGCAAAACGTAAGATGGTTTAGGTCCTAATCTTAATTTAACTGGGATCCTCTTATTCGATATTACATGCATTTTAGCTCTTTTCTTTAGCGGGAGGTTTTGGTCGGAATTTACTTTACGTTTTTGTTCATGCTGGTTGTCGATTTGAGTTCTCGAAACTTTTATTTTACACGAGGGGATGGTTTTAGCATATTCCCTAGCATTGTGTACTCTCACCTTATTTAACTCCATATTTAGTTCGGTGACTTTCCTCTCCAAATCTTCAATCGTGGTGTTTTACCTCGCAACGGTCACCTTAAGTTGCTGGATTCCTTCGATGATTTTTTCTTTTTCCTCGATTCCTCTTACGACAACTCTCTCCAGGAACGTGGACTGTTGTTCCATAATTGTCGACATCCCAGCGTGGAACTGGCCACAATCTGTCAGCACCTGTGCCATCATGTTCTGATTGTGGGCGGCTACTCCTATCTGCTCTTTAAGGGATACGAGAAGGTCCTCATTTTCCTTCGTTACTCGATTGTACTTTGTGATGAGGTCTTCGTTGTCGATCGTAACCACGGTGCTTGCTTGTTCAGCCATTTCTCGAGTATCAATATCTTCCGGTTTTTCGGTTCTCAATTAGTCGATGACATGGTTGTTGAACTCTTTGACTTGGGATGGAATGATGACGTAAGTGAAATTATCTTACTTTTTTGATCGATTTATCTTGTATTTATCTTGGTTAATTTCTGTTTTTGATTAGTGGAATTTATTCTCAAGATGTTTTTGTTTCAGATCGATAATGTTGTTTGATGATGGATGAATTTTATCACTTGAATTCATGTACATTTCGTTGGAGAATTTTTCCATCGGGCGTACGGACTCGATAACTTCTAACTTCTGTTTCCCTTTACTTCGATGATTTTGCAGGGGCCGACGAATTTTGAGTTGAGTTTCGACGAAATTCCAACGGCTTTATCAGAAAGTGTATGGTTTTTCATGTAAATCATATCTCCAACCTTGAGATCGGTGAGATTTTTGCTTTTTTTATTCTTTCTCCACCTTGCGAGTGTTTTCTTTGTGTTTTGTACCGCTTTTTCAAGGATCATTTTATATTCTTCGTTGGTTAATGGTATCGTTCTTCTTTCGTAATTGAATTTAACCTTCTCCGTCACCGTTGCCAGCGGTATTCCAGTAGTAGCGTGCTCGATATGGTTTAACCTGCGTTTGATTTCATCGATGTGTTGATACCAGTTGCTATGCTGAGTTGGGCATTTTATACAAAGAACATCGCCGATGATTTTCATCCGTGTTTTGACCGGATTCGACGATGGTGTGTATGGTGATATGAATCTAGGCTGGATTTTCAGCTGCTTCCAGTGATCGATCCAATCTATCATTGTGAACTGGCTTCCGTTGACGGATAAAATCGTTTCAGGTTTGCCATATTTTTCAATAAAACGATTCATTCTATCGATACAAACGTTAACTGAAGCTTTGTTTATTGTGTAGAGCTTTGTGAATTTGGAGAAAACGTTCATATGATGAAAATTCAGTTTACTTTTCCACGTCCTGATGGTAATTGACCATACAGATCGATAGACAGTAACTGGCCAGGTTTGTCTGCAAAAACTGATAAGAAGAGGCCTGACAATGTTGTATTCGTATTCTTCAATCTTTTGCAGGTTTCACAGTTCGAGCAGAATAGCTCGATTTTGTACTTCGAGTCAGGCCAATCAAAAAATTGTCGCACCAGCTCCAGTGTTTTTCGAGATCCAGGATGTGTGAATTCTTTATGGTAGAATTTAATCAGCAATTCACGGGTCAATTCAGGGGCGTATATTCTTTTATCCCCATCGCGATTCACATAATTAACGATACCTTTTTCTTTTTTGACGCATGGTGATGGTCTCTCAAGTTGACCCATAATTTCCCTACTTTTCTTTTGTAGATTCAAAATATTGCTCATAAGTGATGAGATGGTGATTGTGTTGTTATCACCGATTAACATTAACACAATCGGGAAATCTGCGTTCTGGTATACTACAGCCTCGAGCGGGGAACAGTATCTGCTCAAGGCATCAGCTGCGATATTTTTACTGCCAGGTATATGTTCGGTAGCAGTTATCGTGAAGCTAGTGAGGAACGTTCTCCACCACACTACTCTTTGCGAAATATCATCCTTCAAGCCTATGAGGTACTGTAGGCATTGGCAGTCGGTTCGTATTCGAACTTCGTGATCAGTGAGCATGTATAAATATTTCTTCATTGTATATATTATTGCTAACATTTCTTTTTCAAATGTGGGATAGTTTTTCTCGGATTTCTTCAGTAATTTGCTCACCATCGATAGCACCTTTGGTTTTTCATCTTCATTTTTGTCGAGGAATTGAACGACTATTCCTGAGATGGCGAAGTCGGAAGCATCCGTAATCACATAAAACGGGAGGTTCCAATTCGGGTGCGATTGTAGCAGGCATTTAACCATTTCCGATTTTACTCTTTCAAAGGCTTGCTGGTGATCGTCGATCCACTCAAATGTAACATCATTTTTCAACAGGTTGCATAATGGAGTGATTATATCGGCGTATCTTGGAACATGTCCTCGATAATAGTTCGCTACTCCGAGGAACGATTGAACTTCTTTCTTCGTCGTTGGAGCTTTAAAGTTGTGGATGGCCTCTGCTCGTTTCAGGTCAGGTTGTATTCCATCGGTGTCGATTACATACCCTAAGTATCGAGCTGTGTCTGGAAACCATGAACATTTTTCTAATTTTAATGTCATATTGTACTTTACAAATCTATCGAGAACTAATCGAATGTGTTCTAGATGTTCCTCGTGTGTTCTAGAGTGGATTAAGATGTCGTCGACATATACCGGGACGCAGTGATCGAGTCCACTTAAGACAATTCTCATAGCTGCTACGAAGGTTTGCATCGCATCTTTCAAGCCGAAGATGATTCGATTCAGAACGTATGGTTTTCCTTGGAATTGGAAGGCTATGTATTTCTGGGATTCTGGAGTCAATAGGATTTGTAGAAATCCCCATCTTGCGTCCAATTTTGTAAATACCTTCATCTCGGACAAGCTTAGTTTTATTGTCTCGATGGGCGGGACCGTATCTCCTCTCGTACCCATATATTAGTTTATCCTTCGAGCATCAAGGCAAGGGCAAATATCACCGTTTTCCTTTTTCCTGTATGTTATCGGTGAGAAATATTCACTTGACTCGGGACTTATAATTCCCTGTCTTTCCCAGTCGTCAAACAGTTCTTTTACTTTTGGAATCCAAGCCTTTGGAATTATCCTCTTCTTTTCATCCATCTTTTTTGTATCCGGGGACATGTTTAAGGTATGCGTATAAGCTGCACATCTACCAATCCTTTCAGCAAAGGCTTCATGGTTTCTTTGTAAGACCCCAAATTCTTGAGCTATTTTGTTCAATACCTCTAGCTCCTTTAGTATCTTCTCAATTTTGTTTTCGATCTCAAGTGGAGTTTCATCCGGTGGTCCGATGTTGAGAATAGGTTTAACGGCACCAAACTAGACTCCTGGTATCTCAATTCGTTTTGATTTATCCCGTGGATCTACAAAATTGACCAACCGATATCTCACACTAGGTCTTCCATCGTGCTTGTAGAGGAATTCTCGACCTAATATGATCGGTGCGTTTAGGCTCTTGTTTATGTGGAGCGTTGTTGTCATCTCGATATCGTCCCCGTGTTTATCGACCATTATGAATCATATGTTTATTAATCCGTAAACTCATTTGGCGGGTTTTCCGACAGCATATCCTACCTTCTGCGTTGGGCAGTTCACATGCATAAGGTATAAGTCGGGATTATGCTTTTTGAGGAACTGTAGAAACTTCTCAGTTATCCAGCTATATGGGGAGCCTTGATCGATGTATGTCCTATAGGTGTTTCTTGCTTTGCCCATAATGCTGTTTATTATAAAGGGCGGAAACCATGGCCTTGTGTTGACGAAGTTGTTTTCGGATTCCATTTCCTCCGGATCTGATTTGACGTTGTCTATGATGTGAAAGCAGAATGTTCCATACGGGTCTTCTTCGTCAATTTGTTGGGACTCGTTGGCTCCTGATTGTTCACTTTTGTCACACTGATCTTGATCCTCATATCCAGTGATCAAGTTAACATTGGGACTCATTTTGTTGTCCTTTCGATTAACGTGGTCTGCAATCAGAGATGCTAAATTCTCATCGATCAGGTGTGTCTCCTCTTTGTTGTATCGACGTGGAATGGCGTAGATGGATCTTTCATCTCCTGGGGTAACTGCTTTATCTTTGTTCTCGTTTTCATATTTTCGAGTGAAGATTCTTTCAATATCGAGAATATACACGTCTTTGAAGTCGGACTTGAGGTTCCAAATTTGGCTATTAAATCTTCGAAGTTGAGATCTGTAGAACTGGTTGTCGATTCTCATTGGATCTGGTGAGATCGTGGTAACGATTACTTTCTCAACTCGGTGTTTTCGCAATAACTCGTCAAGGAGAGATCGGAGTTTTGAAATGATAGTATCTTCATCTGCATCTGGACTTAGGATAAACTCGTCTCCAAAACCAACGATTATACGGGTATCTTCTTTCGCGGTCAACCGTATAACTTCCAGGAGTGGACCCAATCGGTTCTATTTCTCAAAACCCGCTGTTTTATCGATGCTTAGATTTTGGGCACTCGACAGGCCACTATTCCTCAGCCAAATTAGGATGGTGGCGCCACCGAAGACTTGGTACGTTTTCCACTCAGGTACTGTGAACTCATTTTTCATCACAGTTGTCGGTCTGTTTTTATCGTATTTTTCGACAGGGCGTCCTATGCGACTGGCCATAGGCACCTTCTTCAGTTTCCCTGGTTCTGACGAGAGGCTTCGTCAGGTATATACGAGTCTGTGTATTTCTGGTCACCAATGTTTAATACTGGTTGCTGCTTCATTTATTTATTATATTCCCAGTGTTTTCTTCGTGGAATAGGCTATGTAAGTATTCAAGCTTCGTTGAAAACTCGACTAAATTCACGACATCAGACTCGAGTATTCTATCTCTATATGGCATCGGTACTTTCTTCACCAAGATTCCGTATATGGTCTGGATATCCTCACCACACTCGAGTTGTCGAGTGTATATGTGTATGGCGTAGTCAGCTATCGAATCGTATTTTCTTGGATCATACTGACCATCTCGAATGGCTTGTACCCGGGATTGTTTTCCCCATTTGTTCCAGTAGACGGTCACAAAGTGATCTCGAGCTTGTTGGTAGCCCCAGTTTTCTTCATAAACTGCGCCTCCTGGAAACTTGTTTACGTCCATCATCTTTCCAAAAACTCGGCCCAATTGCTCGTCGTCTTAGTCCAGGTCTTCAACACAGCTTTCGAATTCTCTGAGGAATTCTTCTGGAGTTTGATGGCCCTTGTGTCCAGTGTATGCTGGCATTCTAAACGGATCAAACAATCTCAATGTTTTCTGTAGCGGTGCTATCCTCGAGAATGTCTGCTTTCCTCCCACGTTGCGGGATCTTTGCACTCGTGTCCTTTCTCTTTGATTTGGCAGATATGTAGGAAGTGTCGTGTCCTTTAGGTGTCTCAGGATCGTTGGAGGTGGTGTTTCTAGTCTGAAACCAGTAGGAATACTCGATGTTTCTCTCCATGTGACTTGCAGTATCGAATCTCTTGAGATCGGCAGTCGATCAATTTTTCTTTTGAAGTAATCAAACTGGGAACGAAATTAACTTGATGTATAACTATATATTCGTATATATAGATATAATAACGTGAAAAATCAGCCTGCATTTTATTGCTCAGCTCATGACTCAATACCACAAATGGATCCAACTTCCTTAAACTTCAAAAAATATAAAAATATAAGGGAAAAATGAAAGTATGCCACAGAATTTAAATAACAACTAACCAAGTTTCCCTTTAAACACCAAAAAACTAAATATCTCTTCCACACATCAAACACGGTATGTGTGTATTTTACAAGTGTCAAATTTTCCAATGGCTTCCATTGGAAAACTAAGAGACCAATTTTTCTCAAATTCAATACCAAATCAATCAATAGTTTCCAACTACCACAAAAATTTCAAGTCAAAATCTTTCAATTTACAAGATTTATAGTGATGACAGCATGGTGGGTTTGCAACACTTTGAGAGCAGAAACTTCACAGACTCCCAAAAAATTCCAAAAGGAGCAAAAAGTGGAAATACATGTATCCATACATACATACACATATATTATACAAACCCTGAAAAGTTTTTGCCGGTTCACAACTTCTGCGATCACAATGGTACAAAAAAAAAATAGGTAAAGTAAAAAAAAAAACATTTTGTCTTTCTCTTTTTCTGTCCTTTCGTTTACATTCGGTTTCTTTAATTGCTCAGTAGTTGGCGCATGCCCATTTAATTTAGAGGAATTTCCGGGGAACGAATTTCCATCGCCTATATGTTATAGTGATTGTGTACAGAAGAATTTGAGTGACCAATATATTCGTGATCTACGACTCAGGATCGGCGCTTTTCCACAGGTCCCACCGCTAGATACCATCACTGCACTGAATGCATATTTTTCAAAAATGAAAGTACGACATAAAATACGAATGAAAAAAACGTTTAAAATTTGTTAAGCAAAAAAAAATAAATAAATAAATAAAACTCCAAAATTACTGCTGACGTTCTAGATTCGCCTCTGCTCAATATCCATCAAATGGATCATTTTTCAGCGTAACGTCACTTAAAATTAACCCATCTGAAAGAGAATACGACTACGCTGATACCTGTATCACTGCGTTTACATAACGTATGGTCTAATCGTAAACGTAATATAGGAAAAAATGAAGCTCTAGGTCAACAACCGAATTTCGCCATCGTTACAAGAACACGTAAGCCTGAAGGGGCTTAAAAAACAGAAACAATAGTCACACTTTTTGTAATCGGAACGAAGATGTTGAGAAAGGTGACTCTGAATGGGGAAAAGGACGAAATGCGAAAACATGAAACATATAGCGATTCTCTCAATACACTATTTCAGAACAAGGTTCTGTACTCAAAACACTAAAGCACAAAGTGCGAAGTAGTGCAGTGTTCCACAACCTTTCCTCAAACCACGTATGCCCAAGCTTTTTCACAATTTCGCGCAGCTCAATAATCAAAAATTTGTCAAAAAACATATGAACTAATAATCGCTGAAGAAATTGGTATGCCCTGAATTCATCAAAATTGAATAGATGATTAAAAGAGTGATTCATTTTAAGCCAGCGAATTACTATATATTTTTCATGACCTGAAGGAGTCACGTAGGTTAACCATAAATCATTATTGTTTTCACTGTGAGATATGACATTATAGAGGAACCCTTAATGCCTCCTTGCGGCACACTGATGACTGATAGTAGTGCTCAGATCCACTACGACATCAAGCAGAACTACTGTCCGAAATTTAAAGCCATTTTTTTCTAAAAATTGTTTTTTCTATTCAGTTTTTTACATTTAAATAAATGTTGGAAAAGAATTCATTTTACTTATTAAATCTAGTATTCATAAGGCATGCAGACAGAATCAAAAATAAATCAATTTCAGGATTATCTCCCAAAATTACATATCAGATAAAGGATCTCGAGTTTAATTTTGAGAATCACTTCGATACACAATCAGCATTATTTGACTACCTACAATATCACGTAAATTGAATGGAAAAACTTGCAAGATCGAATCCCAAGGTCGAAAAAACAAAAAAATACCACTTACAAAATAACAAGAAATGTTTCCTTTCTGAGCTACAGCTCCACCAAAGTGGATGAAAATCAAAAATCTACTCTAACTTTTCTAAAAATTAACAAAAATGACCGACATTTAGAATGGAGGAATAAGTATTTATCTTATTCATTTTCATTTAGCTTTAAAAGTTTTACTCAAACCAAGAGAGGGAAGATATGATGGTGGCCATTTTTAAAAAAACCACAGGCCTGAAACCCTTTACTGTATCGAAAACTATGTCCCACCCCTTCATTTCTGAAGACAAAATACACAAATTATTTTATTTTTTGTTTTGTAAAAACTCGAGCCTTTTGGGAGAAACCTGGTTGAAAATATCTTCGGGTGTTTTTCACGCACCCCCATACACTCGACCCCACACGAACCCATTATACCTTACCAGACGTAAATTCGACAACTTTAACTTGAACCTAATTTTTGAAAGAAAAAAAAATTCATTCTCTTTTTTTATTATTCTAATCAACGTCAATTTCTCTATTTTTTATTCAAAAAATTTCGAAATTATTTCTTTAAACGTTTTTTTAATTTAAAATTCAAAATTTTCAGCATTTTCGCATGGTGATTGCGGATTAGAAGGTGAAGATTTTTCAAGAACCTACCAGAAAAATTTTTTTTTCTCTATTAGTGTGTACAGGGTAGTTATCCAACTACTACTTATCAGTTATCTTATAGTGCTCATGGTAATGTAGCACGTTGACTATGGAACTTAATAATCTAGCCACATTCAATCGAAGTGAGAGACAATAAGACAACAATGAGACTAAGGGCACCATGCACCAAACTTTATACTGAGAATTACATTTACGCAAAGTTATTGTATTATCATGTACTCGTGTATAAGAAACATGTGGATCAGATTCGTATTTTCTGGTATTAAATGTTTAATTCGTTCGTATTATTTTCTGGGGCAACAAGGAGTCATAAATTTATTTAGAAAATATTTACAAAAATCTGTTCTTCCGGAAGCTGCAGGTAGAATGCATGATTTCTGTCAGTTTGAAGTGTGGCATGAATGGCAATTTGCAAAATTCTCAACTGAATTTCATATCTTTGAGTAGGTACATACAAATGATAATTGATCATAGTGACCTGGGATCATGTTTGTCCTTGTATTTTTCAGCAGCACAAAAATTTCGTCAGATAGAGCCCACACCTGTGTTGACCCTGTCTCCACCAGTCTCTCAAATGCATTTGTGAACACTGATTTGCGAGATATACTTTCATCTGGGAGCTGATTGGCATGTTCACAGCAGACAGCAGCTGCATTATTATAACAAATTCTGCAAATGTACCAAATATCCGTGTATTCAGAATTTGAAATTTGGTATGATTTCTTAAGATTTCTACTTAACTTTCAGACGCAGCAACAATGATCAGTAGAAGAAACTGTCAATTAAATACCCAGGTATCGATAGTGGACATCACGAGAAAGATGTGAGAGAAAAATCAATTAACGAGAGATAACTAGAAATTAAAGTTTTTATGGGTATTCAAATATTCATTATTCAGTTTCTTTCATTTCCGTAAGACTTAATCAGACCTACGGGCTACGTGTTTGATAATAATCGATAATCCAAAAATAAAAACTCATGATGAATGCATCCAAGACGAAACTCTTTCCTCACCTCCTAATGCCCAACTACATCATGAGAGAATCCTGTAAATATTTACTTCTCTTTTTTTTCTTTATTAAAAAATGTTTGAAGAAATAATTTTAACATTTTTTAAACAAAAAACAACAGGAAAGAATAGAGACCGATTTTTTTTCTTCAAATAGTGTGCTTTGACCAATTGGCCATTTTATTCAGAGTCTGGATCTTTGAAGGATATAATACGATTCGAATAGTTTCCATCTTCAAGCAAAATGGAAAAAGATTCAGTTGCTGAACAACTCGGAAGTACTGCAGATGACTGACAAATTAACGAAACCCCTGACTGGAGGAAAGTATTTTTACAGAAAATGATAACAAAAGCGAAAGGCATTTCAACCCACGTTGAAATAATGAAACCGTCCTTCATAGGACTTCCGAAAAAAAAATTCTGACAACGAAAACGCTTATAAATGGAGATGTTCCGCTGTTCTTATGTATGTTGACAACCTTCTCCCTCGAACTATCACATTACTTCAGCATCATCTTCGCACGTACATTTGGTCACGTTCATGAATCATTTCACACAAGCTTCAATCCCATTTGTCAAGTATTGCAGCTTTGTTTACAAAAATATGCATACAGCATTTGTGAAATCGCATACACCTCCATGTTAAATAAGGAGATAAAGAATAGCACGTTCGAAGAAGACAAAAGAAAAAACTGCAGAGAAACAATGGAATGCATCGTAAATGAACAGAATAGTTCGCACACGTGCTTCATCATCTCATTGTACGCACCAACAGTTGCCCTATTAGTTTATTTATTCATTGTCAATAGATCTAGACGAACAGTATCGTCAGCAGTTTTTGCGCGGAACACATAAATACACACAAACACAATAAGCCATTTATCGAAGAGATCAAAGAACCCTAAAACTTTAGGGATAAGATCATCGCACCTATCTTTGGTTTAGAGAAAACACCAGAAATTGGTTAACATTGAGCTGAAACAACTCATATAATACGAACAGTATCGGAGTAGCAGCATTGTCGGTATATTTCTTTAAAAAACTTCGAGCTGTAATATATCAGATATCGATCAACAAATCCTGATTCAATTAGCCTATATTTCCTAAACGTTGAAGAAAAATTTCTGAAGCGTCAAAAAAATATAACTGAAAGACAAAATTTAGGAAATTAAAGATTAAAATAATTTTCACCATCTAAATTTAGATTCGGGGTTAAAGATCAATTTTTTTGCACGAATCCCTCAGCACAATTATCGAAATTTTTTTCAGTTCGCTTATAAAAAACATTTGTTGTGATATAGGTACCCAGTACACATATATCTCATAGGACGGCGAGTGCAGTCCACAAGAAAGTCATCTTAGCTACGGCACTGGTATATAATGTAGCTAAAATTTCATCGAACTGTACAAATCAATATAATAAACTAAAGAATGTTTTAGGACTGGTTAAATTTTTGTAAATTGTACTGACCCATGTTTCACAAGACGACAATTCATTTATTCACGTTTTTTTTATCCGCGGTCGTCTCCCAGCATCAACAATTGACAATTTCAGAAAAAAAGTTTCCAGCCATATATTTCTTCTCGATTTTTTGCTTTCGGGTAAATATCTTGCTCATGAGCTCTCTACTTCTGACCTTCAGCAATTCCCTATTTACCGCCTTGAAATCTGTGCATCTTGCCTCTGGAGCCATCATATTTTTACAGATCTTTTTCTCTCACATTTTCCAGATGACAGGGAATAAATTTCTACCGAGCCACTCGAGTTAGCAGAATACTGAATAATTATGATCCACGTCACTGCACTCATCAATTCAACGCACTTCCGTACGAAAACGGACGTTTTATTACAAAAATTTTTCACACTTTTCTAAAGGACATGCGATATAAACACGATCATATCCTCAGAAGAGAACTTTATACTCATTGTGTCAAGTCAAGAAGTTCGGTACTTTTTGAAAATGAAAACAAGAGGTTCTTTACGAAATCAATCCTGGGCAACAGAACAATCCCTTCAGAGAACTAATTCCACACTTTTAAAAATCAAACAAACTGTGCCTGTTTGGCTTCTCCATTCCAATCGAGTGGAGTTTTATCTTTCTTTTTATTTGATTTCATCAATGCAAACAGCTTACTTTGTTTGGCTGCAGCATTCTTCATGCAACGTCTGTAGAAACTCACCATCCTCAAGAAACGCCTGAGTTCAGCGACATTTGAGGGTTTTGGGAAATTCAATATTGGTTCAACTTTGGTCTTCAGGGGGGAAATGCCTTCAGTTGAGACTTTGTAGCTGAGAAAGTCAATTTTGGTTTGTTTGTATAGACTTTTACCTACGTTGATAGTAAGGCCGGAAGGGTGTATATGTTGTATAACAGCTATTACATTTTCCTCATGCTATTGCTCACTGCCTTCTGAGCAAATGCAAATATCATCCAAGTATGCATAAGCAAACGGCAATTCCCTAAACAGTCCATTGATGAATCTTTAAAAAGTTTGTGCTGAGTTGCGAAGTCCAAACAGCATTCGAATACCTTCAAATAGACCAAAGGGGGTTATAACTGCTGTCTTTGATATGTCCTGTTCAGCCGTAGGCATTTGGTGGAATTCCCAGTTAATGTCAATTTTTGTGAACATCGTTTTACACTTCATAATTGCGTTGAAATCCATAATATTTGGGACTGGATAGTGATCAGGAACTGTTTTGGAATTTAAGGCCATGTAGTTGCCAACAATTTGCCACTCTCCACTTGCTTTTTTGGTCATATGGATAGGGGAACTCCATGAGCTTTTCGAGGGGCAGCATATGCCTTCCCAGTGACGTGGTCATAGTATTCCCATGCTGCTTTGAGTTTGTCAGGCAGTAACCTTTGTGCTCTAGTATGGTAAGACAGTCCTTTAGTATCTATGTAATGAACTGTGTCATGATTAGAGGTAGGATGCCTGTGAATTGATGGTTGAGTGACTCCAGAATAGTCAGACAGAATCCGTAAGAGTTGTTCATCGACTTCAGTACAGCTGGATATATTTGTGTCCAGCCTGTAAGGATGCTTTTTGCCTTACACATAAAATTTAGTTTCATTATCGATCAATGTGTTGTTTTTGAGGTCAATGATCAGGCCAAAATGTGCAAGAAAATCTGCACCCAGGATCGAGTTTGGAATATTAGCAACTGTGAAGGACCACATCATATCTTTCCTGAGTCCAATGTGGAATTTGCTGGTCTCAAGTCCGTAAGCTGGAAAGTTTTGACTGTTCACAGAATGGAGGTAACATGGAGGATGTACTTTTTCATTTTTACTAATTGGCAATATACTCAGGTCTGCACCCAAGTCTATTAAGTACCATCTCCTGTTTGTCCTGTCCTTTAAGAACAGGGGGCAGGAGTATTTTTTTGAGGGGTCTTTGGCCTCATAGATGGCCCCTCATTCTAGTTTGACGCCTCCTTAGTATATCATTTACCCCACTATTTGCAGCAGTTGTTGCATTTGGTGGCCTCTGCATCAAACCTGTTGTGAAAGAAACAATATTTGTCATCCCAGGTTCAAGACTGGGAGCTGGGAGATGATGTTTGAGAGGGATTTGAACTCAGACCCCTTTTTTGACTATCAGATCTTCGGTCTTTGAACTGGAATTGTCTTCTGTTGTTGTTGTTACCGTTATTTCTAGATTTGGTTCTTTGGTGCCGATTGTTACTAGATTTTTTGGAGTTTTAGCTTTTGTTCTTCTTCTGTATTTCTGTTGTCAACTGAGTTATTTGGGCTCTAAGTTGCAAGATCTCCCCAGTCTCTGCAGACACTGCACTTCCAAAGGCTTTGACCTGGTATATTCCAGTACATTATCTGCTACTTTTGCAAGGAAGTCCAAGTCTGCGGAATTATTTATTATTGTGGGTCCCACAGCAGCTAGGCATTGCACAACACTTTGAGGAAGTTGTTTGCAAAATTGATTGTCTATTACGGAAGGGACTACTATGTTGTCAGCCTTTTGATGTAATTTCAGCATGAAGATTAAGAGTTTATCGTCCCTCATCTTCATACCTCCCATCACATCATCAATGATTTGATTTTTTGTTTTTCCAAATACATTTTTGATCTTCTTGACAAACCTGTATTTGTCATATTCTGTCAAAGGGCATTCTATGATGTCCAGAATGTGGCAGATTATCTGGGGAGGAATACCTCCACAGATGTGTAAATTCCACTGGTTCAACTTATGTTCTCCATTTTGAACCTGCCTTCTAATAGAGTCAACCACAAGTCTACCTCATTGGGCAGAAATTCCGGGATATCTATCCTTTGTTTGTAGAAGTTGGGGTTTTGCCCTAGCTGTACTTGCAGTAGTTAAAAAATTTGTGCCAAGACTTCAGCTGTCAGCAGTTGCTGAGCATCAACTCCCGTGATGGATGTGGGTTTTTGGTTCCTGTAGTTAGTGGAGCCATTGCTATGTCTTTCTGATAACAAGCATATTCCACAGAACTATTTCCTTCCCTGCTGGTTGAAAACACTAGCTCATGAGTTTGTAGGATAGGTGTTTTTGGGTCAGAACCTTGGCTCCTTATTAACTGCAGTTCCCAGTTGTACTAATTCTGGGTGTTGAGGGCCTGTTTGCAAATCTGATAGGTTTTCAGAGTGTTGAGTTGAAGTCAGAGGGGTTGGGGGATGAGTCCAACCTTCTTCTTCCAGGTCTACTGTCTGGTTCCTTCTTGTTTGTATATTTTAAGAAGGGGTGTCTAAATTCCCACTTCAGCAAACTCTATATTGATAACCAATGGTGTCTAGTTTGCAAAAAATATTTTTATTTGCAAAGTAAGCAAGTTTCTCGCCAGCGTACCGTATCAAATTTTTGTAAAGCACAATGCGCCTCTAGACACCTCACGATGTAGCCAAAAATCACATTGGGGTCACTACTGTGAAATACCTTGTTGTGAGAAAGATATTCTCACCTGAAGGTAAATTCAACAGAATTTAAGCGTGTTTGGGAGAGCCAAATCCTCGGCAAACACTGGCAATTTTGTAGCCAGTTTCGAGAGTTTATATACAGGATTTGGCATACACACACAGACGTACATATATGTATGATATTATGTCATCTGTTGCGTTGTTTTCTGCTTTCATTGAGGTGATAAAAAATGACGCAACACGTTTGGTATTGGGCTGAGACATCACTGAGATCATTATCATGTAATTGATCATGGCCTGTGCAATGTATCTTACCTGTACATACGTACAGGTACAAACATACAAACGCACGAGTGTAATTTGTTTAACGTCATTGAGACGATTATTTGCCAGCCCTTTGGGATGGCAACTGTCATCAAGGGGTGCAAGCTCCTATACCTCATACCAGTAAGTCCCCAGAATTGATTTTTGACACAAAATTAAAAATTTGTTCATAGAATATTTTGAAAACTTGATACTGAATCAGTATATTTTATCATGCATTATATTTGTGTGATATGGGTAATTTTTTGCAAAAAATATAAATATTATATAATTATATTAGGTACTTTATTTGAAGAAAATTGGTGATAGAGGGGATTTTTAAATAAAAAATCTACTTTTTCTTAAGAATCTTGCTGGGCAAGTGTTTTTTTTTTCTAAATCTCACGCCCTCCTCAATAATATAGTGCTCCCGAGATTTTCCACAGCTGAAATTTCAGTCAGATTAGGTAGCCTGGTCCTGGTATACGTAAAAAACTTATTTTGGACAACAATAGCACATTTTCCAAGGTGGTAAGCGCACACGATCAAGACTTTTAGCACTTTTCTTTCAGAATTCATGGCCACCCAATCAGAAGAGGAAAAATTGAACAGAAATTTTATCTAATAAAAATATCTAAGCTTCTGGGCTAGTAAGTGACTAATTTTTGCAAAGTTGAAGGATGTTACGGTTTGTATCAAGTAATTTGAGCTTTGAAGAAGGTAGGCAAATTGATATACGAATGTTGAATGACCAGTGAGAAACAACGTTGCAGCCCCCTTGAACATTTAATATCAGAGTTCAACTTATTTGGTGTCGAGACCGACTAAAGTGAAGTGTTGAACAGCGTGAGTTAACATGAGTCAACTCTAAATTTGATTATGTACACCGAGTAATACACAGTAATTGATGAGTTAACCTCAAATTAGAGTTAACTCGGCATTGCAATTACATTGGATAACTGACTCTATACAAAGGCTTAGAGGCATAACTTCAACGCATGTAGTCTATACAATTCAACAGATGCATTGCGTCAAAAACAACACTCACGTTCAATGCTTAAGTATAATAAAATTGGTGTAAAACTATGAATGTATGATGCTACTATCGCGGAATCTATGCATAGCTATGCCTTCATTAACACGTAGCGTCTGCAGTCATGCCAATCTTCAACTGTAGGTGCATAATATAACTACCACGATCTTCTAATCTAAATCTAAGGATTACAGCCAACAGTTCACTTCGTTCTGCAAGTAAAGTAGAGATGGAGAAACAACATCGATTTAAAAAGAGCTTTCAACAATGTTGAACCGCTTCAAGTGGAACTAATGAATTGTAATCAACATTGACATATAAACAGTCGATAACACGAAGTACAATCCGTTTCCACCGATACATACCATATGAAATTCAGTTGATATCCAACAACCGATCATCACCATAACTGCATCGACATCAGGAAAACAACATCAAAATTCAACGAACTGACGATGAGAGCAACCAAATAAGCTATTTACCAAACGAACGAATCATACACGCACAGGCACAAAATTTACAGAATATACTTTATTTTCGTTATATTTTTCTCTTTACTTTACTTGTCACTTGCACACCAGTATAACAAACGAAGAAAATATTAGCACGTACGAGACACACGCCGAAAGAACTTTTCGTCACGATGACTTTTACTACACTCATTCGAACTCTGCCGCTTTTTTAGCTCTGACTAGTAAAATTACGATTACGGATGAAATGCGAAAACGAACGCGAGGATACGGAAAATACAATAAACAGAGAGAGAGAGATAAAGAGAAAAACAAACTCACACATACGGTATACCTCATCAAATCAAAATGCTCGTACCAACACACAAACATAAGACTTCATACGCACTTGATGGTATGGTATAATTATCCCACAACTGCAATACATGTAATTAAGTAATATATGTATTAAAATGGCATGCAAACGCCTGCAATGCAAACACATACACACAAACATACATAGTTACATACACACATTCAAGCACACACAACACATGCACCCGCACACATGCACACATACACAGGCACACCACAAATCGAAAAAGTTATTTTGCCATTTTTATCGGTTTTTTGTCGCCTACTCTTCACAAAGTGTAAGCCAGAATATTATACGTACACTCCGCTGAACTCGTATAGTGCTTAAAATAATATATATATATATATATAAAATATAGATAGTACACACAATCGCATACACAAACCACAGTAGATTGGCTGAGTGAAAAAATTATCTCTTTTCCTGATTTAATTTTTACGAGTGCTCTACACAGAAACGTACTAAACATATCTTCGTTGGTAAATATGAACAAGAAAAAAAAATACGAATTACTAAATAACAAAGACACCAAACGCTATGACGAAACGGTTGTTGAACTTACAAATAGGTATCTACATAATAGTATAAATATGTTGTGTACCTAAATGAACGCACCAAGATCATAGGTAATAAGTCCAAATAGTCACACTCATATTTTGATTATGCTGACTTCTCTTTTAATTATTCAACTCTAAATTGCAATTTAAATAAATTAATGACATTATTGCCTCGCTTGAGAACGGACTAGATTAGAATTGCGACCAAATGAACAAAAAAAATAAAATAAGATTAAAAATCATGATTTGTATTTCCAATATTTTCGAACAACTGCAAGCAAAAGTGAACTTTTTTGCTGTAGACTATCCAATAAATTAATGAAAAATATGAGATCCTTCCAGAAATTAAGAAAATAAATAAATAAACGAACATTCCTCTGAATTATTAACTATGGTAGCACATAGTTAAATTATAGATCACAGATCATATATCATCAAGAGATTTAGACCAAATTAATAACTCAATCGGATTCTGAAATTAATATTTGATAATATCTCAAATTATGGGTGCAGATCAAATATTTTATTAGAATCAACGTTTCACACATCACAAAACAAACCTATGATCACCCCAGTTATCAGAATTTATCTTCATTCTTTCACATTTTTTCACTTATTCTTTTATTTATTCTTCCCATAACTGCATTATGACGTCTAACAACCTTTGCATCAGAAGGAATAATAGAAAAGCCTGCTGGAACAATAGATGAACAAAAGAACTGATATTTGATTTTGATCAAAATTCTGATTTCTGAATTTACATGCGACCTACTCGTCTGATCTGTTCTATATTACAGTGAGTCAGTGGCGTAGCTAGGGGAGACAATAGGGCGATAAATCCTCCCTACGATTTTTTTTTTCAATAGAATTTCACAGAGTTAGACAATTATGGTTTTTAATTTCATGACAAACTAGTTGCCTACGATTACTGCTCTGCTCGACAAATGCGTTTGTTACTAATCTAAGATCTACGAAAGTTCAAACATTCATAATTTTGCAACCAGAGGGGCTATGTACCTCCCAGTTAGATAAAAATCTTCCTTGAGACAAATAATTCCACAAAATTTCAAAGCAATCTGTGAAGAACTTTTAAAGATCATAGGTTAATGACAAATGAACATTTACATTTTTATTTATATAGAAGATAGAAGATAGAAGATAGATAAAAGAAAATTATGATTGGCGTGAAAATCATATATTCATATCCCACGAGTAGCTGAAACAAAATCTCAAAGAGTCCATCAACTACTCGATGAAACGAAACAGCTATGAAACTAAACAGTCGAATTAAGTAAGTGAAGTGGAGGACAAACGGATGTTCAAAAATTTTCACTTATAAGGCCACAATTGTCGACACACCTACATTAAGAGATAGGATGAGCAGAATTTTATAAATTCATTAAAGAGGAGGAAGCGAATAGAGCGAAAATGGTAAACCAATACAGTGTCATAATGAGGACAAGAAAAAAAATACACTGGCGCATTGTCGAACAAGTATTCAATCAACTGAACATTAATCAAAACAACAAAATACGTGACGGGAAAAAAAGGAAATCAAACGGAAAAATTTTTCGAACTCTATAGCACAACCACACTTAATAGGGCTTCGTTGAAAAATCAATCAAACTTTGTAAAAAATTTTCCACACAAAACAGAATGAAAAAATACTAATTTTTATTCCATGCTTGCAACGACAACAAAAAAATTCGAAGCAAGCCATTAAAACTCAATTTTATGCATTTCGCATGAAAAACTCGCAGAAATTCCAAACTCTTTTAGAACTGTCAAGAAGAAGAACGGATTAAAAGAAAAGAAAAAGTTGGAAAAATTTGGAAAAAGTTGGAAAAAGAAAAAACAAATACAAAATAATTTAAAAAGTTAAATTTTTAGACTTTGATCATAACGATCACATAAATTAGTTTCTCACAAGTTGAATAAATTTTTGAGGCAAGACATCGAACCAAATTTGTAAGATGAGGAGTTTGTTAGAACAGGGTGCGGGTGTCAAATGTTAACTATAAGAACCAAACACGAAAAATTAACGTGAACCAACACGGAAATTGTATTCACGAGGATGGTTAGAAAACTTTTTTTTTTAAATACCAATATCGAAACAAACACTAGCCTTGTTGGGTTCATTTCCTCTTTACTTCACTACGACCTCCACGGTCCCACTTCAACATATCCAAAACACTGCGATATCATCGTTAAAATGTAAATAAGAAATTATCGTACCCCTAAACGTTGCGGGTACAATATCAATAATTAGAAACACAAATGTTTCACCGATAAATTTCAAAACAGGGAATGAACAGACCCGCAATGACGTCTATACAGACTGACAGCCACACTATTGTTTCACAGAGGGCAAACAATTTTTTGTGACTGAGCGCGGAGGGGAGTAAACAAAAAATACACCGACAACGTTGATTAATTTTGTTAATTTTAACGCTATAACTGAATGACTTCGCAATTTGATATTGTATCAGACATATTGTTGCTCTAAATCCAGAAAATTTCATCAATCAAATTTGTTTTCCTCAAAATCACTTCAAGTATACGGTTTCCCTCATTCATTACACTGAAAGTGCATGGAAACAAAAATCGTCAAACATTTCTAATGAAAAATATTTTTCAAGATCTGGTGATTGTCACGTTTTAGATTTCGTTCGTCTCATGTCTCAGTAATGCGAAATTTCCATGTAACGAATCAGTGTGGTTAAACATCATACCACTGCTGCACTGCTACTTTAAATGGTTAACAAATACAACAATAACAAAGCATTAGTATTTTTTGAGAAGTGCCTGAGGCACTGATGTGATAAAAAACAGGGACGTCGAAAACAAACGCAGTCCCTTAAAAATTAATGAAAATTTGCAATCGACATATGTACATACAACGTGAAAAATACGTAGAAATTTCCTGCTGGCCTACTACCACTAATTTGACTTTGCTAGGGAGTTCAGGAGTTCAAATGGAACATTAATTCAAAATTAAAAACTCTGGATCCGAAAACATCACCGCATTAATATATATTATCAAAAATAAGTTGAAATTAAGTTTTTTCTAATTGAGCCATAGGGAAGATATATCATACACATAATAAAATAAGCGAGCTTCAGTACCAGCTGGGGTGAACCTAAACATTTATTGTGGAACACATTTTAATAGCTGTTAAACGCAACACCAGCTCCTTTTGAAAATTATAAAATTAGTCACCAAAAAGTTATAATTGAATTTTGTAACTGTTAACATAAAATTACGCGATTAAAAATAATCATCTCCTTCAAAATCTAAACGAAAATTAACTTTTGGAAATGACTTCCAACCCATCCGCACCAGAATTGCTTGAATGTTGCATTAAATTATAGTTGATATGCAAATTTATTAGTTATTGGTTCAAATTCAAGAATTTTATAGCCAAAATAATACCAAAAATAGCAGAACTGTAAATACTGTCTAGCTGATCTGCACCAAAATCAGATAGTTCATAATAAATACTTGTTCTGATTTACATTCCTATTGGTTCACAATCAGGCATTTCATAACCAAAATAACAATAAAAACAGTGATACTGGAAGTACCCTACAGTCGATCCACATCAAAATTAATAGCAATTTAAAATAAATTATAGTATATAATTATTTTGAATTTTCTAGCTATTTTTTAAAAATTAAAAATTTTATAGCAATAACAGAAGTACCATACAGCCGATCTGCAAAAAAATCAATATGTCAGGTTGTTGGCTAGTACTATAATTCGTTTCAAATTTCATGACTATCAGACAAAAATTTCATCCTTCACTGTAGTAGCAAGAAATTGGCTTTTTATATAAAACTAGAGAGTACTCAATACTTCTACGTAGCAATAATTCACAGACCTATGTTAACCATACATGTGTCCGAATTATCAATGAATTAGAACCACAATGAAGAAAAAAAAGATTTAGAGTTAGACTGAAATTGAAATATACACATAGCCAACTATATCTGTGAAACTGGTCACGAAATAAGCGTAACAGACCAGTGGCAATATATATATATATATATATATATATATATATATATATATATATATATATATATATATATATATATATATATGCTAAGTGTTCACTGATATATTACATAACAAAATCTGAAAATAAAATATTCTCCCTTTTTTGCGCCCAATGAGAGTTGAAAAAATGGGTCTAATGATAAAATTAATATCAAATTATAATTCAACGCTTAAAACAACATGTCCAATGATATATTACATAATAAAATCTAAAAATGAAACATTCTCCACCTTTTTTTAGACCCAATGAGGGCTGAAGAATGGGTTTAATGATAAAATTAACGTCAAATTCGAATTCAGTGCCTCAAAAACATGTCCGATGATATATTATTGCACAATAAAATCTGACAATAAAAAATTCTCCCCCTTCTGGGGTCCAATGAGGGTCTAAGAATTTATCTAATGACAAAATTAACATAAAATTCGAATTCAGCGCCTCAAACAATATGTACAATGATGTATTAGAGACTAGTAGAGTATTAAATAATAAAATCTGTAAATAAAATATTCTCTTGGTCCATGCGCACCCACACAACCACACAACTATCAACACAGACACATTTTTTCCTTATTTCTTTCTTCTCTTCTACTCACCTAAATTCACACCAAAGTTTACACGGTACAAGCCGCCTGCATATTTTTGTTTTTACTCCTAGTGAAAATAAAAATGTGTTCTACATTAAAAAAAATCTTCGCTTTGGGAGGGTAGAAGATTACATGCACAAATTGTCAAACAATAAATTCCAAGAATTTACAATTCAAAGTTTATCTTTATCTACTGACTAAACGAATATACAGTAGGTATATTAAATATTTAACGGCCAAATAATACTCCACTTACTTTTGTTCAAAATAATGAAAAAAAGGCCGACAACGCTTCAACAATTTTCAATAGTTCACCACAGAATGGGTGATAATTTTTACATACTCTCATTTCCTTTCCCGTCATTAACGAATCACACGATTAAGATTTAAGGAATTAAAACTAATGCAGGTATCAAATACATGGAAAAATAAAAAAACATTAGAATCTTTGACTCAGTGGCCACAGTACGCAGTAAGAAAGAAAAGTTGAGAAGGTTTTCCTAAATTTAATTTCAGAATGCAGGAATTTCAAATTTCCCGAAGAGAGGGAAGAGTTAAACGAAGTTACCAGGGGGGCATAGCACCGAACTCCTAATTTTACTTCTGGGTAAAAAACTAAAGCATATTCAATATTCTTAGATATTCAGTGAACTGAAAGTTTCTGAACCTGAAAAGAAACTACGTGACGATGAAAAGAAGGGCAATAGTACATTGTTTGAAGATGAAGACGATAGAGCAGACAAAAAACGAAAGATATTTGTAATGAGTGGGTACTGACAAAAATTAGGTGCTGAAGTCGTTACAGGTATTCAACCAGGGCATTGATTTCAAACAAACATAAAACAATCGTTCAAGTTTACCTGTTGATTTAACTCAAGGATAATACGCTTTTCTCGCACAGTCTTCCACGAATGATGATGTACTACACAAATTCCAGCAAACACGACAAAATTTTCATGACAGCTCACATTTGATTTCTTTTTCAACAATGAACGCGAATTCTTTTTCCAAACAACTTCATTTGCTGACCTTGTCATACCGACGCTCATCTGTAATAAAATTCGCACTTCACTTTTCACATGAGTCATCAAACAGCCTGTTAAAGGGATAAATTGCAAACAACATTAAAATTAAGGCGTAGCTAGAAAACAAGGAGACAAAAAAAATAGATTCTTACACTACACAAAAGTTTAATCTGAAACATTCATGAGAAAAAAACTTTCAAACTACAACTATTCAGACTACGAAGCGAATCTACAGCGTCATTTGAGAGAGGGAGAATGTCAATAATTATGGCGAGTTGAGGTACTTTTCGTTTTTGTTTTTCTACTCTTAATAAATTCTACTTTAATTTTTTCATTTTCACTTTGGTATCTCTTTTTTGAGGGAAAATTTCTCCCTTCCGCAGTGGATCCGCACCTGATTCGGACATATAAAACATCTCTTAAAAATAACTTTTTACCCAGTTTATTTTCAAACAGGGTATTAAAACTGACTTCAGAAAATGGTTGGAAGAGGGGATGATGAAAATTTTCCAGTTCATGACAAAAGAAAATTATTGAAACAATTTTTCCACTTTTTAATTTTTTTTTTGTATATGTACTCTGCCCACGCTAAGAAGTGTGTGACGTCAGATCACAATGGACATTGCTGTTTGTTGGGGAGAGAGAAAAAGATATAAATATACTTCGTTATACAATGATAAGCATCATTTTGTAGAATACACAAACATCGTATTTCAAGCAGTCAAGTGTGGATATGGTTTATGACGTTATGCACTTCTTGGCGTGAACAGAGTACAGTAAGCACTTACGTACACGTTAGCGCTACGCTGGTGTGTACAATCTAGTAAATTTATAAAATAACTAAGTATTTTATGTATTAACACAGTGTTTCAGTCAGGTAGTGTTTAAAAAAAAATTTTTTTTCACATCCGCTAGATATTTCATGTAATAACAAGATATTTTACAAAATAACTGACGAATATTCTTGAGAGTTTATAATTGTCACCAAATTTGGAATAATTGTAAGAAAATATTGCCTTTATCTCATTCAATTTTCTTTGAATTAAGATCATTATCATTAGTATTTCTTTCATCAAATTAGCATAGAGCTCTCAAGATTTGCCACAATTTTTTTCATTTTTTCAGAAATTTGAATAAAAGACCTAATCTCTTCGAGAAAGAATTATAAAAAAAAATAAATCGTGATATACGTGAAAACTTACATCCATTCTAAATGGAAAACTAAAAATTAAAATGTTGAATAATGAAAGCAAACAGGACAGAAAATAAGTTGAACCATTTTTTTCCCAATTAATTTTTAGAAAGAAAATCAAAACGACCTCACAAAATTTCAAATAATTAGTTCACAATCGCATAGTATTTCATTGTACCACTCACCGAAGACATTAGGTAGATCAATTTTTCAAAACCTCAATTGCCAGATTATATATGTTCTATTAACATAAACAAACTGAAACTGAACTAACCGCCTAGGTAACTGATAAAATACACACCATTAAGAAAATGGTTGAATGCTGGCCTAAATCCGATTCAGTCATTATCAGTATATATTACATTTTAAAAATTTATTTTAATTATATTTTTATTAATTAAATTATGTAAATAGTTAAATACTATTTATAATTATTTTCAAAACAATGTTTTTATTTAACAATTTTAGTTAAAATTTTAAAATTTATTATTTCAGTTTTTGTTACCTACCTAGTGTGTGATAGGTGCTTCATGAAAGAATTAGGCAAAATGTGTAATGGGTATCAGCCAATTTTATACTTCCACTATTCTCAGTTAGTTCAGTGGCGTAGTTATAAATTTGACGCCCGACTGCTAAGTTTTTAGGGCGCCTCCACATTTGACAAAAAAAAATTTACATAAAAATAGTTTATTTCTAGTTCGTCATGAGTATCTATTACTTACAACAAAGACTATTATAAATTTTAGAGAAAATTTCTTTTTCTTCTTTTGCGTTCGGCAAAGTCTTCAATTAAGTTGTGGTGATCAAGTTCAGTGCAATTTCATTTCAATGTTTATTTCTTGAAATGATTTTTTTTTTCAGGATTTTTTTTTCAGTCGTACCTACTAAAATTTTTTTCTCTCCGGTGGCGACCCCATTTAGGTTGGCACCAGGCTACCCGGTAGCCGTGGCATCTCTCTCGCTACACCACTGAGTTAGTTAATTCATGAAATAACTAAGCAAAGTATAGAATTCATTCAAATTTCATATTCTACCCAGCCGAAACACTTATTGTGTAAAATACCGGGTTATTTCATGAATTAATAAATTATACACCAACACTAACATACTTATTAAGTCAATGAGATAAATCGGTCATTGTGTACAATTCCTGGTTAATGTGTAGATTGCCCTGCCATTTTATCAGATAAAATTCTCATCAATCATGCTTTTTATGGTTTTTGCAAGCAAAAACCCCATTAAAATTGCTATTTTTCTTTTTCTTCTTCATTTTCTTCAGCCTGTGTTTTATGTTTTCTTTTTCAACTGTGAAAATATGAAAATAAAATTTTCATCGATTTATATGATGTTATTATTAATTTTTTTTATTCTAATTTTGCGGTAAATTTATGGAAAATGTGACAATTGACAATAATGTTTCAACTTCAACTGTTTCGTCTTCGTTAGGTATTATCAAATGAAATATACAGCTATATTACTTCCTTTCAACAGTTGTCTTTTTTATGATAATACTACTGAAATTTCTCAATTATCCGTATTTTTTTATTTCCAGTTTTTATTCAAAGTTGATGTTAATGGTGTCACCCTAGGGTCACTTTTCACAATAAATAAAACAAACCTAAAAAAAGAAAGAAAGAAAAAAAATCATATAAAAATAAAGCAAAAACCCTGTTGCCATATCGTCTAGCGATGTAGCTTGTCAATTTTTTTCCCTTCCATAATGTTTCTCGCGACATCAAGATATTACATACAAAATCAAAGGTAAGTTTTATAAATTTTAATTTCCATGGTCGAAAATTAACACAAAAAATATTTTTCAACGATCACTCTAGCTGGAAAGATAAAGTTTTCTACAGTAAGAGATTGGTACGTTATGTAAATCCAAATAATAGTTAAAATTAAATAAAAATAATATGAAGTAAGAGTTGTACCTATTTGCAATTCATAGTCAAGGTAGAATGTCATGATATGTCTGAAATAAGTAGAATAAAAGCTGACCAGAATGCACTTCACCAGATAGGTGATGTTCCAAATAAAAACTGAGCTAAATGAATTTTTGTTAGAATACAAGTTAGGGAGTGCGGATGGAAACAGTCTGAAGACAAGTTCCAGAATAAAAAAAAAACATACATCATAGGTACGAAAATGGGATAGGGGGAATGAAAAAGGGGAGAAAATTTAGAAAGAATTGAAAACATGAAAGGCCACGTCAAAGCTTGGTTCGACTTGGAAATTTCCTACTGGTTAAATTAGTTTCAAATAGAATAAAATAAACTCGGATCCAATTCTTAACTAAACGACTGAGCAGAACCGAATTAATTTCAAGACTTCAACAACATAAGAAAAAAACGTCAAAGGATATTTCAGTCAGAATATCTGTAACGATCGAAGACTCATTGACTTTTTTTTCCAACAAAAAAAACCCAACTGAAACTTGATACGAAAATTTTTTCTTTGAATTAAAGCTGTACATAATTTTGGTTAGTACAAGAAATAGGTAATAAAATAAAATAAATAAAATAAATAAATAAATAAATAAATAAATAAATAAAAACAGAATTGCTGAAATAATTTAGGTTTCTCTTACTGGAGGTTGAATACGTGGTTCCCACTGAAAATAAATCACCGTTCTGAGAGCAACGCGGAAAAGGCCGTTAATTTTCCTAAAAATCTTTGAAGCTAAAATAACCCCTGTTGTTCACCTAAACTCTAAACAAAATATATCTGATTGAATACATCTATTAATTAAATCAGGTATAAATGGAAAGAAGACAAAGGCACTAATTTCAATCATACATAATTTATGTGAAAAATCAAAGACGTAATCTTAGTTAATAACAATTTCATTAACTACAGAAAATTTTAACCATTTTAATGAGAAAGTAAATTGGAGATAAGCATAGTCAGATTTACGAGAGCTAAAGGGACTTTATCTCTCCTATTAACCGAATATTTTTTAATTTAAATGTAGATACTTCTTTCCTTCGTATCATTATTATACTTATATTGTTGTTTCAACCAAAGATTAGATTTAGAAATAAAATAAAAACGAAATCCAGCGTCCACATCTTTCAAAAAGAAAACATGTTCTTGTTTTCGATTAAATTTAGAAATTTAGTACACACATATTATTTAAACGTTACAAAATTCAATACTGGTGACAAGCAGAATTAATTACTGGGAGTATCGAATAACACGAAAAAGAATTTGAAAAATTGATCACTTTCGATGATTTTTCTTTTTACACATACACCGTTACGTATATCATTCATTATTCAATCAAAATATACTAAATTTCTATAAAGATGATAACTGAGTTAAGAATGTAATTTTAAAATTTACTTACAATCTGTTAGGTTTTTTCAAGGTAAGTTTAATTATCGAAAGTCGTTAGAAGATGACTTACTCACCTGAAATAAGAAAAAATAAATAAAAGGTTAGAAGTGTAAATTATTTTGAAATAGATAATTTAAAAACATCTGACGTACATAAAGGCCACAGTAGCCCCAAATGACTAGTAAAGGTAGATAAATTCATTTCACATGCTTAGTCATACAAACTATTATAAAGACAAAATTTGCTGGTTTCTCAAATTCGGTCTATATGATGAAACGGAGCGGAAATACGCGAATTTTTAAAATTTGATGTGATCAAAAATCTGCGATTCTGGAATCATCAGAAGTTGTCCACGGTCGCTCTTTGAACATTATGTTTATCTCATTGGTATGTAACAGGGTATATAGAAGAAATGAAGAACTACAAAACACCACTGAAAAACAAGAGAAAATCTGAAAAAATCTTAAGATCCTTTAAAAATCCATTTTTGTTTTTACATAATTAGTCCAGATTGGACAAAACATTTTTTTTTTTGTAAAAAATAGAAGACTTCAAAAAAAAAAAACAATGAAAAATCAACTAAAATATGAAAAATAATTCTTTTAAAATTTCTCCAAGATCTAGGCCTAGGGACTGGAATTATTGAAGTCGGGGCTAATTAAAAAGTTTTGTCACAAAATTAGAAGGAATTGAAGTAGGTATAAAGCCTAAATGACAAACAAAAAGGGCATTGACTTCAATAATTCCAGTCCCTAGACCTAGATCTTGCTGAAGAAATTTTAAAAGGATTTTTTCTACTTTTAAGTGCATTTTTTATTGTTTTTTTTATTTGTAAAAATCTAAGCACTTTGTCTATGGTAGAGAATAAATCAGAATTACGATTGTCAGATTTGCTTGTAACTCTCATTTGTGTGTGTTACATGATGTGTAAGTGTGTTTGAGAGAATTCTGTGTTTTTCACAGTTACAGGCTCGCTGTAAATATAAAGGTCGAACAAGAATCTGTAATTTTATAGAAAATTATTTATTTTTTCATCAGTTCAGGTAGATTCTTATCAAAAATGTAAAAGATTCAGTATAATCATTGCTATCACAAACTGAAATTATTTTAGGTGAATTTATTGTAGACTTTCCATTGAACTTTCAGTCATCTCATCAAGTTATTAATAAGTTCAAAAAAAGCAAAGAAAAATAAAAAATACAAAATACAAAATACAAAATACAAAATCATTGAAGACTGATTAAATCGAAATCCGATAACATGATACTAGAAATAAATCAAATTCAGCAACAAGTAAAAATGAAAATGATAAGAGCAACCAGACTACCAAACAAATAAGTCCAACTAATTCGTAAAATTCATTTCCTCGGGATCAACTGTAATATTACTGTGAAATTGGGAGATCTGTAATTTTTACAAGTGAGTGTCAAACATAATTATACACAGAATCTATACAGATAATCAGGCTATCAAACACACTTATCATGTTTACAAATCAATGCTTCAAGAGTATAGCCCCAGCAGAACTCATGCCTTTTTTTGAAGTCGGCTCTATTTAAAAAAAAATTTTTTTCAGTGAATTTTTATTTCTAGCTTTAGCAGCAATATTATTTCAAAACTACCTCAATAATTCTAAAAAAATTTTAATGGGACCACCATGGGATCATCCTCTATTATTTAAAAAAAAAAGTTTAACAAAAAAAATTAAGCTGGAACAAACGTTTAAAAATATATATATGTATGTATATAAGGATCCAATTTATGACCTCCTCCTTTTTTTCTAAGTCAGTCAAAAATCAACTTTTAGTTTTATTCCTAACCATCACAGACAGATTCACAAAAATCACAGACTATAATCATAGTGAAACTGGAAGTACCAACTGGATTTTGGATAAAATTTTTCATGAGCCTGGAACTTCACCATAATCAAAGTTCCATATGGCAAAAAAAAAAAAAAAAAGAAGGAAAGCACATTTTTTCCATATTAGGATATAAAGTAAGAAACTGGATCTAAATATCTATACATCAAAAAGTAGTTATATGGCATTATTCTGGAAACCCAATTGGAAATTACACAGTTCTCTTACTACCATTTATACTAATATATAATGAGGAAATTTTTGAAAAGAGTATGTTGAGAGAAATCTCAGACTCCACCAAATCGATACTGATGAATTTTTGTTTGTGTGTTCTTCATGAACATAGGAAGGATCTAGTTTTAGTTTCACTATTTTAACACTTTGGAAAATTTATTTATAAAGGAAAATTGATGAAGGCTGCATTAATAGCACTGAGAGTATATAAAGTGAACAGAGAAAAAATATTATGCAAACTTATTATTGCTTCATTTAGTGGCCTTTTCTTGATTGTTAAATTTACATCATCAGACATGTTCTTGGAGGAGTTGAATTCAAATTTGATGCCTACGTTATCATTAGACCCATTCTTCAACCCCCATTAGGCCTATAAAAGGGAGAATTTTATACTGTATCACAGGACATGTGTTTCAGTGCTCTGAATTGGAATCTGATGTTAATTTTATCATCTTTATCCACAATCCAATCCATACTTCTGTTCTACTATGATTACCATCTGTGTGATAATATGGAAACAAAGTTTGGATACAAATTTTGTCCGATCAGAACGAATTATGTAAAAGCAAAAATGAATTTTTAAGGTATTTTCATATTTTTCATATTTTCTCAAGTTTTTACAGGAGTTGGATAATGCTTCCATTGTTTCATATACAGAGTGATTCTCGTTTTGACGCTACATAGGGAAATAACATTAGTAGTGCCAAAATGGGAATCATCCATATGTTTTACATTTCCAATTCCAATTTCCACGCTACAAGTTCTTCTGTGGGAAAATTAGATATCTTGGAAATCTATTCAATAAATGCACATTTAATAAATTGAATAATTATTAAATAATTACAATAACTCAGAAAAAACAACAATCCAAATGTAACAAATGCACTTATAATAAATGATTGGTTCACCGTTCTTCTGATTGTTGTAAAATTGGGTTGAGGATAATTGGGGAAGGCTTCATTAAAGAGAGTGCTAACTTCACAATAAGTATGCCCGACGTAACTGTGTTTAATCCACCAAATTTTTTCATCCACCCAATATGTAGTCATTATCTTTTACAATGCACAACACACCCTGGACTGAAACTAACAACTACTCTTCTTTCTACTTCTTACAACCTTACTTCATAATCTGTATTGTATGGATGGCAAACATCGAACTTTTCCTTGTCGATAACTATCATAGTTTTTCCAAAATTCCAAAAAATTTAATTTCTATTTTCTAATCAGTAATTCAAGTATAAAATCTCGATCCCATTAATTTTTTATAATATGAAAGGTGTAAAAGGTATAAAATGGATTATGATTTTTATAATTAGACAGTTTCTCATAGTTCATTACCTGGATAAATGTATTGAAAAACATGAAAACAATTAAATTTTCAGCATCAGTTTTTAGTGATGGAACATACACTAGGAAATGTCAAATTCAACTCTCAATGATCAATCAAATATATTATCAAAGAGTTAAAAGAAATAACCTTACTTTCGAGTTTGACATTTCAACTTTTGATTTTCAATATTTTCTTTCAATTTCTAGCATTTTTGTGTGATTTTTTAAATTTTTTTTGTAAATCCTGACTTGTTTGATAGTTATTGATAAATACACGTTTTCTCATGCTCATCATTGTAGCGTTAAAATTGGAATTGGCAATGTAAAACATATGGGTGATTCCCATTTCAGCGTTACTAATGTTATTTCCCTATGTAGCATCAAAACGAGAATCACCCTGTATATGTTGTTACATACCAACGAGACAAATACATATTATGTTCAAAGAGAAACCCAGGACAACCTCTAATGGTTCCAGAATTTCAGGTTTTTGACTACATTACATTAAAAACATTTGTGTATTTCTGGCTTTGTTTCATCATATCGACCGATTTTAACAGCTAAAAATTTTGCCCTTATATTAGGATAACTAAGATGTAAAATAAATTCATCTATATTTACTTACCATTTTTTGGCGACGTGAGCCTAACAAAATCATTAAAGAATTAAAAATAAAAAAATAAAAATAAACACATCATACTAACATTCTTCCTGATCATGTATAGGTAACCCAATTGAAAGCAAACACAATCACGTTAAAATCATTTATGAAGTTGAGACATCTTAATTTGGGATCAATGCACTATCTAAAGCCACGAGGAAGTTTATTCTACAAATGGACACATAAGGAAAATTGAAAATATCGGGATAAATAATGGAAGATCTAAAAGATTTAAAAGTGCGGCATACCAATGATTTGATATAGATTCCCGATGCAATTCAGCAATTAAACAAGAAATAACGATAACTTGAATCAGTAAGAAACGTCAACATATTGCCTATAATTTCGTCTGGAAGCAATGTATAAATTTCAGCTTTTGATCTTCGCTTCAACGTAAGTCAAATTCTTAAACCATAAGTCAAAACTATAAACTTCATAGATTTTCAAGGGTGCATTTTATACTTATATTTTATTCTTGAAGTCGATACTGTTTTTTGAAAATATTTTATAATTTACCATAATGCTTTTATTCATTTCATTTTAATTCCAGTAGATCTTAATGGACAAATTTTAGAAGAATTTTATAATTTTTCTCTTTTTAGGGTATTTTTATTCGTTTTCTCTTCTTCAAATTATATTTCAGACACAATTTTTTGTTTTTTTCCATTGGAATTTAGCTTGGAAAATTATTCGTGCTTGTAAAATGTCCTACGTTTCGATCCCAATTATACACACAATAATTAGTTAATTATGTAAATGGCCGGGGAACAAATTTCGCATCTAAATGAGAATTACTTCAATAACGGATGTTGCAGCTGCTTCAAGCAGAGCATGTTCAATTTCTTTTTCGTTTTTCAGAAAATACACTACAAACGTCATTTTCGTAGGATTAAATTCATAATATCAAATAAAATTCGGCGAGTGCCGTTGAAAATAAAAAATAAATTATAAACAAACCGCGGATATGGATCACTGAACTACGTGGTTTCGTTTTTTGTCTACGGCAAAATGTTAAACGCGTAGGCTGAGCTGAGCAGCATGCAAATATAAGAGTGAAAATTAATTCGAGAAAGATAAAATAAACTGAAGAAAAATTCGTCAACTGGGAATTACAGTACAAGAGCTTCACTCTGGTGGTAAAAATGAAAAATACTGAAAGTGTGATCATGTATTTTTGATAACTATTTGCAAGTACAAAACAGGCATTTATGAAAAAAAATATTTACTAATATTTCGTTTCATTATTATTTTAATAGTAAGTTATAAAACTGACAGTTGTACAAAAAATAATTCCCGAAGTCCAGATGGATGATAATGAATGCTTTTTTCCTGATAGGAATTAGTATGTTAAAAGATATGAACAATCTTCATGAACACCTTTTCAGAACTGATAGCACTTGATAAGCACTAGCGTTCCATCACCACTGGACATCCAAGATTCCCAATACTTGTGATATCCTCGTGTAATTAATGTCGTTTTCAAGTATTCTTCGATAGCCAAAACAGAAGATCATATTTTTGAAAATAATATGTAAAAGACAAACGCGACCATAGTTCGACAAAGGAAAGATGGGATTCGCGGATGGAATATAATTAATTAAACCCAGTACAGGCTCATAAGAATGAGAAAAAATACCGATTATTGTTAGCTTATTGTCATGATTTCAGCAAGATAAAAGAAATATATCATTAATTCGAGATCAAAAAACGTAAATTTTGCATTTGATCCAAATGCATAGACTTCGTAACTTATTTAATGTTCCAATTTTGCAAGAGTAAAAAAAAGTTTCTGAGGAAATATCTTTCGACAATAATTTCGGTTTTTTCAGCATCCCCACCATCTTTTTTTCTCAACGTTAAGAAATATGCAGCTGCAACTGAAAAATCATGCTGCCATAGTAATAAATTCACCACTAAAAATATAGCTTCGCTTCTCAAAATAAATGTATACCTAAATAATTTAGTTAAGGAGTTTTATAAACACACAAAATCTTCAGCTGGAAAAAATAAAATATTTTCTTCATAAATATCGGCAGATTCTTTCCGGGGACCAGCTTCAACTCCCTAAAATAAAAAACCAAACAGAAATTCTAAATTACAAATAGGACAACAAACAAATGACTAGTAAAGAGTAGAAATACGTTTTTAACATTTTATAATTGACCTATTGACTCCCAACTAGTAGTAATCAACAAAACACCAAAATCTTTTTACAATCATAATGTTGAAAACCAGTAATAAATTTGAAAATAAGACATAATATTTACTTTTTAATAGAAAAAATTATAAAAAAATGGAATCTAAAAGTTGAAGACGTAGATTACAAAATAATGGTTAGGGAAATAAGGTGATGAAAAATGTTACTGATTTTATGATAGACCATTGAGAATTGTTGGGGCCTTATTACTCCATTATTTGAACTTCTTAAAACTGAAATAGGAAAACTGAAATTAAAAATTCAAGAAAATTATGAACATAATATGGGAATCTTTTCCTGTTGTCTTATTACCCTAATTAATAAAAGAAAACAATGAGTTATTGATTATTAAGAAATTAATATGCCCTAACCATAAACTAGTAACACTTTGCTGAACAAGCATTATTGTAGAAATGTACTTATTGACATTTGTCCAACTATATTTAATAATTGACCTAAAGATAAAATCATTATTATTGAATATGTTACTAATTTTTGAGAAATGGGGTTTGGGTATTAATATAAAAGCAGTAACAACTTAAATATCAACGGAACCTTTAGTAGGTTATTAACTCACATGAAAAAAAAAAGAACTAGGTTTTTTTTTAAGGTTGACCTAAAGATGAAATAGATGGAATTAACGAATCTAGTATTTTTTGAGAAGGAGGGAAGTATTTATAACCAGCAATTATTAACAACTTATCTGAATGAAAAAATTGGGATATGTTTGTTTTCTCTTTAGTTTATTATTTAATTGATTAGGATAATAGGACAACAGGAAAACATTCCCATATTATGTTCATAATTTTCTTGAATTTTTATTTCAGTTGTCCTATTTCAGTTTTAGGAAGTTCAAATAATAAAGTAGTAAGGCTTCAAAAATTCTCAATGCTCTATTATAAAATCAGTAACATTTTTTATAACCTTATTTCCCTACCTTTATTCTGTTATCTACGTCTTCAACTTTTAGATTCCATTTTTTTATAATTTTTTCTATTAAAAAATAAATATTATGTCTTATTTTCAAATTTGTTACTGGTTTTCAACATTATGACAGTAAAAAGATTTGGGTGTTTGTTGATTACTACGAGTTGGGAGTCAATAGGTCAATTATAAAATGTTAAAAACGTATTTCTACTCTTTAATAGTAATTTGTTAGTTGTCCTATTTGTAATTTAGAATTTCTGTTTTTTCTCATATAATTTGGAGTCACAATGATAAGTATTAAATATTTTTCAGTAAAATTTTTCAAATTACCAGGCAGATGTCCGAATCTAGCGTACGTGATATGAATATAGCGACTTTCAACAATCAAAGTCTGTTTTAGAGAGGTACCCCAAATCCATTTTCTTATCTATAGTTAGTCAATATTTTTCTGAATAACGAAGGGGGAAAAGTTTCTCGATTTTTCTTTTTTTTTAGACTATGTGAAAAACTATTCAGCTTTCCGGCGATACGGATTCCACGATGACCCTGATTCGGTAAAGGAAGCTTATAAATTTACATTCAACAAACGAGGCTTGATGAGGAATACCCGAAAAGTTCGTAAAACAAAGAATTCAACTTTCAGATTGGTCTGATAATGAGTATGTATTTTTCATTTTAACTTCCTGAAACAAATAAATTTTATGAAAGAAAGCGTTGTAAACAAGAGATGCAAGATTAAAAATTGCAAGAACATTCACACGGAAGAGTTTCATGTATAACTGTTGGTAAGATTTAATTCAAACGGAAAATTTTCAAAAATGGTGGGCAATTTTTCACATAATTTAACAATATTACTACGTGAATTTGTTATCGAGGAGTAAAAGAACGTCAAACAGAACACGTAGCTCAAAACAGCATTAAATTTCTTTCTTTGAAAACTCAACGTCCATTCTTACAATTTCTAGATGCTTTCCAAAATATATTTGAGAAATAGTGCGAATCAAATGAACTACAGTACATACAAAAAGAAAAACATAATAAAATGGCAGGATTCGTAAAAATAGCAATCAACATAAGCAGCACTTATGTACAACTATGAAACTGGTACATACAAATGAAAACATATTCATCTCAACTATATGCGATTGATCACGCCACGTTTTAATTTAAACGTCAGATTTACGAGCAAAAGAAATTCGCCTTTCAAAAGAAAAACCGAAAAAAACCAGTTTCGTTGATGCAGCAATACATTAACCGTAGATACGACTACCGACTTCAACCGACGACAACATTTACAAAAGCAATAAAATTTCAAAACAAATTTCGAAGAAGCACACACTCAAGAGGTAGAAAAAAATTTTATTTCAAACAAACCACTCTAAAAATAACTCGCACTACCATACAGCATAATATTTAGATGTTATTAGAATGGAATACAATATTTCTGTAGCTGAGTTCTATTTGCTCGCAAATGTACCTCCGCGCCAATTAAAATAGGCTATTCAACCTGTCTCCAACTTATTAAAAGAAATTTGAATTCACTCATTAGGTAGAAAACAGGTAGATAGGAGGGTAAATGTTGTCCGAGGACGAACATGAAGCATTCATCGTAACATTCTTCAAGCATGAACAGTTCTCTTTTCACTCTCCAACGATTAGCCGGCTACAAAGTTTGATGAAAACGATCAACAGTTAATTAGATGAGAAAACGTCGTAATTGGTGGATGAATTTAAATCAAATTAAGGTGATTTACGTATAACAGTAAAAAACATTTAAATGATGTTTTATTGTTCGAGGTAGAAAAATGTTTCCGGTGCATTATTCAGCTAAAAATGAGGGAGAGAAATCCACGTTCCTGTTTGTATTTGCGAACACACCAAGAGCTAGAGTGGTTTGACCACACTACGGAATCCTGGTTCAGACCTTTGCAACCCATGAAAACCTCGCTCATCTTAAATATGAAAGCAAAATAATGACGGTAAATTGACATAATTTGAATATTACAAGCAACTGGAATTATAATAAAATAAACTAAATAGTGTAGGAAAAAACATGAGGGGAGCTAAGAAAATGTTCGTCAATTTCCATGCCCAGAAGTGCAGTTGCCATAATATTGGGCCACTAGACCTTCGGACGTTGAAAACGTTCAACAAATTTCACTGAAGTGTTTGGAGCTGCTAACTGTTACCAAAATTCTGATTACTATCGAAGAAAAAATTATCATAAATACATTAAAGTAAATTTGGTTGAGAAGATTAATTTCACATTTCGTCTATGATAATTAGAAAAACAAATTTTAAAGCCCAAACGTAACTTACTTGACATTAAGTCCACTTATCAAAACTATTCAACTAATATACCGAGTATTTCAAAAAAAGTACCTATAAATTAAAGTTTTCTCGATAGTAAAGGTTAATGTTCCGAATGAATAAATAAATTAAAAAATGGCAAAAAATAATTTCTTTGTGGATGGTCCTTCAAGTATAACAAACTATAATCAATAAAAACGGGAGTTTCAAAAATGGATGACATGGTAGAAAATTTTTTCGTTTGTTCGATTGAAATCGT
Organism: Ericerus pela; assembly: GCA_011428145.1. Classification (NCBI taxonomy): domain Eukaryota; kingdom Metazoa; phylum Arthropoda; class Insecta; order Hemiptera; family Coccidae; genus Ericerus; species Ericerus pela. The sequence continues at coordinate 408,301 of WOFM01000373.1, read as the reverse complement.
ATTCAACCTTACCAACAAACCCTTGTGAGAATTATGCATTTCTTCAGTCGAAACTTATGAAAAGAACCTCTTTGAAGCAAACATTGTTTAAAATAAATATGCGATTATCAACCTTTTGCGCTACTTCTTTACTAATACATTATGGGTCGAATTCATAAAGGATACTAAAGTACTAGCTGTGACTTTCGAAGTTTAGCACGCAAGAACGTTAATTACCGTCAAAATGTAAGAAATACTTAGGCACTAACCCGACTAGTTGTTTGCGTAATCATCAGAAAAATTTATTTCTTATCGATACAATATTCAAGTATGTACCTATTTCTTATGTAAGAATCGTTTAAGCATACCACCGAGAATTACTTAAGACAATAAGTTCTTATATGTAATAAGTTTTCAAATATGGTTCTTGCATTCGCCCTTCAGAGTCATAAAATCTATTTTCCAACTAAATTCATTCTTGAATGGAAACAAATGAAATTCGAAATCAACGCACGAAGAATATAGTATGCACCGACATAAGTCAACAGAAATGAAAAGAAAAACAGGAAATTCTCAATTTTGAAATCACCATAGTCAAAAACAGGTCTACGAACTCAGGGCTTTGAATCAATAATTTGAATTTACATAGAGCAACAACACTGTGATGAATTCCGAAAAATGCATCCAAGTTAAGTTGTTATTGCCAAATCAAAATTTAATTGATTGAAAAATAAGAAGAAAATCAATAAAGCCAACGTGTAAACGGCATCTCTAATATAATTACATAACATTCGTGGGACCTCGGTAGCTCGGTACAAAGACACCATCGGTACATCAAATCTCACGATGATTATCAACTGTAAATTTAAAATTTTTGTACGTAAAGAATTGTTTTATAATTTTAAATGGTTTTTATTAGGGGACACGCAGTGACGAATCCAGGAAAAAAAATTGGAAAATTTCCAAATTCCAAAAAAAAAAAAAAAAAAATTCTTGCGCAGCAAACTCCGAAAGAAAAAGTAGATTTTCTTTGTTTAAAAATCACCACTATCATCAACATTCTTCTAATGAAGTAATATATAAAATATACTGAGTCAGTGTCATGTTTTCAAAATATATTACGAATAAATTTTTTATTTTTGTGTCAGAAATAATTTGATGGTTCTCTTTCCTAAGAATTGTGAATTATATAATAATAATAATAATAATAATAATAATAATAATAATAATAATAATAAAAGATTATAAGTTATGTGAAAAAAATCTACCACATTACAAAACAAAGTATAGTGTCCGTGTTCAAATCTAATTTACGGAATCGGGTGGGGGGTAAGCGAAAACTAACCTATTGCTGATATAGGGTTGTTTTTAGGTTAAAACTAGTATTTTTCTCGATGAAGCATAGAAAATAAATTTTTCAGGATCATTATAAAAAGGGTAAAAAAAAAAAAATCACACTGAATAGATAAGTTGCGAACAAATTGACCAATCAAAACCAAAATTGGTAGATCTGATCCTTGTGTGGGACGTACTGTTTGTACTAAAATTTCGTGACTATTGAAAGAGAATTTAAACTTTTATTGAGATGACATGAAAAATTAGCAACTCGAACAGCCCCAGGAATGTACCATAATACCAATAGGAACCAAATTTGGAAGCATATTAGATATACTTCAAATTAATACCTATACCAAATTTTGTGACTATAGGTTGAAAATACTCCATTCAGAGCCATTAATTTGCCAAAAATGCAACAAAATCGCGACTCATCAAAACAACCTGCATACAAAATTTTAATTTATTATCACTCCAAAAAACGAGTTTCTCCACAACAGAATATTCTCGTCTTTCTATGTAGTTTTTTTCTCATTTTTATTTTATTATATTTTTTTTTTTATAATCTATTTGGTATTATTTTTACGTCATCAACATTATTCTCTTTTCGCTCCCTCCGTCACAGCGTATTTAGATTTTCGAACTCATTTTCAGTTTATAAAATCAGGTTGTGAAAATAGATAAAAAAGTAACTTATTATAAGCTTTTATTCTACTCACTACTACGATTTTAAAATACACCAATACTGCAGCCAACTTTCCGCAACGAAATAATATTTATTTCGCATGAAGCTAAAGTAAAAAAAAAATAAAAGCTTATCTTTTAAAAACGCGTTTTCAACATAAACTTATTTTACATTACAATTGATTCCATTTCAGAGGGGTTAATTCAGAGAAAAAAAGTAAATAAATTACATTTGCCTTCAGTAAATCAATAGAGCAGCCAAGAATTTACTGATTGGCTGGATACTAGCATTTCAGAATCTAAAAATCGATAATTTCTTAAATATACTTTTTAATTGGGAGTATAATGAAATAGCTTGTGGGGACATTACTCGTATGAGGTTTTAGGGGCTTGCACCCCTCGACGACAGTCGCCGCCCAAAGGCTGGCAATAATCGTCTCTATGACGTTAAACTAATACACACGAATGCGTTTGTATGTTCGTACCTGTACGTACGTACAGGTAAGATACATCGTACGAGTCGAGATCAATTACCTGATAACGATCTCGGTAATGTCACGACTCGGTACCAAACGCACTGCGTCGTTTCTTATCATCTCAACGGAGACAGGAAACGACGCAACGTATGACATAATTACGTATACATACGTACGTATGTGTGTCCGTGTGCGTGTGCCAAATTCGGTATATAAACTCTCAGAACCAGCTCAAAAATCGTCAGTGTTCGCCGAGGATTTGGCTCTCCCATACTTATTTGTATGAAGTGGCAGAACACGCAAAATACTGTTGAAGACCTTCTAGTGCGAATATCTCTCACGACAAGGTATTCCACAGTGGTGACCCCGACGTGATTTTTTGGCTACGTCGTGGTTGTCTAGAGGCGCGTTGCGCTATTACTAAAAAGAGGCGCGGTGCGCTGGCGAGTTACTCGCTTGTAATACAAATAATTTTACAAGACTTAGACACCTTTGGCTGTCGAAGCAGAGGTCTTAACTTTGAAAGCGGGAAATTACACCCCCCCTTCCAAATATATTTGCCGGAAGGGAACCAAGACAAGTAGACCTGGAGGAACAAAGTTGCCCTCATCCGCCAACTCCTCCAGCTTCGACCAGAGACTCAGAAGTCTTTGAGACTCCGGAAAAACAAAAACGAATCCGGAGGCCAGAAGCCTTGCGTTTGGGAGCTGTAGTAAACCCGAACGAAACTACAGCTCGAACACTAAGAAGCGGTCGTCTATTGAGCCAAGACTCCGACCCTTCAACCCCAGACCGACAAACCACGGAGTCTGGAAGACTCTTCGCAGAAAATACAAGTAAAGAAGTCCAGCACACGATGCCCAACAGAAACACGAACCCGAACCCATCATCAAACCAACCAGGAGCAGGCGGAAGTGGTCAGCCACAGCTGACCCCCGAAGTACTTGCACAGCTCTTACAGCTGTTGCAACTGCAAACATTGCAGAATCCTGCTATCCAAAGACGGAGGATAGAGATTCCGGAGTTCCTACCCAATGAAGTTGAATTATGGTTAACTCTCCTCGAGGGTCGTTTTAAGACAGAGAATCTGCAAAACGACCAAAAATATTCACACATTTGCAGCGGCATGCCCGCAGAAATCATACGCCGCATTCCAGATATCATGAAATGCCCTCCGGCGGAAGCAGATAAATACAGTTGGTTCTGCAGAAAAATAAGAAATGTGTTTGGTAAAACTCAGAACCAAATCATTGATGATGTAATGGGCGGAATGAAGATAGGAGACGACAAACCCTCCACCTTCATGGCCAAACTCAGACAAAAGGCCGATAACATAGTGTCACCGTCAGTTATTGGAAACCAGTTCTGCAAGCAACTTCCCCAACATGTTGTGCAGTGTCTGGCAGCTATAGGTACCACGGTAATCAACAATTCCGAGGACCTAGACTTCCTAGCGAAGAGTGCAGATAGTGCACTGGAACATTCGAAATCAACATCCTCGATCAGTGCAGTATCAACCGAGACTGGAGAACTAGCTCAGCTTCGAGCCCAGATAGCTCAGCTGACTAGTGAAATCAAGAAGAAAAGTAATAACAATCCAAGAAATGGTAGAAACAATAACCGCTCGAAAAGCAGGAGCAACAATAGAAGTAATGACAGAAAATCCAGGTCCAGAGACCGCAAGAGCAATTCTACCAGGGGTCAGAGTCCAACTCCCCCAAGAAGAACATCGTCCCCCAAACCCCGGTCTCAAAACTGGGACGATAAATCCTGCTTCTTTCACAATCGGTTTGGCGCAGAGGCCACCAAGTGCAACAACAGATGCCAATGGTGGGGTAAATCATACAACAAGTCGTCAAACTAGAAAGAGGGGTCGTCTATGCGGCTGAAGATCCCTCGAAAAAATACTCACGCCGCCTGTTCATCAAGGACAGGACAAATAGGAGACGTTACCTAATTGACTCAGGTGCTGACTTGAGCATTTTGCCAGTAGATAAAAACCAAAAGGCATTTCCTCCGAAATACTACCTCCGAACTGTGAATGGTCAAAACCTTCCAGCTTATGGAATAGAATCCAGCAAAGTAAGCATCGGTTTGCGAAGAGACATGACGTGGTCCTTCACAATTGCGGACGTTCCAACTCCGATCCTGGGTGCAGATTTCCTCGCACACTACGGTCTGGTCATCGACCTCAAAAATGGAAAAATCATAGACAACAATACAGGTCTATGGGTGGAAGGCAAAACACTAGCGTACCAACTGGACACCAATATATCCAGTTGCACGAAAGTCGACGAACAATTCCTACGGATTCTGTCAGACTATCCTGGAGTTACACAACCATCGATTCGCAGGCATCCGACCTATAAACATGATACCATTCATTATATAGAAACAAAAGGACCGCCTTGCCATGCTAGAGCCCGCAGGTTACTGCCTGATAAACTCAAAGCAGCACGGGAATACTATGATCGCATAATAGGAGAAGGCATATGCCGCCCCTCAAAAAGTTCATGGAGTTCCCCGATCCACATGACCAAAAAAGCCAGTGGAGAGTGGCGAATCGTTGGAGACTACAGGGCCTTAAATGCCAAAACAGTTCCTGATTGCTATCCAGTCCCAAACATAATGGACTTCAATGCGAATATGAAGGGTAAAACGATGTTCACAAAAATCGACATCAACTGGGCATTCCACCAAATTCTAATGGCCGAACAGGACATCCCAAAGACAGCGGTCATAACCCCCTTTGGGTTATTCGAATACCTTCGAATGCCGTTTGGACTCCGTAATTCTGCACAAACTTTCCAAAGATTCATCAATGGACTGTTTATGGATTTGCCGTTTGCCTATGCATATTTGGATGACATATGTATTTGCTCAGAAGGCGGTGAGCAACAGCACGAGAAGAATGTAAGAACCATCGTACAACGTATACACGCTGCTGGACTTACTATCAATGTTGGAAAAAGTTTATACAAACAATCCAGGATTGACTTTCTCGGCTATCAAGTCTCGACCGAAGGCATTTCCCCTCTGAAGACCAAGGTAGAGCCCATATTGAAATTCCCGAAACCCTCCAACGTAGCAGAACTCAGACGCTTCTTGGGGATGGTGAATTTCTACAGACGTTGCATTAAAAATGCTGCAGCCGAACAAAGTAAGCTGTTTGCATTAATAAAAACAAACAAAAAGAAAGATAAAACTCCACTCGACTGGACTGAAGAAGCTGAAAAAGCCTTCGAAAATATAAAAGAAACACTGGCAAATACAACTCTACTAGCTCACCCAGACAAAAGTCTGCCGTTATGTGTCGCAATTGATGCATCCGACTTTGCTATTGGTGCAACACTGTACCAAAAGGACAATGACAAGAAGTTACCGCTCGCTTTCTTCTCCAGAAAGCTATCAAAAACCGAGAAGAACTACAGCACATACGACAGGGAGTTACTGGGAATATTCGCTGCGCTGAAGCATTTCAGGCACCAATTAGAGGGTAGATGTTTCACTGTGTATACAGATCATAAACCCCTAACACATGCCTTCACGCAAAAGACAGAACCAGCTTCCCCGAGAAGAGCTCGACAATTGGACTACATAGGACAGTTGACTACGGACATCCAGTATATAAGTGGAGAACTCAACACTCCAGCTGATGCTCTCAGTAGGATCGAAGCTATCTCGGCACCGTCTCAATTACCTTACGCTGAAATAGCTAAAGAACAGTTAAGGGATGCAGAATTGCAAGAACTGTTGTCGAACGATGACACAGCTCTCAAATTGAGACAAAGGAAAATCTCTGGTACTAATGTTTTACTCACATGTGACATTAGTACAGGCAAGAATAGGCCATTCCTGCCGACAAAGTATCGCAAATTGGCATTCAGTAGCGTGCACAATCTATCGCACCCTGGACCAAGATGCACTGCTGGACTAGTATCATCAAGATTTGTTTGGCCTCGGATGAAGTCCGACTGCAACAAATGGGCTCGCAGTTGCCTGAATTGCCAAGAGTCCAAAGTAGGAAGACATACTAGGTCGCCTCTCAAATCTTTTAAACAAACGGAGCGGTTCAAAACAATACATATAGATTTGGTGGGTCCATTACCCCCATCCCAAGGACACAGATACCTGTTAACGATGATCGATAGAGCAACTCGATGGCCAGAGGCAGTTCCTCTCCATGAGATGACAGCTCCCATGGTAGCTGCCAGGTTATACGACACCTGGATTGCCCGCTATGGCGTACCTGAAGTCATCATCACGGACCAGGGTCGTCAATTCGAAAGCTCGCTCTTTCAAGAGCTGTCTAAGAAGCTTGGTGTACAACACAATCACACCACAGCTTACCATCCTCAAGCAAACGGAAAAGTTGAGCGATGGCACAGAGCTTTGAAAGCCTCCATTATGGCTTGCGACACCAAGAGATGGGTTGACATATTTCCAACCATCCTCTTAGGCCTTCGATCTGCTCTTCAAACGGACACGGGTCACTCTGCAGCGCAGTTAGCGCTCGGCGAAGAGCTACGCCTACCAGGGGACTTTTTCACCCAATCGAAAGAAATTAGCCCCAAAACGCTCATCCAAGACATACGGACTGATGCCAACAACTTTCTGAACCAGGCAGCTCGTCATGGCCAACCAAAGATTTATGTCTCCAAACACTTGGCCACAACATCTCATGTGTTTGTTAGAGACGAAAAAATAAGATCTTCGTTGGAGAAACCATACACCGGTCCTTATAAGGTTGTATCACGAGACGACAAGAACTTCGTGATACTAATCGCAGGTGAACAAAAAACGATTTCAATTGACAGATTGAAACCTGCGTACCTTATAAATGACGACAAGAAATTGCTCCAAAGAGCAACAAGGAAGACGACACACAAGGAAATAATAGAGGAAGAACAGACTGAACAGTCCGAAACAACACAACCACGAAAAGTTGAAGACAACCCAGTCGAAAAAGGTTATAAATCACAAAAATCACCAGAAGAAAAAATAAAAATAAAGAAAACGGTGAAGTTCAATGACGAGATCGTCAAAATACAATACGATCCGTCGGCCCCCTTGTGCCCACAAAAAAGAGGCAGGCCCCTTGGCAGCAGAAAGCAGAAAAACCAAATTCCAACTCGAAAATCCGAGAGATTGGCACGGAGAAACTGAAAATATTCACGACAGTTAATATCCGCAGCGGAAAACACAAACCCGCACAAAAAGACGTACGAGAATCTGAGAATATTCGTAACAAAAGAAATTCTTCAGATAAGCAGAGAAAAGTGCGTACAATAAAAATACGACACGAATAAACAAATCCACGTGCAATACGGAAGAAAAACATTGCAACGTGTTTCTATTGACAAACAATACCGATAACAAAATAGTCAATAGATCGTGACGTCACAAACGAAGAGTGCATTCCTTTGTGAAATACAAAATTCAAAGTACGAAAATTCAAACACGCTTAACTCTGCTTGTACTTAACCAAATTTAACCGGAAAACTTTTAAGCTAAAGAATATTGAATGCACTATCCCCTCCGAACAAGTCTGAAAAAAGATAACGACTTGGAATAAAGCTGCGATCGAAAATATTCTCGCAAAGTTTTTCATTCGCCTTTCGACTGTCGAACTAGAACACGCCGAAAATTTTCGTAATTTTTTCTTTTTTCTTTCTTTGTACCTTGTTTTATTCCTTCCTTATGTCGTCCTCGACCAATACCCCGTTCTCAACTCAACCATTTCAATTCGTTGTACCGCCTGCACCTTTGCCTATAAAGACAAAGGAACAGGTGGAACATGAAAAAGAGATTGAACGAATTGAGAACGAGTTACTGATAGATACGACGTCGGCGGCGGACATTGTGAAAATAATGTCCACCCCCCTTCCTCCGTTGATTTCGCCGCCAAAATTGCCGGAAAGAGCACCGGAAGTGGCAAACCCACCTCCGGGGTCCTTAGCCTTAGCGAAGATGGATACGAAACAACCACAGGCGGATGAGGTGCGCATTCCACGCCCTCCCCCCGCCACTAGCCTGGCCTACAAGCCATCTGGGAGCTCCAACTCCCCGATGTACAGAAGGCCAAGGCCCTTAACTCTAGTCGATCCCCGTCTGTCCAACCGTTCCCGACCTTATGACCGCCCGGCTCCACATCAACGACCGCCGAGAAGAAGGGGACAAACAAGCAGGGACACCTACCAGGCCCGATTAGACGCTAGGAAACAGTCCTACGAATGCGTAGGGGCCGCGGTAGGGTCTGCCCTCGCTAAGTAGGAGCGGGACCAGAGACAGTAGACTCGATAAGTCCCCCCAGGCACGCGACTTATCATTTTCGCGGCGCAAAAAATGGGGGGGAGTAGCTGTGGGGACATTACTCGTATGAGGTTTTAGGGGCTCGCACCCCTCGACAACAGTCGCCGCCCAAAGGCTGGCAATAATCGTCTCTATGACATTAAACTAATACACACGAATGCGTTTGTATGTTTGTACCTGTACGTACGTACAGGTAAGATACATCATACGAGTCGAGATCAATTACCTGATAACGATCTCGGTAATGTCACGACTCGGTACCAAACGCACTGCGTCGTTTCTTATCATCTCAACGGAGACAGGAAACGACGCAACGTATGACATAATTACGTATACATACGTACGTATGTGTGTCCGTGTGCGTGTGCCAAATTCGGTATATAAACTCTCAGAACCGGCTCAAAAATCGCCAGTGTTCGCCGAGGATTTGGCTCTCCCATACTTATTTGTATGAAGTGGCAGAACACGCAAAATACTGTTGAAGACCTTCTAGTGCGAATATCTCTCACGACAAGGTATTCCACATAGCTCTATCAACAACAATTTAAAATGGGTCTACATCCCGAAAGCTGCTTAATTTTTGCTATGTACACTGATGGGCCCGTTTAGACTTACACCTCCCAGCTTAAATTAAAGCACTAACTTTCACACAATAACTTAACTAGCTACATACAAGGTCATCAAGCTGTGAGGTCTCAAAGTTGATGACTCGAAGTAAAAGTCAGTTAGTATCTCTACCACTCACTGACAAAACGTTATCGATCGAAAAAGGCGAAATTAGACATTATTTTCACAAGAAAAAGATGAAGTCAATGCACAAACCACCAAATACTTCTAGGCTATATCCTATTAAACAATTCAGTTCATAAAAAAATAAAAAATTAGGGATACTCAAAGGGACTGCAGCACCTATACTCCTTTCTATTAAGGAACACTGTCAATAGCCATGAGCATAATTAAATTTTAAATAAAAAATATTTTTGGTGATTTTTTTTTTTTTTTTTGTATGTTGAAGCAGTCAAAATTTCTGATAAATCAGTCGAAAAGCACAGTATTTAGGACAGGATGAACAGATTTTTTCTAGTCAAATGTGACAATAAAAAGTCATTTTGTAAGTTTTATTTGTTTTAGTTGAACATTTAGATTTAGTATTAAAAAAAAAAAAATTATTTTTGGTGAACATGTGGATACTAATAGTATGCAAAAAACAAAGCGATTAAGAGCCCATTTTGGACCAAAAGAAAGGGTTCACTTTTTTTTCGTTCAGAAAAGAAGTAAGTACTAAAAAGTGCACATCTGTGCACCATTAAGGATTCACTCGCTCAATGTCAATAGCATTCTTCATTCTCGTTTGAAACTCACGATTTTTCCAATTTTTTTAGCCTACAATTTCTTTCTGACAACAGTCCACATAACACAATTAAAATGAAAATTTACTAAACCACTAAAACGTCATAAAATGTTCGAACTAATAATGGTAGCCTCTACTGAAAGCATACATATAAAATCTGTCCATTTTCAAAAACTTAATTTAAGTTTAGAATAAAAAGAGAAAGAGGAGGTAGTAATTTTATTATAGTAACTGATCATTATTTTAGTTTATTGAAACCAGAAAAATGGAAATAGAAATCAATCGATGAAAATTGTTAGCGGTCTAATTTAGGACGACAATAAATGTCAATCGCAAAATCGGAGAAATTTTTTTCTTTTCTTTATCGGTTCTTACGAATCAGGATAAACCAGACAATCGAAATCGTATAACTGCGGAAGTTATTACATAAAATATACAGACTTCGACATATTTACAAGCGCCCAAGACCGCTCGTGTCACCTGTCACCAACTAACGAGCACAAAAAGTTACCAAATTTAAAAAAAAAAAAAAGAAAAAAAAAGGAGTAAAAACAAGTAAAAAATTTACACCATGGTCTTTGTGTACGAAAAATGAACAAAGAAACTACGGTCTGTTTCAAATAAGAAGTTAATTTTTTTCGAAGACGCAATAAACGTTACTGAAGTTAAATTAAAAATTGCTAGGAAAAATTAAAATTGTATATTCACTCGTTACGTTATCCACACAAAATCCGCACAGTTTTAAGGCGAATAACTAAGCAAAGGTGTATTCTGAGAAATATTTGCATTGTTTATCAGCAAATAACGGCATGAAATTCAGGCAGATAATTATGCAACTGTGCGTTTTAATAATTTAGTGAATACTCTATACGAACAGGCGCACTTCATTTCGCATCCAGTGAATATCTTAACCTTTTCCTCTTACCTCTAGCAGCCACAATGCCCGTAAACTCGATGTATTGCGGGTAGAAAATTACCTTCGTATTTGGAACGGACTATAGGTAACGAATACTTCTAATGTAATAGAAAATTCATTTCCTAATCCTAAATTTCGAAAATAAATACATATCGAGGCAACAATTAATTAAAATAAATGTAAATAGTCTCAAATAATTAAAAAAATAAATTAACAAAACAGAAAAATTTATTACCTACGGCGTGGCGTGCTACTTTCTCAACCATAATAAACAAAATTTTGAAATTTAACGCAAGCTAAATGACAACAATGTTGATTGCATGCGGGTTACAATATTCATATTATTTGTTTGTCACTGCATAGAAGACAATGATAGCTTTACTGACGAAATCTCGGTCAAAAACAAACGAGAAAAACGATGTAATTCAGTTTCATTAAAAGAAGAGTCTCGTCAATTTCGAGCATCAGTTTTTATTGAAATGGATAGGGCTCAAAATATTTATGCTTTAACATGCGTAAAATTCGACTTTGAATTCGAAATGAGAAAAACAAAAGACGAACACTGCGTCATTCAAGAATATAATCCAAGAGGAAAAATGTTTCTTTACACTGACATTCAATTTAAATTAGCGTCTCGAACGAATCATTCTTCGTTCTGTTTGAAGGTCCGAAAAATCAAGACAGCTCTGCTTCCCTTAAGTAAAAGTCTACCTTCGAATCAACCATAGGTGTAGGTCAACCAACTTAATCTGTAATTTTATTTTTAACAAATGTGACAGAAACTCTTACGTCCATACGAAGGGAAATTTCCGACTAGCTATAAAACTGAAACTCATTATTTATGTTTTTTAAAGAATGAAATTGACTGCGGAATACCTTGTCGTGAGAGATATTCTCACCAGAAGGAAATTCAACAGAATTTAAGCGTGTTCAGCCACTTCGTATGTAAGTACGGGTAAGCCAGAACCAGACCAAACACTGGCGATTTTAGAGCCGGTTCTGAGAGTTTATATACTGGTTTTGGCACACGTACACAAACACACGTACGTAAGGTAATACGTACGTTAGTGAGAACAGCCAGGTCACATCATCCCCTACCGAGATAAGAGATGTCTGGCCGGTTCGTGTACAAATCGTGACGTCATCGTATCGTGTCACAATTCAGTACTCGTACATTACCTGCAAGTACATGCAGGTAATTACGATCGAACGAGTTTTGTGTGTTTAACGTCATATAGACGAATAATTGGCCTGCCCTTTGGGGCAGCGACTGTCGTCGAGGGGTCCGAGCCCCTTTAAACCTCATACCAGTGAGTCCCCACATTGACATTTTAATTTCATCATTGGACAACACAATTCAGATCCACTGAATCTAAAATCATGCCGCATCTTTTAACTGGAACAACTGTCGGCAGTGGCGTAGCAAGGGCGTGTTGGAGGTCAAACCCTCACAAAACTGATCGATTAATTCGTATGCCCTCCAAAAATAAACAAGAATTAGGCCGTTGCCTTAAAAAATTTTTGTCAAAAAAGTTAACCCTTTTTCCGAGAAAAAAAAATTATGATCTGACTACGCCACTGGTTGTCGGTGACAAATGAAACGGATCCGCTTTGGTGTTATCTACTGCTCTGAATTCTTATCAGTTATACCAACTTGTTGCAGTTCCAATATATTCTAGAACTTCATGGTCAGTTCATTTGTTGCTACAGGTCCTAATTGAAATTCCAAGCGGTGAGGACACAAGAAAAACAATTTTTTTACAATCAAAAATTTGAAGTCAAATTGGCATTTCAAAAATTATTTACCTATATTCCATCCAATACAAGATGATCTCTGACGGAATATTTTTGTGGACCAGCCAATACGTCAATACGTTTAAATTAATACGTAATTGTCATTAATAAATAATTTATATTCTGCTGTATAAAATAATATTCGAAGTGCACCTATTTATTGGCAATACAGCATTGAAGTCAGGGATTATCTTAAGTTGGAAGAAGTATAGGTACCGTATTATTTGGGTGTTCCCACTCTTGATTTAGTTATGCCTGCACCGCTTGCAAAAATTATTTTTGCCAGCCATGGCCACTTAAACATTTAAACGACCGAAAAATTTACACCATTCATTCGAAACATTGAAAAACGTAATTTTTTTTCAGTTTCAATAACCTTGATAAAAATACGACGATTAAATAAAGATAATCCAGTCAATTTCGGATATTATCAAAATACAATCGTCTGTTGGACTTAAGAGAAGGCTTCTTCCTGAACATTAAATACACCGACGAATTATAATCTAATATAAATACGCTTTTTTTTCTTTCTTATTTGTATCTGCTAAGAGTTGCCACGACCGAATTTTTCCCAGTCTGTTTTTCAGTTGAGAATACTAGGTGAAGGAAACTACCCTAATTCTCCTCATTTGTATTGATCTGATTAAATAACATTGAGAACAGAGGTCTACAAAAAACAGTACTTATCTTGAATTTAATAAACTTTTGGATCAAAAAAATCCGAAAATAACATAAGCAAAAAATATGTCCGAGTCTTGTCGAATAAGCAAGACCATTATACAATTGGACAAAACCACGACCAAATACAAAACATAAATTGTAAAATGTTGGTAATCTTGCTATAAAATAATTTCCAATACTAAAGTTTAATTTTTATTTTTTCTTCATATTTCAGGACATGAAAGGTAAGTTTATGATAAAAATCGCATAAGCAAGAACGATAGAGACTAAAACCAAGACCAAGAGTCCATGGTCTTACGCTTACTCATCACTCGATAGATGAACGTATTTAATAATGAAGAAAAAGATAATATCCTGGACGTGAATGAAGGAAGAAGTTATGCGTGGATTCTTTGAATCAGATGCAAAATTTAGTTTCACACATACATTGTGTATTACACAGCACAGCATTAAAATCTATCAAGGTAACTTAACGAAAAACGGCCAGTTGGGATTTTCCAATAGTAGGCCAACGCCATTTGCGAATCGATAAGCACATCATATCATATCACTTTCGTGTAGGTAATCCTGATAGGGTAGGGTCGCAAAATTGAAGAACCCAACTAAGACTAAAGTTTTCCAGATTACCCACGTATAGGAATCGGTGGTATTCCAATTTATTACATTGACATATTTGTATACACTATTATTGCGGTATTGACTTCATTCTCGTATCAACATCTGTGGCAGCGCATCATGGTAGCTATGTTGCTCTTTAATTCTCTATCACAGGGGCGCCGAGATCGAATTCCCAGTGGCAGGTTTTTTCTTATTTTTTGTTTTCATGTTTATTTCGGAGTTTCGGACATGGGACTATGGTGGAAGGAGTTTTACACCTTTCATAAGAACGTATTTTTCAACAATCTATTTAAAACTTGTTGATAAAATTTAAATGCCGTCCGGCGATTCATGCTCGCATATGTAAGTTGTAAGTGACTAATAACGCATATAAAAGGCGAGCTTCTCAGTTTCCTGCTGGAGATTAGATTCTAGAGGGTTAATGGATTTGGCTTGATTCAACTTTCGATAAATAAGTCTAAAATTTCCACAAAATAAAACGTGTTTCTCAGACTTTAATAAAGGATACCTACGTAATTACGTAAACAAATTACCGTAAGAGAAGTGTAAATTCAATGATCTGCAGAGAAAAATCAAGTTACTGCACTTCTACGCAAATATGTCGTTGATACGAAGTTCATATTACACTCCCACGCGTGATTATATTCTAACCATAAACGAATTCGGATATGGTACCTAACGATGCACGGTACGGTATTGGCAAATGCATTTCGCAAGAGCCTACTGACACTGAAATGCAATCGAATCTCCACACAGAAGAGCCACTACAACCCTATCTAGTTAGACGCAAACGACACTTCATCGTATGAATGCCAACAATTTACACAATTCGCATGGTATCGCCAGTCATCCAGTTTTCCACCACAACGCACATATAAGTATAGCATAAGGCACCCAATACACCCTGATTACAATTCCACATCATCGCATTTTATTACGGCAAATATGTAGCTATCGTCGAAAATGGCGCCAACTCTGACATTCGCCAATAGCCACACGTTACACAATGCGAAAACATACGCCACTGCATCGTATCCATAAAGCCAATTCCGCATTGATTGGGCGCTACGTCTACTAGTCCACGTACGTTCGGGTCGAACTTCACGTACGGAAATCGAAAATATTTAGGACCCACTGAACGTATCTGTGTGTGTAGAATCTACAATTATGAATGCATTTATTCATATAACTGTATATACGCACATATATAATATAATAGAATATGTATAACGACGTTCGTAATGAACGTATCGAAAGTGAAAACGAACCAAGGTGCACATCTTAATAATAAGCGTAAACCAAAGAAACCAGTTGACAACCAACTAGATAACCTGTCTCTACTGCCAGCCATAATATTCGTGTCGCACTTACGTAATAAATGGCAAGCGCACGAGCGCAAGTTTACCTAAAAAATTCAGAATAATATTAAGGCTAGAATTTATTTATTTTTTTCCTATTCAGTAATGGGTTGAAAAAGTAGCTCACGCTTCTAGTAATGCATCATTTATCAATTTTATTATTTAGATGTGCAATTAAATCATCATTGGCTGGAGAGGAAAAATAAACCATGGAAGAATATTTGAAATTTCAAGCATGCATACTTTAAAAGCAATCTGCTGGGGCCAATAAAACCAGAAAAATTCTTGACATTAAGTGGTCATTCCAGGTGAATGAAAGAAATAAATATAAACTTGTTTTTTGAATAAATAAATAAATAAATAAATAAATAAGAGATTGTTCTGATGATTTTTGATATTTGTGCCAACTTGAAAACAGTTGCAGATACAGTGGGGAAATATGGAAATTATCTCCCCAATGCCAAACAAAATGAAGAAAAAAAGAAAAATGAAGGGAAAACATGAAATACGACCGCAGAATTAAGATAATATGACTGCAGGATAACAACTGTAAAAAAAATAGTTGAAGAGAACAAAAAAAGCTCAACTCAAAAATTTTGTCATTCCCTCCTAAATTGACTTTCTGGATCCATCATTGAAAAGGAAAGAAAATGTTTATTTTTCTTTGTACTCTTTTCGAATATATTAAATACAATTTGTTAAGAAATTAAATAACCATGAAATTTTGGATAAAATTTTGACAAAATAAAATTTTAGTCCTATCGACTTGTGATATTCCTAACATCCTTCCTCTGAACAGTACAAGATCATATGCATATGAAAGATTATTACACATACATGAAACAGTCCCCATTGTTTAATCAATTCTAAAGGGTGTCATAGAATGCATTTATATGAATATGAAAACCCATGTATAGTCCACTCATTTTGTCTGTTAGTAAATCTTATTTTTACTAAAAACCAGAGACAACATTATCTGTAATCAAAGACACCTATGAGTACAGAAACTGATTTATAGCTTTTGTGGGGAAGGGGTACGATTGCGCACCTTACTACCACACAAAGGCGTAGCACGTTTGATCTGTAAAGATACTGGTGTGGGAGCTGGGCTCAGTACTCACGTTTAGCAGCTAGACAAAAGTAACTGCCATGAGTGCAAAAAGTTAGTTTGTGGACTAAATGTTCACTGGCCTGCTAGGTGATCGACGAGTGAGCAAGCACACTTGTTTGTCTCAATCGCCCATTGCCACAACTTTTATTCTTATCAAACAATTTTTAAACATACTTCATGAGTACTATTTAACCCTTATCATTATAAAATAAGGACGTTCATTTACGAAAAAACAACTTCAAAACAAAAATTTAAAATTAATATGATAATGGTTTACTACCCATTTCTGATAATTATACGCTTCTTTAAATTGAAGCGAAAAAGTAGGTACTAAACTGGAACAGAAAAATTTGAAAACATTCTAACTCATAACTCAGATTTCACTCAAACAATGCAAGTCAACTTCGACCATCATTTCGACTTCTCAGCCTCAAAATTTTTTATCCAAGATTGTACGTTTTACAATTGAATGTGCATTTGAAAATTTAGAAAGCAAGAAAAAATAAGTGAATCTCATTTTTTTGATTCAAAAATTCATTTTCCCCACTAACATTTTATTACGTGGTATTTTTTAATGTGACCGATTTCAATACAATTTGTATAGTCATATTGGTTACCTGTAAATTGAGAAATACCTATGAATAACCTATGAACGTTAGGCACTGTTTCTTTCAACTCAATGGATAATCGATACCAGCGATTTTCCTTATACGCTTGAAAGTCTCATAATTCATTTGAAACGTAGAGACAATAAGGGATAATGAATGAGATTGTCTCAATCGCCTTCAGTGTTACCATCGTTTATATTCAAAATCTTATAATTAAAGCAGAAACAGGACTTCATATAAAAAACTAGAAAAATTTTCATGTTTTTTATAAGAAAAATTTTCTAATTAAAATTTATTAATATACTGCGGAGTAATTTAGTAGAACCAAAAAAACAAACGAACAATCGTTCTAAATCTTCCGAAGACAATTTTCTGAAACTAATGTCTGGTATTTGTCGTTTCTCCCTGGGAACGACAAAAGGAGAGAACCCCTAAGATCCCCTCCCCTCAAAAACGACCTTTATTATATGCATTGCGTGCCTAAAAATAAATACACTCGTTTCCGGATGTTTGTCCATCTTTCACAAACACAAAAAAACAAAAAAAAAAACAACAGTATATGCATGCATACACTTGGACAATAAAAATATTTCAAAAAAATTTCACGCTGGTCACGATTTCTCACGGACATTGACCACCATTTCTTAGCCGGCTTGGCAACATATTTTTCACATCGTTGATTATGACGACGATGACGAAGACGAAATGAGCAGAAAGGAGGATAACATTACGTCACAGAAATACAAAGAGAAATTTTTATTTTTTTTTTGCTTTTTGGAAATGATTTTCTTTTTTAATTTTGTAATTCTTTTTGAGAAGCACTGATCTTCATCTTCATCTTCTTCTACCTCCATCTTTCTTTTTTACTAATATGTCAAGCGTTTTTCGAACGGACCGAGGACATTTTACGTACAATTATTTCTCAATCACGATTAGCACTCGCATTGGTTCTTCGACGGGTAGGTATCGTGTGTATTAGGTAAACACGACAGTGTACGATTACATATTCCATTCTCTAGACTGAAGGACTCTTTCTAGATTTGATAGTCGAAGATTTTAAAATTTCAAATTGTTTCGCATGTCATTTGCATTCAAGTCACCAATATTAACTCATTTCATTCATCAAAACTTTAAACAAAGTACTCAGTTTGAACAATATCAATTTTAACCAGTAAATAAATCTCACTTAAATTAAACAAAAAAAATTCTAACACAGCAAGCAACGCTAGAAAACGTAAGTTTTCCTAACCCGAAACTGAATAAATAATTGAATATTGGATGAAACTGAATTATGTAAAATAAATGATTCCTCGTGAATAAAATAACGGCAAGAGTGCCTTGATGAGTTTTTTTTTTCTTTCTAGAATATGAATATCTTATTTCTTGTTAACAATATTGAAGATTTTTTAAATCATTTTTATACTTAGTTGAAATATAATATAATTCGGTGAAATTCAACATAATAAAAATTTTAAAATATGAAAATTATTTGAAAGAGCGTTGGGTAAATATTACGTTCAAAATGAAGGGTCAAGAAAATTCATAATGAAATTAAAGAATGAAGTGTATTACGAAGTTATAAAATAGGTATGCAAGTTATTAAATGATTGTTCTGCAAATTAAGTAAGGAACAAGCCTGCTTTTGACCAGTTTCTTAGGTTCATCTGGACTTTATACATGTACTTAATTTTCTTAGCAATAGTAAAAGATTTTTTCAAATCACCTCTACGTATGAAGCCTTTTGAAACAACATTTTTCAGAATGATTGAATCTAATATATTCCATATCTGTTCCAAATTTCGAGACTATTGGTTTGAAAACTACGCATTTTAAAACTAATTAAGCCCCAAAAATGAAATATAATAAGATGTAATAGACGAACCATAGGGCCAATCTGGATCAAAAAACAATATATATATATATATATAAAAGCCATGAAGCGCCGCTTCACAGCACTTTGGCTTGTGCAAGTCCTGGATTTTTCTGATAAGTGGTAACACTGTAGAATTGAGACAATGAACTTTTTTTTGTATCTGTGTGTGGTTTTGTTGGTAGTGGCACATGTGCAAAGAGGGAATAATTGGCGAATTAATACAGGGGAAATGATTTCTTGCTTATACGTTTATCTTATGTATTGTACATATATTTATATATGTATTACGGTGAAAGACCGAAATGCGGTGAATGTCGACATACACCGATTATATTGGTGACTGTCCGAGAAGTGTAACTTAAAATTCTTAGTTCGAACATTAACTGGTTGTTGTTGCAGACATCAAGTGGTGTTTGTGAATGTTGATAAAATTCTTTTACTTAGGTACTCACCATGTTATCCTTAAATATAAAACAGAGTTAATAAACAAGTACGGGTGTAACCAGGGAGCAGGGAGGAGCATTTACCCTCCTAAATCTTGAGAAAAATATTTTTAAGTTTTTTTTTTCACGTATTTAGCGGAGAAAATTGAAATTTGCTCTCAAAAAAAAAAAAAAGTAAATGGGTTTGCTCCTCCTGAAAAGTTTGGCCTCCCTAAAAAATTTCTAGCTACGCTCATGAGCAGATATAAAGAAATCACAATTTATCCTTGGAATACGTCAATTTCGATGTAATACTTTACAGGTACCTGTATTTCTTTAACCGACTTGAAAGCTATTAGGCATTTGAAGCTTAAATTTCCCGACATTCACTGTGGCTTGTTAGTCAGCTAATGTCTGAATAAGGTTATTTTTTCGATCTTTCTTTAGGTTAATTGTTGAATGTCGACATTCACCAACTTCGAATGCTCATGAATTTCAGTTAATAGTGCAATGAAAAATTTTTTTGGGGTCATGAGATGAAAAACGAACCTACCCTCACCCCTACGTCTCGATACAAGATCAATTTAAACATGAAGATTTTATTCGAAAACCTAAATAAAAACCTCACAAGATGTGTTTCAGCAGCGAAAGATCGGACTAAATTACCAAGTAATGAAAACAAACGTATACGCCATACTTCTTGTATTTTCCAGGCTATGTAAGTCAAAGGCTTCAACCTGAAGATTCTGGTCAAAATTCATGACGTCATAATAACCATTACTTTCGAACGCTTGCAAATCCTTCTGTGCATATAAGTTAAACAACAAAAGCTGATAAAAATATACCGTGTGTATAATGAACTACACACTGCTTTTTCCAAAAAAAAAAATAAATAATCAAGGCAAAAATGCATCCATAAATTATTAACCAAATAACCCAGTTAGGAAATTTTTCACGTTCACAATTCTTTCTAACTATAAATAATTCCTTGGTATCAGTCTTTAAATGCTTAAATATAACGTATACTCGTCAAAAAATAATAAAAATGCGAAAAAAAAGAGAAAAACAACATTTTTACAATTTCTCTCGCATGATCAACTGGAATTTTTCAAGTCATTGCTCCTTTCCTATATCAAGTAGATTAATTCGTCAATTCTGTCACCTTTCAAATATGGCATCGACTTCAATAATTCCAGGAGATGGTACAGAAGAAATTTTATATCATTTTCCACTTTTCTATGATTTTTAGCAAATTATTAAAGTTGCCTGAGTATTCGGACCCAGGGATGGGAGTAGGTACGTTTTTCGTTTCATGATCTTCTGAGAATTTTAGCACTATTTTTGAGAAATTTGCGTCAAGTTCATTTCCAAACGTACTTTTGATCAGATGCATAATCCGTCCGATAAATCAGTTTTAGGTCGGTTTATATGAATTTTTTATTGAACAACGTACAGGTCGTAATTTTCAATCGATAGTTTTGAAATTTGATCTACATATGTTTAGGTCAAGCACAATACCTACCAATTTTGGTGCGAATGGGGCTTACGATACATTTGGTGGGGGCGATTTTGTTACATTTTCGACAGATTAATGGATCTAAAAGGAATAATTTCCTAGGAAAATTTACAAAATTTGGTACAGATATTGATTTGAAGTATATCTAACATTCTTCTAAATTCGATTCCTATTGGTATAATGATTCATTCCATGGCACTGTTGGAGCCGTTAATTTTTCATGTTATCATCTCGATAAAAGTTGCAATTCTCATTCAATATTCACGAAATTTGGTACAAAGAGTACCTCCCATACAAGGACCAGACCTACAAATTTTGGTTTTGATTCGTCAATTTGTTCCCAACTCATTAGCAAACATGTACAAGTCACCAAAATTAATTTGTTTGTCAAAATTATTTCACAATATTATTCCCCTAAATTATTTTTCCAATATTTTCCCTTGTATTCGATGTACATGCCCCACTACTCACACAGTTTCACAGACACAAAAAAACATGTTCGGTGCTTTCGTCGAAACAACAAATTCTACAGTGTTACTTATTTACCAGCAAAATTCCAGTGCCGGCACAAGCCAAAACGCCACAAAGCGGGTATCAGGGCTTGTATATAATAAGCCTATTATGATTGTTATTTTTTATTTTATTTTTATTTTTTGAAAATATTTCAGCAGAAAACATTATATCATCCATATTTTGTCAAGAAAATGCCTGATTTCAAAGGCTCAGCACATATTAACAAAAAGACTCAGATCAAGTTCACTTTCCAATTACACTAAGCGAGCACAGATTTTCTCATTCACTTAAACCTCCCACTGTTAAATCTTGAATTCATATTTTACCAATATATTTCATACAAAATTTCAAGATTTTTGCCCACATATTTCTTCAAAATATCAAAAAATTACGAATGCAGTTGATAAAATTCCGATCCTCTTGAATCTGAATTTTTTTTCTCAAAATGTTGAGATTAATTTATGTCACCTTCCTCTAAAGAAGTGGTTATCAAACGGGGGGCGCGAGCAACTATCCGAGAACAAAATCAAATAAAAATTGATTTACGATAAAAAAAACACGATAACAATAGGGTACTATTTGCTTTACAATGAGTGTTCCCTGCTTATAAAATTATTATTTGAAAGGCGTAAAGATGTTAGAACTATGCCACATGGGCATGACCAATACAAGCTTGAGAACCACTGCTTTGAAGTATTATTTCGCTTCACTTTTAAAACCACTGCTTTGAAGTATTATTTTTCTTCACTTTTAAAACCCCTGCTTCTCCGCGTTTCGAATTTAGGACAAATCATAATTTTAAATATTCAGACATATTACGTATCTTATTCGCTTCCTCCTAGATCAGAAAAAAACGAAAAACCGGGAAGAAAAATTGCACATAAAAGTGTTTTTGACGAGGGTGTACACCATCATCAATGTCATTTTTCTAGTCTCAGAGAATGGTAGATGTCTACATTAGCGGGTGCGGGACCTATGATTGGTGAGGATTCGATTTTCTAATAGTATGTAAATGCACCAAATTGAGCAAATAGAATTCACAGCCATTTTGTATTGGGAAGGTGACGGTGATCATTTTGAAGCCGAGCATCGAACCACTACCACATTCAGATCCCCACGGAAAAACCAAAATTTCGAATACTTCAAAGGTGAAGGAGTGAGGAAAGGATGAAAACTGAAATGTGTAAACTGCAAATGAAGTTTCAACTTGAAAAACAGACTAAGAAAAAGAAGAAGTCCAAATTTTTCCAACTCAATTAACGATTTCTTATTATGTAATTACTTTAAAAGGCAAACAATTACAAAATATGAATTTTTACTTCAAAATTAAGAATAGATACAGGATTTCCAAGGGTCTGTATATAATCTGCTAATCTATTTCTTATCAACGATCAATAGCTTAAGTAGAGAACTGAAAGAAAAAAAAAACGAAGCTCACCGAAAACCTTTTGAGTTCAAAACTTGACGAACTGCCAAACTACGAGCAAACTTTCGTCCCAAATCTTAGAAGTAAGGAAACAAAAACGTAAAATTCCACAAGTATCCTTAGATTAGAGGCTGAATGGATAGCATTCATTGTGAAATTCACAACACCCAAATTAAGAGCACATTGAAGGCATTACATCAATTTCACAATTTGAATAGAGAAGAGAAAATCACAGGGGTTCTCAGCATTCAAGTAACTGTGAACAATGAACTGACAGTGAAACTCATCGCGGATCATTATTCCCTCCTAAGCAAATGTTTGTTAAGCTGTTTATACCAAATAAGTCAAGACTGGCATTATAAGTATATGCAGAAAACCTAATATTTCAACAGTTGGAAAATCCTAACTGCAAAAACTTTAAAGTCGAGAAATGAAGATAAGGGGAACTATTCCATTGATATTTTATGTCATTTGAGTTGTTTCAGCAAACTTAATCCACGTAACTCAAGTTGGGAAAAAGATCGAGTATCAACCCTGTAACGAGCATTCGCTCATCTTTCGATATTTGCCTATATTCACTAGGTTACAGGATGTTCGTAGTTGTCGTTCATTCTTATTGGTTTCTTTGTCGGCCGCTTACACCAAACGAGCACAAAAAACGTTTGTTATTCGCGTGTTCGTTCAGTATAAACGAAGCTTTAGGCTATAAAATATTTTTGATTTCTCCCGTGATCACTTGAAACATTAGCTTAGCCGTACGTTTCATAATTTAGGAATTTTTAAAGATAAAATATGACTTTTCAACACCTCAAAGACGCTACCCTCAGATGGCAGATCAATTCCTTCATTTACAATAAATGAAACAGGTACATGGTAACAAAAAGTCTGGAAGAGATCATCAGCCCTCTTTATGGTTTTTTGTTAATAAATCGAACGTGGTTTCGGCATAAACATCGAAAATCAGTGTATCAAATAAACAACAAATAAGCACAATATGTTAACAAAATTCTGACTGAAAATTCAAAATCAAGCGGACGGGTTAAATAATGTATACTTCAACAATATAATATTCAACTTTAAATTTTACTTAAAAATATTTAAACTAAACTTCATACTATCTTCTCTCAACACCGTCTTTACAGCTCGTTGGCCAAATAATTTCCGGGTAAGGACGGTGACGTTAGTTATATCATCATAATAAATACGCTCTTTTGAGACCAGAAAAGTGACTGAATCGAATGCATGCGTTCCCATAGCTGAGTTATGAAGGAAGAACGCGTAGGCAAGCACCGTAAAATAGACGGTATGTGCAGAGAGATTTTATATGCGTGATTCGCCAAGACGAAATTTAAAATAACTGGAAAATTACCGAGAAAAACGTGTTCCGAAGTGATTATTCAATTATTCATCTCTATCGGCCGCACTACAACCAAATACAATAATTTACAAGTTGCTGGCAAAATAATGCTACGATGCAAAAAATTTTTTTTCAAAAAATCGAATTTTCTGACGCACAAAACACGATACACACGAAAGCGCTTACGTACCTGTAGAAAAAAACATCGAAGCAAACAAAAAAAAATTCTATAGCAATAATTATTTGAACGTAGAAAGATAAGATCAAAACCGGCGATCAGTTTCGTTTTCGAGAAATCACATAAGAGTTTATTTTATGATAGTTAACAAAAGTGCTCAATCAGCCTCGCGCATACTATGAAGGTCGATTTTTCTTTCAAACAATACACTCCAATTCGATGCATCTGTTACCGCGAAATTTATTTTCATTTCAGCCAGTAGTAGACCATCTCATAAGTTTTGGCTTAGATCAGGGCACTAAAATTTTCTGAGTTATAAATTAATAACAGTTATAACCAACCACAAAGCATTTTATTTCGACAGGAACACTTTCGGGAGTTTCGAGAACGAGTTGCACAAACTTAGCTGAGTCATGAACAGTGGTTAATCAACTAACAGTACAGGGCGTTTTCGCAGTGAACGGCAGAATTTCAAAAAATGAATGTAGTGGACTAAGTGCACGCAATTTTTCAGGGCGAAGCAGTAAAACCTGATCCATTTTATTTTACACGTGTCACCGATCTGAAAAGAGAGGGTAACGTGGCTCGCAAATGCACAGGAGCTACAGGTACACGATTTTGTTTCTATAAATTATTCACCAGCGTGGAGGGAATGAGGCAAAGATCGAGTTATCTTGTTTTGTAGTTTCAGAATGACAATTTCAAGATACGAACAGTCAGCCCATTTCGTAAAAATCATAATCGTAGATAGTTTTGATCCAGTTCAACAGGAAAATGTTCCGAAACATGCACCGTTGCAAAAAAAATGGCTCATAAGCGCGACAATAAAGTAAAGTAAGAGGTGTGGTTGAAACACTTTCATTCGAAATCCAAACAATCATGCCTAAAATTATGCGAAGCAATTTCGCCTCTAAAATAATTTTATTTTCATTTCTCAAAAAGGTAATGATTAAAGAATTAGGCCTTATGATTAACAAGGAATTACGTGAAACGTTGGACGTTTTCAAGGAAGATGACAAAGAAATTATAATTTGGAATGAATTAATGATGTAAGGAAATTCTAGTCGTCTTTTCATTAATGAACAGAATTTTGGATTTACACGAATGAGCAAGAGAATAAAATTATTGATGTTGGTTTGATGAAAACTAAAGCATGAAATTTAATGTTCATTAGAAGAATTAAAATGGATAAGATGAAAGAAAATAGATTTAGTATGAAATAATACAACGCTTTTTCGCTGAGTCGGAGCCTTTGTAAACATGTATTCTAGGTCAATCACTTTTTTTTTTCATTCATTTATTTATTTATTAATTTATGAATTTATTTATTTTAATTAAAACTTCATACATTGGCTTTGCGTCTACGCAAGCTGCACTACCTTCAGTCATTGATAAAGAGTGAGATATGTCTTTTGTAGAAATGGCAAATATCAAAAAGTTTTGACATCCATATTCAAAATATATAGATCATTTCGATAGTGTCCTGTCTAGAGATGTTTGTAATATAATCAGATACTGAACTCTCATCCTTTTACAAACAAAACGCTTAGTCGACCCCCGCCATCTCTGACTTGGACAAAAACACTATATAAATACATTGATGGAATAGGATTTTCAAGCCAAATTTTATAGGGCGTAAATTTCATTTATTTAGGCTTTAGGTATATTATACATCAAAAATAGACGCAATGAAGTAGATTTACACCGAAAAAAAATTTTTTTCACTTCGAGTAATAAAAATGTGATATTATTAGTTCATTACATCTATTTTTAGAATATAATACACCTAAAACCAAAATAAATGCAATTTACTCCATATAAAATACAAACGGACATGAAAAACATATTCCACTAATGTATTTATATAATGCTTATGCCAAACTTTGCGGCGGTTGGCTTCACTTTTCTCTCACAGTCAGATATCTAGTTATAGTAAGTACAAATATCTCTGGTCCCGTCTAATCGGCTTCATTACCTTCACTTAAACAAACACAAAAAATAAATAAAAATTTAGCGCAGCAATACTTCGCCAGAAAACCCAGTTTGACAATTTTCATTTACAATTTAAAAAAACTTATAATCTAAATTAATGCAATGCAAAATAGACGCTCATAACCTCTTGCGCCGTAAATACAAAATTGATACTTCAAGCAACACAAGCGATTTGCTCTTCACCAATAATTTTTTTTTTATTTTACATTTTTATAGAAAACTATCAAATCAATGAGCACCATACTCCTATCAGATCTGGTCCGACATAACAACTACAGTTCGTGAAAATTTCAGCCTCAACCTTTTTTTTAATTTCCTCAAAATCCAGAAAAAATCAATTTTCCAGCAACTTTTTCTTCTTTAGTATTCTGGAAAACTACTGAGCCAACAGGCACTAAACTTCTATCATACTTACATCTGCGAAAGAAAGATCTATTGTGAAACTTTAAGCGTGATCTCTTTCGTAGTTTCTTCAAAATCTAGAAAAAGCCACTTTTCCAAGAATTTTTGGCTCTTCAGTTTTCTCGAAAACTACTGAATCAATAAGCAGTAAACTTCTATCAGACCTGGTCCTATATGAGGACTAAAAATTAAAGTATTATCTCTTTAGTAGCTTTCTCAAAAGCGTGAACTCAAATTTTGGGTGATACATTACATACTTGCACAAAAACATATAAATAGATGAAAATGGGAAAATAGTATCAATAGTCTCATTTTTTCATGAAACAGAAAGTTTTCACCAACCCCACCTTAACCCTTTTATAAAATCAATTTTAATACCCCATTTGCAAGAAAACTGGGTAAAAAAATAAACAAAAAAGGTCAACAGTTGAAAAATTTGGACAAATTATTATAGTATAAACTACCCAGAAAAAATATTCTATATCGACAGTAGTTCAGTTTTAATTTTTCCGACCTTGCAACAAAACTCGCAAGTTTTTGACTTAACTTGTTGAATTGAAAGAATAATTTCTTGACTGACGAACTAAATTAAAATGCATTCTTCAGCGTATAAATCGAGATCAGAAACGGTAAATAAAAATAACTTTAGGCGTTAAAGAAAACTGACCAGAAAGTTGAAGGAAAAAAAAATCAAACTAAAAATATCTTTGTAATTTTATGGAACAAGCTACCTGGAAAACAATAAACATGCTAAAAAACGCTATTCTATTATTTAAAGCGAATGAAAAGTAAAATATAATAGATATATGTTATTTGAATTCCTTATATTTTTCCTCTAAATCTTTAATTTTCTTATTATATAAGATGAATAAAAACCAGATTTTCTTTCGTTGTAATTTCTTATTTTTCCAGATAGGTGTTATTTTCAATAGTGAGCATATACTTTGTTCAATCAAATAATTTAATGACAGCATTTCATCGAAGTTTCTATCTTGCACTACTACTCTAGTGATGCATAATACAGGAAAATAATACTTGAAACAACAAATGAAAACGTATTTTTATTTTATTATTACACGAACCAATAATTCATTCTCCTTGATTACGCAAATAATTCACGGTTACATCGTAGGAAAGAGAACAGAAGAAAGATGAGGTAATATTTTTGAGTGTCTACCTGATTCCCACCGCTACAGAAATATGCACATATACATATTTTTTTGCAATTTTATACTCTCTCTTTCAGTCAGTTTATTTTTCTTGCCAAGAACCACTGCAGAGAGAAATTTGTTGTAACATCGTATACCATCGTTTCCTCTCGTGTGAATGACTTATTTTCCACTCGTTGAGTTATTTGTAAAATTTTATGGAAACAAAATACAAATAATACAAACTTCGGGTAGACAATTTTTACAATGGGAACTGAAGTGACCGGAGAGAGGAGAAGAAACGAAAAAAGTAATTGTGACGATAAACCAAAAAAATTATCCATTCTCTTCTCCTCCGTAAAAGAGAAAAATCAATCACGAAATAAAATTTCATGGAAAATTATTTTTATATTAAAAATTTTCTGATATTTGATTGTGTGCGAGAGTGGCCGAACGGTGAAGAAAGCATCACGAGCTTGAAAAGGCTGAGACTTCCGAAAAATTTCCCCCTGATATTTTAAATCCTATACTCTGCCCATTACAGATAATTTCTAGCTTCAATGTTACGATGGGAATAGTTGAGCATTGGATATTATTGTATCTAGCATAATCGACAGAGTATTTTATTTTTTTTACTTTTTTCGTGTTTTTGACATAGGTAGGACAACATCTTATGTAAATCGGAATACGAGAGATGCCATCATGCAACTTTCGGCTGATCGTCGATATTCGTCATTTTCGACAGTCGACAGTACGAATTCAAAGTAAATTTTTGATTTTGATGGTTCCAGACACGACCTCAACAAATATGCCACATTGCGGAAATAAAAAGAGAAAAAACGAAAATGAAAGGCCAAAAAGAAAACATGCAAAAAGTAAAATGTACGACAAACAAAAATGTCATACCGGTGAGAAAAAATAATGAAAAAGAACAATAATATTCGCAATCTTTCATGGTAACTTTAAAAATATAACTTTTTATGATCTTAAAATTTGTTGACGACGTAAAAACATGAGTATCCTGCAAAGAAAAGACGACAATGAAAAAGATAAAACGAAAATATGTTCAAAATAAAAAAAACAGTGAATGTGATTTTGGTAAGGATGCCCGGAAGCGTATTTGAAAAATATGATGCTCCTAAAAGACGTCATCGAAAATAAATTTTTTTCTTTTGTACACTTCCAACAAGAATACACACAGCCTGAATTATAATTATGTTTAAGGACATGCATGACGATAACTGAAGAAAAAAAAAGTACTTACGCCACAATTATCAGCATATTTTCGACACATGAAATATTTTAACCAATTTGCCATTGGACTCTATCCAATTAATTTCATATATTCTATCAGTTTTTTCATTTACGACTAATAAATGAAACCCTTGATAACGAAAAATATTAGTTTCTTATACCATATGAATCGGAAAAAGAATATAGGATCATAGCTCGGATGAAATTAAAGTTTTTTAAAGTGAAAATAGCTAATAAAAAATATTATTTATTCAGTAAGTACTCAAACTGGCACAACAGAACACAGACTCGCGGATAATCAGTTTCTTCCGAACTATCCGATTGAATTGAAAGCTTTTGAAAAACAGCAAACAAATTAAAATTTCTATAACAAGTAAATTTATATCTCCATCTCTAAATATTATAAATCTCCACTAAAATATTATAAAATAATGGAAGTCGCATGTGCCAACTTGGTACATGTCTCAGATAGCCAACTGTATTGCTAAAAGTGATTTAATTTTGAGAAGATGAAGACAATGTATACAATAGGGATCAGAGCGGAGTTCTTTACGCATCGGGACAAAATTTTACGTGTATTACTTTGCGTCTTTATCTCGATTAAGTTAATCTTCTATTTCTCGCTTTTCGTTCATAAATACATTTTTGGGTGCGATAAAATAATAAAACCAAGCTTATAACCCTCCCAAGTTCATAAATATTCTGCATGAGGATAAAAATTCATCAAAACCGACCAACGGAATCTTGACATAAGCCCTGACCAACACTTTTCTACATTTTAAACTTTATATATTAGTATAAACGAGCCGTTATCCGCAGGTAGTTTCTAATAATTGTTTTAACCCCTTTTTTGTAGACCCAAATTAAACCCGATGAAAAACGAAAGAAACAGAGCGAGAGGGAGAGGATCATATCCATCTCCAACCAGTAGATATACAAAGATGAAAAAAGAATAGGGAGAATTAATTTTTTCAGTTCTCTTTTACTCTTTTTCGTCTGTCTCAAAAAATGTTTTATCCGTTTTCTATTTTCAAAGGATCTTCTTCGAAAAGTAACGCCTACTTTGTTTACCTTCAAAATTTTATCAGTTCTAGCAGTCCATTACAAATGTATACAGGCAAAAATTTTGCCCAGCATATTTAATTCAACTTCAGTAATACTTATTAGAGGCCGCCTTTTTGTGCCTTCAAAAAAAAATTACCTTCTTATTTGGAACGGACTATCATAAAATTCGTAATTCAAAATTTTAAACTCATAATAATCTTATCACAACTAAAACGTTTTAGTGTTTGACTTGCTTGAGCTTGAAGTACTTCAAGCACTAAAGTTTTCCATATATATTAGTTCTTCATTCATCTCTTGCTACTGAACTTGAAATGATAATTGAAACCAGAAATTAAATTATGCTTAATTCTTTAAATTTTTACTTTCTAAAGCTGAAACAAGTTAGTGAAGCCAGTTATTATATATTTTAATCAAATTACCATTTCCATTCAGCAAACTCTTTCAGTTTTAAGCTCTCAATCTGATGTAATCATTCTTCAATCAAAATATTTTCGTATATTCCGATAAGAAACTGTTAATAAAATTTTCAGTTTACCTTCTTGTTTCTCACAGTTAAATTATTAAATACAAATCTTACAAAATGCTATCAACCTTTAACTCCAGATTATTTGCTGTTTGTACTTGTCAATGAATACAGACAATGCTAATTTTATGAAGCTGGTTACAATCAAACTCTGAAAAACATGGAGTCCTTGTCATCATACACAATTAGCAATATAAGCGCAGACCAAGTGAGGGATTTCATTGAAATGATGGAACTAGCAGGCATTCCTACTACTTTCGAGATAACTAAATAAGCTCATTCACTAACTGTAATCTTCTAATAGCAGCATTAGCCTAGGACTGTTTCTAATTTTCTTACTACATTTTAGAATAATTCTACAAATGTTGAGCAATGGAATTGAGCCTGAAGTAATTTATCATTTATGCATAGACATGTGGAATAAACATACACGTTTGGAACATAGAAAAGAAAGAAGGAGTAGTTACACCATTACAAAATCAGCTGAATAGACTCCAAAAAAGATGAAATTTAAACTTCGAACCGATTTCGTTTCATAATTATTTTAAAAATTTTCAATTTCAAAGATGGTTTCTTATTCAGCATTGTTTCGTTTCATGCGTTGAACTATATTGACTTTTGTGAAACAAATTTTAATAACGTCTAAATGAAACGTGATACATTTTTGAAGTGAATAGGATAAATAGAAATGTTTGTTCAAATTTGAAATACAAATGTTGAATCAGTTTAATTTTCAAATTTTTAGTTTGTTTGACATCTGAATGTTCTTTTTCTAAATATTTTCAAAAATTCAGAAAAATTTGATCATTTTGGTAGTAGACAATGAGTGGCATTCTTGTCGTCATTTAAATTCACTCAATGGTACACCTAAGGGAATTGAGCTAAGACCACAAGCATGACATGAGTATTGCTAGTGGAATTAAACCGGTGCTGACAGCATTGCTGCGACTAACTTTGCAGCATATCTATTTTGATTCAAACAAAAATTACAGAAAGTTAGTTGAATCATGCTGTCAACACTACTGGGACCTATCCCATTCAAATAGGATAATGGCCAATGTGTTAGTTAAATCTAAGGAGCATCCTAAATTGTGAGAAGTAAATGATTTCATTAGATTTATTCAAGTTGGAAATGAAACTAGAATCGTATTTTTTGAAACCGTAGGTAATGATTTAAAACTTTTATCAATTCCAATCCCACAACAACGAGCCTCCAAAGTTCCAGCGGGCTACAACACCTAAAATCGTCTTTCGCTTTATCCATGCACAAGCATTTTCCCTTCTGATCGCGACCATTAACCACTTTTACACGGCCGACTGACCTTGAATGCGGAACAAGCGCCGCTACTTCGTCTCGTCACTATACACGAACCGTCGCACGTGCGTGACCAGGCATCAGCACACATAAACGCACAGTGAGACGGACATGGCGAAGAGAGTGCTACCAATAACGAAGTGCGTGAAGAAAAAATGGCAAACACCAGAATATATTTATATTACTTTTATATCAACACATACATATAAGACATACTATACAGTACCTCGGCAACGATGCAATAATAAACGAAATATTGAAAAGAAAAGCAAATACAACCGTAATTACAGTATTTAATCGCCCACCCCTACGTTGATCATAGGTTCTCGCATGGGTGTTTTGCGAATTTCACGAGGAAGTAGAGTATTATTTATGTTAAAAAATTAACAAACAAAATAAATAATAATAATCTGAGAGAGCTTCCCGCCTCTCACAGTCACCTTTTTCAGTTTTTTTAGTGCTTGGCCTCGCAACCTAAGGTTCATGAGACCACATTTTCAGTCTTTAAAATCCGGTCGGTATAATGAAACGAAGCTGAAAATACCAGGATTTTTAAAACTTAATGCCATCAAAAACCTGCAATTTTGGTATCAATAGAGGTTGTGCTGAGTTTCCCTTTGAACATTATATTTATTTCATTGGTATGTAACACTGTATACGGAACAAATAAAGCATTACTCAACGCCATTAAAAAATAAGAAAATTTGAAAAATCTTAAAATTCCTTGAAAATTAATTTTTACCTCTACATAATCCCTACAGATGGGACCAAATCAATTTCTAAACATTGTTTCATACTATCATAGACAGTAGTCTAAGTAAAACACAAGTACATATTGGATTATGGATAAGGGTATTTCTAGGCCGGAATGAAAAATTTAGTAAAAGCTTTCACACAACTGAACTTAAGAATATTTTTTTAATAATTAGTAATTTCTGGACCCATCTCACCAAATTAAGATTATGGAAGATCCTAATTTCTAAACTATACTTATCTGACAAATTATGTGGAACAAATTCTTCGAAGGTAATGAAAATCTCCATAACCCTAGTATTTTTGTCCAGTATCCAGGTGTAAAATTTAAAATTAATTTTAAAAACTGACCATAATTTTCTAGATCTTTTTTGGTACTTCATCCATGGTTTTCTAGTTTTGTAATATTTGGTGGTAATCAAATTCATGTCAACAGATGGCCATCAAATCTTCACCAACTATTCCCTCCCCCCCATAACCCGCACGAAGACATTCTAATAATCTTCAGGCCTGGGTTATTCAGCCACAATGTTCACATCAAAAAATAAAAATGAAACCAACTTGGCCAAAAACAAAACAAAGTCAAGCTGACTGATAGAGATGTGCGTTTTAGTTCATTTGGGGGATTTAGTTCAACAGGTCTCGGTCTTTTGAATGAACTAGTTCAGTGAACTAGTTCAAAATGAACGAAATGAGCTGCATGAATCAAACCTTTGAGTATATATTATTTCATATGGAGAGCAATTCGTATAAATTTTCTATACGTAGTTACTTTCAGACATAGAAAGCGCTTTCATTCCCCAAAAACGCTTACTATTTCGTTTTGTTTTTTGTTGATTGATAAGAAATTCCACTCATCCAGTGATTAACAACAATGCTGTGACGTATAAGAGTGAACTAGCTTGTAGGTCTATACAATATAACTTTGATTTGATAATATATTTTACTTCAAAATGAACTAGTTCATCCTCATCTTTCGGTCTCGTTCATTTAGGTCTTTCAAAAGATTAGTTCAAATGAATTAGTTCTCGGTCAACCGACACATCTCTATTGACTGAGGCTGATTTCTTGCTTTCCACAAAAAAAACAAGTTTCACTAAAAATATAAAAAAAAGACTAGCCTCTCATTCTTTTTTATCGAATAGTCATAATTATTCAGAAATTTTGCTGCAAAGTATCTAAATGGTTCGTCGAATACAACCACCAAAAATGCAAATTTTAGTTGAACCCAAGCGAACTTGATATTGAGAAAAACCTTGATAATAAATTTTCGATGGAAATAACATGACAACATTGATACATCTTCATTTCGTCAATTTTTGTTCGTGTTTTGAGTTGTGTTCATAATTTTTTTCCCATCAATATACGGGAATGAGTTTGTAAATCAGTCTTTCCGAATAGCAGATCATTTTGAAATTTAAATTTTTTTGTTGTTTGTAATAGTCAATTAGGTACTTACATGACGCCTCAAAATAAATCATTCTCAAGTTCTTAGGTATAAGCCTGGGAATGCTATTCGTTATGGAATGATATAAACTTACTTAGTCGATCTTGAAAAATTTTACTCTTTAACGGTTTCATTCGCAAAATGGAAAAATTTGATTAGAAGTCAAAACTTCAAGGATAAAACACTTAGGGCTGACCAGCACTTTTTGAATTTACGGGATTACGGTGCATTAAGAATCATTCAAAAAAGGTTGAATATTGGTTTAAAAATAATTCTTTTATATAACGATTGTATTTTTAACTTGGATCATCATAAATTAATTTTTTGAATAATTTTAAGATTGGAAATACATGTAGCAAAGCCGATCAGTAATCTAAAAATATAAATTAATATATTTTCGCTTCAGGAATGAACTACTAAAGTCTAAAAGTACAAAGACGATTTCTAAATTAATAAGTTAAGTATCGTAAATGATATTCGCGATATTCTCTAAAGAAAGTCAACCTGAAGCTATCATGATTTACATATTAGACTATACGGGAGATCGAACACTTTAAATTCTCTTCCTATAATCCTTATTATGTTACTCATGAGAAATTATATTGAAGGTACAGACATACAAGAGTAAAATGAACCTTCTCGCAGCATTCTATACGTTAAATTAATTAATTAAAATATGAAAATTCAAAAAAAAATTTTTTGAAAAAATGACTGAATTTTAGCGAGAAATTTAGTTCAATAGTGAGTGAACATAGGGAGAAATACTAAGTCGACATAAAGTACTGCATAAAAATCAATGAAAAAAATATCAGCTGCCTCGACAGATGAGCTCATCTCTAGCCTGGTCAATCAAAAATCATCAATAGTAGGCATTTACAGCTGAAACTGAAACGTACGAATTGCAAAAAAATTGTGAGTTCTTATTTGACAAACTGACCAGTTTTGAATTAACTAACAATAACTGAGTTATATATTTCTTAAAATTGGTCAGCAACCGAACGAGTAGCTTTTTAAGCAAAGCATTGTTACATGCTACTGTGCAAAAGTATTCATACTACCTCAAAGGGTATCAAAATTTTTTAGAAGATGAATGATGATTAATTAAATACGATTCTATGAACACGAAAAAAATTAAAATAAGCGCATAATAAACATGTACCACAAATGAAATATTAAAAATATTTTTCAAGATTAATGGTTTTCAAAGTATTCCGTTCAAAACTTTACACTACAATAATCTAATTAATGTAACCTAATTTTAAAGGCTTTCGAAAATTCTACAGTGAAACTACTGAAACCGATGTTCTTGGGCAAAACTAAATCCTCACAGTCAGAAACCAATCACATATATATAGGTAGATAGAGCAACTAATTTCACATCAGCGATCGTTACTTCGTCTGTTACAACAGGAAATAAAAAGTTTATATAATTTTTTTGACATCAACTTTTGACATTATATTGAAAAGCAGCCGAGACTGATGCCTTCTGGAAATGGTAGCTAAGTGAAAAGAACAAGCAAGCATGGTGTCATGCGATCTTCAACTTTTTTCGTGACTAAAGAACAGTCTGTATGGTGTCTGTCCTGATACTGATGTAAAAGTCAATAACAGAAGTCATAATTTTTTTAAATCGGCAAAAAGAGATAAGTAAAAGAAGACAATAATGAAAAAATGGCCAGATAGGTTCGGATAAGTATTTTATGAAAGGCCATATTTAAAAAAAAATAAATATTGAAAGATTTTCTATTGATTACCTTGGTACAAAAAATTAGTAACTCGACAATTATTTTCGAAAGTGAGAGGTGATATTAGATAAATAACTTTTGAACTTCCTTCCTCACGGTCAAAAGGATGATTCAAAATCCAATGAAGTACTATCACTAATATTAAATTAGTTGCTCTATACACTCATGTGCTCGGCTGCTGACAACGAGGACTTATTTTTCCGAGGAACATCAGAATCAATATAGTTTTTGGATGCCGATTCAATTGATGTATAAAGCCACTTCCTCAAAAACACATTCATAAGTAATTTTCCTCAAATTTTGAAAATTGATTTTTCTGCTAATAAATCAACAAGACAATAGTTTTTGCAAAAAAAAAAAAAAAAAATCCCTCGGTAAAACTGGTGCAAACAAAAATAAAAAAATAAAATTCATATCAAATAAATGTACTTCCAAGTAAGTTACGTAAAAATTAATTTTTTATAAAACGCTTCCAACCAAAATTCCAAGTTCCATGTCCGAAACTCTGAAAAATACTTACGTTAGAAAAGAAAAAAAAAGACGCTACGGCGATTCTACTTGATAACTGTCAACTAAAGAGCCATGTTACAGCTAAGATTCCATAGAAACTTTTGAAGAAGCTGAAAGTAACTTGAGTTGAAACAAAACCACATTGATATAATAAGACGTAACTGTTAACAACCGAACTTGATTTTAGCATCCCTTGATCTATACAAGTATGTTGAGCCAGCTTTCTCTACTCCTCATTCAATAGTCATTTTATTCTACTTCATCATTTGTGTTATTAAGTATGGTATTTGTAGGGCAAATTTGTGTTCACTCCTTCGGTGCACACATAGAATTCATTCTTTTCATCTCAAGCATGCAAAGTTTGAATTCTAATTAAGACAATTTTCAGACAGTAAATATTTTTCAATATTATTTTCATTACGTTCAATTAATAATAAGTTTAGTAGAAGGATAGGTGAAGCGGGTCTTTTTTTTAATAATAATAATAATAAAAAACGAAAAACTCGTAGCAAGAATGAGGAGTAGAGTAAGCTGGCGCGAGACACTTGTCTAGATGTTAGTCACACTTCGTCGCGTTAGTGACTTCAATAAAAACGTATAAAAAAATAAATTAAAAAACTGAAAGAGCTAAAAGGACAGTCACTTCAAAAAGATTTATTTTTTCAACAAACATGTTTTATCATATTGAAACAGTTTTCTGAAAAAAGAAGAAATATTTTCTCTGAAATTTCTATAATACGATAACTTATAGGTGTAATATTTTTTAAAACATTAAGAAAACTAAAAATTCAAAAATTGAAATTTAAAAATTTCATCTATCAAAACTTTAAAAATTAAACTACTTCATACTCTTCACTGTTTCCAAATACGACAGCTAGAGAAAATCATTTTTTGTTTTGATTGTTTTCTGAAAATACAGCAACAAGAACCAGCAAACACATTCAATTTGAACCGTGAAAAATATTAAAAAATATAAATGATAATATCACAGACAACTAGATGTTACCCAAAACTTTGAACTTAAATATAGAAAAATATTTGTTGCTTATACTAATTTTGTGGAGTGAAATATTCGTTAAATTTGGGGTATTTCTCCTATTACTCTTGTGTGCTATCAGCGGGTCACCTTTTAAAATTATTTTTCTCAAGTTGAAATATTGAATAAACATGAAAAAAAAAAAACCTCATTATTTTGATTTTTTTTGATTAACCTGGTTCACCAAAGGGAGATGGCAGCGACTGGAGAAGAGACCTAACAATGGCATCAACGCCAGTCGAAAAAAACATCAGCCAGCCAACTACCACAACACCATGGATCGTTCAAAAATCAATCGGAGAAACGAAACGACGATTTTATATACCAACAGCAAGTTCTTAAAATCTGCCAATGAAGAGAAATCACACTCTCCGACACGACGCTAATGGTAACCATTTCACACATATTGGACGTGGTTCCATCACACGTGTGCGAAACGCTTTCATAACGAAGACGGAATTACGGGTACATTACGCAGACGTCTTCTTTCGGCTAAAGACGCATCATGCAGCACCGACAAACGAGAAGCGACTGTCTATCGAGCAGAGCAGACCAGACCAGACACCACATGCGGAAACAGCAAGAACAAGAAGAGCAAAAGAAATCGCTTCGGAGGACTGGGTGTAAACGTACAAGACAAGAAGAGTGACGCACGGAGGCAAAACGAGGAGAGTAACGGGGCTAGAACTCGCCAGCGATTAAGGCATAACCAAGGCGCGGTGGAGAGGCGGGAGAAACCGGGTAGTATTACATAAAACCCAACAACAGAGTTAATATAGGTTCCGATATACTTTCCATTTCACTTCCACACACAATTACATTATTAGTATTACCAAGTCACGAACACACGAAGTACTCGATGACGAACGTACACAGCGGCAAGCTTCGCGTCATTTCTGCTGACTCCCTCCCCCAATGCCTCACCATTCACTAGCAATGTACTTCATTCGCCTTTCTAACGATACACAGATGAGATGTTGACCAGGGAAGTGGAAAAGGTGGTGAGGGCAGCGGCGTGGTTTAGCACGATAATAAATTACAATGCGTTTCCTCGATGTAGCCATCGGAGTAATAAAAAAAAGAAAATAAAATAAAAAATAAATAAAAAAAGGAAAATATACGTGCCGATGACCAATACATGAAAACAACAATCGGCCAAGATTTTGAACTTCTATAAAGCACAATGCTGCGCATACACTGCTGCTGACTACTGCGCTGAGAATGAATCGATTGGCCTAACAATTTTCGGACACTTGTAAGTTGCGACTAAAGAGCCGTATCACTCTATTACCGACCCAATACTCTGCAGACGATAACTTAGGATTGTTTCTGACAGCCCCAGTGTTCTTGCGGGGTGGCTGGGAGTGGCCATAGTCACCTCACTAAAAAAATTAAAAAACTAACAAAAGTTGAGAAAAGTAACAACTGACCGGATCGAGTATCAAGGAGAAAGAAAATTAAATGTATAAGCTCTAGGTCTGTAATCATTAGTGATTTTTTTTTTTCATCACCCTCCCCTTAGCCTACCCACAATTAAAAAAACAGGCTGAAGGTACACAGATCGGAAAGGTAGATTTTGTCTAGAATAATCAGAATTTCAAATTACGTAAAATGGGCCCCGAATCCATTCCCTAGTTTTCAAATGACGGCTATTTGAATTTCAAATTTTTAGCCAATAGGGTCAGAGTGTAACTTTTTACAGATTGGGACAAACTTTGGTACGTGCATACTTTAGGTGCAAATCTCGATAAAGTTCAAATATGGGTTAAATCCGCCTGTTAGTTCCCGAATTACGGCTTTTTAAAGTTGTTCTTAAAACATACAAATGAACGAAACCTGTAATACACATAATTTATGGTAGGAAATTTCGAAAAGAGCAAACTTAACTTCGTCTGTAGATTCAGCATTTTTTTAAAGCGCAAAACCACAAATTGCTGGGTATGCAAATATTCGATAGACTACGAATAACTAAAAGGGGACAAAAAACCACAAATCAACCCTGGCCTATTTTCTGTTTAACCAACAATTGGTAAAACATTGACGCTGCTCAGCGCTCGCTTACAGTACGATTAAGGACGTGGAAAATCTAGCAACGAAACTGAACTTGACCTTTGAAGTGTGATTTAAGATATTTAGGATCAATTTACTAACATACAGTTTCAGAAATGAAACACGACGAGCATTTTCCCTTCCTCAGTCGCTCTTCTATTCGCATATAAAAGCAATATCCTTGAACTTTCATAATGACAATTACATTCGAAAAGTATTTTCGACGACCTCAACGACGAATTATGAGGCGAAAAAATTCATACGTTTTCTCTATTAGCTGTCATTTACAAACAAGTAGAAAAACTCATACTAACAATAATATACTGCGAGCTACTCCAATGAAGGAAGTATCAAGCAGGTACAGTTAAAATTTTAATTTTGAAACAGAAAAATAGCAATCTTTCATCATATAATTTCGATAGTTTTGAATTCAATCCATCAAATTGTACCATGCCTTCACATCTGTGCTTTATTTTTCAATAATTTACCATCAATAATTCATATAAACGTTCGTAATTTATATTTTTAACTTTTCAGCAGTCTTCACAAAAAGGAGTATGTTATCAATTTGATACGATGTTGTTTTTTATGTTCGTTTCAACAAAAGTTTTCAATATGGGCACAAATTGAACTTTTTTTTAAATGATAGAGGGTGATTCCATAGTGGTCAATATTTTTAGAATATATGAGATAGTTTCCCAGTTTTCTTTAAATAAAAAACTATTAGTTTTTAAAGTAATATTGCCGTTAACGCACGAAAAGAAAAATAATTGAAAAAAATTTAAATTAAAAAATAAAAATGCTCTAAAAAAATAAAAATAATTCTTTAAAAATTTCTCCGATTAAAATGAAACGAAAAAGCTTTATGACTAATTAATAATTTAAAAAAAAAGTTGAACAAACTTCAAAAATAAAAAAATAAAAAATACGCTAAAAAGAGAAAAATAATCCTTTTAAAATTTCTCCAGCAAAATATAAGTCTAGGGGCTGGAATTACTGCAGTCGACGTTAATTAAAAAGTTTTGTCATAAAACTGGACAGAATTGTTATGTATAATTTTGGTCACGAAGTTCATTTTCAACGTTTCAATTTACAGAAAACTAAGTTCAAGACTGAAACTTTTTTAAATATATAATGTTACCACAACAGTGGTAAAGCTATATTTTTTGGGATAGGCCATGAAAGAACATTTGGGAACCAGGATAATAAAATGAGATGCTGGTTGGCTGTCAATTTATAATCCAATTGTTATGGGACGATACAACGGTTTTTGCACTTGATGGAACTGACTTCAGCCAAAGACAATTTTGACAATAACTTAAATGAGCGAATTTGAATTATTTGAAAATGAGGAATTTTATTAGAAAGAAATAAAATCTACAACTTTTTGTACATGAAAAAGAATTATGACATAAAACTATAAATCAGACTTTGAATTTGGTCACTTTAAAATAACTTATAAAAATTACTACAGGTTCATGAAAAATTGCGTGAAAAAGAGGTTAATCTGAGACGTTTCAAATTTGAGAGTTGACCACAAGAGAGGTTTATTTGTCTGTTCCAAGATCAGAAGTTTAGACAAGATGTTTACTCTATCATTCCCAATTCAAAAGTGATTTTACTGCCAAAATGAATTTTCAAAGTCAACTAATATTTGGGAGTTTTGTCAGGTCAAGTGTGGTGGTTCCCCACGGGAGAGTAAGCGAGACTGTCAAAACCCTGATTTATTGTTAGCATTTCCAAGAATTTTTGTACATAGGGAGCGAATATCAAGTAGTAGAATCATGTAAAGCATTTGTGGATACATGTACTTCTAGGCCAATGACAAAGAGACCAAAGAAGGAATGTACTCGATATTCAAACATATTAAATTTAAACTATTTTTTTATTCACTGTTTTTCTATGTTTATTATTTGTATTATTCTGAAGATATGGGAAAAACAAGAAAAAACAGTGGAAGTTCTGGTAAATTCAAAGGTTGAAAG
This sequence comes from Ericerus pela, assembly GCA_011428145.1. NCBI lineage: Eukaryota > Metazoa > Arthropoda > Insecta > Hemiptera > Coccidae > Ericerus > Ericerus pela. The sequence goes on along the minus strand of WOFM01000373.1, from coordinate 366,569 downwards.
AATTCATCTTGAAGTGTCTTTGAGGATGGATATATATATATATATAATGAAGACGACACGCTGCTATTTTACAATGGAATTGACTGTTTTTAACATTTACTCAGAGCACTTGTACACTGGCTTACGAATTATCCCAACCATACAACATCGACCAATCAGAATAATCAGATTTTTCAGAATCAGATCATTTGTAAGTCAGTGTTTATAAACAAATGCATATGGCCATTTCTTCCTTCAATCAAATTTTTAGTAAGCAAAACACGTGGTGTCGGCAGCGGTATCCATAGATGTGACACCAAAACCACTATTATGTCGTCTCCATCATATATATATATATTTTTTTTTTTTCAAAGTGAAGTGTCAATTCTTACAGGTGGTAGTGTCTATTTTATTGCTCTCAATAAGCTGAATAAAGACTGAATTAAAGGTAGAACACAAAATGGCACGTGCTATTAGGGTATGCGCGAGAGTAGCGAGAACATACCGAGAAGCCTTTTGAGGGTCTCAAATAGTACAAAGACGGTATTATACAGGAATAATAAAGCGTGGTACATAACACTAATGTAGTTTAAATATTTTTCTTGCCAATTTTCTTGAATGGAGCAGTGATGGGGCTAAAATATTTTATGGGCCCCCGGGCCTATCCGTAGCTCTGCCACTGCACCACCTCTTCTGTAATTCTTAAACTTGCTTCATACAGCCTTCAAAAATTATAAGCATATGGAAACTTAGGTTTTGATCCGAATTTGTGCAATTGCGATTGAAATGTTCATAATGTAAACAAGCCTTCGGCCTCATCAAGTTTTTCGCACTCCATTTTCTTTCACTTCATGTACAAAAAATATTAGGAAATGCTCATCTTGAAAAATTTTACGTCTTCCTCCTTTCAACCACCACGTTTCTAAGGGTAAAGAATTCATTAAAACATGAAAACTTCAAACTACAGAATGCTATAGCCTACAACTGTCAACAAATGGCAATGCAATATACTAACGGTAGTCATCTATGACGTCCGCAACAAAATCTGTACTCGGTTAATTTTCATTTTTCGTCTCTTTCCAAATATTCTATCGCTATTTCCCTTCATGAAGAATTTCATTCAAACATTACTCAGCGTCCAGCATAAAGTGATTTCTCTTCCCCTCAGCTATTTTCTGGTCCAAAAATGTACAAAGGTTATTCGATATTTTATACGTAGAGTACTAGCATCCATATGAAATTCTCTCCATTTTAAATTTGATTTGGCTGGGTCATAGCGGAAGACAATTATTAGGCATGGAATATCCAATTCAGGTAAGAATATTAAATTAATTCGCATAAAAAGAACGATAACTCGCAATAAAACAACAACAAATAAAAAATATCTGTTGTAATAATTGGAATACAAGGTCGATGCGGCAATTATGTCATGAGCATACACTAAAAAGAATTGAGGAGAAAAAAATTTGAGCATTAGGATTATAAAAAAATAAATAAGTAATTTATCGATTTACATTTCTTTTTTTTTCCTCATTTAATACACTAACTTTTAAATAATGTAACATAAATGCGGTAATTAAATAGGTTTCAATTTTTTCAAAAACTAACTTTTTGGAGGCGGTTGTTTTACAAAAATTTAGGAACCACTGATTTAGTTAAAATATCTTCGTTTGCCTCGGCACATGTTTCTTCCCTTTCAACAAGTGTTTAGATTTCTCTTTATTATACAGTATACGTTTTTCTTCTTTTCCCCTTTCGTTTAGAGCGACAGAATAAATAAAATTTAAAAAAAATAAAAACGTTATCGGTACCTTTTTCCCTAAAATACATCCTTTTTTTGTCTGTTCGTCCGTCTCTTTCTATTCATTATGATGTGAAGCGTTTTAAAGTTTTGGTGCAAATTATTGATAGATTAGACAGCACCCAATGTTACTACCCAGCAATAATTCACAGACCTAGATAAACCATAAATGTGTTGGACTCGGATTTATCAATGAAGAAAAAAAAATTACTGTGTTAGACTGAAACTGAAATATACGCATAGCCAAATATTATTTGTAACTATAGTTACGTTAAAAGTACGGCAATACACCATTTTGCATCCACAGTTTGAATCACACAACTCTTTCAGAATTTCAGCTATATCTGGAGAGCCGATGGTACAATTTTATCAAATTTTTCAGATAATCTTTAGCAAACATATGTTAATGTTTCAGAAAAATTTCAGCTTTCTGCAAACAATGGTTCTCTTGCAACTGCATTCGACAACTCTGATTGTATAGGCTGTTCCCATCTTTGACCATAAAGAATGAATATGGACTGAGCTAACTGACGAAAAAACGTCTGTACTTGTAGTGTTGCGGAAAATATTTTTACACTGCGTATAAAATATGACGTTAGCTCAGTCTATAGTCAAAGGTTCCCATAGCACTGTGTGCGATACGAGGCTTGTTTCTTTAGCCCTTCAATCTTGTAGGCGAATGCAGATTTCAAGTAAAACAATGAAAAAGTACTATACAATTGATGAAAACATCTAAAACTACAATAATTTCTCAAATTTAACAAATATATCAGTGAATTTATTTATGAGCTGGAGGATACAAAATGGCGCATTGCCGGACTCGTATCTACAAAGCTTTAGTCACGTGACAGCGTTACAGAAATGGCTTTTATGAATCAGATAGGTTGCTACTCGGTAAAAATCGGACAAGCATCAATTAATTATTAAATATACATATTAGGATGGTGAAATATTATGGACCTAGAATACTAACTTCTTATTAAATTTTTTATTTTTCTTCCAGTTTAACTTATTTCGTTTTTAATACAATAGAGAATAAATAGTACGATGTTTGTATAGTGATTCTAATGACTCGTTATTAGTAATATGAGACATGAAGAGCCGAAAATTATAATTTACATTTTCAAAGTTAGTGTGAGTCTTCTTTTGTGCGTTGCACTATGTTAATCAAACCGGTTTTCTTTACTACATACTGGTGTTACGTGAATAAAACACCAATTAACAAATTCAACGTAATGACATCGACAGTAACAAAATATTTTCGAATTCTAATAGAAATAACAAAATTCTGTATTTGAGTAATTAAACTGAAGCAGCCCAGTTTTAAGCAGTGTTATGAAAGATAAATTTCAAAACAGGTAAAAAAAACGATGAATACAATCCCAGGGGCGACGAAAGGAAATTTGGAAAAAATTAAAAATTACATCAGTGTTAAGGTGTAGAATTCAGGATTTGTCTGTGACGGGGATTTTAAAATATTGGAGCCAATTTTGCAAATTGAGCCAACGAAAATAAATTTTTAATTGATTTTGAATATATTTTCCATAAAAATCTATATTTTTTTCTTTTATTTTTTGAGAAAGTCGGGTCTTAAAAAATTTGGGAATACTCCTCACCCTCAAGTCAGGCCTGACACGTAGTAGAGTAAGTTTTCCTCTTCTCCCCAATTTCTATCACTAACTTTATTCAGTCAACGATCTCTATATCTTACAGATTGCTTTTGGCCCCATGAACAAAAACAAATGTAAGGTAATAGAAAATGATAGATAAAAATAAGTTTATAAAAATTATATAAATCACGCTAAAAAATTGTAATTTTTTCAAAATTCTCAAATGGCACTGTTACTGATTATCCAACCAAACAAATGATGTGAGAACACAAAGAAAAAAAAAAAATATCCGAGAAATTTGAAGTAATTCGTTTACACAGAATACAACCCCTCAAACAAGCAGCACTTTGGCTCGTACCAGCCCAGGATTTTTGCTAACATAGTTTTGTTAGCACTGTAGAGTGTAGAATTTGTTTTTTTGGTGGAAACAACCAAACATTTAGAAGATTGATAGTTGGCGCATGCGCATAGAATTTAAGGAACGAATAAAATCATTTACATTAATTATAGTTATTAAGGTGCGACCATAATAATACTAATTTCCTATCACAAGTTGGATGGAATGAAAGATTATCTATTGTTGTAACCATTAAATAACTACCTAGATTGGGAAACATTTACAAATTTGTTTGAAAATTTTAAATGATAAAAGATTTCATATTTTAAACTACCTATTGAAATATGGAACATGAAACTAGGTTTTTTTCTTTCCAATATGAAATCCTATCACCTGAATAAAGAAGTATGACATATTATATGCTTGAGTACCTGCAGAAGTAACAGAAGAGAAATTTAATGGATCCCCAGACTACATTTACGCAGCACGCAGGCCTCAAGCTACAAACTGTTTAAATTCAACAATTTAAAAATTTGTGCCATGAAAGTTCACGAAAAAGCTACTCCAGTTTTACAGCATCACCTAACAAAAATCCTTTGATATCATTTTTGTAGGTACAATAAATTTAATTCGTAAATTTCAACGACCCAATCTCAAAGAAACAATGGTTTTTTTTCACTTTTAACTGGGACAAAACAATTTTAAAGACCATTTTTTCAAACGAGACAGAATTTTGAAACGTAATATACACTATGTAGTCCAGTTTTTTCCTGTTCGTATCTCAGTACGGTAGCTCACAATGTTTTTTCACGACTTTATGACTCAAATTTACGAAACTTCAACTTTATACATTCCAACAAACAGACATAGACAATGAAAAATTCAACGTTCACAACATCCTTATTTACACTAAAACAACTTGTCGTAATTCGACTAACCCTTTTAGAGTTCTAAAACTTATTCTGAGACATCAGGAATATTGAAAGAAGAAAGATAAAAAAAATTAATTTACTCCGGAAAAACTAATTTTTTATCCTAATGCAATCATAACAAAGTAAAACCAGAAATAAACTCCTTTCTAGAAGACCAATAGCCCACTCCCCCATAAACTTGTTCCCAATGACATCAATAGTTCTTTCTGCACAACAATGATTGTTGATTAATTCAAAGAAAAGAAAAAGTTCAATGTAAGCTGTTTAATCGTGGACTTCCAAAACACATGCATAATCATGTGTTTTTGTCAAAACAAAATCACACTTACCCATATCCTAATACTAAACTCATCCCACTAAAATAATTTTTATAACCTGACATTACAAATTTGAAGTCTCTTTCACATGGAATACATCAATTATTGCAGCAAAAACAACATAATCCAATTGACTTTAAACTGACCTGCAACACAAAAACAGAAACAATTGACATAAATAATTAAAGTGTAATCAACAATACACGGAAAAATGGCAAAATAGTCATAAAGAAAGGGAAAGGGGGCGGAGAATAATGAAAATTTTTATTAAATTCAATATTTTTGCTATTGTACTAGAAAAAAAGATAACGGATTCCGACATTAATATATGCAATTCGGAGCAGACGATAAATGTACCTATTACAATAGAAATTTGCTACAAAGAATTCTAGTGACATTTGTTAGTTGTAGCCGGAGTTTATTATAACCAGTAGCTGGCTAGAACTGGCTACAACAAACAGATTGCTGTAACCGGGCTGTAACAGATAGGTATGTGGGCCCGTAAAATAATAGTGGTTGCAAATTGATCAGTACCAATCATCAACAGTACATACATAAAAGAACATTAATTTTTACTCTCACTAATCATTAAAATGCAATTGTATATTGACTAAATCACACATGGTAATTTTTAGAAGCACAAAAATGACCACTAAAAGAATGAATAGATTGTATGCAAAAAGTAATTTTTTGTAGGAAAATTATTTAGAAAGCACAGGTGAATGAATTTGTTATAGCCAGTTTCTTGGCTTCACTTGGCACCGAAATTTGTTTGTAACAGCCAATAGTTTGTAATGGCTGCATTTGTTGTAGCCAATTCTCATCGATGTAGAAGTAAATGCAGTTCTACCAGAAATTCCATTTTGTGTGTTGAAGCTGGAAGTTTGATGTAGCTGGTGTTTGTTGTTGTGATTTCTACTGTATTTGAATAACGCAAATTTTATTTCATCAGACGCGACTGAGTCAGTTTTTATTAGTAAAAAATAAATACCTTTATAGCTGACCAAAACTTTGAGTGAACTTATAATTAGTCAAATTCGGACTGTCTTGATATAAATGGGATAAAAATCAAAAATTGTAGATGAAAATCCGATAGTTTCACACCGGGAAGAGAAAACGTGACATGCTTTGTTGTCCGGCAGCTCTGATTAAATACCATACAAACAACCGTACATTTTTTCCGCAGATTTTTTTTATAAGCCTAGTCCGATAAAACTAAAACATCACAAAGATATGTCACACTTCAAAAAGTGGTGAAATTGGTCTCTTTTTTCAATTCGACGAATTCAACGATATCAAAACAACAGGAAAAGAATAGAAAAAAGACAGAAAAGACGTATGTTCTTTGAGTGATCTTGTCTTCTCAAGCCAGCGGAAGAAACAAACATCAAAATTTAACCACTTCAAAGCAGCCATACAAAATACGTAAGACATTACAGGTACTAAACAAAAAACTATAAATACTATCACTTCACTATAAACGTGATAAATCAGGAATATCCAAACTAACTTACCATTGAAAAAAGAAAAATACATTCATAATGATAGAAAATAAAAATATACGTAGAATAATTGATCAATGGAACACCATGATTAACCTAGATTAATTTCTTCAATTTTTTCATTTTTCCATTTTGAATAACCAGTAAAAAGTAAGACAAAGCGGCAACCCCTGGCTTAAATAATGCCTAAAAATGTACCATATAAATCGGTACAAGTCCAAACTATATGGGTATATATTTGTAATTTTATTGTTGGAACAAAATAGAGAGCTAATTTTTTGCACACAGGTACCTACGAGGGCCACGGCGACCAAAAATGTCAAAGAAAAATTATGAATTGTTAAACCTGATTTTTTTTCATGCTTCACTTCTTTTTTTTTTCATTAAAAGATTTTAAATTTTAGTTTTTTTAGCACCTTAAAATTCAAGATAATTTTTTAGTCCATCTTGAAATATTCACCTATCACTATAATAAACCGGAGTTAGTGACTATTCTCTAGCTTCTGGCATCATACGGTAATGATCGGTGAATACCATTTACCCACTAATTCTATGGACATTAATATTTAAACAGAAATATGTTTAAAACTCTTTGATCCGAATTGATACCAAGAAGTGGTATTCTGCTCTTGCACGATAAATGCATCAATTGAAGAGTGGAATTGATTCGAAAATAGCGGAATAGCTTCCCTCAGAGTCACCCCGGTGTCGTTATTTTTGGCAAATAAAACATAGCTATTAAGATGTTGCTCACTGGGCATGTCTAGTTTCATTTTCAGCCCATTTCTTGGTACATACATTTATACTAAGCCAAGGACCAGACCTATTGATTTTATTGCGGATCGGCTGGACGTTCTTCCGGTACAACCATTTTTGTTTTTATTTTGGCTATAAAATGCTCAATTTTGGATCAATAGCCACGAAATTCGGAACAATTATTTATCAGAATTTATTGTAGTACGCCACCGATTTTGGTGTGGATTGGCCGGATGGTACTTCCGATACCGCTATTTTTTTTATATTGATCACAAAATACGCAATTTCGGAACAATATGTACGAAATTTGAAATAAATATTCATTATATTTTCGTACTGCTAATTTTGGTAGGGATCGACCGGACGATACTTCTGGGAACACTATTTTTGTTTTTATATTGGTCATAAAATGCGGAATTTTGGAACAATTAAATATGTACAAAATTTTAAACTATTATTTATTATAATTTACTGTAGCATACTATCAGTTTTGGGGCGGATTGACCGGACGGTACTTCTGGTAAAGATATTTCTTTTCGTTTTTAGTCTGGCTATAAAATGCTTAGATTTGAACAAATATTTATTATAAATTATTGCAATATTCTACCAATTTTCGTGTAGATCGACAGGATGGTATATCCTTCAAGCCAATTTTTGTTTTTAACGGTTTCAAACTGCGTAATTTCGAAATTCAGAACAAATATTTTTAAGTGAGTTTTCTTTAGAAAATCTACTTATTACGCTCAGTGTGGAATTAGCCCCCAAGGTTGGGGGTGTGTACGTTTTTTGTTTCATGACCTCAGGAAAATATTGGCAATAACTCAAATTCATATATATAGTCAATTTCTTGTCCCCACAGTATAGGTCGCAATTTTTGTCCGATAATCACGAAATTTGGAACGAACATTTTTACGGAGCCAAGTGTTATTATTATTTATTATTTATTATATTTCTTATTTATTATATTTATTACTTATTACTTAATTTATTAATTATTATTTTTTATTCTTTATTATTATTATTATTATTATTATTATTATTATTGTGGGTGTGTGTATATGTAAGTACACGACACCACACAAACACCAATGCAGGTCGGTTGCGTGTATATAAAGTTGTATGTGTGCGGGCCGAGCCCAGTAAACAAGTTTAGCTGCACAGTCGAAATGTACAGCCATGAGCACAAAAAGATAGTTCGTGGGTTTTGGTCGACGAGTGTGTAATACACACTCGTTCGTCATCGACCACCCGTTGCCACAATTATTATTATTATTATTATTATTATTATTATTATTATCAATTTCAACTTTATTTCATTTTCTCGTGGACACCTTTATGAAAGATAAAAGATAAAGCAGAAAAACAGGGGATAAATTGAAAATTGGATGAATGTTCCTTAAACCAAATCAAGAAAGACCTCAAAGACGCCAAAGTAGAAGCATGTAAGCAGGTTTATAGTGTTAATTGTGTTACACTCCTATTGTTCAATCATCGTTTCACTTTTAGAACTTATTTGATGATTTTCTTTCTCGTTACATAAGCATAGCGTGCAATAAGTGAGGGGGAAAAATAAAATATGATTTACACCCAAAAAATCACTTGACTATAGAGATCGGAGTAGTCACGTGAAACGGACAAGATTCAACACCCGTTTATTCGCTTAATAAGGAGTGGAGTGGCGGAGGAGGAGCAAACTCGTATCCAAGAGAGAAGAAAAGAGGAAAAAAAAGTTAAAATTCAAACGTTTATCGCATTGCTTTTGGCAAACTTTATCCTAACAAGAGGTAATATTTATTATCGGTTCGTAATTCTTCAATGCGTTCCCAGTCAAGCATGATCAAGATTCAAGAAATAATCGGCAAAAAAGTTACACGATTTTTTTTCTCTCCTTCAGCATCGCATTATCGGCGTCGTCGTTCGTCATCACCATCATCATCACGGTCGTAAGTATCGAGAAAAAAAGGGGGAGAATAAATACGCCCTTGAACGACGAACAACGTTTAATTGTTTGTTAATAAAATCAGAAAATCGTCGTCGACCATATTTTCATTTCACTACATACATAATGGACGAGAGGGAACTTTTATTGTTCAAGTGTACATCGATAATGAAAACCTGCAAAAAAAAATTATCCGCGTCTTCCTTTTCGGGCTGTATAAAATTTAAAATGAACTGTGCCAAATTAAAGAAGAAATGAAATCGGAATAGTCCTTACGGAAGAAGTTGATTTTGGTAAACCCAGAACGGTGGTCATGAAAATTTCATTATTCCAGGAATACGAATACGAATAAACTGACACACACACACACACACACACACAACCACAGCATTAAGTTTGTATCAGCATTAGGAAAAAGCAACGAAATTCGAAAATCAAATCAATCCGAGGCAAAAAGCGGAGAAAAAGTATAAAAAATAATTCATCCCCCACACAGATTATCCTGAAAATTTGTGATTGTGAATTTTAATGGCTATGAAAATACTTGTAATCCAAGTAAGTGCTTCAAGGTTCAATCCACTGATCTCAAAATTGTCCGATGGATGCAACATATTATTAAAAATTCTTATTAAAACACTAGTTGAAACTTCAAAACAATTTTGACGTAACTGACATAAAATATGTTTAGTCAGTATGACCTTATTATTGGCACCTTCCACTATGTCTGATTTTTAATTAGTCGTGTCAAGGTCGTACAAGTTTACTATCGATAGTATAATTTTTATTTTTATATGAAAATTACTTTTGAAATACGAATTTTTAGGTCTACCGAGGCACTTTTTTATAACCAGGTCATGAAACAAAGATTACCAACTTTTGTAGATGAAAATACCAATAAATAAACTTTTTTTTTATTGATCTCAGTCAATCTGCCAAAATTTGCTACTTCTAAATTTTTGATTGATTCTCTCGCATTCAAAAAGATCCGCAGTCGTGTTTTATGCTTGCTTTCTCTCTCATTCCACCCTCCATACCAGTAATACTGATAACACTAATGAAATGCCAACACTGATACTTCTTTTTTTTTGTACCGACAGCAGTGTCTAATTACCAGCTAGTTGTCAACCATAGAATCTATAGGCTAGGAAAATTTTTAGCCCTAATTCAGCGTTTTGAGCTAAAAGAATATAAAAGATCATCAAAATATACATGACTGATTCAATAGATTAAATTAATTTTACACCCTTTGAACTGATAGGCCATGGCCTCAGTGGTCTCCTGAAAAACCAGCCCCTGCATGGAACTGTGGATCGACAGTTTGAATCCCAGATGCGGAACGTTTTACTCATTTTTCTTTTTAAAGATGTTTTTATAGTTATGACTAGAATTTGAAGTATGTGTTTCATTTATGACATAGGTGGTAGGATCATTCAGGCAGATACATGGGGCTGGTCCATGGTATGCCACTTTGGGAGTGATGATGGCAGGTAGATTGAAGTAGGTGGTGTGAATCCACATCCCCTACAGACACTCTGCAATCACTAACACACAAAATGGCATGCCTTGGCCAAGTCCCCTTTATCATCCAAAAGATCCCTCCACCAGTAATGTGCTGGTGTGTACTTCAATCACCGACTTCATGCGAGAAACAGAAAAAATTTGAACCTATCGGACATTCTTTATTTGCTCCCACTACTAGGTTGTATAAATTTAATTATTTGATTGTTTTTGTCATTTTTGCTCTAATAATCTATACTAATATGCAGAGGAAAATTTAGAAAAGTGTTTAGCTGGGCTAATCTCAACATCGAGTTGATTGATTGAGATGAATTTTTGTTTACATAATATTATTTATGAACCTGGGAAGGTTACAGGTTAGCTTTTATTGTTGTATCACATCAGAAAACGATTTATAAACTTAGTTCGAAACTAGATTAATATATCCAGTCGACAAAATCATTCAGACATATTAAATTAATACTGTTGCATTTAGCTGTTTATAATCTCAATCACAACATTCTCAAAGATAGATTTTGCCAAGAATATAGAAATAATTTCAAATTATGTAAACAGCAAGTTGCATTCATTATAGGTTCCTAATAAAAACTTTAAAAACCCGTAATTTGGAAACAAATAGGCAGATTTAGCCCATCTTCAAATATGATTTCTATAGAAATGAAAAATATATTTACACATGCAAAAGTTTGTTCCAATCCATAAAAAATTACAACCTGCCCCCATTGTTTATAACGGAAACTAACAGGCGGATTGGGCCCATCTTCAAACCTGACCGAGATATGAACCCATATTATAACTGTACAGTCCAAATCTTTGAGTATAAATATTCATAAAATGATATTTCTTCTAGTTAAGCATTTCCAATATAGTCGCACTTCTCAGTAAGTGATGTACTTTATATAACATGGTGTATATCCATATACATAAATGAGACTGAAAAGTGCAAATTTATTCCCAAGTCAGAACCTAATGGTGAATTAGGAGAAATGCCACTCCATGATAAAAATTATACTGAAAGGTATACATATTGAATTTCGCATCGGTCCCGTCTATCATCAATTATATATCTTAACAGATAAGTAATTCTAATGTCATTGTTGACACTCAAGTATTGTTCTTGTATTCAGGCCTTAAGGTTTGTCTTCATCTTTTCTGTATTATAACAATATCTAAGCAATGTAATGCTTGGCACATGAGACATCTACTAGTCGAATAAGAGTGCAACCAAATCCGTCCCTCAACATATTTGTCAGCTTAACCATTTTAGCTCTAATTCATGGATTGATGAGCAACGTTGGCTTTCCCAATACGGTTCCATGCAGAAAATTCACAATAAACGAGGTGAAAGGTAGACGAGGACAATACAGAAAGAAAGAGGTCAGTACAGTAATTTTGGCAGAAATTCATGTGTTGAACGCCACAGAACACACGAATGATTATCATGCAGCGCAACCCTTGAAGCTTGATTTTTATTAATGCCTATGTTTAAAAAGTTTTTTAGTGTAAGTACCTATTTTCAACAAAGAAAAACTAAACAAAACAAAATGAGTTATCTATTCGATGTTGATTCGTCATTCTTTAGAAAAAAGGGTCAAGTTACTGGAAAAGCACCGTCACCTTCGTACATTTTTGAGAAACCGAAATTAGTGCCTCCACCACAAATTGCATCGAACTATCGGCACAGCAAGCAGCTACATCAATACCAAATTGACTAATTGTGGCTAAATATCCCAACAAATTTTAACGAAATAGAAAAAAATTAGTCAACGCGTTTTAATGTTTAAGATAAAAAAAGCGTTCAGGAAGAACGAGAACAAAATAAGACCTTCGATTAGAAATACGGAAGCTAAATAGGTCGATAATTATCAGTTCAGCGCCTATTAGGCTGGTTTCCAGAGCATAGTTTTGATAATGATTTCGAGTTTTACCAAGCTTGTCGGAAGGCAAACAGACGAAGAAAAAAACGGAATGAAGAAAAAAAAGAATTAAAATAGAAGAGCGAAAATTAAAACAGGAACTTGGCATTCTCTTCTCCTTGACAATGAGCTACAAGACACGACAGAGTGAGAGAGAAAAGACTGCTGGAGGAGAATTGGCGGGAACAACAATGTAGAATGATTAGAACAGCAACAAATCACCGACCTTCAACAGAACTTCCAATTCAAATGCGGAAGAGGAAACTTGTATGGACAAGTGAATGTCTTTATTATGGATTCAGACGAGTACGGAAATAATATAAACTCGTTACAACCAGAAGAGGAATTTTTTTTTTTTTCTATATTAATAAACAAATAAACTATTTATTAAGTACCTAGGTACTCTATTAGTTTCATTGCAAATAAAACCCTGAGAAAAAAAAGAAGTTGTAATGAAAATGGAAATAATAATTAAATATTGTACCGTGAAATTTATATTCTTTCATCCTTTCATTTTAGCTAGTGACTTACTTCGGAAACTAAATTTAGTGCAATATCTAATTTAAAAAAAATTAAGTTTTTCATAAAAACACAATTTAATAAAAAAAAATTTTAGGTAGTTTCCTGAATAAAACTTCTGAAAAATATCACTTTTAAATACTGGCTAAGTATGAGAACTGGAACAAACAAATCATTTATAGAGTTTTTTTATTCAAACTCTAAAGACTTTTGAATGAGAAATTTCTGAAACAATTGAAAAACAGGAAAAAAGTTGAATAAGACATCGAGAATAAACTCAGGGAAAAGGTTTTTCTTCAGAATCTGATAGTTTAAACTGCCATTTTTAACATATTGAAAATCACCCTAAATCTGGCCACGGTTTCATCCTTAAAACCTACTACGATACCTAAACAATATTCAAATCACTATAATAAACGTACAAGCCGTTAATTATTTCACAAAATTATTTCCCTATTATTTTGCAAATTATTCACTCACCTTCCATACGTATACACCCCTACCCACAAAGCCACACACAGACATGAAGAATAAAAAATATTCGTCGTCTCGAGACAACAAATTCTACGGTATTACCAGAAAAAATCCAGGGTCAACATAAGCTAAAGCGCCGCTTCAGGACTTGTAAACAATACAGGTAGTAAATAAAATTTTCAGAAAAAAAAGTCTCTTGACATTTTTTCGTCAAGGCCACAGAAAATTCACAAGATGACTCGAAAGTTTAGATATACCACAAATAAAGGTGTACTATACCGGATGATGCCAAGTCTCGCTTATACATACTCACTTTCTGGATATATCAACGAGTGGAAATACCTCGCTGTTTTTTTTATTTCCCTATTCCCATCCAATATGCTCAACTACGAATACTCACGGTATTTTTTCATATAACTAACAGAATTAGGTAGACTAATGAATAGGGCAAGGCAAAATATTCAAACTGCATTTTTTTTTCCATTACAGTAAACTGGGAATATTGATATTACTTTTTGGATTCATAAAATCCTAAAGGTAAGTCGAAATGAGCCCCATCATTATTGTATATTTTTGACATATTTGGGATTAGACCAAATTTTCCATTTTTTCTTCATACTTTTGGTCATTTTTGTTTTTTAATTTTTTATTTATTTTTTCACTTCTTCGACTATTTTTTTTAGATAAAAAATGCAAAAATTTAAAAAAAAAAATATTTTTTCAATTCAATTATTGACAAATAATTGTTACAATTTTAATTTTTCTTTCCTCAAAACAATACTTTGTTAGTTTTACTATTGAAATGGTCTGAAAGAATCCTGTTATTTTGATACCCATATTGTCGGAACTACTGAATATTTTTGGCATATTTTGATTTTTCAATGCATATTTTTTGCATATTTCAGTCATCGAAAATGCATATTACAAGCCAGACCACTAAGGAATGTGAGGATCTCCCCTAAAGACGGAGCTATCAACGCCTTCAGTGAATATACACAAACAAATTCAGCAAACAGAGAATAAATGGTAAGGTTCCAACAAGCACGACACTTGGTTTTCAGATTCGTAGTACAAACTGACACAATTATTTAATATTACACAGGGAGAATCATTATACACTGAAAATTAAATAGACCTTGAATACTCAGAAAATCTGAAAGTTTTTAGGGAAAAACTTTTTTCATTAAATGAAATTTTGAAGTTACTGTAGATTAAAGGATTCCAACATATAAGCAGTACAGGACAAGAAAAAAGAGAAAAAAATTGTAAGAACAATTCGAAAACTTATGCCAACAGATCATTAGAAACTATTAAAAGGGATGCAAGGCTAAAAATCGAAAACAATTGAAAATTTTTATCCGAAAAAAAAATTTCATTTTTGAAATTCTACTGTAAAATCAAGAGTAAGTTCATAACAAGACAAATTTCATCAGAATTCAGATACCGACCCATTACCACAAGTTTGTGGAAGCAATCACACACGATTTAAATTCATAGAACCTGAATTTTTGGTTCAAACTTTGTGACTATATTTTAAGCTTCTGTAAGTCTCTCAATTCGGAAAATAAAATTTTCAGTAAATCTTCCTAAAAACCACTTTGCATAATTCATTAAAGTTATAATAAAAATTGAAGATCAAATAAGAAAAATTATATGCAAGTTACATATACCTACCAAAATTAATTTTCTTATTTTTTTGTCAATACTTCGATCTTATGTTTAATCACACCTCCATGACACTGTTACATCACTTTATTTATCTCATCTTTGTTTTCAGTGATAAAGCCTGTGAAGTGAAAATCAAAACGTGGCAAACTGATAAGCGAGGGACCAATTTTTAACAGAACCAGAATTTTTTAAGTAGATTTTTCTCATTTCCAAAAATGTAATTTGTAATATATTTCTGATAATTTTTGTCATTTTTTCCCAAGTTATGCTTGAATATGTGCTAAAAAAGTGAAGCTGATAACTGTATTGAAGAACTGATTTTCATTCTACTTCATGGCTTGATAAGTAAAGTTGGGATTGCCAGTGAATACCACAAGAAAGACGATGACAAACTTTTCATGAGTAATGTAACTACTCTTAGAAAAGATGAGTGAAAAATCAGAGAAATGATACCACAAGCAGAAGGACAAGTTGGCATTTTTTGCAAAATACAATAACCCACAATAAGGGAACAGTTCAGTAATGAGCATAACCAAACATTTGCGGGCACTTCTACATACACCCATCCTACAAAATGGTAATGAAGAGCAAGGATAAAATCCATTTGAATTTTGAAGACAAATTATGAAAACATATTTAAAATATAAAATACCTTTTGTGAGTAATATAGATACCCGCAGCCTATAGATTTATCAGAATATTTTCTACGTGTTCAGGAACTTCTCATTTCAAGGTAAGGGTAGCCAGTCTGTTTATTGCGTACGTCACTTGACAGCATAAAATTGGTAGGCAAGTGAATGTTATCTCTCTACATGTACATAGGTACATGTATCACATACTTTATCTAGCAATACATAAATACATACGTACTGCCAATTGGCATAGGTGATACAAAAGTATTTACATAACCATTGTCGGCTCTATTTTTGTATAGACGATGTGCATATTTTCAAGTGCGATGCACCAATTATTTAGGCCATGGAGATGGTCCACGGTCTCATCTGTCAACAACGGGTCTGAGCCCATAAAGCAATGGAAAAGGAGTCTTGATTCCCACAGCTACTCTCACCTAGTTTTTACAATGTAAAAACTAAGTCACCATCTTTATTAGAGGGACTGATTGACTGACGGATATTCTCTTGCTGGGGGCTATCTAGCACTGTTATTCCCTCCGAAAAGGATATCAGGCAGGGCATGGCCATGAAAAGTAGCATGGTAAGTCAAGAGTCATATTTTATGACATATTTTTAGGTTTAGCTTGTACATAACTGCTGTTGTCTATATTTTCTCATAGACGACATGCGTATTTTTAAGTGCGATGCACTAATTATTTAGGCGATGGAGATGGTCCGCGGACTCATCTGTCAACAATGGGTCCAAGCCTCTAAAGGAGGGGAAAGGAAGTCTTGGTCCCCACACCTTTTTTTTTTAATTCACGTTTTAAAATAGTTTTAAAAACACACCCTACTTGTGTTTGAAAAAAAAAATTTTTTTTTATAAATAATTACTGCCTTTTCAGCGATATTTTTTACAAATAACACAAAGCAACACACTCCTTCAATCAAAATATTATACAAAATTCTGAGAACAATTTCTTACTTTACTGATCAAAATATTCGAATGACTGTTCCGCTTTTATCGCAAGAAAATGCGAAAAACTTTCCCAATGAAAACAAAAAATTAGCATATATTTACGAGAACCAGTTCTAACAACGCGCGTGTAGCTTTCAAAATTTATTTAGTCACCTAAAAATTTAAAAATAAAAAATAAAACGAATACATAGTTTTGTAAGCGAAACACATTACAACAGTATAGACTAAAGACGTAAAAAAAGACGATCCAAAATCGAGCTTCCGCAACATTTACAATCACAAAGTTACATCACCGATGAACGTTACAGCGCTTAATGATGACTTAATTTCCAATCCCAAAAAGTCTCTTCAGCATTAATTAAGAAACCAGCCTTACGCACACCGTTTCCGCATATAAACTACTATTTCCGATGATTATCTCACATAAAGCAGCATCTTGTTTAATCTATTCTAGTCTCGTCATCGTCTGTCAACTTTCTCATTCACTTCCACATCGAACTAAATGAGTATTATTTTACAGAATGCAACAAAGATAGTTGTTAAAGGTTATTACACAGGGAATGGAATGGATGAAAAATTCAACGACTACTCACTGTTTTTCAAAATGCACATTTTCATACAAAAAAATTGCAATCTATTGATATTAATAAAATTTTTTTCTCAGAAATTCGGGTTTAAAATCATTCAACACAAATTTTGAATTTTTTTTTCTTTCGAAATCAACAATCTCTTTAGAACATATACAAAACGAAACTTAATTAGATAAAAAATGTCCATAACATGTACATTACAACTTTATGAATTTCATCGCGCCATGTTAAGAATTTGAGCTAGAAGCAGTGAATTATCCGCAGAGGGAGAAGAAGCGATACTGTTGGTTAGGATACTTGAAATCTTCAGACTGTTTGCAACAATGAGATAAAAGAACCCAGTTTGTGGAGGCTATAGTAACAGTCTATAAATCACAGCAGAAGCAGACCACGTTTCGAGTTGGTGTCACGGTTTCCGTTTTTGAAGTTTGGACGTGAAAAACAGACTAACAATAATAAAAAACTTTGAGCATAATTCAAAATGATATTGGAAACATTATTCATGATTGATATTGATATTTAGAAGAAAACACGTAAGTCAGTACGAGTGTCCAATGGCATTCCGGTTCATCTCAGTTAGAAATAATTACAAGAACTATAAGCTATAACAAACATACACAGATCGAAGTGTTCACTGGAATTCTTTTCTGTTCTTTGGTTTTCATCAGAATACCTCAGAGAACCTTGACCTACGGCAAAACCACAATCCATTTTCAGTTTCTTCATTATGAATGAGTTGGGGCAAAATGCAAAAAAATGCTTAAATTGACAATCTGTGATAAATAACTTCGCAGATACTTTCAACATACAATATCTATATTAGTAAAATTCAAAGAAGGAAAGTACATTATTTTGTTCGCCCATCTCTAGTCCCGTTGAGAGAGAAGTTGTCGATTTTCACCAAAATTTATCATTTAGGGTACAAAGATGAACAAGAACGAACGAAAGGGAAAGAAAGAGAATGAAATCAAGTAATCAAACTTAAATAATGAAATGACCAACTACCGCTTTTAAAAAATATTTTAATAAAAAGTAGCAAAGAAAAGACTTGTTTGGAATAATAAAAACATTAAAAAAAAATCCCTTAGTATTATCCTTCAAGAAGACTTCAGCTTAGTCTATCCATCATATTATGGTTCAGTGTTCTTAATATTTCATCATAGAGGTCCAGGAGTCCGAATTGTCTGAGGAATAAGAAATTCTTTCTAAAGGTTAATCTTTTGTGAACTACCTGATAGAGTAAGGACCAACCCACTACCATGAAACACAGCATAACCCTAAATGTAAACTCAGATTTACCTTCAGAAAAAATATACGGGACGATGGTCGCTTTTCCACAATACAAATTTTCACTCAGCAGTTATGTCGTTTTATCATCAATATCGAGCTATTCCTTAATAAGTTTGCAGTGTTAGTGTTCTGGTTTGAATTTCACAGCCAAAAAAAATTATTATGCGACATTTATTCATTACTTGATCATTCTAAATAATTCACTTCATCCATATATCACCTTCCCTCTCAATACAGGCAAAAAGAAATATCCTTTACATTAAGTAAACAAAACGTTTCAAATACAAAAGTAGGCTGCTTATTCCAACAGTAATCAGCAAAGGTATTTACGACGAGAAACTGAGGAACCGTGTTACGTTTCTTGGTTCCCAAGTTTCTTTAACTGGGCTCTGAGTGATCATACAACGCGTCCTTTGAAGTACAGCCGTAGAAAATTTCCGGACACCTTTTATTATAAAAAAGGCGGGAATAGTGATGTAGCAGAAAATTTTTCGGGTGAAGAGGGCCATTCCAGTGAATTGTTTTGTTCTCTTTTTTCTAGTTAATTAACGAGAATTTCAGGAGGAAAGTATTTTTTCCCAAATATCCCTTGCATATGCCACTGTATGGGGTAGAGCTAAAGAATAGCAGAATTGAGACAAGGTACACAAGACATTATTTCGTCCAGAGCCTGTTTTGAAATGATAAAATATTCAGTTCTAATAACAGCTGAACAGCTTACTTTTTTTTACTACGACACAAAACACCATTCTAGGGTGAATTGGGATCAATGACAGTTCGAATTTCAAGTCGACTGGTTACGGGTTTGCGAAGAGGGTCAGCAGGATGCGCTAAAAAAAAAATCCAGGGTCGATGTTTGTGCGCATTAAACCGTAGCAAACGAGTCAAGGTCCGATTATAAATAAAAAGTAAAATAAAAATACTCCATCTGCAGAATGATTGGTAAGTATTTGCGATTAATAAACACTAATGAATTCATCGTTAAAACCAACCAGAAATCATCGTTCGCATAAGGGGTATGGGTAAGGTGTACTACAATACACACAATCTTGTACATTTATAAAGGTGACAATAAATATTATGTAAGGGTATTAGGTTCAGCTAAAACTACTTTAAATTATCAAGCCATGAAGTTAGAAACCTGACAACAATGTTTGAGAACAGACTTTCACTTTTTAACTAATTTTAATGAGATAGTGATTGGCCAACATACTTGTAATCATTTTTAAAGTTACTTTTTTCTTCGTTTTTTTTTTAAAGAAAAAATACTCGAAAAGTCTTTAATGTTTAAATTACAAAGAGAAAATCTAATGGAATAATTACTTGAACAGCTTTTCACATATTATATATTTTGAGTTTCAACTTTTAACTAATTACAAGAACTATTCATTCAAATAGCTTCATCCAAACAGAATTCTTTATAGCTTGCTTGAAAGTAACTGGAAGAGATTGGCTATTTACTAATACATAAACAGGCCTATAATGTATGCAATGATGTTATGAAAGTTACCCCTCCATTTCTCTATACCGCTCAAATTTTCAAGACAAAATGTCCTTGATTACAAAACTTTACACTGGAAAAAGAACTGTCCAACAGTTTTTAATTTAATTATTTACTTCTAATTAGGCACTGGATGCAAAGGCCAACTAACAAATTTTCACAGCCTCTTCGTTTTTTATGTTAGCCAGCGAGGACCAACTGGATATTTTGGGCCAATGGTCTCCCAAAAAAAAATTTCCATAGCATCTGGGAGCACCAATGGACCTAACTGAAAATATCGGGATAATCACCGAACTACGATACCAAAAATGACAGTACAACATTTCAAGTGTTGCTGCAATAGCTAGAAAATATAAATCGTACAAAATTGTAGAGAAGTTTTGGCACTTTTGGCTCCCAATAGCTCGATTTCTCAAATCTTTCAACATTTAGCCATATGAAGAAGTTTCTTGTCTTTTCAAAAAAGGGGAGGAAGAGATAAAAAAAAGAATTGGCGTTACGGAACCATAACCCCCTTTTTACCATGAAAAACATACACTGAAAAAATAGCCTATAACTTAAAATACTTGGGTTAACGAATTTTAAGAGAAGCTAAATCATCTGGCTACACTGAGAAATTAGTAAAATGTGGTTACATATAATTTTGAAGATATTCTGAACAGAAAACTAGGCCCGATGATATTCTGAAAGTAACCAGCTTTGAAAGAAACAGACGCCCAATTGAGAAAAAAAGCGGGCCAGCTACTCCAGACATAGCTGTTACAGCTTATCATCTCTCAAAAAATTAAAAAAAAATGAGACGACAAGGGAGGAATGAAATCTTGTGGATCAAAAAAATTCATCCGTACACTAGCTGAATGGAATGCTGACGCTGATAGGTGAGTGATGTCAGTACTAAAAAGCTAGCTATTTTGAATTTCGACCACCTGTAGCACGATTACTGTAGTGGAGGAGTTTATAAATAAGTTCGTTTTACGTCACAAGGACAAATAAAATATATCTGTTGTCACACACCTTAGCTCGCGCCTGGTTGTTAGACAACTGTTAGCATCGCCTCAGCCCAGTATCTCCAGTCACGTCAAGTCCTCTGCGCATCGCTAGTGCGCACAGGACTCGTGGGCATAGCCATGACACTGGGGGCTGTGTTCCTGGGTGGCCATTGGTGACCACCTCCGAAGATTCCCCTGAAATCTAGAATAAAGATTAGACATACATGTTATATGAGATGTTATTTTATTATAAAAAAAACAATAAAAATAACAAATACAGTATAAACATGAAAAATAGTTATTTACAGAATTTCAAATAAAAATAGGAACAAAAAATTTTTATTTCTTCTTCTGACGTTACAGCAAAACAAAGTGACATAAAAATGAGACTTTCAACGAAAGTTCGTTTCGACCGTCAGACGCTGCTGTTGAGAGGATGGAACGAGTTATTGGCCGTAGATCACAGATTCTGTAGGGGAATATTTGGAAATTAGCGAGTCGTGTAAACATCAATGATGCTAAGTTAAGTAGTGCACTCTGCCACCTATTACCTGTAACCTTTTATAAAGCAGATGACAGTAATAGTGAGTGCCAAAAAATTGTAGTTTTACTGTTTTTAGGAGTATAATGTCCAATTATGGCGTACCCTAAAGTCAGTAATTTGGCTTGTCAGACCAGTCAATTTTTGTCATAATCAGGGGGTCTACCAGAGGTACGATACTATGTATCGAGTTTTTCTACATTTCTGTCGTTTAACTCCAACGGAGCCAAGAACTTTAGAGGTCTTGTAGATGTTTGCTTGCTTGAGAATTCTATTTTTGCGTGACGGACTTGGCCGTCACGAGATTTCTCTAAATCAATGATTTTTGCAAGTTTGTAAACGCCCGGTTTGGATGTGTAGTCCAAAATGTGTACTATATCGTTTACTTTTGGTACGAATGGTACCATGCGCCCTGGATTAGAGAGCGCAGTTGGTGGTCTATCTCTTAGGTATAAGAGATATTGTCTCTTCCAAGTTAACCAAAAGTTTGTTAGGTAATCTTGGTCGAGCTTCCAAATGTCCATAAGCTGTTTTGCTGTAGGAGTTGGATCTTTATTCGATTCATTAATCGGATTACTTAGGTGGCCTAAGTTGGCCCGCATGAAATGTGCGGGTGTTAATGTCAACTGGTCTAGCTCATCTGGAGATGGGCATAGTGGTCTTCTGTTGACCATTGTTTGTATATCTTTCAAGCTTGCTTGAAAGGTATGTTTGTAGATTGAGTGGAGACTGTGGACTTTATAAAATACCTGTTTTATAATGCCGATCAGTCGTTCATAAACTCCACCATACCATGGTGCTTTAGCTGGGATGAAGTGCCATCTAATGCCTTTTTCATCTAAGCTAGGTTTGATTTTTCGTTCTTCAGTGAACGTTTTCCAGTATTCTGGTAAGTACGTTGTAATTAAGTGGAATTGTGCTGCGTTATCGGATAGGATAACTTTGGGTGTGCCTTTGTCAGCAAAAAATGTTAAGAACGCTGTCCAGATGTCCTCAATTGTCAAGTTTGACACTGAGAGTAAGTGTACTGCTCTGGTGGACAGGCACGTAAAGATCAACACCCAATTTTTAATGGGTGGTGTAGTTGGTGTTGCCAACTGTGCTTTCAATTTTGGCAGGTATTTGTCAAATACCATAAATGGGCCAAAGATGTCCACACCTGTGTAGGTGAATGGATTTACGAAAGGTACGAGACGAAAGTCAGGTAGTGCTGAAAAAGTTGGTTGTTTAAACGGTCTTGTTTCAGCTTTTTTACATAGTGTGCACAATTTCTTTAGAATTTGAGGTAACACTTTTAGTGACTTTGGCACAAAATAGTGTCTTTGAAAGTCAGTTATGGTAAATTTTGTACCAGAGTGTATGTTTTTCAGATGTGTATGCATCAGAATTAATTTTGTTAAGTGAGACTTAGGATGCATCAGGATTGGTGATAGCATGTCTCTTGCGTACTCGATATCGGGTAGATAATTTACTGTACGTAATATCCCAGATGGATCAATCAAGATGTGGAATTTTTCATACAAGACGTACGGAGGGTGATTTCTTTTTTCTAATACTTCGAGTAGTTTTCCGAAGTATTTCTTTTGGTCAGCTCTGATGAAGCAGAGTAGAGCTAAATGAAAGGTGAAATCTAAGTTCAATGGTTGATGTATGAAACTTTCGAAAGGTATTTCATCTTTCGGAATATAGTATGATTTGGTGATGATCAAATCAAGTAACTGACTTTGGTTTGGTGGATCAGCTATCCACTGTTGAGACAGAACCTCAGGTTCTGGTACTGTGACTTCACATTGATCTGTGTTTGGACCAATGAAGAAGTGTGGGATGAATCTTTTTGCTGATTTCATCTGCCTTAAATATTTTGCAGGATGACGTTTGTCAAAAATTGACTCATCATCAATTGTTATTGACGTTGATTGTTTAGAAGTGGAAGATAATACTTCTTTTATTGAGTGAAATACAGGTGTATCTATTTTAGTTGGTTCTTCTGGTAGGTTTTCGATTATATTCAAATCGGTTTCTGGCCAAGATTTTTCATCTTGGGATAGCCAAGTTGGGGCAGACCACCAGAGTGATTCAGAGAGTTTGTGGATAGAGGAACCACGTGAGCCAATATCAGCTGGGTTGTCCGTTGATGGGACATATCGATATTCGACGGGTTTTATACTTTTTATTTCATCGACTCTATTTTTTACAAATTGTGGGTGGACTTTCCTTTCTAATAGCCATGTGAGAACACATTTGCTATCAGACCATAAGAATGTTGGTGCGTTCTGTAAACCGAGTGGTTTACATAGGGAACGTAGACCACGTGCACCTATGAGTGCTGCAATCAATTCGAGTTTAGGAATTGTGATCGGTCACATAGGTGTTTATGCGTGATTTTCCTGTTACAAATCTTACTGCATGTCATTTCGATTTAGTGTTGCTAAATCTGATATATATTGCCATGGAGTAAGCTACTTGTGATGCATCTACGAATACGTGTAGTTGACAGGTATTTGGGTCATAAGTTCCTAGGTAGAATTGTCTAGGAATGCAGTAGTTGAGGCTGTTGCTGAGATCAGTAATTATCTCAGTAGCTGTTGGTTCGAGATCGTGTTTCCAAAATCAGTTTTGATTAGAGTTAGGGTTGGTGACAAATGTTTAATGTGCTTTATAAATGACCACATATAATTATTACCAACTAATAAGTGTATCGTAGATTCTCGGTCTAAGCCTAAAAAGTCGATATTTGAATATCGTGGGTAACGGTTTTTAAATTCATCAAAATCAAATTTGGAAAGGTTATTCGCAATGTGTGGTACCGTATTGGCTTCCATTTGAACTTTAGTTCCATCGAGCTTGAATAGTTCAAATTTTACAATTTAGGTGCAAATTTGTTTTGACATTTGTCCAGCTAGGCCACAAAATTTGATTGTTTCAGCGAACTTAGAAAAGTTTTGTCTGAGGTGTTCATAGGCATATGTGTAAAACATATAGCTATGTTTGCTTCCACAATCAAAAAAGCCATTAATTCTTACTGGTTCTTGTGCATTTGGAGCGAGTAATGTACGATGAAAACGTTAAGAAATGAGCGTCAGTATCTTTAGTACTAAAAAATGATAAGCACTCACTTAACACTGGAACTCCGGATGCGGAACTCTGGTTCTCATCCTCTCGGCGTTGCTGCGCAATGAGATCAGTGGTGTCTCCTCTTGAAACTGCAATTGTCCGTAATGTTACAGGTGTTTTAGGATCGGAGACAGGTATTTCTGTTTGTTTATTATCAAACAAGTTACCTGGCGGTAGGTACTGCTTGCAGTCGCAAAGCATTTCCACCCACGCTGCGACTTTTCCTTCGGTGATCGGGTATTTGATCACAGGACACAAGTTTGAGTGGTGCTCGGTACTACCGCATTGGAACCAGCGGCAGTTTGCCAGCGGTAACGCTTTGCAATACTGCGTACTGGAGTGCGATTGCGTACATTGCGTACACAATCGGTAGCGTTGGTAATGTGCACGACGAGATTCCAAAGTACCCTTTTTTCCGCATAGGTGGGTGTGGTGCTCACCTTTGCAGAAAATGCACGGTGTGTTTGGTTTCATGGGCGTGCATGCTGGGATGCGTTGCCCCGACGGTAGTTGGACCTATACGATCCCAGCTTCATCTGTATTAGATAAATTTGCATTAGTATCCCTATTGTTTGTGCAATTCGAATGTTGGGATGGTTGTTTGCGAGGATTGGATTTATTCTGTCCTCTTTCGTTCGGTTTCTTTTCTGTAGAAATAATTGCGAAATTTCTCCTGTCTTTAGGTTGAGAGGGATTTCTATTTTGCAGGGGTGGATTAGGTTTATCGACCTTTTTTGGTACGGAAGTACAAATAGGCTCCGACAACTCCCTAATTTTAATAAACGATGTTATTGCTTCGAACAAATGTTTAACATTGCGTTCGCTACTTTTTAAGGTGTTTTGGTAAGATCGAGGGGGAAATTTTTTAATTACTATGTTAAATAATTGCTCCTCATCGATTACTTTTGCAAGCAAACGATATCTATCTACCATAATGGTGAGAGTGTCTAACGTGTCTAATATTGACGTTGTATTGTTAGTGGTTGTTGAGTATGCAGTTATTTTTAACCACATTTCAGCTCAAATCTTGGATTTGTCCCCATACCTACTATCTAAAAATTTTAGGAGTTGGATGTAGCCAACGTTGTCTGGGGAGAAATGGTTAATTTTCTCTACCAAGAATTTCGGTAGGGCCCCTTGCAGTAGGTTGATTTTTTGTGGGATGGCGATATCATTTTGTTTATTAACGTAATTATTAAATCCATTAATAAACGCAGGATAGCCTAGAATATCACCATCTCACTTTTCTAAATAAAATTTAGGGGGTTTGAGATTTGCAAACCCAGCATCAACTTGATCCTTTGTATCATGTTTCCAGCATTTCGAAATGTAGTTTTCGGATGGTAGTTTTTCGATGGTATTTTGGTCCATCGCTACTGCTAGGGGTGTATTATTTTCTACCCAGTTTTGTGGTAGCTGAAATTTCAGGGGATGCTACATTCTCAGTTGAAATTGAATTTTCATTACCTGTTACCATTCCAGGATGTCCACGTTCACCCCCTGCCAGGGTCCGTTGTTCCGGAACCAGTGGTGGTTGTGGCAAACGTTCACGTTTGGTTTCTTTTTTTGCGTC
Organism: Ericerus pela; assembly: GCA_011428145.1. Classification (NCBI taxonomy): domain Eukaryota; kingdom Metazoa; phylum Arthropoda; class Insecta; order Hemiptera; family Coccidae; genus Ericerus; species Ericerus pela. The sequence continues at coordinate 340,110 of WOFM01000373.1, read as the reverse complement.
AGGTAGGTACTGGTGGATGAATTCCGCCGCTTAGACGCCAAGATCCTCGTGGACTATGGCAGAAAGGTCGCGGACTTTTTTCTGTGAGGTGGTCAACGCTTTTCGAGCATTGGCCTCCTTACGCAGAGCTTCCCCAAGCTCTCTGGCCAGTTCCAGAGCTCTGGCATCCCAGCGTGCCTGTTCCTCCTGACAACGCTGCTCGTCAACATTTTTGTGTACCTCTGGTACGGGTACTGGATTCTCCATTTGGTGCTGCTGTGCCTTCGTTTTGATTGTTGATTGCAGCACCAACAATTTTCATTTCACTTGACGAGCCCTGCGCAAGTTTTAACCGACATTCAAACAAAGGTCATTGACACGATTGTTTATTAGTATTACGGTGGTTCGTTTTTATAGACGCGCGTCGTATTTCTGTATAGAGGAAGGACGTAACCGGTGTTACGAATTTTTACCATGTGTTATGCACTTTAGTTTTTAATATGGAAAAAAAAGAGATCGTAAATTGTTTTTTACACAATTTTATCGATTTCAGGAAATCGTATTCTCGAAATTTTTCAGTCTTTTCAACAAATGAAAAATTGGGCGTGACCCGTAGGCGAAAAGGTCTTTTCGATTTTTATATAAATTATGAAAATTTATTTTTGTATTTTTTTTGAGAAATGAAAAATCGGACATGACCTGTGGGCGAAAATGTTATTTTCGAGTTTCACAGAAAAGATTGACGGGAAGTAATAAAAAAATTTTTCTGAGTCTTTTTCACAAAATTAAAAATCGGGCGTGACTCGTGGGCGAAAACATCATTTTCAATAAAAAGCTAATGTTTTTTCAAAATCAGTCTGGTTTTTAGGGTCTTGCCTAAAAAAAATTTTTTAGCGTGACCCTGGAGCAACGGACTGTTTTTGATTCGTAACTAGATTACGCACAAATAATATCTTATAATTTGCACTAACATCGATATGTGATCTTAGGCTATTAGAAAAATGGCGGACTGACTATTGAATTTATAATAAATTATAATAATAATACACAATAGGAATAAATTATTTGAAGTCCGAATAACTAAGATTTAGTCTCGTAACAATTTGTTACGAATGCATATTCCCAATATGGTGACGCTTTAGAAAGTTTACTAAAGTTTACAATGAGGCGTAAGTGTACTTACGGTTTTCCTGTTATTGAATGGCGCACCTTGTGGAAACTTTGCCACTACACTCCGGGAGGGAATGTTAAATAAAATGCGTAAATAATTACGAAATTTCTAAAAAAATCAATATTAAAATCAATTAATTGTGTTGCGAAATGCAATTAATGATGAAGCGCACAATGATCTTAAACGCAATCAGACAACAAGTGCAGATGATCGGCTATCTTTTTGTACATCAGGGGTATGTTGTGTTGAACACGTTACAATCTTTTTTGCGTATGCGTGTGTTCACACAAAAACTCATACGATTGTTCAATCGTCCAGCGGCTGGTGAAAGCCGATTGGATGAACCAAGTCTTTTGTCTTCTGCACAATCGTCGTATTTTTGAGGAATTTTTATCGGTTTTTTATGCTATTTGTGTCTTTATTAAGAATCGTTTTTTCAAACGTATGAGTGTGAGAGAGATAGGACTATTCCTAGACTTTTTTTCTGTCTCTCTCACATTGTTCATATTTGAAGGACAAAGACACAAATGCGCTATCATTTAGCGATCTTTCTGTATTTTATACTGCCTAAATGTTGTGAAGACGAATTTGTAGATTCGATGTATTTTATTTACACAAATAATATACGTAATATTTAACGCTGGGGGCAGAGGAAAAATAATTATGAATTATTTTTTCATCGGCTATCTGACAGCAGTAATTACGAGACATTTTTAGGCTAATTAACAATTAGAAAATGTTGACTATACCTAGTATAGGGAATTAATAATGAATAAATTTCAGTCTCCAATAAGTCGGAATATTTAAGTCTGAGTGTAACTGTCAGACTAATTCTTATTGAGACTGTTAATTGCGTACAATGTACGGGTGAGAGTTGTTTATTAGTGGAAGCGTATTATTTCAGTTCAATTCAAACCGTATGTTGGGCCACAAAAAATTAATATTTCCGTTTTTCGCGATTGGATACGAAATTAATTTTTGATTTCCGAAAAGAGATTTCGATGTTCGAAATGATATTTCAATTTTCGAAATTAAATTTCGAGTTGCTAAATTAAATTTTGATTTGCGAAATCAAATTTCGATGAAAACGAATTATTAAATTCGAGGTCCAGTGAAAAACACTTGCTCCTGCTACCATGTAATGGAGGAGTTTATAAATAAGTTTGTTTTACGTCACAAGGACTAATAAAATATATCTGTTGTCACACACCTTAGCTCGCGCCTGGTTGTTAGACAACTGTTAGCATCGCCTCAGCCCAGTATCTCCAGTCATATCAAGTCCTCTGCCATTGCTAGTGCGCACAGGACTCGTGGGCGTAGCCATGATAATTACGTATGACACTCAAAGAAAGAATAAAATAAAAATTAATTTTTATTAAATATGCTTTTATGTTTAATACGATAAGTGAAGAGAAACCTAGCGCACTCTAATGCAGCCACACACGAACACAACACCATACGCAACGATCCTAGCACTTTGGTGGCTGCATAAAATACTCCGCGAAATTTAAATTTTGAGCACGTAAAATAGCAGCGTATAAAAAAAGAAGGAAAAGGCAGACAGAAATTTTACAATAGGCATGAAATTTTAATTATCTTCAACGTCACAGTATTATAAGACTTTAAAATAAATTGAGCATTGAAATTAAGTTCTCTCTTCATCGCCATTACGATTAGCTACGTCGATTTCCGAAGTACAGAAAATCAAATCTACTATCGAACATTTTGTAAAGACAATCACAAAATATTGGGATTTGTTTTTGCTGAATACCGAGAACCTAAGACAAACAGATGGCTTTCCCGAAATGCACCGCGGGAGAGCACACATCGAAAAGACATTCAATTCGACTGCGGCAGAGAATGAAAAAATAATATCTGTAACACTTGAGAAATTCTATGGTGGAACGAAAGATTTTAAGCATACATCACACACTGATACGCTTCAGCACATGACGTACGTAACAACGCTAATACTAAGAAATAATACTCCGATTAAATGATCAGAGATGACAATGATTATAGATTTTTCATTTATGAGTGATTTTTAAAATTCACATATTTTGCTGGTTTAAGGTTTCGGGCATGACTTGTGCGCATTAACACTTATGCTCATGATCAAAACATTTTGATGCTCAGCCTGGGAAATGAGCGTTTTTACATATCAATGCTCAATTCTCAAATCATGCCCATAAATAAGCATACTGATTTATGTTTGAAATAATTACAAGGTCCACCACTGAAATTGAAAAACTTATTCAAAGTAACCATTCTATTAAATTATTTCTATGAAAAAAGTGAATTCTATTTTTTTAGGAGTACAAACAACGTGGATGCAGTATTTATGGAAAGAAAGATACCAGTGTGAAATTGATGGCACCTATATATTTGTCTGATATGTTTAAATAAATAGTTTTTTTTTTCCTATCATCAAAAATTATATTCATAGGGACAATTTTTGAGATATTTGTAATTTTATCCAACATTATGGATAACTAATTTTTGTCTTCGTTATGTCAGTAATAAAAATATAGGAGCCATAGCGAAGAACAGGTTTCCACAAACAGATATGATAAAAATATGGAAACAATTTTTATTAAATATAAAGATATCAAAAAAAAAAATTGATAGAATCAGTACTTTTTTTAGGTATTAGAAATATATAAAATTTATAGATCTTAAAATTGATGATATTCCGTTTAAATGAATAGAAAAAATAATTATGTTAATTGAATTATTGTTTTGAATAGATAAAGGTGGATATATTGTTCATCCTGTATAGATTTTATTGTTGATAAATATTCTTATCATTATTATTATTATTGATGGAAATAATATTCAAAAACTAAGATTATTTATTCGTGGATATTTATTTACAAAATTATTTATTTAAAAAATTATTTAATTAACAAACAGGGGGGGTAAATTTAGGTTGCTATTGATGAAATAGCTTTATAATTTTCTGATTAAAAACAATCATTTTAAAAAAAAATTAAAAATTTGTAAGATTATTTTAATATTATAAATTTTGTTAAAAATTAATTAATTTTTATGTTATAAAATAAAAAATAATATGTTTTTAATTATGATGTAAGTTCTACAGAATAGAAATAAAATCTCTATTTCATGGAAAATGGAAAATAAAATTGAAGAATCTGGTCTGTTAGCTTATTTGCTTCATTCTGCAACTCAAGAATTGCTGATCCTTGAATGATCAATATATTAAGGTGCGTTCACATCTGAACAAGGCAACGTATGAGGCAAGCCGAGGCGAGGCGTTTGTTCAGATGTGAACGTGTATGCAAGGTGAGGCAAAATGGTTCGTCCATTCAGCGAATAAGCTGAGGCTGCACGAACACGTTCCCGATTAAAGTCGGCACTTCAAAAGAAAAATTGTGAACGAGGCATATTGATGTGGACGGGACATTCTTTTAAAATTGCCTCAGTCGCAGGCGAGCAGTATTTATACAAAGACTTTTCATTGTTTTTCACTCCAGAAAGTATCCTTGAAGTAGTTTTAATTTGTTCAAGTTGAATTTAGAAGTTATTTTTAATTTTGTGCTGTGATTTTTCGCATTGGATTCCTCCTGCTTTTACAAAATGGAATGGGATCTAGATCGTGTCCTTGATTTCATCAAAGAATTTCAAAAAAAAGAAATTTTGTGGAAAAAAGAACATAAAGATTATCACAATATTATAAAGAAAGAAGATTCTTGGAGAGAAATCGAAGAAATGATGGAGACGGAAGTAGAAATATTAAAGAAGAAGATGAATAGTTTATGTGGCTCTCGGAGGAGAGAAAAAAGCAGAATGGTCAAGTCTATTGATACAGGAAAAGGTAAGTGAATTTGAAACTATACCTATTCATATTTGAAGTAAATGACCTCTACAATCCGTTGACAAAATAGGTTTTCCCTCAAATTTTATAATCAAAAAGTCTTTTTTTATTTAAATTGAATTAAAATTTTATCATACACAGTGGTGTATCTAGTGCTCCATTTTGGGAGGGAAAATTCAAACTTGTTCGAGTTGTAAAAAAATCTCGATTACAAATTTGTGTTAGGAGAAGCTCGCATTTTGAATTCTCCTGTGAGTATTTTTAGCAGATTTTCCTGTGAAGTTACCCTGGTTTATGGTATATTTCTTTATTCAACAGGCATATTGAGACATCAACAGTTAAGACAAGCTTTACATGCGTACGAATATAACAAAATATGTATTTTCATTCAAATAATTACTCGTATAATATTTCAGGTCGAAAAGAAATTTACGTTCCTTCATAGTTTGCATGGGAAAGTATGAAATTTTTAGACGACCCTGAGAAAATCAGAGATACAATTAATGTAAGTATACTTTATTGCACGATACAATATGATCCATCGTACACGGGGTATTTGAAATTCTTCATTTAAGCATATTGATTTTGCCAAGAAACAGCCTCGGTTGTTGAAAAATATTCAGCAAATACATCTCTAATTTGATTCGCTGAAACTGACGATTTCCACCGTATCTTCTTCAATTGTTGCAAACCGGTTGCATTTGCACTGTTTTCATGTCTCAAGGAACCTTCAATCAATCTACAATCTTCTTCTTTATTGAAAAATCCATCTGGCCCATAAATATTGCGTGAGAAAGGGCTTCGGCGTAAGAAATTATGTAGGCAAATTGTTGTGAGGACCACTAGCTCGGCTTTTTTTGGTTCTAATAATAATGGTTTTCTAAGAACTCGAAAGACAGCTGAAAGAATACCAAATGCATTTTCTGATACTCGCCGAGCTCTACTTAGACGATAATTAAAAATTCTTTCTGATGATCCTTTTGGATGTATTCCTGAGTATGGTTTCATTATATTTTCAGATAAAGCAAATGCTTGATCTCCTACAAATACGTATGGTACTTCTATAGTCAAGTTAGGCAAAGTTGAGGGCATTGGTAAATTTAATTTTTTTCTGCATATTTTTATAAAGCGTACAATTTTTGAACACCCCTCCATCAGAAACTCCTCCCTGACTACCAATATCTACATAAATAAAATTGTATTCAGCATCCACTAGTGCCATTAGCACAATGCTAAAAAAAGATTTATAATTGTAAAATATGCTTCCACTATTTATGGGACACATCAACGGAATATGTTTCCCATCTAGGGCTCCTACACAATGAGGAAAATTCCAGTTCTTTTCGAATAAATTGGCTATTTTTATCCATTCTTCCTGCGATGCAGGTACCTAAAATAAATATTTTGTGTATTACTTTTCAGACCTATCCAGCTTTGGAAAATGAAGAAGATGTGGACGATCCTTCTCCTCTTCCAAGTTTAAATTCTACCACAGATATTGATGTTACTGACCTAGATGATCAGAATTTGCCAGGAGGTAAGAGTAGTAGTACCAGTGACAAACTAGCCAGTGCATCAAATGCAGCGTCAAATTCAAAGGAACAAGCTGGGAAAAAAGGTTTAAATCTCCCAAAAAATTGGCTCCAAGAAAACGCAATGAGGATCCACTCGTAGAAGAAGCCTATCAAATTTTGAAAAGTAGAACAGCAGGTGTAGCCAATGAGAAAAAAGACGAATGTTCTACATTTGCTAGTTATATATGTGAGAAAATGTGAAAACTAGATGGTACAAAGCAGGCTGTTCTCATGCATGAAATACATGGTCTTATTCTTCAAGCAGAACTAGGTACAACAACCTCCCAAATATCTCTCCCCTTATTCATTTTATTCATCACCGGTTCCATCACCACACAACTATTCGACTGATTTCTCACAAAATCTATCAACCAATTTCTCACAAAATCCATCACCTCAAACTTATCCTCATAACTTGTCACCATCTGAATCTACTTCAATTCCATCTTCTAACCCCAAGTCAAACGAGTTCGCAGATACAGTTAGCTCAGAATCACAAAATATTGTAGAATGTAATTCTTCATTTTCCGACAGATTGTAAGAGTAATTTTGCATGAAAAATAGATTAAACATACTTGAATATAATGTTTCAATATTTCAATTATTGCCTGGCATACTTCTTGTATAATTTTGGAAATTAGCGACTTTGATATATTGAAGACGTATTTCAGGCTTGTAAATGAATCACCAGTGGCCAGAAATCTCAATGTTACAGCTAAGCACTCCTCCACAGTAACGGCTCGTTGAAACTTTGTGTCAGCTCTTGAAATTTTCTCTCAAATTGATTCCAATATAAATGAAAAGTCCGATGATGACGTTCTAACAAAATTTTGAAAATGCCCATCTTCCTCATTAGATAGGTTTCGAATAAATGAGGGGCCACAAGTAAGAAGCCTATTATGGTGAAGCCAAGTCATCCAATAACGCCTTTTTTTCTTTTTTTTAGCCAGACTGCTTATCACTATGAAAGCAGCACTTGCCACTATCAAGTCATCATCATCGCTCATATTCTGAAATTAATACAGAAGACAAAATAACAATATATTGATTGTGTGTAAAGTAACCAGAGTGAGTTGTTGAATTTATTAAACATTACCAAGGGAATACTCGTATTGACAGTGTTATCTGACCAATACCCATTTACAAATTCCATAAAACCCATACCTTATACCATTCATAGGCATAGTTATGAAGTGGGGAGGGGGGCAAAGTAAATGTTAATAACAGATAATACGGAGTTCTTATAAACATTTTTCTTTTCAAAACCTAGAATTCAAGGTGCAATAATACAAAACACGAAATCCGGACATATTCGAAGAATTACCCTTTGTCAGAAGGATAACTGGTTCTAGTCAACAATTTTTTCATTTCAGTAGTTCCAGAAGGGGAATACATACACAAAATTTCTATGATATTTTCCCAAAGGTTAAACCTTGATACTATAAAAGGGCAAATGTGTAAAGATAGTTGAAATAACTTACTTTGTGTAGTTTTCAAGCAGCAGTATTGAAAATTTTTGAAAAATAGGATACAACAACACTGTATAAACTGCTTCTAAACAACAAGAAATCACAACTAAAGTGAAATCGAAGCAAGAAAAACTGGTTTGCCAACTGACAGAACCCTGCCTCGTGTGTTGCCTCAGCGCATTTAGAATGGGGAAAAAAAATCAGCCATTAATTTGCCTCGCCTCGCTCTGCCTCGCCTTGGCTTGCCTCATGCGTCGCCTCATGCGTCGCCTCATGCAGATGTAAATGCACCTTTAGCTGTATTTGATATGATGAAAAATTGCTACGTACACTAAAAAGTTCAAGAGTCCAGTTCTCCAAACAGAATTTGATTCACACTACAATTTTGTTTATAAAATAGTCATGTGACAGCTCTACAAACAGGATTATATGTACAAAAAAAATTTTTTTTCACACTTATTCTACTTGAATCAGGTTATTCTTCTCTAAACTTTTTGAAAAAAAAAATTGTTTTCAGTTCAACTCAGGAAAATGGATAAGCCTCTTCAAAATTTTTTTACCAAAATAGCCAGTTCAAAAAAAGTAGCCATGTATATTGAACCACCACACTTTTTTTACAATATCAAAGAGACATGTAGGTACAGGTACCTAATGATGAAACTTGAAAACTGAAAGATAACAAATACTGATATCACAATCTAGTCAGGGTGGTATTAGGATTTTCTCAAAAGAGAGGATATGATCTGGACTCTTTTTTTAGGGTTTTTGCACTAAGTGCAAAAAACCCAAAATTAACATTTAGATAGCAATAAAATGGAAAGTAAAGGTAGATGAATTCATTTCACATACTTAATTGTACTAATATAAGGACCAAATAATCAGCTTTTAAAATACCATCTGTATGATGAAACAAGCACAGAAATACACAAATTTTCTAAATTTTATGTGATTAAAAATTTACATTTCTAGAATCATTAGAGGTTGTTTGGGATTGCCCTCTGAATATTATGTTTATCTCATGGGTTTGTCTATACATGAAACAAATGATGTATCACCCAACTCCATTAAAAAAACATAAGAAAATCTGAAAATAACTTGAAAATCCATTTTTGTTTTCACGTAATCTGTCCAGATTAGGCAAAATTTATTTCTAAACTTTGTTGTAGACAGTAATCACAGCAGAACACAACACATGTACAGATTTGATTTAGGATACAGATGTTCCTTGGCCCAGAATGAAAAACTTAGTAAGAACTTTGACAGAACTCAATTTGAAAAAAATTTCATTTTTTGTAATTTTTAATTTCCAGATACATTTTACCTGGTTGAAAAGATTATAGAAGATCCTAATTTTCACATTACACTTATCTTACTAATTATGTGGAACTAATTATACAAATATAATTAGAATCTCCACAACACTGATATTTTCATCTAAAATTCAGGTGTAAAGTTTCAAATTGATTTTTAATAATAAACTATAGTTTTTCTAGATTTTCTTTTACACTACATTCGTGGTTTTCTTGTTCTATGAAACTTAGTGGTAACCAAATTAGATAGTTTCCAATAGGGTATCTGGAAAAATTCTGTAATCATGCCCATATATATACATGTTTATGAAACTGTATTCAGGGATGTGCATGTTTAATAATTATCTACAGTTTGATAAATAATTATAATGAAGTCTCGCATTATTTTACAGCTTCAAACTTTATACACTATTCTAAAGTTATATAGACTATTTAAACAAGTTGACACACTGTCATAAAGCCAATTAATAAAATTACCATTATTTTGTAGCTGGGAGAAATTAGCTCACTAAGTAAGTTCAAGTATCATTAGATGTGTAGGGTAGGTGAAGAGAACTGAATTGCAAATGACACCAGCACTTACTTTGTGAAATAAAATGTTAAAAATTACTTTTATGACACTTTCTAATCAGAAAGCATTAACTTGTCTAAACAGTCTATATAACTTAACGATATTCACCGGTATGGAACAAATTCATTGTCCTGGTTGAGTTTCTCCATGTGGTAATACGGATTTTTCAAACGGGGCCTTTACAGAGCCAAAATTTCCAGAATCCAAAATCGATTATTACTTCTCTTCATTTAACAGGTTCTATATATGACGATGTGGAACAAGGTTAATGTTTCTTTTTTTTCCTCACTTATGAGAATAATTTTATTCTGATGACAAAATGAAGAAATTAAGTTTGTCATGATTCTGGTTTTCAATTTGAGTTCTATGGTGATACTTTTTTCATTACTGTTCGTAATACACATAACCATAAGCCGCCCCCGCTTCCATTTACTCCAATCGCGCCAGAAATAAACTCATCTGACTTAACTACAGCGCAAAAAAGAGGGGAAAAAAATTAGCAGAAAATACGAAAAGAAAAACAAGCCAACAGACTTCTACAGTATAAAACTCTCGTCTCATTGCAACATTTGCGACCAACGAAGAATTGAAACTCGAATTCTCTTGAATAATACCGACGACGGAGCACTCTCATACTCAACAGATTTACATTTTAGGATAATAGGAAAACATAAGAGGGCTTTTTTGTACGCAAAACTATCATCTTTTTATAACAGATCGCAAAGTGGCGAGCGCGTGCTCAACCGTTAATAAACCAAACACGAATCAAAGACAACACGATGATTAGCTAACTTTTACCCGAAACCATCTATATATAAAGACTGGCTGGAAAACTGGCTGGCTACGAGGCGTAAAATGGTCCACTGAAACAAATTTATTCCTATAAATGAAAGTGAATAATCAGATACTAAAAAAGAGTAGGCGAAATGTTCGGGGAGGAGCAGGAAGCTGCGCGGAAAAGGAAAAAGTAAAGAGACATTCGATGCGATCACGACAAATTACACGAAGACAACAACAGACAAAAAACCAGAAAAAAGTAGATACTTACTTTTGCTCTCTCTCACTCTCAATCTCTCTCGCTTATTTGCTTTCATCGAACATTATCGAACCGCTGACGCGTAAAATTATTTTCACAGGTAAAAACGCAAGAACGCCTCGAAATACTTATCTTCTAACACAATCGTCGAAAGAAAAAAAAAAAACTTTCTTAGTGTCTCCTATATTCTGAGCGAAGGATAATGTGCACGATTTTTTTTCTTACGCCGCCTCCTTACTTCTCTTCATTCCTCGATAAGATAACACCCATTATGTATAATACGAGTAAAATGTTAAATAATTTATGGCAATTACAAAGAAATAATATAATGGGGTATCATTACCGCGTTTTATTAAGGTAACCGGGTATCAAACTAACTGCATTAATGACAATGTCGCATTCATATTATTATCCATTTGTACTTTATTAAACAGTAGCCAATATTATACAGTATACCAACACTTGCACTGCGTACCTACCTTAATCTTTTATTTCTCTCAGTTGGTTCTTCATAAGAAAGAAAAAAAAAAACACCACAGACACAAGTGATAAAAGTCCATTATCATTGACACATCGTAACTATTATAGGCTACGTGATCTAGGTCGGCCACAAAAGAAAGAATGAAATCTGAGAAACACTGATATTTATGTTCGCTTTTTTGTTACTCCTCGTAAATCTTTGAGCATGGCTTAACGTGGAGTCTACACAGTCCTACTGCAACACAAATTATACACTGTATTCGCACACCTTCGGTAAAAATCAGTAACCCTCAAAGTAATGAGGAAAGAAGAAAAAAAAGAAGAAAAAAAAACGAAAAAAAAGTACAAGGTTGGTTGCTTTCGAACATTCCTCGGCTGACTTTGTGTTGCGGTGACAAAAAGGCTTTAATGAATTTCCTTTGACCGATGTCATTGTCGAGAAAAAGAAAACACGCACATTTTACAAACAACTTCCTAAACGCTATGTACAAGGAAAACACACTGAACAATAAATTAATTTTATTTTCGATTTAAATATCGCCGAGACTCCTACGCGTTCGACGGAAATGAATGCACCGCAACGTCGAAAAAACAAAACAAACCAACGCGTTACGACGTTTGAATTAAAAAAAAATTAAATTAAATTATGCAATAGCTGACCTCTCGGAGCGAGAAGAAATAAAAAAAATAGGTGTACCTCGCTCATACATAACCATAATCAAACACGAAGAAAGCGTAAGTAGACACTTCATTTTTGAAGAATTTCAATTGTCACGTGAAGCCTTGAAAAAGTGAATAGCGTCCCAGGAGTTCAGTAAAATTAGAATATTTTCGACGTCAAACGATCGAAAAAAAAAAATTGATAAGAAATTCGCAAACAGATTACAACGACGCACTTCGCATCACATTGCACGAAAAATTAAATCTGAAATGCTGTTATAGATATATTATTCATAAATTTCGGTAATTATACAAACTTGGTATTGTTGCATTTTTGCAATGAGAAATTAAAAATTCAAAAATCGACCCACTCCGTCCTCATCCATATCGCCGGACAGGGAAGAGCTTCACTTGGTCGGTTTTCTACATTCGCATAAGCAGCCGAAAATAATCAGTTCAAAGGTACCAATATTTCGATAATAAAGTACCCGAATACCTACTTTATCTGTAACTTTTATGGGAAGTTAGTCGCGCATTAAATAAATGCGCATTCGATGGGATAACGGACAGGTTATCAACATCGAAACCTCCGAGAATCTTGAGATTTACAGGTTGAATATATAACTCAAAGTAAACTCAACTCCTTGAATTTTTGCTTAAAAGGAAGAAAATGCACGTATTCAGTGAAGTAGCGGTGCTCTAAGAGTTGTAGAGAGTTACCTTGTTGGGCTTCGCAATCAAAAGGTTTTGAGTTTCGAGACTGGTCAATGTCCTATACCTTTCGATCATCCAGTACTGGATATTCAGTGGCCCTATCTCACCAATGTTAACGAAAATTGCTTCATTTATTTTTTCTTTGACGATGAGGTTCGAGGATCCTGGGGGTCCAAAACCACATTAGCCAAAGAAAAAATCTTAGATATCTAAAATTAGTGTTTTTGTCAGTTTAGCATATTTTTTTGGCGAGAGGGGTCAAAAGAAACCACTGAATACCCTTATGATGGAGCTATCTACGCCTCAGGCTCTAAGGAATCAACTGCAGTATTCCGATTCAAAATAAAACCAACAACCACTATTCTTTCATCTCACCATTGCTTTTTGGCGCTAATGAATCCCAAAATAAATCCAACGGCAAAGGTGGAAATTAAAACTATTCACTAGAATACTACGAAGCAAAGTGGTCATTCTAGTCCGAGCCTAAATAAACGCAATAAAGAGTTTCGGTTCCACGCAGAAAACAAATTTCTTTGGGTTGTTTAACAAGTAGCCTCTCCATTGGATATCTCGAGAGGAGGAGGAGTTACAAACTTGCGCATATTAATTTTTATTAAAGAGAAAAAATTATTTAGGTTTTAATGAGCCCCTGAAAAACATTGCGGGACTGTGGGATAATTTGATCGTTTGATAAGCAAGGTTCAGCGACCTGGTTCAAACAAAAAGACGTTATACTGAATTTTCAACTCGAAAAGTTGACACCACTATCATTTTTCGATGGCTACACAGCTTATTTTTAGGGACTAGGGCTCGATGCACACTATGAGGTTCTAGACACGTATAGAGAGGCAAACTTCATTCAAATTGAGGCCGTCTAAGAATGTCGTGGATCACTGAATTAAGGGCATCGATAGATGCAAAAATTTTATGAAACTCAGATGCAAAAATTTTATGAAACTCAGATGCAAAAATAAATTTCACGTTTGCAACAGTGTGCTAACTAAGGGGAGATGAAGTAAGGGAATAAAAGATGATTTTGTAGTCAATAAAATTTTCGTTCTTATGACTTATGAGCTTATATTCGACTTTCTATCACCCCTTTGAGAGATATTTGCATGGAGCAGTTACTCATTGTATAACCTACGTATATTGACATCCAACATTACAATCCACTACTCCACCATAATTTTATTATATTTGCTAAATATAAGATTACGGTTTTTCCTACACTACAAAATTTATTTCGTTCATTGAATGAACTCAAACATCTGAAACTGAAACAGAAAAGTCAACAGCATTAACACTGCGAAGAAAACCACACAGAGAGAAAATTTCTGAGTAAATTTTACGAGAGTACATAATTTTATCAGTTCTTAATCGTTATTGCACAGAAACTGATTTGCGCATGCAAAAAAAATTATTAATTACTTCAACTAAAACAACAATGCGTCAGCAACTTTTCAAATCGATGAATAAAAAGAAATTAATTAAACGACTGGCATAGAAATAAAACAACAAAAAAAACGAAGATTCATCAAGACGACAAATTATACAAAGCCAAAGAAAGGAAGGGAAAAAAAGGAGAAACAAAAATAAAAAACAAACTGTACCTACCTACTGTACCATGTTTTAATGATTCGTTGGAAAGTATCTTCTTGATTCGCTAAATTAAAATAAAATACGAACTCCGTGCAAGCAAAAGAGCATAAAAATAGATATGCTATACCATTGATTGTTACAAATTCTCGCTTGCGCGAATTTTCATCAATAAACACAATGTACGTAAAAATGTGAAGGCAAGGCAATACTAAACTGGAGAATGAGTGAAATATAATTTTCGACGAATTAAGATAGCAAAGCAAACTGAATTACAGCAAATTAGCCAACTAGGAAGAAAACGAATGGATACGACAGTATGAAAAAAAAAAAGTAAATAAAAAAGGTAAATGTCAATATTATATATTCACTTAAAATTCGTCGAACCTCCAAAAATAAGTTTGAGCACATAATCATACGTGTAACACACACCTTTTTGAAAGTATAAAAATTAATTTCTCCCATCAGGTATTTGGTTTGGAAAATGTGTACGTAAATTTTACTGGAATTAAAAATAGAAATATTAAATTTGGGCTTCATTCCGTTTTAAAACATATGCCTTGATATTAATGCATAGAAAACAAAGGGAAAAATTAGAAAATCTCCAACTGAATCCGCGCAGTGTGTACAACCATCCGAGGGAACAAAACAGAAACTTTTTCAGATCGAAAACCAAGGCACAATTTTTAGGAATTCACATTATCCAAGCTACAGCTAACGAAAGGTTATAAAGATTCGACGAAAAACAAATAGAAAATTTGTTATTAATATAACTCAAAAATTTTATAAGCATGAAGATTTTATATTAAAATGAAATAAGAGGAATTAAAAAAAAAAAAATCAACAATTCGACTGTCGGGGATATAAAATTATGGCGGTCGTTAAAGAACGACAGAAACTGGCTATTATGCCGACTGAAAACGAAAGAAAGCTATAATTCGTTTTTCAATATTTCACACGGCAGAATATTGCTTCACTTACAGATAAGATGATAACACTAAATGTACCATTTTCTGTTCGTGAAATTCAACCGAATTTAAACCAGAATGGAAATATTGTACAGGTGGCACTAATGGCAGCATTTCAATCACAGGAAGTAGATTGTAGGCCACGAAAATACAATATGGGAACTATTAATCAGGTATACTTGAACGGCAAGAACATTATACTCAAGCGATCGAGGTTATAGGTAGTGGGTACCTGTCTGAGACAGAACCACACAGAATTATTCCCAGGATATGTATACTCTGCAGCACATAATGTGGTCTGCAACAGAGACAGAGTTGTAACCGAATAAATCATCGCATCATACGAAGTTCACTGTACTTATCGTTCCCCGATTTTAAACAAATCAAACGATAAAATTCACAATAGTTGAGAAAAATAATGTTCGTAATTCCATAACTTTGACAAAGTAAAAATACACAACACGTATTCACATCCGGTCACCAAGAAAATCATAGTCGTCAGCCATTTTTTCGCGCAACTTTCTCAAAGCTGATAAGATATCCGTTCGACACATTTCTTCGTTCAGAATGCTTACGAGATAACCGATTTTCATATACGTATAGTTTCGATAATACCAAGTTTTGCTAACACAAATTTATCTCCTCAATTTGTTGTGAAATTATTCAACGTAAATAAAATGACTGAATTCGAAAAGTTCTCCGATAAGACTCATCGTATTGTGGTTACCGTAGTACCGTTCCAACTAATTTTTGTCTAGAAAATGACAAATAGATGCATGGTAAACATAAATTGTGGTCCAAGGGTACGTCAGGATATTTTTTTCAATTCTATTTTCAATTACGAAATTCCAAATGTAACAGAACAGCCGACTTTTTATAATATTTAAAGCAAATATAAAACTGGTTACACGCAGAGCGCGATCGTTTCACTTTTTTTTACAGTACGTGAAATCCAATAAATAAAAACGTGAAAAACAAACGTTCGTGATTCTGTTTTATAGATTTGGCAAGAAAACAGAAACGACCCAATCACATCAACATGGATTCGATCCGATTCAATCGGAGTGTAATGAGAATACAATTTTTTTCCCATTCACTTGACTACAAAAACGGTGGATCGTTAATTTCGCAGCACAATAGCTTGTGTTCCGCATCAAATTTGGTAACTGCAGTATTATGTAATGCAGAATGAAGGAAGCCCATAACATATTTTTCAATAATGTAAGTTATAAGAGAAAAGATCCATTAAATAATCGATCGTGTTACAAAGACGAAGTAGCCTTCGCCTTCGACGTAGGACGATTTATACAATAATTACATCCACAATTGTGATAATGCACAAAAAAATTAAAATAAAAAGACGAACATAAACCCATTCAAACAAAAACACACGAAAAAATAGTTCTCTAACCGGACAAAAGAAAAAAAACTTTAGCGTAGTAAGCCTCGCTAGAAAAAGTAGGTTCCAGAAAAAGAATTACGAATTTTGATGGTCCCATTAATTGTTTGTAAGTTTATATGCATTAATGGTACGTTATGATTGTATGAAATGTGTTAGCTGTTGACAAAACATTAGACAATGTGAAATTTAAAAGCATTTTTTTTTTTTGAAAAAATAAAAAATAAATTAAGATGATAAAGTATGGTACATCATCATACAATTTAAAATAAAATCAATGAAATATAATAAAGCTATGAAATAAAAAAAAAAAAGAAAACATGAGCATGTGGTTAATTTTTGTAAAAAGTTCATGCAAATTAGAAAAAAAGAGGAAAAAAAACTTTACCGCAAATATCGTCCCGATCGATGAGTATCAAAATTGGTCGTATGCTATAGTAAATTATAATAAATATTTGTTTCAAATTTCGTACATATTGTTCCAAAATTCCGCATTTTATGACTAACATAAAAATAGCGGTATTGCTGGTACCGTCCCCGTCCGGCCGATCTACACCAAAATTGGTAACGTACTACAATAAATTATTTTCAGTTTTGTGTTTTTCAAAGAAAACAAAACTATCGCATTCAGTGCAATGGCGGGACCTGTGGAAAAGCGCTGATCCTGAGTCGTAGACTACAATATATATATATATATATATATAGAGAGAGAGAGAGAAAGAGAGAGAGAGGTCAATCAAATTCATCTGTACACAATGTCTGTATCATAAGTACATGGATATATAAAGTATATTTATTTCCACCCGTTGCTCATTTTTGCATTTTTTGAGTCTGTGGAGCTTCAACTATTTGACCTATGCCAATGAAACTTGGGATAGGGTTACAGGCTTTCATGGGCTACACATTCATCTCAAAATTTATGAAATTCGTTTGGTAGTTTCGGAGGTAGAGGTTTTAAAATTTTCACAAACCCAACATTTTGTCATCACGATAACTCCCGTAAATTAAAAGATCTTCACTTAAAATTTTTATGGTAGTTGGAGACTATTTAGGACTGGTTTGGTAATGAATCTGAGAAAAAATGGTTGACTGGTTTTCGAATGGCAGCTATTACAAAATTTGACAATATGGAAAACACACACTTACCACGGTTGATGCGTGGAAGATATTTTCTCTTGTAGAATGATGTTCGTAGAGTTTGTGTGGAAATTAAAGAAAAATAAAATCAAGACGTATTGCGGGCAACATGACGATAAATTATTCTCTCATTAAGACGTGTAATGTTATTAGTTCTAAGTAGATTTTCTACGAAAATCTAATAGTAATTAATTTCGATCTCATGAAACGATCTGGAGTTGGGGGGGTTGGTACGTTTTTCCTTTCATAAATCATAACCTAAGGAAAATGTAATACGTACGTATAGATATAAGTACTTAAAATAAGTACCTATAAGCCATCTTATTGTTACCATGGTACAGGTTGCGATTTTTGTTTAATAGTCAAAAGATTTAATGCGAACGTTAGTACTATGCAAAGGATCTGACCTATTAATTTTGGAGTCGATTGATTTGACGTTACTCATTTTCGTTTTTATTTTGGGTGTGAAATGCTTAATTTTAGACTAATAACTACTAAATTGGGAACAAATATTCAATATACATTCTTGTAATATATTATCAATATTGGAGCGGATTGGTCGAAAAATACCTGATGCACAGTCTATTTTTATTTTGATTTTAAAAGATGGGAATGGTTTCAAATTTCGTAATTTTAGGTCAATTGTTACAAAATTTTTAACACCTAATTTTCTACTCATTGAAAACCTACTTTTTAACGTAGCTGCTAGTGCGTTAGAGTTTATGATGACAACATGAAATGCAGACATTCATACTCAAATTTAAATTTTTGAAAGTTGTTAGGGGGTATCTACAAAATTCCTTTGCCCCAGTGAAAATAAATCCCTGTTAGATACTCCCACAGCATGTTTAAGCAAAAGTAATAAAAATGTGAAACTGTCGAAAATATCGATAGTATTGATAGTTTTTGAATATCAATATCGAAGATATCTATATGAAAACTTATCGATATTTTCCATCCTTACCCCCAAATAAAGAAATTTTGGAACGCCACTGGGTACAAAAAATAAATTAAAGAGGTTCTGAAAATATTTTTTACATTATCGAGGATTACATTGTCGGACATGTTTCACCCAAAATTTACTATTCATTTTACTACCAAATCGCTCGTTGGGCCTTGTTTAATCCAAAAAAAGGATTGGGAAAATTTATTCATTTATTATTGAATAATGCATCTATGGATATGAATAACCTGAAATGTGAAGTTAAAATTTACAGTCCATTTTTAGATTAAATCATTCGTTGGGACCTGAGATGCATCAAAAATGATTTAACTGATAAAATTTATAAGATGATTCACCCCGATGATACAAAAAAAAAATACAGATGTTCAAGGATCTCTGACTTTATTCCATAGCTTAGATATAATTCCATAAAAATTTATGAAAATTGAAGGAATTTATTTTACATTAGGTACAAGTACATTTACTCAAAGATAATAATTTTATAAATATTTGAATAAATAATCATATTAGATAGTGGCAAAACACATGTTTCTTTAGAGGAACATTTTTTTTCGAAGTCATAAGTGAAAGAAAAAATTCTTAGGACTAAAAGTATTGCGGATCTTTAGCTAAAAAATACGGGCCATGTTTTCTTGATTAGGGAATGAAAATAAAATAATTTAGAGAAACATCTTTATCAAATAATTTTTTTTGTGGTGAGAGTGTTGAAATAATTTTTACAAGTAGCCCAGGTAAAAGTTTAACTGTAAGTTAGGTAAATATTTTTAAATGGAAAAATGAGTGAATAAAAACTTGTAGTTGTGGTTGATACCAAACCCCCTCACCATTCTAATGCCACTGCTCTACCAATAAAGTACATTTGAGCAGAAATAATTCAGAATATTAAAATTTTCAATTTATTGTCCAGCTTTTCATCCATTTGTTTCATCAACGTTAAAATTTTCATTTCTCTTTAATTATTCAAGAATCATGAATAAATCCAGCTTTGGAAGATTTTATTTGTCAACTTCCAAAAATTTATTTTCCAGTATACTTGATAAAATTTTAAAAATCATGAATCAATAATGTAAACATCAAACCAAAAGAACCAGTGTAGATAAGAATTTAAAAATAGAGAGTGAGAGTGTAAATTGTGATTTAAAATACCACAGAGGTAATGTGGCAGCTGATAGTATAAAATAAAACATCCATTTTGTTACATCACAACTACAAGGTGCACATTAAGGTACCATTTTTATCAAATCAACTTTAAAGCCTTATTACTCGCCTTGTGTTTAATCATTAAAAAAAAAATTCAGATTCTTACAGTACATGATCTAAATTATCTTTCTCATTAATTTTAATCAATCTTGTGACACACACTTCCGAAACCCTATGATAATAATTTACTTTACAGTAATTTAGAATTTTCTACTTCTAATTTCATGTAGATCCATATTTTGGTTTGTGAGTTTTAGTTGAAAATACGGAACTCTGGGTAATCTAGTTCACATACAATTTCTCGCGAATGCATTTTTTCCTGTACGGAGTATTACTCAACAGTGAAATTTTCAGATGTTCATCAATGTTTCAGAATAATGTGGATGCAACTTCATGAAGATCTAATCATTCCTTCCTCAATTATTTTTGAAAATACTTAAAATGGCCTGAAATAATTCATCAATAATAATATCTGACACGAGCAGAATAACAGGGTGCTATAAAAAATTTCAAGAACACCTACTCTGCCGGGGGGAACAAGTAAAAGGAATATTTATATATAAATTTGACTTATTAGGGCCAAAATTTTCCTGAGATCATGAAACGAAAAACGTACCCACATCACACCAAGCATAATAAATAGATTTTCTAGGGAAAACCTACTTAAAAATCTCGGAAAAATCGGAAATTCAATAAATGCCAACAGAGAATCTAAAGTAAAAATGGAATTTCAAACAAAATCACAAAATCATTTACTCCATCAGCATAAAATTTCAAATATAGGAAAAAAATTAGTGTAAAAACAACAAAAATCATGGAATCACAGTAAAACCTTGTAATTTGAAATAACCATGAACATTCGTGATGAAAGCTATGACAAATAAATCAGATAAGGAATAGAAAAAAAGAAAAATCATCCTAAATGGAAATACGACAGTAAAACTGATTTACATAAGTATAAAAGTAATTACATAAAATAGGAAAAAAAAATAAAAATAAAAAAAACAGTTCCACTGAACAGTTCGAGAAATAAATACCATTCGATAACGCTACCAAATTAATATTAAAAACTGATAAAACGTCGGCAAAAAACGAAAAATTTATCAAGAAAATATAAATTGAAGAATCTAATGTGTAAGGACCAAAATAACCATAAAATATAAAAAATTAAAAATAATTTGATAATCATTAAAAAGGTATCAAAGAGAATGACAAAAATCATCTAGACCGATAAAAAATTTAAAAAAATCTTGACACCAATAATTATCAAAATTCTGCACGAAAGCATGACAATTCATCTAAAAAGTACTCAAAATGTAGACAGATCGGTAAAACAAGCGTGAAATTCTATAAACCAGCTAAAATATTCATAAAAATCATACTAAAGCGTCAAAAATCATTCGAAAAAGGAAATCAAAAGTCGAACAAAATGAAGAAAAATGAATCGAAACATTAGATTCCACAAGAATCCATTAAAATCACTTTTCAGACCAAATACTTTTCTTTTCAAATTAAAAATAATTTAGAGCTTAAATTAATGATGTAAAAATACATAAAAAAATTGTATGACGAGCAGAGCCCACTCATCACACTCAACAAAGGCGAAATCCATCCGTCTATATTGAACCTTTGACACTAAGGTTCGTGTTAACGCTGACCCAAACAAGGGCATTTTTCAATTTTTCATGATATTCTTTGGCATTTTGAATATTTCCAGTCGAATGCGGATTTAACAGAATAAATAATAAAAATAAATCAATAAACATTAATTTTGTATCAATCATAATAATTTTTATTATTTTTGATATAGAAATTTCAATAATAATTCCAATAATATTAACAATAAAAAACAACAATTTAATAATTAGATTCAACATAATTGGTTCGTGTGATAATAAAGTTTACGTATAGAATATAACACCTCCTTTTTAATGTACATATTGATCAACAGATTTTAAAATTACACTGTCCAGTGACAAAAATACACAATATTCATGAATGATGAAAATACCTTTGACAACAGAGGGCCCCAAGAGTAAAACGATACATAAATTTGAGCTGTGAGTAACGAAAACTTTCTTGTAGTAAAAAGTAAAATATTTTCACAGTCACAACCCCACCAATCAGACAAATGATTTTCTATTAGTAAATCCGACCACAATTCCTACTTTCGAAAAAGGCTGAAGTGCGAATACACTTAATTAACTTCATTTGTTGAGGAGACAGAATTCATAAATTTAAAATACGTCCATAAAGATAATCGCATTATTCACAATTTCTGCGGGATATTCTCAATAATCTAAATTCTCGGACATCTTACAAATGGAAATCCGATATTTACATTTCGTGGGCTGCGGGGGATGCGCAAGTTTAAACCTTGTATGAGAAACACCTGCCATCAGTTATACAAGCAATTCGTAACTGGTTCTGAATATGTGGTAATGAGAAACACAGAGAATAAAAAACGTAGAGAAAGTTTTGTAATAAAACGAAACAAGAAATTTATCAAACGCATAAAGAAAAGGACTTTTTTCACAATTTTTTTCCCTTTCAAGAACAGAACGACGAATACTCCCTGAAAGAACTCCGACATGTAGAAATGGAAATTCATGAGCAGGAAATTAACGGAGATCTTTAACATTTTTTTTATGAATACTTAAGGTCGACTGAAACATTTGGCCTGCGCTGCGACAGCTATTTAATTACGAAAATAATGCACAATATAATACTTAATAATGATATTGCATACATACTTATAAAAATGTTACCAACTGTACCCCAAAAAATTGAAATTACCACGAATTTATGCCCACTGCAATAGTCTAAACGGATGGTAAAATAACCTTCGCGTACAAGTCGTCAGATGTTAAAATGCATCCCGAATGACAAACAGTATTGTATTTAGACGTCAAAGAACGATTAACATTAATAAATGTAATTAGCATTCGTGTTCAATTCCTGTACGAAAATACCAGACAAACTGCCTAGGCAATACACCACCTTGGTTACGTTCTCAGCAGCGTACATATTTTCTCATTCCCAAGTGGGCGTAGAAAGAGACCAAAATGCCGTTTATCACGCCGGAAAACATTTTTTTGTAACACCTGTTGATAAACTTCATTTTGTACGCACCCGTGATGATGTATAAAGCAGGCGATTTTAGAACCATGTAAAATCGATGTATAAATTTTATACATCGTCTTGAGCGCATGCGTCACTTTATGCACTGGTCCTTAGAAGTACACAGGCTACGTCATCATTGACTTCAATTATATTTTTATATAGGTATTTTTTTATTTTAATTATTTTTTTAATAGAAGTTTTTCAGCTATGGAGATTCAAAGCACTAACATCTTAGATACAAAGCCAGCCCCGTAACCACTATGCCACGAGAACTCTTAATTTGTGGGTGATAATTTGCGCTTATATATTTACCAATTGCCAAAATATTTATTTCTCTCAATTTAATAAAAAAAAATTTTTATGGGAGAAGGCGTTGCAAAAAATAGTACCAGGCACACGTGTATACAGTATGTGATTAATACTTGTGTGATTTGCATCACTCGTCTTCTACTCGTGCTGCAAAAATCGCACTAGAATCAAAATCACCTACTTTAAACATTTGTATCACAAATAACTATTGTCACATCATCGGAGGAGGGAAGTTAGCCAGTTGAGGGAAAAAAATTCGTTACAATGGAGCAGACGTTACAACGATCACAATCACCTCGGCAAAAAGAGCCTTCATCTATGGTTACTGTATTTTTCATATTCACAAAAATCGACATACCTACATACTTAATCGATCTTGAATTGTACTTCTCACTCTTTTAACTAGATCAGTCTTGGATAGACTCCTAATCTATTTTTTACTATCCTCTTCAATGCAGGCATAAGAACAAGAGTGTTTAGGAGTACATAAGTACACTGAACCAAATAGAAAATTGGAGAGTACGACGTATCATACTCTCCAAAAACAGAAATTTCAATTAAGTAACAAACTCTATTTTGGAAGGAGGAAACATTTCATTTATCTCGACTAATTGGCTATGACAGATGTTACTAATTTATTTGAGGAAAATAAATAAATAAATAAAAAATCTAAGATTGTAGAACTTTTTTTTAATTTATGTCGCCCACCCGTGGTGTTCTTAATTTTCTTTCGTTTCGATCTCTCTAACGTGACTAAAAATTATAAGCTGAGGTTCTAATAATTTTCTTCAATTTTTCCCTTAGAGAACATAATTTTTTCCAAATCTAAAGGATGAAGATCGCTTGTTCACGTATTTCATTTTTGAGCTTTTGGTGTCACTGGATTTATTTTACCTGAAAATAAAAATTATCCATGTTCCTACTCAAAACTAAACTAAAATTATACGAACAATTTTAACATTTTTTTCTTCTTGCTAAATGCAGAGAAAAAATGTTTTTTGCTTACAACTAAAGTTACTTTTTTGGAAGATTTCACTTTGAATTTTTATTTCGTATTAATTTCTATAATACTCAATTTATGATGTTTGGATTATAAACAGGCATTTATTATCAGTTCTTAATTTTATCAAGTCATTTAGGTTCTCAACTATCCATAACAAACAAATCAACAAACAGTATGACAGACGTGGATTTGCAACGGATCAAGTGATTTTTTACAAAGCTCAACCTCCGATTAAAATTATATCGCTAGTTTTCTATCCTTTCAGTGACGTAAATAAAATTTTCGGTCTCGTTTCAAATCCGATTGATAGCTTCTCGAACTTTCTCTTCAAACATATCAGTGCATCAGGAAAGAGAACATTCAAGGTAATTTATGTTTTGTTTACATTAGATTCGAGTCGAATTAAGCGTTCGGGAACTGAGCAAAAACAATTAATATACAAAGAAACAACGACTTAATTTTCGTTTCTAATATCTATCGTAAATTCTTTAATGAAAGTTTATAATTTTTGCCAGAAAAACGCATTACCATTTTCGTGGATGACAGTAAAATTAATGGTTTTTTAAGTATTGCAGAAGACACTGTTTGAATAGTGAAAATGGACTCGAATAAAAAGGAAAGAAATAAATAAAAAATAAAAAGAATTAAAAAAATGTTTTTCGAATAAATTGAAAGAGAACGTAAACCAGCTGCGATTAAGATCTGTAATAACCACTCTTGATTTCTATGTACCGTTAATTTGCTAGTTTACATGGCTACCGCTTTCGTGCAAAAAATTAGAGACATCATTTGTATCAAATTGACGTATATCTCTCCATCCCTCTCTCCATCGCTCAACAGTACCGCATAGACGTGGAAAGCGTTAACTATATTGTATTTCAACTCGATCACGAGACGAGAAATCTACATTAAAAAAACCATGTGGAATTCGATTACAAGATTTTTTATACCGCGATGATGTCACATTTTTCATCTTCTTCCTGCAAGAGATCTCTCCATAATAAACTTGTAGCAAATTCAAACTAGTACCAAATATTTGAAAAAGTTTACGAAAGAAACAGAGACAATAATTTCTCCAGTAATTAATCCTTATACATTCAACAATGCACCATTCGCAACAAAACACAGCGGTTCCAGCAGATCAAAATTTCAAGAAAATACTTACTCCATCCAGCAATACTTCTACGGTAACTTGTCGAATAAATTTCATATTTAGAATAAAAATGAATCCGAATTTCAAGAGATATAAATACATTTGAGGAATTGAATAATGAACCAATGAACTTAATTTACGGCTAATACTCGACATCTCAAAGCGCAAAATCATTTGAAAAATTCATTAACAAAAAATAAAAAAAGTATAAAACATAGGTAGTGAGTGATAATGTGCGAAGTAAGTAGCAATCATCTACTTCTCGCACCTGTACCACAATAATAAATAAAAAATATTAAAGAATGCAAATAAACCGAAAAAGAAAACCTAAAAAGATAATTTTTCCCAAAGAATCGAACAAATTTAAAAAAAGAACAAAACAAATAACAAAAATGCGTTAAAATGAGAAAAATAACACTTAAAATTTCTCCAGCACGTACTTCTGAAATTAATGAAATCGATGCCAACTTAAATGTTTTGTAACAAAATGAGATTAAGGGACTTGATGTAATCCTATATGATTAAGGAAAGGAGTACCAACTTCAATTATTCCAGTAGACCAGGTTTGAGAAATTTTAAAAGGTATATTTTTTTCCTTTTGACGCGTTTTCATAGTTTTTAATCAAGTGCTTCAAAATTCCAAGACATAAGCTAATCCCTATAGCTCAAATTTTATGAAATGATTCTTCTCAATAATTCGCGAATTCAGAGCTTCCTAGGAAAAAGGTGAAAATTGGTCCTAATTATTTTCAAAAGAATACAAAAAGAAATTTAAAACAACTTGTAAAAAAATAGCTCTCATCTACAATGTGGCATGCGACCTTCCCCACAACAATAATAAATACACAATAAATTAATTTAATTTCAAAAACAAAAATCTTTCCCCAAATAATAATTCAAACGATGTGAGCATCCTTGGCTAGGCTAGCCACCTAGCCTGGTACATGTTCACAATGTAATTTCTCCCTCCATTTTGATCTTCAACTCTCTTCAATTTTTTTTTCTTTTTAATTAAACTGGCTTCTTCCTGCACCACCAACACGTATGCCCATACGGTAAACTGTTTCTACACACAGAATCACTCCTTTCTTCCTCCATTGCTCCCCTTTTATTTTCGATTTTTTTAAATTTTTAGGGAAAAAAATTTCTCGTATTTCCCCCTCTACCTAAATGAATTTGTTAGTCTTTTACGAGGAACTTTCTACCTAATATTTGTATTGTCATATTTTGGCGATACCAATTCGAATTCTTCACTTTCAGTACAAGATTACCGAGTAAGAATTTTTCGGTGTAACACTACGCCGTTCCTCATACAATCTACTTTTCTCATCTAATCAAAAACACCTGGTCCTGATGCGTTCCATTCTTCATCTCGCTCACTCTTTTGCAGTATACCTATACAGACTTGATATTGCAAAATATCTCCATCTAATAATTTGTTAAAGGTGACTAAAATAATCTACGTTCTATCTCATCATTCTTACTCCTCTTCCTTTTAGAAGGAATTTATTATCACCTTGGAGTCTAAAAATGGGTCATCTAATAAACTTATTTTTTCAAGCATATTCACTTCTCTCGTAGCTAAAGTAGGACCTGTTCATCAGTCAATATTATTACGTTGCTGTACTTAATTTATTTTTTACGTAGTATTTTGAGTTTAATTGAGAAAATTGCAACTTTATTTTAAAAGGGTTAGTCTACAAAAAATACCATAAATTTCCAACGAGAATGTATTTTTCCACCGTTACAATATTTGAGTTACTTTTCCATTTTACATCATTCTGAGTAGAACAAACTACATATTTTTGAATACATTAAAATTTTAAACATAACTTACGTTACATAAAAATTCATAGTTTTGCATATTTTGATGTTTTCAAAAAAAACATATTTTACAATACTTTGTACATTTACTGTCTTCATTTCGACCTTCCCAACCATACAAAAGTACACATGTTATATTTAGCTATTTTTGACATAAAGCATCACATGAATTATTATAATAAATTAATGTTCAATATAAGCCAACTCAAATCCAAGTTCTCGAGTAGGTAATGGAAAGCTATGAATTTTTTCATGACTTTTGATTCCGGAAAAATAATAAGAAAAAGCATTTGATTTGCCGATGAAATATAAGGCATGGTGAAAGTCTCAATTGGAGCTAGTCCAAATTTATTAATTGCAACTACAAGCCTCACTATTATTGGGCTCAATAATAGTTGGCCCTCTTTATGTGAAACGTTCAGAGGCGGATGCAAAAAAATCATTTGAAAAACATTTGAGAAAACGTTCATCTCTTTCAATACTGCTCGGTACACGCATCACTGTTTTCAGTAAAACTGACAAAAACAAAACGATATTTTCGTGTCAACAAATCGCTCAAGTACACCCAACAAAGACAGACTTTCAAAGATCATCAAATATTTAATTTTCTGTGTAGGATACGAGCAAACAAGATGCCATCGTATGTGGACATCATTTACAAAATTTAAAATACTCTCCTGAAAGCCAAAACAGGTCGATGTACAGCGGTACAGATTCCACACACCGATTAAAAAAAATGGAAAATTAAAATTGTCCTTCGCCAAAAAATAATTGGAAAATTTTACACAAATGTTAACAATATCACTAACAGTAGGAGTACTCTCAGTTGATCAATTCAAAAATGTTGCGACTTAGTCAATATTCAAGTCTTTAATCAATACACACATAACTTAATCATGTATGATATTTTGTAGTACCTATACATTTTTTTTATTTCGAATTTATTATCCCAAACGACCGAGCTTGAATAAACTATTACAAAACCAGTAATTCGAGTAGTATCAAAGTGTTTGAGAAACAATAGGGAATTCCATCCATATCAACAGTTCACTTTTAATTTATGTCAAAACGTTTTTTATTTCTTCGATATTTGTTTTCATTTTTCACTCATTTTTTTACTCTCCACATAATGGGGTCAAATGAGACAACTAGTTTTACAGCACGTCTATAACATTATTTTCCCAAACAAAAAAAAATTAACTACATAATTAACAAAGAGAACAGAAAATGGAACTAATGATACGGAGCCAAATTGTGCACATACATAGAAATTTTCAATGATAACGAAATTATAATAATTTGACATGTATGCTGATGCATTAGTAAAATCGACAGCGTGGCATAAATTTTCGAACGGGTAAGACCTTAAATTTTAAATTGGCATTATTGGCGATTAGAAGAGCATCCTGGTGAAAAAACATAAATAAATAAAATAAATAACTAAAAATATAAATGAGCTGTTCTTTAATGAAAATCTAAGATTAACAATTTTTTTAGCCTTGAGAAAACTGGTTAGTCCAAATCAGAAAATATTTCGATTTTTAAATAAGTCTTAATAATGTCAAGCACGAACTGTCACAAACTAAAGGCTGTGGACTTTCTTCTCTCATCGGAAGGTGGGAAAAGAAAAAAAAAACAAATTACTAAAAAAAAACAAATTTTTACTATTCTATTCACCTTTTTCTTTATCATTACAATACTGTCATTATTCTAAATACGATATTCATATTATTTATTTGATCGTATAGGCATAGTCGGATTTTGGTCATAATTTTTGAGGGATCCTAAGACCATAGTTAAGTTTTATCTGTCCCCAACACCCCCTCCCTCTACTATCTATCAGTAAAAAACCCTTCACAATTTCAATGCACATCGTACTTTTTTTTTTTGAAAATATCTAGGGAGCTAAATGTCTGTTCTAGGGGATTGGCCCCCCAACCATCCCTAAATCCACTTATGCTTACAGAACCATTCACAAACCATTTTGATGAAGCCGCGCAGCAATCAATTCTAATAGTGGAGGATCAATCAGGAAAAAAAAGTTGAAACGAAATGAAAAATCAAAAAAAAAGGAAAGGACCAATGAGCCTTCCAAAAATTAAATTCTCCCTCCATCAACTAAATTAAGAAATGGGAGAATACCACAATTAGCAATCTGATTTCAAAACAAGCATTTAAAAAACCAAAAATGAAAATTGAATTGAACTGATAACTTCTTCCTTTTTTTAAAGTCGGTTAAAAATTAAATATATTAGGATCTTAGACCTATAAATTTTTTAAAGAAACTCCGTCTATGCTAGATATCAATTATAACAGATCTCTATTCTATTTTGATTAAACACGTTTCTCTACGAAAGAGAACAAAGGGAACGTAATTTAAATAGAAACATGATTATTATAAAGACACTAAAAATAGGAACTTCTTAAAAGTGAAAATTTGAATTGAAATCGAAATTACGTTACATAATACTACATAACGAAAATATAGTTTAGGCTTTTGTAAGTTGAATTTTAATAATAATCCATTATTAAACAAAAAATATAAACATATAAAAAAAAAAAATCGAAAATAATGTGACTGCTAGACAAGCTCAAATCATGTAATTAAATAAAGTTGAACAAACTATTAAATATTTTCTTATATATAAATATTCATTAATTAATTCAACATCGAGGTAATAATCATAATTTTTTATTTAATCTATTAAATTATATTATCCTGTTATCCCTAAAGTAATTTATTTATACATATTATAAAATTTATATATAAACCATTTTTAATTAATATATAAATATAAAATTTAAATATATAATTACCCAACTTTTAGAATGCTTCTATCAGATAATATCTTCAAATCACTAAAAATAAAGTACAATAATTTTTCATAAAAGTAGTAGATATATTTAATTTTTCAAGCATTTTAACCCATATTTGGAAGCTCAAGTAGTACTTCTTCAAAAAGATAGGAGTGAAGTTG
Organism: Ericerus pela; assembly: GCA_011428145.1. Lineage (NCBI taxonomy): Eukaryota > Metazoa > Arthropoda > Insecta > Hemiptera > Coccidae > Ericerus > Ericerus pela. The sequence continues at coordinate 309,657 of WOFM01000373.1, read as the reverse complement.
CACACAAAAAAAGAAGCATGCAATATTATTGGTCTTAATTAAAGAATTCAAACTCGAAATTCATCTGGATAGGATCAAAATTTATAAGAATACATTGAAATTAATACTGAGAGCTCAAACCCCACAACAGAGTCCACTGTAAAAATACAGAAACAAAAAGAAAATTTTTCCTGAATGTAATACTTCACTTCTATAAGCTTGAATGCGAAAAAATCGGCTACAATATGAATGAGCACATCATTCATTTTCAAGGGGATAAATTTCCCCTTCGGATTTTTTTAAAGCAGAATTTCACATAGTGAAACCATTATGGTTTTTAATTACACGACAAATAATGACGATTGGCATGAAAATCGGAAATTTATATTCCATATCCCAAAATACACAAATAATTTTTCACTGAAACTTTTCAATTCAAATTTTTTGGTTCACTCAGATGATTGACTAAAGTTCAGCTGTGGTCCCTCCCTCCCATAAAAAAAAGTTACTGAAATTCACTACTGTGGTAGAGGGGGAATGGAAGGAATTTTTTCTCATCAAATCCACCCCTTAAAAAAATCCTCGATACGCCATTATTCATTTTATCAGTATTTTACCAATGTAAGAAAACCGCACAGGTGCATTTCAGCCAGTTACATGTCTCAATTTGTCATCTCGTAGATACAGTTATACACCTCTCACTTAGAAGCTTATTCGAGTATTTGAGTGTTGGGCAGTAATTTACTATATTTTCAGCTACTAACCAATTGTAAGTAGGTAGTGGTTAAGAATGCTCCTTCATTACATCGTGCACATTTCTGGTTTACCAAAAAAAGTCACAATGAAAAGAAAATTTTCAAAAGTCATTAGCTACATATTTTGTATTTTAGAAAAAAATAGAATTTTATCAAAGGCTATCAAGATAATGCGAACCAATATTTTGCTATATTTTGCATCAGCCTCGTTTATAAGCAAAGAATCACATTACGATCATATGTGCCTCACATTTTCTACACTAAACCACTTACTGGCGAAACTGTAAATTAATCAAGTAGTTCGTATCGAAACAAAAACAAACAAAAAAAAAATTTGACACTATTGTTTGCCATTTTCTTAAACAAATATACTACATTTACGAGCAGATCTGAATCAACAATCTTTCCAATAACAGTGAACTTCAAATGAAAAATTCATTCAGCACAGAAAAAATTGAACTAAATAAAATAATAGCCAGGACTTTTATGATTTACTTCTCAGTTCACTATTTCGCTGAATTCACTCGAGCAAAAAAAATTCAACATACATAATCTATTCTGTAAATTGTCAGTTTATATAACAAACAAACAAAAAAAAGAAAGGCGCAAATTTTGGTTTTACGTAAATTATGTTCCACTAATGGTAGCTACTGTATAGAAAGAGAAACTTGAAAATATGATTTCAATTTCCAATCAACCAACGACTTACACGAAATTCATATTTAAATAAAATACGATTCAACGAACAACATAAAAATGTGAAATACTAATTATCTGACCGATAAAAATATAATAACTGTTATTAGACAGAACTAATAATCAAGAATAGGCCATGTTTTATCATGAAATAATAATTCATCTTACGGATATGTAAATTCTTCAAATTATTCAAGGGATTTCAGAAAAGACAATCTCAATGATCAATACGTGCTACGTTGTTTAAAATTTAATACCTACAGATATCACGTCTCTTTGGATGCCGTCACTAATTCAGGATTCTCACGTAACCATAACCTTCAAATAACCTAAAAGCACTCAAGTTTCACAATTTTCTCAACTTCCAACTAATTATATCATCATTCTTTCAACATTTTATTCAAAATAAAGTTCTTAATTCTGCATTATAATTTTTAAAAAAATTAAAAAATTAAAAAAAAAAAACTTATTTAAAAAAATCTATTTTTTAATACTTTTTACGCCAATTATATTCATTTATGTATTCTACTAGTCCGTAAAATTTTACTGGACGGGTTGGGAGTCATGATTCAATAAATGAGATATGGAACTTGTACAAGTGATGAACAGCATTTTCACTTCGCTTCATCACAGGCTACAAGCCAGCTTTAAAAAACGCGAGATTGTACAATCCAAAAATTATACCATCCTAAACTTCTAGATTGTAAAATCTGGCTTGTAAACAAGCTATAGCTTTCGTTTATTTAACACAAAACTTCACGAATACTCATCCCTGAAAATGCAATAAAACCCGTAATTTGATGCACGAAAATAAAACAAATTTCCAACCATCTCATCAGGTGTTATTATTGTGAAGAAAAACATATTTTCTAATGCTCGGTTCAAAATATTAAAAAGTACAGAAAATAGTTGGAAAATGCCTCATATTAACATTCAGAAAACGTTCCTACATAAAAATTTCAAAAAAAAATGTTTTTTGTTTGATTTTTCTTTTTTTCTTTACTAAGAGTAATTTCAATGAATCCTTTCTACCACTTTTCATACTTCCACTGGTAAAAGTCACAAAATTTTTTAAGCGAAGGCATGGAACAACTTGCTACTCACACAAAACAAACTAAAAAGTAGAAAATTCTGGAACTAAACTAACCTAAAAATCACAAATTTTTAAATATTTTTACATTTTTACATTTTCCTGTTAGAGCTATTCAAAAATCTCTTAAAATTTATCCGAATAATATACAAGAAAACCTGCTGGAACTTTTTACCTCTGAATTATTTAAACAGAAAAATTTTAAGTTATAAAAATGAGGAAAACAGTTTTTTCCTGTTTTCAAAATCAAAACCATAAATACTTTAATGACCATTTTAAGGAGAAAAAAACTACAAAAGGATAATGAAACTCTACCGAATTATGAAAAACTATAATGGGAATTGGTTCGATTTGAAAATTAGAAATTTGTCAAATAATTTCACTGCTTATACTCGAGAATAATTTCATTTTTTCTTCAATATTTCAAGAAAGAAATATACAATCAATATTTTTGGAATTTGGAAAATTTTATACCAAAAATTTATATATATTTTGAAAAAGAATTTTACTTGAAAGTTAATTCAATTATTTTTCTCATTATTGGATCACAGGAAATCAGCAATTATTGGAATCTTCGATTCATTTCATATTTTCAAATTGCACTCCTCATCTTAGTGAAAATTCATTTCTGTTTTTATCTGGTAAGGAAAATTTTAATATTATTGTAGATACGTAGGAATTCTAAAGCAATAAGTCGTATTAAAATATCTATTAATGTTATCAACATTTTTATTATATTTATCAATTCACAATTTCTTTGAAGGTCTATCAACAATATCACTTAAGAATTTCTGAAATTACTCTGTGTCCAGTAACATACGTATAGGCTTTCAACTGGAATCGATTGCTGTCAGGGTTTCTTGATAAAATTTCATTGTCCCTATTAAGTGTTTTTTTCATCTCGGAATTTTTTCGATTTTATATAAAAAATAAAATTATTAAGGTATCCACAGTTTTGATTTTGAAAAACAGGAAAAAACCTTTTTTTCCTCTTTTTTATAACAATAAATTATTATGTAGAAAATTACAGCAGGTTTCCTTGAGTATTATCCGGATAAATTTTAAAAGATTTTTGAACATCTCTTATGGGAAAATGTAGAAATTTGAAAATAAAACAAATTTTTAATTTACAGGCAAGTTCAGTTTCCTGTTTGGTTTTTAGAGCTTTTTCTATTTTTATGTTGGTTTTGTATGATTAGCAAGTTGTTCCACACCCTCACTTGAGAAGTTTTGTTACTTTTACTACGGAAGTAGGAAAAGTGATGAAAGTATTAAGGGTGAACTTTTTTTTGTAATTCATTTTATTACTATTTCTTCCAACGCAATGGGGATGATGTAAACATTGAACAACGGTCATCTTTCGAAATCTTCATTTCTTTAAAAACGAATATTAAAACTGTGATCATTATTACGCCAATTAATAACATTAAAGAGGGAGGAGTGGAGGAAAATGTCCAGAGGTTCACCAAGTAACGTTGCCACTTGCTGTCATGTACCGAGGGCGTAGATAGCTCCGTTATAAGGAAATGTCTAAAAAATTTTTTTTTCGGTCCTGTCTGACCCTTTATACCCACCCGCCATACGTCCAGCTGTAGATAAATAAAAAAGAGATTGTCGTACAGGTATGTCCCGTACTTGAAAGACATAATTATGATTATTTCACTTCCTAAATTTTCGTTCTTATAGACGCCAATGGTGCATTTTTTTTTGCGATGGGGGATCCAAACCCCCAGGACCCCCCTTACTACGCCCTTGTCGTTTATAAAAGTGCACCAGCACGACACTACCCTGTCAAAATACACAATCGCATCGTTTCGAGCAGTAGTTATCAACTTTCTTTGAATGGTACGTTTCTTGCCCATCGTTTAAAATCTTCTCACCTCCCCTAGCTTCGTTACCTGAATGCAGAACTTACAACAAAAATATGACAGGTAATTATCAAACAATTTTTGGAAGTCCCCTGGCAGCCTTGCACTCAACCTCGATTAACCCCATGCTATTCCGCCCCACCACCATGTTGGAAAACACTAGAGCCCTGGTTCGACGATGAAATTCAGCAAACGCCTCCCGAAATGGAAAGAAAAAGAAAACAATCCATGAATACGAAGATTCGTCAAAAGACAACCAAAACATCACACACGAAAATACCAATTGGTCACGAACTTACTCCCAAAAAAATGCTCCGATATCGAGACACAGCACATTAAACTCTGCAACTTACGACATGTTGAAACCGATAACCATTTAAAAACTTTAAAGCAGAGATCAAGTGCAAACGTGAAAAAAATTTCAATAACTAAAGCGAGAAAAAAAAAACTTACCGGTATACGGAGATCGCTAAGAAATTCGATAAAATCAGCCATTATTGGTGCAATTACGCCTCCAAATTTCACAAATACAATTTTCTCTCGACGTTTCAACAATTTTTCATTAATGAAACTCCCAAGATAACCAAAATATAGGCTAAATGAACGGGTTGGATGCACCGAACACTACACAAGATTCAACGTAAAAATAATGAAACAAAAAACAAATTTCACGCTAAAAACTCGTAGAAAATAATTTAAACAGCCGGCCTTTCAAACGAGAATACTGCGATAAATCGAAAAAAATGAAAATGCATCAGATTTTCGATAAAACGAAAAATATTTCTAAGTATTACTAAATGGCTTTTGGCTCTTCTAAAATAATTGTGACTTTTTTCCGATATTACGATTATTTCTTGCGCATTAACGAAAAAAACACAAACACAGATACTCGTCTACGTTTTCTTTCGAAAAAATTTTTTAAAAAGCTCAGAAAAAAAAACGAAAACCAGCACAGCACTATTCACGACTTCGACGGTAGCGACTAGAATGAAAAGTTTGTCTGGCGTGTTTTTTTCGTCCATATGGATGTGGATGATTTTGTTGTTGTTGGGTTTAGTTAGGGAAATCGACGGCAACGTAACGTACGGTGGTGCCTGGTGGTGGTGCTGGCAACAAGTTGGTAGCGAAGGGCAGTGGGGAGACCGCGGCATCGGCAGCGGTAGCAGTGATGGCTGCAGCTAGCAACGACATCGTAGCGCGCGATGACTTTTGTCGTGGACACTTTGCGGTTGGAGGAAGAGACGGAGGGAGTTTGGCCCAGACGTGAATAACGTTGAGTAGGGGCACAGATCCGTTGATCGCCAATCAAAACAATATTTCTCAAGGCCACGGCTATTCCATCCGTGTATTACTCCACGAAAACGCGACGACGTTTGCATCTCGACAATTTCGTTTAGTTTTGTTGCCGTTTTTATTTTTTGTTCCTTTCTTTTCATATTTTCTTTCCTTCAATTTGATGTTATTTCACTTTTTGCTCGCTTCGGTTACACCATGTCACCGCATGACCGCACACTCCTATGCTAAACAATCTTCTTCGGTTCGGTTATGTTCACTTTTATTTTCATTTTTTTATGCCGTCCGTGGAAGTGTTTAATTTCTCGTTTTTCGTACCTTCATGGCATTATGTGTGTTCGTGTGGGCATAATATAAAATCGCACGCATGCGTTTGAGGAAAAAAACCTTTGATAATTTTTATCTTTTCCATTATACAAGTATATGTAGATACGGTAATATGATTAATATCCTTTGACCTGTTCTTTCGAACTTTCTATGCTAATTCTACATTAAATGGTAACTAGTTACTATTTTATGTGCACGTCCAAAGCCAACTATACTTATGAAGCCATGAGTGAAAATCTCAACGTCGCAAAAATTGGTTCCTCGGCTTATATTTTCGGAAACGTAAATGTTTTTCGTTTTTCAAGTTGATTGTCAAATTCTTTATTCCCAAAAATATTTTTTTGCCAAATATGATTAAATAAGAGCGAAAATCGGTTTTGGTTCCTCACCGCAGTTGCCAACTTGACTATTCTAGTTCTACTTCATGGTATAATAAGTAAATTACTCTAATCCAACATGAAATTTCTGCATTTCCTGAATTCTTGAAAAACAGTCTGTCAAGTTGCCAAGTTAATTGTTAACAACATTTCAATTTTGAAACAAACTTTTTTTTATTTCACTCGATAAATCTTCAGTCTCTATTTGAGCTGGACAGCTGGGGTTAGTGTTGTTGAAAAACAGAATGAATTTACAAAATTTCCATTTTATTTTTTAATTATCTTTATCTGCCTGAATATAAGCGAACGAAAAGACCGCAAGTTATTAAAAAATCAGTCGTTTTTTGGAATCTGGAAACCTTTCTTCTTTCAATCATTAATTCCTCAGCTGCTATTTAATCAGGAAAGCTGGTGTTGAACTGTTGATACAATTGGAATTATTGGAAAGAAGCAGAGGCGGATTCAGAGCTTCATTTTTGGGAGGGGAAAATGAAAAAAATATTGTGAAGTTTAGCTTATTATTTTTTGCTCTTCAGAAAATTTTTCAAGGTTTTCATATGGATTCTTTAGTCTTACTTTCATTGTTTCATGTTTTCCCTTAAACTTTGGTTTTTTTCTTTTTTTTTGGGCATTTTTGGAGGGAATTTCTTCATTTACACCCTGGATCCGCCACTGGAAAGAAGAGAAAATTTACTTGAATCTACATTTAATCAAAGTTTTTTTTCATTTTTAACTACTTAAAAATAAACAAAAAAGAAATCGCAAATTAATGATAAATTTGCCATGTAATTTTTTACCTAGGTGAAATTTTGTCTTTGGAAAGGTGTTGTGAAAAATATTGTGTGACATTCGTGCTTAGTAGATGATTGCTACTTTACGCACTTGTATCACAAATATCTTTATAAGCTGTATTTTGTTTTTATTAAAACATTCATAATTAATTATAGCGGGTTGGTGGGATATAACATTTTAGTATTAAAAAAAAGAAAGAAACCTAGAAAAAGTGTGGGAGCATCCTCATTTCTCAACAAAGTAGCCTCACAGCACTCCTGGCTCTGTTCTGAAGATATGAGATCCAAGTTATATCATGCACCTTTTTTTTGTCTAAAATTATTTTTCTTCAAAATTGTTCCGTTTGTGAGAGTAATTTTTGGTTTTAATCATTGCAACTTTGCAAAATTAAGAAAATTAAAAGTAGAACCTACTTCAAAAAAAAAAAAAAAGTTCTAAAAAGTAAAATAGTATATTACACACCAAGTTTCAAAAGTGAGCGATTAAATTTGAGGGAGTTTGCAAAACAAGTGCAGCGAGTGACCAATTGCCAAGTCAAGTAAACTTACTTTCGAATCTTGTTGAGGAAGATATTTTATATAATTAATATCAGAAAGCAACAAAATGTTAAAATTTTATCATAATAATGAGTGTAACGGCCAAAAGAGGTGGTAATGTATCTAATTAGAACCACTTTCAGTGTTACACCATCCACGAAATATCATGTACTTGAAAAGCAGTAATACTTCTAACATAAATTCACGTTTATCATCCACAGACTATTGTGGACCTTAACATTGGTTAGAGACTCAATAATATTTAAAATACACCAGTGAGTTTACACATTTAATAAAATAATAATTTGTACATCACAGTACATAAATATACGTTAATATTTATAAATATACAACCACAATTCAACAAGCAAGACTATCTGTTCACTAGAGACTTCTACTAGAGAAGTTCCAGGTACTTAGAAGTAGCTGTTGAGGAACTGTGTCTTATTCCACTGAATCGAGGGATTATATACTCGTTCAGGGTATGAAAACGTACGTGTTGGATAGGTAAAGTGAGGTAGGGTGTTGTTATTATAGGGTTGTGCTGACTCGTTGAGTACTCGAGGGACAGGCACAATTAGGTCATGAATATACAAAAAGTATATCTATATTCATAAAATCAAATACGGGTAATTTAGTGGTTGTTTATAAAGAGTTATAGGATGATTATTGTTGATAAATATCTACATTTTTGGTATTCGAAAATGTGTGGACGAATATGTTCGTCATTTCTAAAAATAGACAAAAATATACGTTACACTACATACCTACATGGTAAAGAAAAAGGGTGCCAACTTCAATAATTTCTGTCCCTAGACCAAATCTTACTGGAGAAATTTTTAAAAGAATTTTTTCATATTTTATAGCATTTTTTATTAGTTTAGTTGAAGTTGGTTCTATTTTTTTCAATGATTTTTCATTTTTTGCGTTAGCGGCAACATTACTTTAAAACTAACAGTTTTTATATAAAGAACACTTTAAAACCATCTCATCGATCCTGAAAAAAATTCAACGGGACCACCATGGGATTATCTTCTATCATTGAAAAAAAGGTTTATCAAAATCGGTGAACAGATTGAGAAATTATGCTAGAACAAACATTAAAAACAAAACGTAGGAATATATGGATTGAATTGATAACAAAAAACCCTAGGGGCCTGGTTGAACTGGGAACTCACTTCTAACAGAAAATGTAGAGAATAGTTAGAAAATAATTTTTTTTGAAGACATGAATTCGTAATGAGGGAAGACTTAAACCCCCTCACAGATTCTAAACTCTATTTGATTCTTTGCTTTCATCGCAATAGGTTCATATCATTGCGCAAAAGTTCGTTTAAAAATATCAAAATTCATAAAAATTATTTTCTCTAAGAAATTCCTCCATCACTAATCTTCCCGATGAACATTTTTGTGGCTACATTTATGTTTATAAATTCATTACTTAACTATTTCTTGCTTTCTCGAATTGCCGTATTTTCTCTATTCCTGCGTCAACTAGAAAACAGTCTCTCAAAAAGATTGAAGAGAATGTAAATTTCGTCCATAATGTTTGACGAAATATTACGCTGATTGTTATCACTTCGTTGTTGATTCAATGATTATGTATTTCAAGATAAACAGGAAAGAAGACGAGGAAACACAAAACTTTTTAGAAGAACATAAATAACGAATTTGTAACAACTTAGAGCTATTTGTTGCCGTTATTAGTGATAAATTTGTAAGCTAATTACAAATCGTTTTAGATTCACAATTTCGTTTTTCTTTTGACTTGAGTAAAAATTCGGTCTTCAATTAGCTATGTTGAAAGTAATGGTGAAACATATTTTAACAATGAAGATGTGAAATTTTGAATGTTTATTCCCTCGCGTGAAAGGATGTAAGTGTGGTTGGGTACATATGATGCAAAAAACAAGTGTCGGATCGTGCTGCTTAACTCACCCTCGGATCAAATTCACCTATTATATAATACGTGTGTCACATACTATTTTTTGCAACCCCCCTCCCGAGAAAAAGAGTTTTAAACCCCAAAAAAATTAAAATACTGTATCTTCGTATCAATAAGTTTTTGCTGTAGCGCTCTCTTGTAACTCACATATATATGTTTACATCTCGTGTTTAAATTCCAGATAGGCTACATCTGTTTTTTTTTTAGTTTTTTTTTAGATTACAAATCCCGTATGATGTATAAAAGGACACATGCGCACAAGGCGGTACATAAAATAAAAAACGATATTTAATGAATTTACATTATGCATTGTTCTAAAATCGTCCGTCAAGGTGCACAAATCGTCTAATTTATTAACAGGTGCTGCAAAATCGCTGGAAAACACAGGCTTTCTCTCCATAGAAGATGGAAAGGGGGCTTTACCCTCGTTCACTGAAAAACTGATAACGAAAGAATCGAATTTGGGATATACTTCAAAAGAAGTTATGTTGAGAAAATGCTTGTTTCTTCTTTTCTTCTTTTTTTTTGGGGGGGGGGGGTTGGGGTTGGACTTGATGAGGAAGATCTTAAGAAATTTCGCATTATCAAACCGCGGGAAGGGAACGGATTTGCTTCTTTTCGATTATTTTATTGTCAAAATTATTCTTACCTTAGTTATGTTCGTGCTAATAAATATTTCGAATTACCTGTTCAAAGATACAGAATTCTAAACGCTCCAAACAGACTTTCATTTCCTTTTTTTATTCCGTGACATAACAATGGGGGTTGCGAAATACCATATACCCCTCCAATGAAAAGTAAGAGGGTACAAAGTGTCATTTGTCTCCTTCCCAAAACAAAACAATGAAAAAAAAAAATTCATTCCCATAATAGACTCATTGTAACGGCCAAAAGAGGTGGTAATGTATCTAATTAGAACCACTTTCAGTGTTACATCATACACGAAATATCACATACTTGAAAAGCAGTAATACTTCTAACATAAATTCACGTTTATCATCCACAGACTATTGTGGACCTTAACATTGGTTAGAGACTCAATAATATTTAAAATACACCAGTGAGTTTACACATTTAATAAAATAATAATTTGTACATCACAGTACATAAATATACGTTAATATTTATAAATATACAACCACAATTCAACAAGCAAGACTATCTGTTCACTAGAGACTTCTACTAGAGAGGTTCCAGGTACTGAGAAGTGGCTGTCGAAGAACTGTGTCTTATTCCACTGAATCGAGGGATTATATACTCGTTCAGGGTATGAAAACGTACGTGTTGGATAGGTAAAGTGAGGTAGGGTGTTGTTATTATAGGGTTGTGCTGACTCGTTGAGTACTCGAGGGACAGGCACAATTAGGTCATGAATATACAAAAAGTATATCTATATTCATAAAATCAAATACGGGTAATTTAGTGGTTGTTTATAAAGAGTTATAGGATGATTATTGTTGATAAATATCTACGTTTTTGGTATTCGAAAATGTGTGGACAAATATGTTCGTCATTTCTAAAAATAGATGAAAATATACGTTACACTCATGAATAGTAGACGTGATCTCCCCACTCATTCCACATTTTTTACTTCTCTCTTTTCTTGAATTTTCGAACTTCTTGAATTTCCTTCCTCCCCAAACAAAAAATGATTCCTACATTTTTATCTCCAAAAATAAATTAGAAATATTAATTTAAATTTTTTTGTTTTTTTTTATTTTTATCCAAATTTAAGAATTTTTTACCGTTCATCTACCCATTAAATATAAAATTTAATAACTGTTAAATTTTTTCCAAATTTCACGCGACCAACAAAGACCTCACAATTTAATTTTTACCCTATTAATCGGAACAGTTGAGACCAATAAAACATAAAGTTACAATATTCCAATAACGATAAAGCATCACCCTTTCTTATGACCTGTTAAAGTATAAGTCAATAAAACACCAAAAACTCAAATAAATACCTAGGTACACAATTTGGTGACAACACTGTAGAAATCACTGTTACACAGGTGATAAAAAGATAAGAACGAGTGTTTCTTCTATTTTCTTTAAAATAAAATAAAAACTCTGACGCAGTATCAGCTTCATTAGGGAAAGTAGGTTTTCAAAAAGTATAATTGACGATTGTAATAAATTTTATGATAGGTATTCATCTATTTTTGAACTCCACCAATAATTTCAGTTATTTTTTCAAACTAATAAATTACATTCTACCTCCAAAGACGTCTTTTTATCCTCCTTTCACCTACTGAAATCATTATTTTAAACATAATAAGCTCTGAAGCGTTGCGATTTGGCTTGTGCCAGCCCACAACTTCTGCCGGCACAATGAAAAAATATCTCTGCCCCGCCTCAACTGCGGTAAGTGTGTATTTTCCAAAAATGTCCAATTTGTAATGGCTGCCATTCGAAAACCAGTGGACCGATTTCGCTCAAATTCAATACCAAACTGTTCCTAATAGTCTCCAACTGTTATAAAAATTTCAAATCAAAATCTTTTAATTTACGGGAGTTATCTTGATGACAACATGGTGGATTTGCAACATTATTTTGAGAACCCCTGCCTCCGAAACTAGCTAATGAATTTCAAAAATTTTAATACGAATGTGTAGCCATGAAAGCTTTTAATACTACTCCAAGTTTCATTACCATAAGTTAAACAGCAGGGGCTCCACAGACTCTCAAATATGCCAAAATGAGCAAATAGTGGATATATATTTACATCTATATATTATATACTGTGTTCAGAAAAATTTGAGTGACCTATATTCGTGATCTACGACTTAGGATCGATGCTTTTCGCCAGGTCCCGCCATTCTACTGAATGTAAATGTAGGATTTTCCTTCGGAAAATACACTAATGAAAGAATAAAAGTAAAACAATTCTAGCGCAGCAAGCCTCGCTAGAAAAAGAAGGTTCAAGAAAAATAATTATAAATTTGGATGGTCACATTAATTGTCTGTAACTTTAAATGCATTAATGGTATGTTATGATTGTATGAAATGTGTTAGCTGCTGACAAATTATTAGACAATGTGAAATTTAAAAGCATTATTTCTTGAAACAATGAAAAATTAATTAAGATAATAAAGTGTGATACATAATCATGTAATTTAAAATAAAACCCAAGAAATATAATAAAGTTATGAAATAAAGAAAAAGAAAACATGAACATATAGTTAATTAATGTAAAAAGAAAAGTTCATGCTAATTAGAAAAAAAAAGAGGAAAAAAAGCTTTATCGGAAAATCTGCACCAAAATTGGTAACGTTCTACAATGAATTAAAATAAATATTTATTCCAAATTTTGTGGCTATTGGTGCAAGATTGAACATTTTATAGCAAAAATAAAAACAATAATGGTGGTACCGGAAGTACCGTTCGGCCGATCAGCACCAAAATCAATAAGTCTGGTCCTTGGCTTAGTAAAAATGTTCATATATCAAATTTCATGATTATCGTACAAAAATTGCGAACTGTACTGCAGGAACATGAAATAGACATATATATATATTGTGTGTGTGTGTGAGAGAGAGAATTTGAGTTATTGGTGCCAAAATTTTCCTGAGGTCAGGAAACGAAAAACATGCCCACCCCCAACCCTGTGGTCTGATACTGCGCCGAGCCCAAGTGTACATTTTCTAAAGAAACCTACTTAAAAACATCTCTTGTCTCTTTATATTTCGTTATTCGGTTTCTCTCGTTGCTCGGTAGTTAGCGCATGCGCGTCGAAGGTAGGGGAATTTTCCGCGAACGAATTTCCGTCGCCATCGCGTCTATTATATTAATGCTTAAATGTAAATATTTGGAATTCATTTCGAATAACTGGCTTCGCATTTGGTCTCAAAATAAGTATGAGTATGTTTAAAAATTAATTAATTAAAGTTTTTTTATGCCACTGGCCTTTATTCGTTACGAAATGAAAAACTTTTTGAACCTCTTTCCCGAGTCCGATCATTAAGTCAAAGTTCAAAGACATTTTTTCGAAGAAAATTGTGGCAAAATCAGCGCTCGTAGGCCGTATTCAAATTAGAGCTGGGTTCATCTATTGTTTCAAAATAAATATTTGAAGTGATAGGTATAGATAGTCGAATTTTTATAACAAAAAAAAAAAATTAAAACAAATGTGTATGACAAACGGACAAGATTAATTTGGGAAATAATTGTGATTAAATATTTAATCATTTCAAGTTAAATATTCATAATTATGTACATATCAGACGACATATCTGCCTGGCTGACCTTTTAAAACATTGATAACCCATGTAAAATTACAGTAAAATTATTTTAAACACTTCGTTCTATTCGCGAAATCGGTATTTGACCAGGTTCAAACTTAGAATCAATATGGTCTATCTTACGAAGAAAAATAAAGAAGAAGAAGTAGAAGAAGATAGATACTTACCTAATTCATTATGAAATTTTTCATTGAAAAATTGGCCACTAATCATCAACGTTAAACGTGTCGTTTGAAGTCATAAACTGAGATACAATATCGAAAAATTAAAACGGAAGATTAAACGAGTACCTACCATGTGAGATAGAATGTTAAATTCGATAATTTGCACACATTTTAATATCTATGATTCCGTATGCCTCGACCTTCAAACAGGTTCGTACCTGCTAAAACGCGATGCAAAGTTATAATTTTTTTATTATCGATGTAATTACGAATTCTTCGAGCGGCTTCATTCGCGAAAAAAAAAGATAAAATGGCCGAAACTATATACGTACGAGTAGTTAAAATTATCCCATCAATTTAGAAACGTATACATAGGTTCGAATTGTGAAATAAAAATTTATCAATTATCGAGATATATTTGAATAATTGTATTGACGTCATTAAAACTTAGACATTTTTTTTATTCTTAATAATGTGTCTTTCTAGAGAATGTCTATATTATTACTATGCGCTTGTGCTTTTGATGCGAATTATGAATGCGTTGTACATTTGATTTTTGTTTAATCAGCCAGAATTTCCCGAGTTACCTGCCTATCTCATTTCATTGGTTGGACACGTTTTCTTATTGTTCAACATCTGTGTGTCTGTGAGATCGATGGTGTATAAGTGTATTTTCTGTGCTTTTTATCGTCGAAGGAGTGCAAATTATGGAAAAATGGGAAAAAATAAACGTTTGAGCGATTACACAAATTGCGATTATACGAATCAGATCGATCACACGTTTCTCTTTAATGGAATTCTGTGAAGAGAATCAGTATTATTTATTAAATTTCTAATCCATTTGAACCGAGAACAATATTTCATTGACGAATAATCTTCCAAACTATACTCCGTAGAAGAAAAAACTCTGATAATGTAGGGAAAAATCGTTTGTATTCTTGTATGTATAGTCAATCTATGAGCGTTTTTCATAAGAAGTCATGCAAAAGATGTGAATTAAAAAAAAATATAAAATTCTCTAAAAACCAAATAAAAAATTGAACTAACCTATAAATCACAAATTTTTACATTTACTCGTTAGAGCTGCTCAAAAATTTCTGAAAATCTATCTGAATAATACCCAAGGAAACTTGCTGGAATTTTTTACCTCAGAATTATTTAATCATAAAAATTTGTAGTTATGAAAAAGAGGAAAATAATATTTTTCCTGTTTTCAAAATCAAAACTGTGAATACTTTGATGATTTTTCTGATGATATAAAATCGAGAACATTCTGAGGTAAGAAAATTATAGATGAAAAAAAAATGTAATAAAACAAAGAGACTTAATCCTTTATCAAAAAATCCTTATAGGAATTGATTCGAGTTGAAAGCCTGTATACATTTTATTGGACACATAGAGTAATTTCAGAAATTCTGAAGTGATGTTGTTGATAGACCTTCAAAGAAAGTGAGAATTGAAGAATATGATAAAAGTGTTGATAACATTAATAGAAATATTAATACAACTTATTGCTTTAGGATGCGTAAATGTCTACAATAATACCAAAATTCTCCTTACTAGATGAAAAAAGAAGTGAATTTTCACTAAGACAAGAAATGTAATTCAAAAATATGAAATGAATCGAAGATTCCGAAAATTGCTGATTTCCCATTACCTGTTATATGAATGATAGAAATATCTTACACTATTCTACTGAATTGGCTTTCAAGAAAAATTCTGTTTCAGAATTTATGAAAAATATACAAATACACAAATTTTTGGCATCAAATTTTTTAAATCACAAAAATATTGATTGTGGATTGTTCTTTCCCATTTCAGTTGAAATTCTATAACCAGTACATAATATCTAATGAAGTTCTTAGAAATAATGGCCAGAATTAGTCACAAAAATATTTCTTATCTCAGAATAAAGTCTCACTGTCCTATTAGGGTTTTTTTCATCTTTAATTTTTTCATTTCACAATGTTTTCTCTTTTATATCATGAAAAAATCATCAAGATATCCACAGTTTTGATTTTGAAAACAGGAAAAACTATTTTCCTCTTTTTTATAACTATAAATTTTTTTGTTTAAATAATTCTGGGGCAGAAAATTCTAGCATGTTTCCCTGGGTCCTATCTGTATAAGTTCTACGAGATTTTTGAACAGCTCTAATAGGAAAATGTAAAAATTTGAAAACATTTAACAATTGTGATTTACAGGTTAGTTGAATTTCTTATTTGATTTTTCCATTTTCAAATTGGTTTTGTATGAGTTGCAAGTAGTTCCACTCCTTCATTTCAGAAGTTTTAGACTTTTACTAGTAGAAGTATAAAAAGTAATGGAAAGGTTAAAATGCACTAAAAAATAGAAAATAATCATTAATTTTCTATGATGCTGAAATGTAAAAAATTTTGTAAAAGAGAGAACTAAAAGTGTGGGGAGCTCAGAGAAATATTTTAAAATATATAGGTACTTTTTATTAACGTACAATAGTGATGAACAGATGAGTACCCAAGTCCAGAAGTAATTGATTAACATAAATACTAGCTATTTGTTTTGAGCGCCCTTCATTTTTATTTCGATCATCCACAAAATTCTTCAAATTTGAGCATCATACTAAAAGTTATTTTTTATTTTTTATTTTTTAGTGCATTTTTAATGAAAGCCAGGCTTTTAAAAGTTTTTTTAATTAATTAATTTCTTTACTATTTTTAGTCTCTATACTTATCTAGCCATTTTAAATCACATTGTGAAAAATTTCTATTCTTTAGATGATGTGCTACGAGTTCAAAAGCACAAAGATGAAAATATAACTGACTACCTGCTTTTTTTTTTGCTTTATTTATTTATTGCATGTGTTTTGTCCTACGAACCCAACCTAATCCTTTCTCAAAGCTTTTTTTCTTCTTTTATTCCGACACACCTATTATACACCAGAAATATAATATAATGATACATGTTATTTCATAAAAACTTTTAATCAAATTTTGGCCCATTTCACATGGTTCAGTCAACTTGAAACTTTGCATACTCGTATTGTCATCAAATATAATAGAAATTGTAAAAAGTTTCAAGTCGATTAAATTATAAGAAGTAAGTGAGAAACTGATTCTAAGATTTGATCCAAATAAACAGGGTAAGTTAACAATAGGTTGGTAATTAAAAACTAGATTTACACGATTTTGTTCATATCAAGTCCACTTATCATGTTGAGAGGGTAGGATCTGAAAAAAAGCAAGAAATTTTTGAGTATATAATTTGATTCTGCTCCTGATTGTCATAATATTATTATTATTAGAATTGCTGTTTTTGATGGTATAAGTGGTTTTCTTTCACAACCATATCCACAAAAGAATTTAAAAAATTCTACCAAAAACACACAGTAGGTTTGAAGTAGGGAAGATTTTTATCAAAAGATTGTTATTTTCATTTGCCTCAAAAAAGTGAACGTCTAATACACAATGGCGTCAAATTACTTGCTGCATATTATGCTGCAATAGTAAAACTAAATTATTTTGTACTGCTTGGGAAAATATCAAAGATTCCATGATTCACAACGAATTTGCAGAAACAATAATTTGAATTCATACAAAATATATTAAATGGTGAATACTTCTCGTTTCATTTGTATACTTCTAATTAACTTATTTACTTTTTTATGGATGCTCATTTTCTGCACATTCCTTGATTGTAAAATTGCAATAAAGTCAAAAAACTCACACTAAAATATTTTACAGCGCTCAAAGACTAACAAAAAAAATAAAACCCAAAAGTAGTCTTGCATAGGTTTTTGAAAATGTTGTGTTATAGGTTGTAAACGAAAATTTTATGAGAACCATTTAGACATGACATGGACAGCAATGAAAAAACACATATAATTTGAGAAAAAAGTAAGAAAAATATTGTTCTCTTAGCCGAGTTTGTTGCTTATCATTACTACCACATTTTGTAACTAAATAATTTAGTACTAATCTCAGTTTATTTTTACTTTTGTCTCATTTATCACTGATTCAATTAATATTTTCGGATATATAATAATTTTATGTAAATGTGTGGCGATAAGACGCCGAAGAAGTATTGTTGCGAGAGTAATTCAATACTTTTAAATTACCACAACAAATAAGATAAGATATGAACATTTATCTTTTATTAGAAATTTCACTTTATTTATTACAAACACTTTAACACTTTAAACTATACTTATTTCTATTTCTTAATATAGTGATACCTAATGTCCATAGCAGCGAGTATGGACCCTAACGTTCTACTCGACTGTAGGTTTAGGAATGACCATGTCTTCGAAATGAAGATATGACATTACTTTTGTTTTCTTTGTTTCAATCAAAAGATGGCCGACCAAAAAGGTGGTGTGATACGGAACATCCGCCAAATATGATGACACTTTGTTGTCAGCATATTTGGTGGTGTCCGTTCGTGAGAAGCTAGGTAGAATATAGACAGCCATTATTCCGAGAATTAGGAATAACAGTTGTCTATAATTTGTTTGACACGTTTTTGTAGACGAACTGAATCGTCTGTAAAAACAGGATGGAACAAAGGTCCCCGGGTGAAAGAAAGCCCGAAGCTCCTGCTTCGCTAAATTTTGTGTCCTTGAAAGTTTACTATTTTAATTTACTATATCTTTAAGTTTAGTCATAATACAATACTACTCTTTTTTTTTTTACAAATGTCCCTTAATTTTACATTGCGGAATTGATCATCGCATAAAAATAAAAAAAATTTTATATAAAAAAATTTTATTTGACCATAAAAATTTATTTTTGCAAATGGACTTAATTAAGATAATTTGGCATCATCAAATTTATTATGCTTTTTTTTTATAATATTATATTGTAATATAAAATGTGCACTTAGAATTATGGACCATTAACGATGTATTACTCCCAATGCCAAATCATTTATTTGATTGTGCGCATTGATAGCAACACAATTTATTTTTAAATTTACGTAGACCAGTATGGCTACTATGAGTGTTAATAGACTACACCAACCAATTAGTAGTAAATGTACCGTGTTTATTGTTTCTTGATATCCAAGATCAGGGATTTTCAGTTCAGCTTCCTCTTCCCGGAGGCAAGTTTGTGGAGGTGGGAAGGATCCGTAGTTTGCTTTTCAACACTTGATGTGAATCCGTCCGACATCACTGGTTATGCTGTCGGCTTGAACTTATTGACTGCAGTTATTATGGCAATGCAGCCTTTAAATTTTGGCGCTAAAGTTCGTTTTTTGATTACCAACACAGCATATGCCAATACAATCATGGATAGGTCCCAATTTCAATATTTGGTTGACTATCTTGTTCGCTTTTATCAGCGAAAAATTGTAATTAATGATACTCCTCATTACATCGAGGTTATGCGGGTTTTGGAGCCATTGGAAAAGATAACCATTTCTCACGATTGTCGCGTCTTACAAGGAGCAAGTCCGAGAAGTGAGCCAACCTGTGGACCAAGTAAAATGGTCGTGTCCAATAGGCGCATGTTTTTGATTCCTCGTCATCAGCAGTTCAGGCGTTGGTCAGTTTCTCCGGAACCTGCACCTGCCGATCATCCCGAAGGTGACGAGCAAGGTGAAGCAAAGCCGACTGCTGGGGGGGCTTTTACTCACGACACACAGGATGATTGGTAATTGTTGAGTAAAAAAAATTTTTTATATTTTTGAGGGGAGAAAATATGTACGTAAATGGTCCTTACAATATATATAAAAAATTATCTATAATTGTTAAAAATTAAATTACAAGGGTTATAATACTATGTTTTGGGAGGTGGTTCGGAGTATCTTTTCACGTATTCCTCCAAACTTAACTCACTTGGTTTCTTAATATCTTGGGGAATAGGTAGAATAGGTAGAGACAAAGGTTGTGTTACACTTTTTCCCTCATCACACCTATTGAACAATTTGATTTCTTCCATATGTTGTTTATGGGTGATCGATTGAATTTTTTGTAAGGTAATCCTTCTTTTTTCTAGGTCTTTTAATTCAAACTTCTTTCTCCATTCTGAACAATCTTTCCCTTTTAATAACGCTTCATCAGTAAATTTTACCTTTTTATTGTTTTTATTTTTATTGCCAGATTTCTTTAAAATTCCTTTTCGTGGTCTTCCTCTTGGACTTTTGACAATGATTTTAATTTCGTCCTCTGATTCATTTTCTTCAGAGCTCTTTTCTTTCTTTGGTCTACCTCTTTTTCTTTTTGGATTTGACTCAAGAATATTTTCTTCATTTTCCAAATTATCGGATGTAATTTTTTCAATGTTCGAAGATTAATTAGCATTAGAGCGAGAATTATAAGGCGTAAGTCTTCTTATATGAACCGTATCGTCTATGCTATTTCCATCTTCAGAGGTTATGCGAATTACATAGTTTAAATCTGAAATTTTTCTTACTATTCTATATGGTCCTAGAAATTTTGGTTTTCCTTTTCCATAATTAATCGGTGCTTTCAAGAGAACTAAATCATTAGTTTCATAAGAAATTTCTTTTCTTCCTTTATTATAGCGTTCTGAATATTTGATTACATTCTTTTTATCAAAGTTTGGAATTGTTTTTCAAATTCTGTCTGCTTCACTTATCTGTTCTTCTCTGGTCTTACTGATAAGTGGTGATGGAATGTTTAAATTTATGGGGGGTTCTCCTTTATAACCGTGCATTAGGTAAAATGGATCGTGATTATTTAATCCTTCGATAGGTGTCATATTATAGGTCAAAGCTACGTTATGCACGTGGTCTGGCCATTCTTCGCTATCGGTACTTTCATATTTCGCTAACATTTTTTTTATCATTCCGTTCATTTTCTCTACTTGTCCTTGAGTTTGTGGTGAATATGATGTAGAGTAGAATATTTTAATACCGTTATTTTTACAATAATTTTGCACGTATTCGTTTGAAAAATGAGTTCCGTTATCACACGTAATCTTTGTTGGTTTTCCGTAATGGCGTACAATTTCTTTTAAGAATTTAATTACCAAATGTGCGTTTGGTTGGGTTACTGCTTTGGTCCAACAATATTGTGTTGTCTTATCTATTCCCACTATGACAAATTTCTTTTCATTATTTGTGTTAAATTTTCTGATAAAATCAATTTGGATATGTGCAAGTGGTATGCATTCTTCAGGATTGATTGGTTTCAAGTGTCCATATTTTTCGTTAATGTTTTTATTAATTTGGCATTGATGGCACGAACGTACATGCCTCGAGACTATTTTAGGCATTTGCGTAAAGTAGTATCGAGCATGCGTTTTGGCAAGAGTTTTACATATTCCAAAATGTCCTCCCCCGCTTTGACTCTCATGACATATATTTAGTACTTGAGGTATGAGGGAGTCAGGAATTACTGGTACGGCGATATTCAGAGTAATCATTGTTCTTCCATAAAATTCCATTTTCATTAAGAAAAAATGGATTTAGGTTGCGTGATCTTCTCATTTTTAAGCTTTTTCTTAACTCTTTTTCGTTGCCACCTTCTAAAATTTTTATTATGATTCCCCAATATTTGTCTTCACGTTGTAAATCCCATAAGTTGTGGATTTCTTGGTCTGTGATGTTAATTGGGTTTTCTATTTCGGAATTTTCTGAAATTTCGGAAAGTTGAGAATTTGTGGACGCATCGGAGTTTCCAGATCTTTCCGAATTATCGGATAGGATGGAACTTCGATCGTCTTCTGAATTGTCACTTTCTAAGTCTGAATCTTTTTCTTTCTTTTTCATGCTACGTGTTATTGCTTTGATTTTTTTCTCTTGTTTGATAATATTAGGAGGATCATGTGTTCCTTCTGGTATTATGAATTGACCGTTTCAAAATTCTGCGTAATTGTCTTCTTCTTCTTCTTCTTCGAGACGAGAAAGATAATCAGCAATTTTGTTATTTTCACCTTCAATGTGTCTGATCTTAAATGTGAATTCTCCTAATTTCGAAATTAACCTATTTAATCTTGCATTTGGTTTTTTCATTCGACTTTGGTATGTTAAGGGTTCATGATCCGTAAAAATATTAAATTCTTTGTAGACTAAAAATTCTCTGAAATATTCGCAAGTTTCAGTAATAGCCAACATTTCTAAATCAAAAGAACATAAATGTTGTTGATTCTTAGGAATTTTCTTTGAGAAATATCCTATAGGGTGTGGTTCTTTTGTTTTTCTGTCTACTTGCATTATTACTGCTCCTATGGCTGTTTTTGATGTGTCTACTTCGACGTATGTTTCAGCATCAGGATCGTATATTGTAAGAATTGGTTCAGATGTAATCAATTCTTTTATTTTGTCGAATGCTTTTTGTGCTTCGTCATTCCATGCTATTTTATTATTTGCTTTAACATTTTCTTTTCTTGTTAAGTCTGTTAATGGTGCTGTGATTTACGAAAAATTTTTTATCATTTTCCTATAGTAATTCGCTAAACCAATAAATCTACGTAGTTGATATAATGTTTTAGGTGGTTGAGCTTCACGAATTGGTTTAATGTTTTTATCTAACGGTTCTAATTTATTATATGAAATTTTATGACCTAAGTATTTGATACTTTCATTGAAGAAGCTACTTTTACTGGTTTTGATTAGTAGACCCGCTTCAACTAGTACTTTCAGGACTTCTTCTAAATTTTCTAGTGTTTCTTCAAAGGTTTTGCCAAAAACACAAATATCATCTAGATAGACTAACACTTTGTCTTCTAGGATATGGTTGAATAAATCGGTCATAGTTTTTTAGAAAATACTGGGGCTCGCACTTAATCCCATAGGGATAGAGTTAAATACATAGCTTACTCCTCCAACATTTATTCCTGTTATTGCTTTTGATTCTTCATCAAGGGGAATTTGATAATATCCCTGATTAAGATCAATTGTTACGAAGTATTTTTTATCTCGTAACGCATCCCAAATTTTGGGGAGACGAGGGACTCTGCTCGTGTCCTTTTTTACTATTTTGTTTACACCTCTGTAATCTACTAATAATCTATTAACTCAGTTTGATTTCTTCTTAACAAATACTGGGCTCTCATATCTAGAGCTTGCTTTCTTAATAATACCATATTCTTCAAATTCCTTAATTTTCTTTCTAATTTCTCTTTTTTCAAAAATACCCATATGGTAATTTCTACGTTGAACTGGCTCGTCTGTTTTCAAGTAGACATGTGCTGGTTTTAATTTCGTAGGTTTTACCTTGGCAGGTTCTTCCGTAAATATATGGATATATTTTTTTAGAATGCTTACTACTGCCTGTTTCTGTTCCTTCGTTAAACTCTTATTAATTTTCACTTGTGTTCCTTCATTGTCGTGGATAACACTGTCATCAGATCGGATTATGCGGACAAGTTTTAGCATATCAACCTCCTCACCTTGGTTACCCGCAGTATCCCCCGACGTAATGCGTTGGATGCTGGGTTGGCCACGGCAGACGGAATTGGTCTGACAGTCCCACATAGTCGGCTGTCGAAGCCTATAGCGTCCTAAAACTGTCCCTTGTGCGATCTGGGTGTCGAAGTGCAGACTGTAGAATCTTAAGGCTGGCCATCCTAAATCATCAACAATATATTTGCCTTCTAAACCATAACTTGTTAAAAACCACTCATCTGGATCTGCTTTTCCCATTTCTGGATCCAGGTTTACAAAATATTCATTATTTACTTCTATGCAGAAATCTTTGTCTGCTCTAATAAATCCTTCGCAATTTTCTTCCTTAAACTTAATTATACTAAATGTTTCGCATTTCCATGGAGGTCCTATTCTAAATAATTTTTTACTAAATATTATATCGGCATTATGTCGATCTAATAAGTCGTATCCGAGTAGTAAAGGTGTGGTTACCTCAGAGGTGACGTATGCTTCCACATCGAGGAGGAGATCACCCATTTTTATGGTGATTTCTACAACTCCTTTAACGATTATTGCACTATCGTTAGCGGCTACCATACACACTCTTGCAGGTCTGATCACATTATCCTTTACGAGGTCATATTATACATGCGTCACTTCAGAGCCGCTGTTGACTGTTCCCTGTGTTTCATACTCTTCACAGCTCACAATGTTGAAGGGGACGATTAGTTTACGCCTTGCCCTGACTAATTTCATCGATGCACTACGGATATGAATTTTCCGATTATGCGGCGCATATGGATCTAACACTAAGAGAGCAGCGCAGTGCGGATGATGGACATTGCCATTACAAGCCCGAAAGTTGTTGCCATAATATGGTGTAGAGCAAACGGGCTCTACTGCAAGTTTTTTGGTTGTTGAGTGAAATTTTGTTGTTGGTGGTTTGCAAGTTATAAGAGGATAATGCATAATTTGTCGTATTGGCCCATGGTTGTGGGTTTAGAGCTGGGATATTATATGCCTGTGCATAATTATTCTGTTGTGGTGGTCCATAGGGGTTGAATGGTTGACCAAAATTTGATGCGACGTTATTATGGAATCGTGGTGGTCTAAAATTCCTTTGTGGAAATTGAGGTATACCACGATTACGTAATCTACAATCCCTTGATAGGTGTCCCATTCTTCCGCAATTAAAGCAATTTATCTCTTTAGGAGGATATCGATTATTATTTTGTTCGCGATAAGTTTCTCTCCTTTGGGGTCTATAGGAATTTTGGTTATTTTGTGATCGAGTTGATTCTCTTTCTCTTGACTGCTTTCTTCTCAGGTTACTTTCGTTTGATTTGCTAATGTTATTATTATTATTTAAATTTCTTTCTCTGCAAGGTCTAGATTCTGCATTTTTGTTTTCTGTCGTCTGATTTCTGGTTTGATTTTGGTTTTGTTTGTTGGCATTTGGGGGTTTCCATCCTGCCTCCACTAATGCCACGATAGCAGGGTCAGTAGGGGAGATAGGCGGAGTTATAGGTTTCACGGGCTCTTTTTTCTCAGGAGCTTTACCCTTCATCATCTCTTCTATCTTTTTTTTTTAGTTTATCGATCGTTTCTGTTGCTTTATTTATCATTTCTTCCATTTTTTGGACATCGGTCAAGTCTAATGCTTTTTCTTTGAATTCTTTCCAACCTGTGAATGTTTTTGAAATCTCACTTTGTGTCTGAAGATTTTTCGACGCAAAGAATTTCCTCATTTCTTCTGTTAGCCTTGGTAGTAGGTCACAAATTTTTTTCTCACTAATTGTTGCATCAAATTGTTTATAGAGTCGGAAAAATTTAGGTACATTTGTGCTGAAGTATGAATCATCAAATTTTAGAGATTTGATATGTTTTTTTAATGTATCTTTATCCTTTTTAAAAATATGTATTAAGATTCGTTTTACTTCTAACCAGGGAGTTTCTGGGGTTATTTTAGTTTCTGTTGCGAACAGTTCGAGAGCTGTACTACGAAGGGCTATATTTAGATTTTGTATCATTTCATACTCGGTTGCTTCGAAGGTTTTTGCCTGAGTTTCTTATTCAAAAAGGAACTCAAGGATGTCCTCGTCGGGGCCATTTGAAAAATGGCTCGGAGTCCATCTTTCTGAACTTTTCCAAAAATTGTTCATGGCTAGGTTGTGTTGTGTGTAGGCTTCATTCGCTGCTACAAATCTTGCTTGTTGTTGTTGTTGCAAAAGCAAGCGTGCGTTATTTTCAGCGATGTCTTCCTGGGTCATATTTTTATTTTCCGATTTTAGAAATGGGTTATTTTTATTTTCAATATTTACTATGATGACGTATGTGGGTTCTTTTTAATCAAGAATTTCTACACGTATCTCTGGGGGTAATAAATTGATAGGATCGAAAGAACTTTCGTCAGTTGAATTTGGAATTTTACTTTTGGGTTTTTCTAAATTTTCTGGACTTTTTACGTGAATTTGTATTGAGTGTTGGATTTCAGTCTGTGAGGACGATCCCTGTCCTTGAGGGACTGATGGTAACAAATCAGCCCTAGACTGTGAGGGTCTGTCGACAAAAGTTTGGTTCAGAATTGATTCTTCTCCGAGGAAGATTTCGTCTTTGTCATTTGGGAGAGAAGAATCGGTTGTGGCTGAAATTGATTTCTTTGGTGATACGTGTCATGATACTTTAGATAAGAGTTTTTCAAAACTGGAGCTGAGGCTTCGTCTCGCTAGTCTTTTTTCTGTTTCCTCTTTTCTTTTCTTTTCTGTTTCTAATTTCTTTCCTTTAGATTCTAAATCTTCTTCTTCTGTATCGGAGAAGATTTCTTCAGCTTCGTTGGGATCTTTATTTTTTATACTTCTTGTTACCCTACGATAACTTTTGCTTTCCTCGATTTTTCTATCAAAATTACTTGTTCTTTCAAAGTTTTCGGTGTTGGGGTTTAGTATAATATATTTAACAACCAGTGTTTAGAGTGTCTACCTTTGTAAAGTTTCTTCTGGAGTTCGATACGTGTTCTACCTTCTATCCTCTTTACTTTTGCCGCTTTTAGCACACGATAGAAAAAGGAAGTAGATACTCAACTTCCCCAATGGTTACCAACGAGTGGGTAATTTTCCTCTTCAGACAGGTTCTCATACAGATTTTTAGGATGGTTT
Organism: Ericerus pela; assembly: GCA_011428145.1. Lineage (NCBI taxonomy): Eukaryota > Metazoa > Arthropoda > Insecta > Hemiptera > Coccidae > Ericerus > Ericerus pela. The sequence goes on along the minus strand of WOFM01000373.1, from coordinate 283,124 downwards.
TCAAATTCCAAAATATTCTCTTCGGACTTTGAGTCTACAATACCTGGGAGCGATGCACTCGTATTTTCGCTTTTTTCAGACATTCGCGAGGGTTGGGATATTTTACATTTTACAATATTATTTACGGTATCAATAATAGTTTCAAATTTTTCTGAATGGAAGATAAATTTATAATTTGCTTACAGTTAGATGGCGAATGGTGTGCTGTAGTCTTCTGTAGTGTATTGTTAGTTTTGTTCGGATGGACGCCGTTGGTAAGTGATTTCTTGTTCTCTGCGTTGTGGTTTTGGATACAGGTTGGGCTGATTCTATTCTTTTTGAATTTCAGGAGCCGGATCTAGATCTTCGTTTTATTTCTAATTTTCTTTTTAGAATTGTTTTTTGTAATTAATTTATTTTTAATTGAACTATTTTTATTTGTCTTAATTAAACATTTGCGGTCCTCCACAATAAAGATTTGGTTTCGTAGACGTTTGTTTAATTTTGTTTTTAAAATTTGAATTATTTTAGCCACGATTTACTCGATATTTACGCGAAAGTATTTTCTCCAGCAAAATTAAATTAATTATCCGCAATAGATATATAAAAAAAAAATTTTTTTAGAAAAAGCGAAGTTCTTTTAAAATAAGAAAAAAAAATTATTATGATTTTTAAATTTTACTTCCGAAGGTTTTTTTGTTCGGGCGCCAATTTGTTGCGAGAGTAATTCAATACTTTTAAATTACCACAACAAATAAGATAAGATATGAACATTTATCTTTTATTAGAAATTTTACTTTATTTATTACAAACACTTTAACACTTTAAACTATACTTATTTCTATTTCTTAATATAGTGATACCTAATGTCCATAGCAGCGAGTATGGACCCTAACATTCTACTCGACTGTAGGTTTAGGAATGACCATGTCTTTGAAATGAAGATATGACATTACTTTCGTTTTCTTTGTTTCAATCAAAAGATAGCCGACCAAAAAGGTGGTGTGATACGGAACATCCGCCAAATATGATGACACTTTGTTGTCAGCATATTTGGTGGTGTCCGTTCATGAGAAGCTAGGTAGAATATAGACAGCCATTATTCCGAGAATTAGGAATAACAGTTGTCTATAATTTGTTTGACACAATTTTGTAGACGAACTGAATCGTCTACAAAAACGGGACGGAACAAGTATTCTGTTACTGAAAATATTTAAATTTTATCTCAAACAGCCGCTTAAAAATTTTATTTTCATTTTAATCGATGTATTCGTACAAGCCTATACTTGAAGCTGGTGCTACAAAGAAGCAGAAAATTTATTAAAATTTTAAATTCTACAAATTTGTCATCGTTTCTTTAATATTTTATGATATTTCTGCTCAAAGATACTGAAAGGACTTACTTAAATGCCCGTCAAAAATTTCTTTGTTTGAAAATATGAATTCATAGGCGCCAACTTGGGTTTTTTTTTAGGAGGGGTTCGGAGTCGCCTAACAGCTTTATAAAGTTGAGCGGTTGTTTGCATAAATTATTAGTTTAAAATTCGATGTCTAGGTTGAATGTGAACCAAAACATTTTCGTATTATATCTTCAGCTCCGCCCAATAATCGTATTAGGTTGGCGCTACCGGAATTTACCCTATTTATAAATTACTTGTTTGACAAACATCAATCTTTTCAAACTAATTAACTCGAAAAACTACTTGAGAACTTACATTTTGAGTGGATAATAAACATAAGACTTTATAATATGAATATTAATTAATTTACTTACTTTTATTTTTATTTTTTCAAAAAAATTGTGCCAAATTTGATTGAGAATTATCGCGAAACAAAACTTATTAGGGATGTAAATGCGGTTTGGTTTTGCTAATTACAACCAATACCCTGTTGTGCAGTTGCTTTATTGTCCAGAATATAGTTTTGCTGAGCGGCATAATGAACGAACGGATTCAGTCATTTGAGCAAGAAGAAGGTGAACCAAAGAAAGGCATTTCTGTAGGCTTTCATCGTATGGGTCGTTAAGCGAAATGGGTAATTTGTTTTTGATATAAATGAAAAAGCATTTTTCTATGCGTTTATTTTATAAAATATGCTATAAATTTTGGTTTAAGAAAGTTCAAATTGACCCTGAAAAATTCACAGCGTGAAGGTCCATTTTAACTTGAAATAAAAATGTTTCTCTATTATTTGGGCATAAGTTTCGTCATATTAGTTCAAACATAATACTGTAGACGGCGATGTTATCGAACTATACACGCACACTCACACACACACAAACAAACAAAACCACAATTAACATGTTTGGTGAAAGAAATCATTTACTTTTTAGTCCATGCTGTATTTTTTGTTATATTGATTTCCTTTTGTTCAGCCACATAAAAAAGAGAAAACAGAAGAGAGAAGGAGCGAAGGAGAGATGAAAGAGTGAGAAAAATAAAGGTTGAACAGACGAACCAACTACATATCTTACATCCTTGCCAATCTGTTTTATCTTGTCTAGTCATCAAGCTTTACAATCTCTCTCACGTCAATGCTGCTATTCAAGATCAAAGATGAAAGGATAGTAGGATTTCTACCCACCAATATAATCTATAAATTTGGAAAAAATTTATTTCAGTCAATTATCCCTTTTATGAAAAGAAAAAAAAAAACGATTGGTACCATTTTCCTGTTTTGACCTATTTTTTTTTTTAAATTTATAAATACGTATACATCGGCCAAAATTTTGTGTTTCCTGTTTTGAGAAAACTACAAAACGGACAGAGGTGAAATTTTCACGAGAGGTAGTTTTCATATAGTCATGTCGGAGCAGGTCTGAAAGAAGTTCATTGCTTATCGGTTCGATAGTTTCCGAAAAACCTGGAAAAGTAGTTTTTCCAAGATTCTGAGAAAATGACAAAAGGGATCGGACTGAAATTTATGCGATAGATTATCTCTTATGTTGGTGAAAGTCTGATAGAACTTTGGTGCCCATTAGTTTGATAATTTCTGAGAAAATTGGAGAAGAAAAATTGCTGGAAAATATTTTGTGTTCACGGTTTTGAGAAAACTACCGAACAGATAGAACTGCAATTTTTATAAGGGATAATTTTCATATTGGAACAAAACAAGTCTGAATGAAGTTAATTACCTATTTGTTAGCGATTTCCAAAAAAACTAGAAAACCAAAAATTCCGAAAAAATTCATTTTTCAACGATTATGAAAAAACGAAAAAAGTGTTCAAGCGTATTTGTATATCTACACTAAAAGAAAATTGGTGAAAATGGAAATATGGTACCAATCGTTTTTTATTCTCATGAAACGAATAATTTTCATCATCCTCATCCCTAACCCTTTTGCGAGGTCAATTTTGATACCCAATTTATAAGAAAACTAGTTAATATCCTTTTTTTTAAACTAACGGATTATAATAATTTGAGGATACCGATTAATATATATACCTACTTTCTTTATTCTTCTTTCTTTTTTTTTTTTTTTTTTGTGAAAAATAATGTTGCAAATATCTGGAAATTTTTATTTTGTACATATGGTACAAATTAAAAAATTCATCCTTTTCATAGCAAAAGACTATAACAGAGGAGAAAAAAGATACTAAAAGAACTGCCAATAAATAGTACCTGTTTGATTTATCGTAAGAAAATATGTTTTCTTTCCAAATCGGTGAATCTTGTTCACAAAGATTCGGCAATTTATGAATCAAAGAGACGAAAATTCATCTTTTTACCTCGACAATATCAACCTGACAAAAAGTCTAGTTTTTCCTTTATTTAAAAAAAATAAAAATTTTAAAGGTTTATCGGCGGCTTTCGACTGCAGAACAGACAAAAATAGAAAGAAAAAGAAATAAGACAAACATAATAAAACAGCAACAATATAAAGTCTAAAGAAAAACACAGGTACTGGTTGTTGACAATACAAACATTTCCAGATACGGTCAAATATGATTTGTACATTTTTTCCCCTGAAACAATAATTTGAGGAAATGTCCATATTTTATCTCCCGCTAAGTTATCACTAAAATTTTATAAACTTTATATTAGTTTATAATAGGTAAAGAGAATATTTTGTTGGGAGCCACAGCTGTTAAAACCTTTGATAAGAAAATAGATAATATAATCAACCTGCTATGATCCAGTGTTGCCAAATAGGTTGTATTTTGTTCGAACTGTTCGCAAATTTTATTATAATAGTTGTTTATTGGTTGTTGTAAAAGAAAAGTTCCAAAGATTAATGGTGAATTTAAATAGAAAGGAATGATTTTTGTAAAATAGGGCCAAAAAAAAAATTAAATTCAATTGCGTTTTTGAACCAACTTTTTTGAAATTTTTGGTCGGTCTATACTGCGATCATCGTTTTTATTGATCCCCTAAAAAAAAATCAGAAAATTACCATGAACCATTGGCCAAAATGGGTCTTATTTACCATAGTTCTCTATAAGTAAAAATAGAAAAGGAAAAAACTTACTGTTTTCAACGAAAACTAGCTTCTCTCTAACACAGATCGTTTCCAATCAGAAATGCCAGAATATTTTGAGTTGAAAATATTTTTGAAGTGAAATTTTTGAGAAACCATGGTCTAGATTTTCTGGAGTCAGGCGCGGATATAGAAAAAATTTTAGGTGGGAAATTCAAAATTTTTAGGAAACGTGCTTTTGATCTTCACGCCCTTCGCCCTGTCCCAATGGCTTCTCATTTCTCAGAATATTTTGAGCAAATTTAATTGGTATATCAGATTTTTGAAAAATTTCAAAGTCCATAATTATGAGGTCATCAGAAGCGACACTTTTCTGTTGAACATTTGTCACAATTAATTCCCCCTCCCCATAACAAAGACATTTTCCGAATCAAAAAAGCGATGTCAGGATGAAAAGTCAGTTAAATCGTCCTGTTTTTCGTATTCTTGATTTTCATGAGACCAAAAAGCGACGATAGGGTCAAAACCCGAAAATACTCTAAATCTAGATTTATTTATTTCCATTGTCATTCATGAAGTTTCTATTTAATTAAATGAAAAGTCAATCCAGAAACTGAGAAAAACATTTTTTTCGATATTTAATGTTTAGTATTCAGCCGAGAAGGTCTCATCGGTTAATCGGTTAACACATTTTTTCTACATTTGAATACGGAAAAATGTATAATTAGAAAAAATCGATATGATTTCAGAAAACGAGAAACAAAAGTTAAACCGTAAGCACCAGATTTTTGAATCGAAATAGCAATATATCCAGGGCGCAGGTAGGTCTTAAGAGTCTGGACCCCCTTAACTAAGTAAAAAAAGGGTCGATATCTAAAAATAGTATATTCTCGACGATTTTGGTAATATTTGATTTGGGTGGTGGGTCGTAATACATCACAGACAATATGTGAACCATCCTTACGACCGAGCTATCTACGCCCGTGCAATACATGTGAATCCAATTTAAAGTAAATCAGATTAAACCAGTGGCGGTTTCAGGGATAAAATAAGGAAAATTTCCCCCAAATCCAAAAAAAAAAAAAAATAGTTGAGTGAAGGACTCAAGAAGTATATTCGTAATTTTTAATAAATCTTACACCTCATTATTTCTAAAAAAATAATATTTTCCCCCCTTCCAAATGGAGCTCTGGATCCCCCGTTGAAACAATCTCTTTTTGTTTTTCAATTCGATATATCCACATTAATTAATTCTAATAATTAAAATAGTCTCTACCGCCACAACAAAACAAATTGTTTTAGGTGAATCAATAACTACCTTCTCTATAAATTCATGGTTTGTCGCAATTTGTATTCTCATAATATCGGAGCTGTTTACTTCCTACACCCTTCACCCTCATTCCAACATAAAATATTGTAGTAAAACTTATATTCTCGTACAATGTTTACGCCAAAAATTTTCGTAAAATGGCTAGAATAGCGGTGCTTTAAGACGATTTTTATTACATTCGCGGCATAAAATATTTAATTAGGTACCATTTTCCTTTGTAACCCAGTTAACGACTTTCATTCGGATAAAATATTAATTTCTGCTTTGTACGCCCTTCCTCAATAAGTACACTTACAATTCACGTTCGTTTTCAGTTTTTATAGTTTTTATACTTTACATTGACACGATTTGTATGTAGATGCAAATGTGATTCCATGGAAAATTAGCTGTTTGTCTAGAAATGTTATGATTGATGATTGAGATACGGTAACATATTTCTGCGATAAAAATGCGCGAAATCGGCAAAAATTGGGAATATTCTGCGTGAGAAAATACGTTTCATACTGCTTGTATTATCCAAATTATTTTTATACCTGTTCGATTCAGAAGCTAAGCTTATCGAATTTAACTTATTAGTTATCAATCGTTGAGATGCAATTTTTGTTTCATTTTTAAACAATTCCAGAGGTATTTTTTCACTAATAAATTGATTGCTTGCCACCACAATATGGTATTTGAATTAACTACAGAAAATAAAAAATGTTGCAAATCAGTCCAGTACCTGCATGTAGAAAACGTTATATTAAGTAGTGTACGCTGCAGTACACTAAGTAGCATATGTCATGGCTACGCCCACGAGTCCTGTGCGCACTAGCGATGCGCAGAGGACTTGACATGACTGTAGATACTGGTCTGAGGCGACGCTAACAGTTGTTCCACAACCAGGCGCGAGCTAAGGTGTGTGACAACGAACATATTTTATTCGTCCTTGTGACGTTAAACCAACAATAAGTAAACTCCTCCACTACATGGTAGCAGGAGCACAGTGTTTTTCACTGGACCTCGAATTTAATAATTCGTTTTCATCGAAATTTGATTTCGCAAAATCAAAATTTAATTTCACAAATCGAAATTTAATTTCGGAAATTCAAAATGTCATTTTGAACATCGAAATCTAATTTCGGAAATCGAAAATTAATTTCGTATCCAACCGCGAAAAATGGAAATATTAATTTTTTGCGGCCCAACACACAGTTCGACCTGAACTGAAATAATAATCACTTCCACTCTGAAATAACTCTCATCCGTACGCCGTATGTAATTAACAGTCTCAATAAGAATTAGCCTGACAGTTATACTCAGACCTAAACAATTCAACTCATTAGAGACTGAAACTCAATAATAATTTCCTATACCCCGTATAGTAATACATTTCCTAATTGTCAATTAGCCTAGAAATGACTCTCGTAATCACTGCTACTAAATAGCTGACGGAAAAATAACTTACAATTATTTTTCCGCCGCCCCCAGCGCCATTTATTACGTACATTATTTTAATAAATAAAAAACATTGAATTCCTAAATTTGTCCTAAAAATATTTAGGCTGTATAAAATACAGAAACATCGCTAAATGTTAGCACATCCGTGTCTCTGTCCTTCAAAACAGAACAAAATGAGAGAGATAGAGAAAAAATATAGGAATATCCCTATCTCTCTCGCACTTATACGTTTGTAAAAACAGTCATTAATAAAGACACAAATGGCATATACTTCGATCGAAATTCTTCAAAAATACGACGATTGTGAGGAAAAAAAAAGACTTGGTTCATCCAATTGGCTTTCACCAGCCGCTGGACGATTGAACATAGTATGAGTTTCTTGTGTGAACACACACACATACGCAAAAGGGATCGTAATCTTTTACGCAATTACACACACAAACATAATTTGTGCATTGCGCTGCAACAGCAGCGACAACAACGTGTTCAACACAACGTACCCCTGATGTACAAAAAGATACACAATCATCCTCACTTGTTGTCTGATTTTTGAATCAAGATCATCGTGCGTTATATCATTAATTGCATTTCGCAAAACAATTAATTGATTTTATTGATTTTAATAGTGATTTTTTACTATTTTCGTAATTATTTATGTAATTTCTTATTCATTCCCCCCGGATTGTAGTGGCGAAGTTTCCGAAAGGTGCTGCCATTTATTCAAAGGAAAACCGTAAGTACACTTACGCCTCATCATAACATTTAGCAAATTTTCTAAAGTGTCGCCATATTTAAAATATGCATTTGTAACCGATTGTTACGAGACTAAATCATAGTTATTCGGACTTAAAATAATTTATTTATATTGTGCATTATTATAATTTATTATAAAATCAATATCCAGTCCGCCATTTTGACTAGCCTAAGATCGCTTATCGATCTTAGCACAAACAATTTAATCACATGTGCGTAATCTAGTTACGAATCAATATCGGTTTGTCACCCCAGGGTCACGCCAAAATTTTTTTTGGAGCAAGACCCTGAAGACCAGACTGATTTCAAAAACCATTTTCTTTTCGCCAAACATCAAAAATAACCTTTTCGCCCACGGGTCATGCCCGATTTTTCATTTCTCTCTATAGACTTGGAAAAATTATTATCGAAAAGTAATCATCCTTTCACAAAAACTGAAAATGACCTTTATACCCACGGGCCATGCCCAATTTTTTCACGTCTTGATAAGATTTGAGAATAATTTGTTTTACCACTTATGTAAAAATAGAAAAAACTGTTTCGCCTACGGGTCATGCCCGATTTTTCATTTGTCTAAAAAACTTTGAAAAATTTTGGAAAAACGATTTTTCTGAAATCGATAAAGTCACGTAAAAAGCAATTTACGATCTCTATTTCCCATATCGAAAAACTGAAATGCATAATACATGGTAAAAATTCGTAACACCGGTTACATCCTTTCTCTAAAAAATAAAAAATACGGCGTGCGTTTTTAAAAACGAACCACTGTAATACCAATACACCAAAAGTGTCATTGACCTTCGTTCGAATGTAGGTTAACAGTACAAACGCAAAAATCGTTTTTATTCGATCTTATCTCCCTTTTCAATCGATAGGCATAATACCTATAATGATAAAAGAGGATAATTTTTTTTTCCTTTCGTTTTCATCTTCTTCATAGAACATGAACCCTAAAGAAAATACGAACACGTCGCGTGGCAACTTGACATCCTCCTCAACCCCGAGACATTACTGATGGAGAAGGAAGTGTCAAACAAACCCTCCACATCACATCAAGCGCAGGAAACTTTGGTACCTCAACCACGCTGGGTTGATGAAATAGAAGAGGAGGAGCTGCACAGAGCGGCAGCAATACTGCCAAGCATGCAACTGTTGCCGGGACGTAACACCATTCAGCCCGTACCCATGGATGTACAACCAAGAAGTTGTGCATCCACATACGCAACAAGCAAAATGGCGGACAGTGAGGATGAACGCCAGCAATTCCTTGCCACATTAGAAGATGCGGAGGATTGCAGCCAAACCCTCAAGAACAAGCTCGAGGGTAGGAACATACGACTTTGCAAAATAAACGCACTAGCGAAGGAGGACATAGCGATCAAGGCCACACTAAAAGACCTCGAGTATGTGCCAAGAGGCCTCGCAAGACAAGACTTGCGCAGGGCCTACCAAACTAAACGAAAATTGTTGGTGCCGCAGTCAACAATCAAATCAAGAGTACAGCAACAACAAGCACAAGATCCAGCACCTGTACCGGAGGTACGCAAAAATGCTGAGGAACAGGAACGCTGGGATGCCAGGGCTCTGGAACTAGCAGGAGAGCTCGGAGAAGCTCTGCGTAAGGAGGCCAATGCCCAAAAGGTGTTGACCCCCTTGCAGAGAAAAGTCCGCGAGCTTTCTGCCCTAGTCCACGAGGACCTTGGCGTCTAGGCGGCGGATTTCATCCATCAATACCTACCCGACACCAAAAAAGCAACCAAATGAGAACGTTTGCCACAACCTGTACCACCACCACCGGTTCCGGAATAACGGACCCCAGCAAGGGGTGAACGAGGCCAGCCCGGAATGGTCACAGGTAATGAAAATTCAATTTCAACTGAAAATGTAATATTTCCTGAAATGAATGAGGGAGAACCAAGCCCAAAAAGGCTATGTTCCCACCAACCCTCCTTATTTCAAATTCAATCCCAAACATCCGACACGTCGTGTTGTGAGCTACCGCAAAACTCGGTAGAAAATAACACACCCCTAGCAGTAGTGATGGATTCAAACACCATCGATAAACCACCATCCAAAAATTATATTTCGAAAAGTTGGGAACACGATCCAAAAGATCAAGTTGACGCTGGGTTTGCAAACCTCAAACCACCTAAATTTTATTTAGAAAAGTGGGATGGGGACATTCTAGGCTATCCTGGGTTTATTAACGGATTCAATAACTACGTTAATAAACGAAATGATATCGCCATCCCACAAAAAATTAACCTACTGCAAGGGGCCCTACCGAAATTTTTAGTAGAAAAAATTAATCATTTTCCCCCAGATAACGTTGGCTATATCCTAAAATTCCTAGATAGTAAGTATGGGGACAAATCCAAGATTTGAGCTGAAATGTGGTTAAAAATAACTGCATACTCAACAACCACTAACGATACAACATCAATCCTAGATACGTTAGACACCCTCACAATTATGGTAGATAGATATCGTTTACTTGCAAAAGTAATCGATGAGGAGCAATTATTTAACATAGTAATTAAAAAATTTCCACCTCGATCTTACCAAAACACTTTAAAAAGTAGCAAACGCAATGTTAAACATTTGTTCGAAGCGGTTAGATCGTTTATTAAAATTAGAGAATTATCGGAGCCTATCTGTACCTCTGTACTAAAAAAGGTCGATAAACCTAATCCACCCCCACAAAATAGAAATCCCTCCCAACCTAAAGGCAGGAGAAATTTCGCGATTATTTCTACAGAAAAGAAACCGAACGAAAGAGGGCAGAATAAATCCAACCCTCGTAAACGACCAGCCCAACGTTCAAATCGCACAAACAATAGGGAAACTAATGAAAACTTATCTAATACAGATGAAGACGGAATAGTGTGGGTACAACTACTATCTGGCAGATGCATCCCGGCATCGACGGTACGCACGCCAGAGAAACCAAACACACCGTGTATCTTTTGCAAAGGTGATCATCACACTCACCTCTGCTGCAAGAAAAACATGTTGGATTTTTGTCGTGCATATTACCAGCGATACCGATTGTGTACACGATGCCCACAGTCGCACCCCGGTACGCAGTACTGCAAAGCGCTGCCACCAGCAAACTGCCGTTGATTCCGCTGCGGAAGCTCGGAGCATCACTCCAACCTTTGCCCTGTGATAGACTATCCAATCACAGAGGGCAAAGTCATGGCATGGATCGAGATGCTCCGCGACTGCAAACAATATCTACCATGAGGTAACCTGTTTGATAATCAGCAACAAATATTACCTGTTCTCGACCCTAAACAAACTGTAACATTACAGACGACTGCAGCTTCAGGAGAAAGCACCAATAATCTCGTTGCACAGTAACGCCGAGAGGATGAGAACTGGAGTTCCACATCCGGAGTTCCAGTGTTAAGTGAGTGTTTATCATTTTTTACTACTAAAGATATCAACGCTCATTTCTTAACGTTTTCATCGTACATTCTCGCTCCAAACGCTAAAGAACCAGTAAAAATTAATGTCTTATTCGATTATGGAAGCAAAACATAGCTATATGTTTTACACATATGCCTATGAACACCTCAGACAAAATTTTTCTGAGTTTGCTGAAACAATCAAATTTTGTGGCCTAGCTGGACAAATGTCAAAACAAATTCGCACCCAAATTGTAAAATTTGAACTATTCAAACGCGATGGAACTAAGGTTCAAATGGAAGCCAATACGGTTCCACACATCGCGAACAACTTTTCCGAATTTGATTTTGATGAATTTAAAAACCGTTACCCACGATATTCCAATATCAATTTTTCAGGTTTTTTCGATACAAGTTGTACAATTTTAGTTACACGATTACATACATATTGTTTCAAACGTTCTACAGGGTGATTTATCCAACACAAGACAATTTGAGAATCAGAAAATGCAAAAATGGTGCAAGATTCAATGTTCAAGTTACAAGCAACACAAGTTAAAAGTTGTGATAAAATAACAGCAGACTGAAGTTCTAATCGAGGAATTGTTAAAGCCTTAATAAGTGCTACACGAGTTTTAGCACAAACGAACGAAGTTGTTATATTATTTTGATTATCAATGACACGTATAAAAATAACAGCGCAATAAGCCTTGGGAGAGGCATCGCAAAAACCTATTAATTGACGAGAAATTACATTGTTTAATGGACTATAGTGACGCAGTATATAATAATTCGATAGTAATTCCAAATTATTACGATACGATAAAAAATTACGTTCGAGTTCGCAACTGACAGAATCATTCCAATCTAAACCTTCACGCCACAAGTCTTGCATTAAAATTTTAGCTTTAATAGTAACTGAAGACAACATACCTAATACATCAAATATTCGAGAAATATCAGATAATAATACATGTTTGGTTATTGGTTGAGGTAATGGATTCAATTTTATAGATACATTAAAAATGTTGGGTTGTGGACACCAAATCAAACCGAGTACAAAAATAAATGATTCTGTTCCTAACAAACGGGAAGTTAAAGTTTCTAGTAGCAACGGATCGATACAGTTTAAAAATTCGGCAGAGTTACTTTGGTATTTCCTAAGTGGAAATCCGCCTGACAGTAACGTTGAGTGAATGAGTTGTTGGAGTTGAAGAGCTTCTTCGTGGGAGTCAGCACCAGTCATAAGGTCGTCCATATAGAAATTTGAGTTGATTACATTGGCAACATTTGGATGCAAGGTTTCGATGGAATGAGCAAGGACCTGGAGGCATTTAGTTGCAAGGTACGATGCAGGACCAGTACCATAAGTCACTGTGTTGAGTTCGTAGTGACTAATTGGTTCGGATGGATCAGATTGCCAGATGATTCGTTGATATTTTCTGTCATCAGGATGAACAACAACTTGTCGGTACATCATTTCAATGTCGGCACAAAATGCAACATGATGCAAGCGAAATTTGATGATTGCATCAAACAATTCAGGTTGAAGAGTTAGACCAGTTAATAATTGGTCATTTAATGAAGTACCAGATTCGTCGATGGCAGATGCATTGAAAACAACACGATATTTTGTTGTAGTACTGGTGAGTTTGGTGACTATATGATGGGGAATATAGTATGTATCAGCGACAATTTCAAAGTTTGAGAGTTTGCTCATATGATTGATTTTTTCATATTTGAGCATGAATTCACAATACTCGTGTGTTAGAATTGACAAACGTTTCTTTTTGGATTTGATTAACACAGATTTGGCCTTGGGAAATGAACCATTTAAGTTGACAATACCAGGTCTGCTTGGCAAACGAACTTGGAATTGGCCATTATTGAGATGTTCATAAATAGATTCAAAATGATCTTCAATCATTTTGTGTTTGAGTAGAATTTCCGTAGCTTTGGACGATGAGCTATCTTCGAGGCACTCGATGTCGAAGAACCGTTTGAGTTGACTGTCGATATCAACCTTTGAAAGTCCACAATATAGTTTTGTGGAGAGGAACGATGACGATTTTTGTGAGCCAGAAATTACATAGCCAAATTTAGTATTTCTAAGACAAATACCTTCAAAAAAATGTCTTTGATTTTCTAAAATAAATTCGACATATTCAGCGCCTAATACTATAACTACATCACTGTGTGGAAGATCATTAGATTCAGCGAAATTAAATTTAGGAAAGTTATTCATAATATCTACAAAATTACTATGAGTTACAGTGTAAGGAATTTTACTAATTACCTCCGCCTCGATGGCGATACGAAAATTGGAGAAACGAGATTCCAAAATAAGTTGGGTTGATGTGTTAAGGACTGACAAGTCATTAATACCAACAAGAACGGTAGGGTTTTTATTTTTTGCAAGTTTAAGTTTAGCATGATTACAAAATTCACGACGAGTTAATGTTGTTTCCAATGCTGGATCGAGTAATACGCGAGCAAGTACAGTACCTGAAGCAGTTTTTGCCTTTACTACTGCAGTTGATAAGAAGACAGTCTTTCGAGTTGAGCCTACAGCACACAATGTTGACTTGGGTATGACGGGGTTAGGGTCAATCGTTGATGTTGGAGCATCCTTTGGTTGTGAAGTCGAAGTTACATTTGACCGAAGCAAAGAACTATCTCGATGCAACATTGGATGGTGGTTACTGTTGCATAAGCGACAATTGGGACGTTTACAATCTGCAACTGGGTGAAATGGATTGAAACACTTTAAGCATAATTTGTTCCTTTTCACAATTTCAAAATGCTCATTTATGGTTTTAGAACCGAACAATTTACACTGGTTTAGAAAATGCCCTTCTTGGCATACGACACATTTTACTTTACTCAAATTAGTAATAAATTACCTTTTTTCACTTATAGTAACGGAAGGTTTTGAAGTTTTGTTCAATTTCAACGAGTTAGAAACCTCTACCGATTGATCATCAGCGTTGAACACACGGATCTGCAAGAATTTCTGTAGTTCACCAAACTTTGGATAGGAATCCGTTGTGGTTGTTGAATTTTCCCAGTCTTTCGATGTTCGGAAATCAAGTTTACTGGAAATGATATATGTCACGAATTTAGAAAAGGTTTGGTCTATCACTTCGTCAGAAGCTTTAAGACCGCAAATTATTATTTCAACTTTGTCCAAAAGGACACGAATTTGGTTTTCATTTTTAATTGCTTCTAAATTATACAAGTTACGAAACAAAGTTTTAATTACTGCACGTTTATTATCGAATCGGGAGAGCAAATGCGACCACGCTTCGGAATACCTATGCTTTATCGTCGAGTTTAAAATCGCGAACAAAATCTTTGGCTTCACCGAGTGCTTGTTTAAGGTAGTAAAGTTTTTGAACATTAAATAGTTCATCGTTGTTATGAACTAGGTTTTCGAATAAACCTTTGAAATTTTGAAAATTTAAAATGTTACCATCGAACGAAGGAACAGCGATCTTCTCCAATTTTGGTTGTGCTGAAGAGTTGCGAAATGAAGAATTTAATTCGGATGGGACTAGAGACTGATGTTGATCGGCAATGGCTAATTTTTTATGGAATGTTTTGATGAGAGCTTCATTATGGAATGCTACATCACTGATTTCACGAACTTCTTTCATGTAGTTATTGGTTTTCAAAATGTAGTCATCAGTAGTTTCATCAAGTAGTTCAATTGCAGCATCAGTTTCAGATTCAAAGTTAGATTTAATTTCACGATAGTCAGATAACATTGCTTCAAGCTTACTTAAATTTTCAATGTCCATTGATTTTTTTTTGTTGAGATCAGCCATTTGATCACGTAAAAGAATGAGATTGAATTTGATGGTGCGCCTCCGCTTGTTGATAGCATCAGCCATGATGAAAAAGTTGAATTTCACAACACCACGTTACAAGAATAAAAACGAATCGAAATATTTAATATGGATTACCGGAAGAAAACATCCGGAACGAAGGACCATGAAAAGAGATGTACAAAATACATCGCAAGAAATTACTCAGAAAAAAAACGAATTTAACAATTATATTTTAAACCACACATTAATAATACAAAAACTTGTTCGAGAGGAAGAAAATATATATGATATGACAAAAGTAAAGTTACAAGAGAATATAAGAATGACAATGTGCTGAAAAAACAAGGTGAGTACAATTTTATTGGGTTATGATGTGAGAGTGACGAGAATAACTGCCAGTGTGGCCAAATACGATGAGCGAAAAATGAATGGGGAAATAAAGTAACAAATACCTTTCAAAAGTTTCATACATCCACCTTTGAACACTCTGTTCAACACAGATATCACAAAATTCAATACTTTATCTAAACCCTTACGTACATTCCTACAATGTATAGAAGCCGTACGACGATTTAGTAAACAACAAATAAGGAGGAAAAGATTAATTTCACCTTATGCATCGTTAGATTTCACATTTCATTTTGCTCTACTCTGCTTCATCAGAGCTGACCAAAAGAAATACTTCGGAAAACTACTCGAAGTATTAGAAAAACAAAATCACCCTCCGTACGTCCTGTACAAAAAATTCCACATCCTGATTGATCCATCTGGGATATTACGTACAGTAAATTATCTACCCGATATCGAGTACGCAAGAGACTTGCTATCACCAATCCTGATGCATTCTAAGTCTCACTTAACAAAATTAATTCTGATGCATACACATCTGAAAAACGTACACTCTGGTACGAAATTTACCATAGCCGACTTTAGAAGACACTATTTTGTGCCAAAGTCACTAAAAATGTTACCTCAAATTCTAAAGAAGTCGTGCACACTATGTAAAAAAGCTGAAACAAGACCGTTTAAACAACCAACTTTTTCAGCACTACCAGACTTTTGTCTGGTACCTTTTGTAAATCCATTCACCTACACAGGTGTGGACATCTTTGGCCCATTTATGGTATTTGACAAATACCTGCCAAAATTAAAAGCACAGTTGGCAACACCAACTACACCACCCACTAAAAATTGGGTGTTGATCATTACGTGCCTGTCCACCAGAGCAGTACACCTACTCTCAGTGTCAAACTTGACAACTGAGGACATCTGGACAGCGTTCTTAACATTTTTCACTAACAAAGGCACGCCCAAAGTTATCCTATCCGATAACGCAGCGCAATTCCACTTAATTGCAACGTACTTACCAGAATACTGGAAAACGTTCACTGAAGAACAAAAAATAAAACCTAGCTTAGATGAAAGAGGCATTAAATGGCACTTCATCCCAGCTAAAGCACCATGGTATGATGGAGTTTATGAACGACTAATTGGCATTATAAAACAAGTGTTTTATAAAGTCCACGGTCACCACTCAATCTACAAACATACCTTTCAAGCGAGCTTGAAAGATATACAAACATTGGTCAACAGAAGACCACTATGCCCATCTCCAGATGAGCTAGACCAGTTGACATTAACACCCACACATTTCATGCAGGCCAACTTAGGCCACCTAAGCAATCCGATTAATGAATCGAATAAAGATCCAACTCCTACAGCAAAACAGCTTATGGACATTTGGAAACTCGACCAAGACTACCTAACAAACCTTTGGTTAACTTAGAAGAGACAATATCTCTTATACCTAAGAGATAGACCACCAACTGCGCTCTCTAATCCAGGGCACATGGTACCATTTGTACCAAAAGTAAACGACATAGTACACGTTTTGGACTACACATCCAAACCTGGCTTTTACAAACTTGCGAAAATCATTGATTTAGAGAAATCTCGTGACGGACAAGTCCACCACGCAAAAATAGAATTCTCAAGCAAGCAAACATCTACAAGACCTCTGAAGTTCTTGGCTCCATTGGAGTTAGATGACAGAGATGTAGATAAACTCGATACATAGTATCGTATCTCTGATAGACCCCCTGATTATGACAAAAATTGACTGGTCTGACAACCCAAATTACTGACTTTAGGGTATGCCATAATTGGACATTATACTCCTAAAAACGGTATAACTACAATTTTTTGGCACCCACTATTACTGTCATGTGCTTTATAAAAGGTTACGGGTAATAGGTGGCAGAGTGCACTACTAAACTTAGCATCGTTGATGTTTATACGACTCGCCAACTCCCAAATATTCCTTTACAGAATCTGTGATCTATGGCCAATAACTCGTCCCATCCTCTCAACTACAGCATCCGGCGATCAAAACGAACTTTCGTAGAAAGTTTCGTTCATGTCACTTCGTTACGTCGTAACGTCAGAAGACAAAATAAAAATTTTTTTGTTCCTATTTTTATTTTAAGTCTCTGTAAATAACTATTTTTTCATGTTTGCATATTATATTTGTTATATTCATTGTTTATATAATAAAATAACATTTTATATATCAACATGTATGTCTAATCTTTATTCTAGATTTCAGGGGAATCTTCGGAGGTAGCCACCGAAGGCCACCCAGGAACACCGCCTCCAGTGTCATGGCTACGCCCACGAGTCCTGTGCGCACTAGCGATGCGCAGAGGACTCGACATGACTGTAGATACTGGGCTGAGGCGACGCTAACAGTTGTTCCACAACCAGGCGCTAGCTAAGGTGTGTGACAACGAACATATTTTATTCGTCCTTGTGACGTTAAACCAACAATAAGTAAACTCCTCTACTACAGCATACACTGCTGTGTGCTAAGTACCATGCGCTACCATATACTACCAATTTAGTGTACTTGATAGGAATAAATTGTGTGATACAGCTAATATAACTCCATGCGATGTATTGTCCAAATGTCGTGTATTTCAAATTTTGAATAATTTTAACCAACTGCAATATCTATGCCCAACTACTAACACACACTATTACATATAATCTACCTACATACCTACTATTCAGTATATAATAGTATAGCGTATGCTATTATACACTGCTCAGCACAAAGTAAAGTATGCTGCTATATGCTACTTAGCATTCTGTAGTACACACACAGTAGCATCAATGGTAGCATGGTGTCGAGAGTGCTATCCTCATGCGCTGAGTAGCACAGATCTGGTGTTACTTAGCGTTACTTACAATTTCCTGGCTGGGATATAATATACAGTGATAATTGAAACAGACATTTATATGAGACAAAATCATAAAAACGAAAACAAACTTATCAGTGTATTTTCAGTTTGCTTAGTTGAGACTGCATGAAATGTCTGTTAAGAGAGACAAAGTGGGCCATATTCTTGGTTGATCAGTTTTCTTAAGTGAATAACTTAAGGGAAAAAATAAGTGTAGCCTACTCAATAATTTTGGTGTTTTTAAAACATTTTTCTCACAAAATGTGAAAACTCAAGTTTGGTGTGGAGGTCACTCAAGTAAATTCGCTTTCCTAATGCCCTTAGCGTTAAGTGACAGGGCCAGATTTAGGATTTTTGGACCTGGAGGCCGAGTGCTGAAGAAGGCCCTCACATAGTTCTTGAAAAAAGTTATAATTGTTTCGCTCATATAAGACCCCCATTTTTAAATTTTGTCCTCATTTGGTGGAGGCTTTATTTTGATGGAAGCCCGGGGTCACTAGTCCCCTTTGACCCTCCCTAAATCCAGCCCTGTTAAGTGCATACTAAATGAGGACTAAGGTGATACATTATTTCTTTTTTTCAAATCACAGGTTACTTACAATATTACCTGCTGGCTGGTAATATTGTTCAGTGAAAAATTAGGTACCTTCCTTCTCTTTTTTTGTTTTTTTCAACTTTGCTGTACAGAGAGATAAAATGGATTTTCCCGATGTGTATCTATTAATTCCACGTATACAGCATATTAATATGGTAAAGTCTCAGCTCCTGTTTCTTTCTTTTCACCCAGAACGGATGGACAAATTTTTATGAAAAATGTATCGATAGAAAACACTTTACGCGCTTAATGCCAAAATGTCATCAATATTTTTCAAAATTTTGGTGGGGAATGAATATTAGAGTGAAAAGAGTAAAGTCGTGCCCAGACTGATTACTCCAGAATGGATGAACAAAACAGCGGTTATCAATGTTATTACCGATTGCATACGGAGGAGATTATATGTTTGGTATGTCTATCTCCAGAATTAACAGAATTTCGTTCGCTAAGAACAATTGTCTTACTTTGAAGATTTTAATGAAAGTAGGCTCAAAATTTTTCTGACTATCCCGAGAATGTCCTAGACTATTCACATTTGAAAGTTTAAAAATTAAGAGGGTTTAATTAAAGAAATTGAGAATTTAAAAAATGAAAAAATTAGTGTCATAAATTTGAGGAAATCCACCAATAAGAGCTCCTCATTCACGCTATAGGTTTTTTTTTTTTAAATGACATTTTTTTATATCTAACTCTGTTTAATTTACGACTCTTTTAATGATTTTATCGATTACAACAATGCATCCAAGATCCAACGTGGCCATTTATTATGTCAGAATGAGTATTTCCTTTTCTGCTCTGACCTTGTTGCTTCTAGTGTTTGTACCATGTGACTTGTTTGCACGAATTATTCGCACTGATTAAGGAAGTATTATTGAAATTTTATTTTCGTCTGTACATTGGTCTTTTATGCCTGAAATTAAGCTATTGGGATTCAGAATACGATGCTGGAACTATGTCTACTAATTTTGAAAATTTTGTCTGTATTTTCGTTTGACTTTGATTATCTCAAAGAGAACTAGACTTGTTTTTGTGAAATTTGGTTTATCCTTTTTCATACTCATCTTTTATCTAATACCTCGGTAGAGGTGGACATTGGCACCTAACTTAAGACGAAAAAAAATTATATTTTCGGAAAAATTCCTACCTGGCTGGATTTTTTCCTAGACCTTTATTGTACGATTTTATTGCAATCACTAACGCGACGTAATGTGACGTAGTTCTCTTACTAACATCTAGGGGCGCTGATTATTGTTATCAGTTATCTTTTATTAAAGTGCTTCTCTTCCAATTATTCTTATGGCGTCGTGGTAGTAATGTGGCTCTTTGAACTAGGTTTATCGTGTTTGAATCTGCAATATGACAGGTGTTTTTAAGTAGGTTTTCTATTGAAAATGTACTTATTAATCTTGGTGTCATGGAATGATCTGGAAGTGGGGGTAGGTATGTTTTCTATTTCATAACACAAGGAAAATTTCGGGACTAATAATTCAAGTTCATATATATATATGTATATATAAATGCTTATATAAAAGCCAATTTCTTGTTACCACAGTATAGGACGTAATTTTTATCTGATAGTTACGAAATTTGGAACGAACATTAGTACTAAACCAAAGACCTGACCTATTAATTTTATCGGCCGTACAGTACTTCCGGTACGGCTATTTTCGTTTTTGTTTTGGCTATATAATTTCCAATTTTTGACCGGTAACTACGAAATTTGAAACAAAAATTTACTATGATATACTTATTATAACTTGATACAAATTTTGGTGCGGATCGGTCAAACGGTACATCGATAACACTATTTTCGTTTTTATTTCACCTATAAAATGCCTAATTTTGGACCAATACGAACGTAATTGGGAACAAATAATTATAAAAATCTGTCAATAACTTTTTAGTGACTATCTAATTTTACATTTTTCGAAAACCTGCTTTTTCTAACGGATTTGCTGCTGCGTTAGTTTTTTTCTTCTAGTGTATGTTTTTTCTGGAGTTTTGAATATGGAACGTTGGGAGAAGTTTTACTTGTCTTATAAAAGCGTATTTTTTTAAAAATTCATTTTTATTTAACTTATTTAAGAGTTATAAATAATGTGCTTAAAGTCTTCATAGATATGGGTGCGTTGAAGGTTATTCAAAGTCAAAAGTCATAAAAATGGATATTTTGGTTCCTGTCGGTCAAATGACAATTATAGTTATTACAAAAATTGTAGATTGATTATTTTTCTATAAAAAAAGTAGGTAAAATAAATTTTTGCAATTCATTAAGCATCAGCTGTATCGTGTAGAACAATAACAGCGATACATTCGTTTCCATGCAACCTTTGAAGTATGAAGATAAGGGTCACCGTAACCACAAAGAATGACCGCATCACTGCTTACCTTACCCCATACATCATCATTTTCCATAAGAGTTTCAGAGGAAATAAACAAGAAAATCAAGACTGACATTATTAATTGTGAAATTTGTACCTAAACTTTTTTTTAAATTCATGTACTAACTACCAATTTTCTTTTTTACTTCTTGTTTTGCCATTATTCTCCGTCAAACCACATAACAGATAGATACAACATTTTTCTCATCGTACTACCATAGGCCAATAACTTTTGAACCTATTTTCTGCATAAATGTGTACGAAGCCACCGTTGGTATAGGCTAGTAAATCAGATATTTAGGTACATACTTATTCTTACTATTGTGACATCTGATTACCCATAGCCTTCCCTTCACGTCACCACCAAATTACGATTGTTAATATACTTTACAATAGGGAATGGCTCACAATTTTTAAGATTATACTATCGGTAAGTCACAGTAAAAATACATCGATTCCACATGGAAATAAATTCCTGTTCTACGAGATAATGAAATACATCAATCGATTACTATTATACTATGTGGTGACGTGTATATTCTTAAACTTCAGTCATTGATGAACCAACACTTTTATCTCTCGACTGTTCACAAATTTGGTTGAACTGTGAACAATGAGTCTCGTTTTGTACGTGAATACGAAATATTATTCACAACATACTACAGCTTCTGTTCCAACATCAAGTCACCTTTTTTCAAGTTGTTTTTACTAAAACTATACGAAATGTGAACACCGTTAGCAGAATCTGTACAGTCCATTACACCATTTTTGATTCCAACAACGAATATACTTGGTTGGAATCTGTTGGTTCACCGGACATCGATGACCACGAGGCAATACAATTTTGTGATACCTGCATGACCAGATACTCTTATACCATATTGTACGAAATTTTTTTAACTGTAATAAAAACATGAACTGTAATAATGGGTCGACAACTTATTTATTCTGTTTACTCGAAATTGCCCGACATACTTCATATGCCTTCGGAGCTTTTCTTGGTAGGCTGGTGGCCTAACTGTTTGAGCTGACTTGTGGTCTCAACTCTAAAATTAATCAAGACTCATTAATATACTTCGAATTGTGATATCAAACCCCTATACTTGGGATGTACATTTGGTTTCAGACGTCACACTATATATTATTCAACACAAATAAAATATATAAAATTGGTTATGCCAGGGGGAAGGTTGGGTAATGAGTGAAAATGTAATCACAAATGGGAACTGGTTAAGATCTCTTTGCAAACAATTGCAAAAGTTAAAGAAATTTTTTCAATAATTTGGGATAGGTCAGTGTGCAGGATCGAGTCGGTATCATTTCTCTCTTTATCATCAAACAATCTGATGGAATCCATTTTTGACACCCAACCAAAATAAATTTTTATTTCTTCCTTCAGAAGGCTGATGACTGCCTGGTTATTTTTCCATTTTTGACGTCCTATAATTTGCCTAGCAAAACAACACTGTCATAATCGTACAATTTTTCTCACTCTTTATACTTTTGTAAACATAAAAAACAGAAAAAAAAATGTATAAACTAATTTAACGGAGCGTGAAACGTGAGAATAAAAATTGACTCCTTTGACCGCTTGAAACTGATAACCTTCGAGTATAATTTCTTATCAATACTGTAAAAAAAAAAAAAAAAAAAAAATGATAAGCAATATGTAGGTTTGTAAACATAAATAAATGCAGATAGAATCCACAAATTTAGCAGCTGGTTAGAGTTCAAATACGATAAGGTTCGTTTTTTTTTTTTTTTTTCATTTTTGTTGATAGTTGAAGAGGAAGTAGATGAAGAAAATTATGAACTACATAATTATATATACGTACTAAATAAAATATAGAATGAAGTTGTTGTTTTACTGCTCTCTGGGATCCAAAGACCCAGCTCAGCTTTGAGCTCGTTGACTCCGTTAGCTCCTTTCTCCTTCGAAAGAACCAAACAAATACACAAATGTTTTTCTATTTCTTATTCCCATTTTGATGGATTTTTTACGCACCTTAAACCGGTGCAGAGCGGCGGAAATAAAATACATGCATCGACGTGTATGAAATATGTCAACAACTATTTAGCTATATATATATATATATATATATATGTTTGTACATATATTATATGAGCAGGCAATGTTACAGACAAAAACCATCGAGTTAGCCTTATCATCATAATGTGAATAAATTCTGTTTAAAAAATTAACGGTACTTTTAATTTTTGTCTCTTTTTTAGCTTAGAATTAAGATAGTAGTAGGGGCTTCTAAAAAGAGGAAGCAATGTTGCTTATTACTTTCTTATCTACCAAGAATTTTTATTTCACTTCGTATACAGTTTGTATTAGGATTATGGGTGTGACGGGTAATTTTCCTTTAATAAACAGTAAATATATCTGAATGTACAACTACAGAAATTCTATTTTTTGTCGTTGTTATCACTTTGTGACGCATGAAACGCCAAGGCAGTGGTTTTGTTAGATCATTAATGGAGATTTTCGAATGAAGAAAACAACTTTGTTTATTTCTTCATTATAACATTAATAAAACTATAGTTGTTACACGTGACCAAGGACGTACGCAAGGGGGCAAGGAGTGAACTTTGCCATCCTTGCCCGGCCAAAAAAAATTAAAGAGCTTATTCAAAAGAAGTTCTAAATCAACCTAATGTTACTCCCAACAACTATCATTGCTCATCCAATAACTTTTTTACCAACCCCCCTTTGCTTAGAAAATTGGTCTTTCGATTTTTATTCTTCAATACCTTCTTACTGAATTGTTCCACTTTTGATTTTTCTTTTAAATTATTGAAGAAATTTTTCGAAAATCAGTCAGTTTTTATTTCATGGTAAGAGCAAACCCTCACGAGCTTGAGAGTAAACCAGGAGCTGTACGAACGTAGAAATGCAATAAATTAGCATACGAATCAGGTGATGCACTCGTTTAGGAGGAGTCACCCTTCCATAAAAACCATCAAACAAACTAAATACATTTCTTCTATTGTAAAATGTAAAGATGGTAGAGACTCTAGCTTTGTTCGATATGGAAAAAAGTACCTACGGTTGTGTTAGCATTTTTTATGACATGCTGTTCTATTTAGAAAGGTGCGGACTAGTTTTTGGAAGAAACTGTTTTTGTTCTGAGTATTTGTCTGGATTGAACTAGACAAAAACTTTAGATCTTGAAAAATGTGGAATGGATTCACTGGACTCGGTGAATAGGTTCTGATGAAAAGTTATTCCTAAAATCCTTGATCGTGCTTGTACCACATTCCTTTCTTATCAGAAAAGTTATTTTAGTTGTTCCATTTAGAGCTCTCAATTATTTGAGTTTTCCTCACTTTACAGAATTCACACAGAACTAGAACATTTAAAAGTTGAAATGAGAGCTCAGTCCCAACTTAGGGAGAGCCAAGAAGTCAGTTAGTCAAGAGTCGCATTTATTTGTTACATTGAAAAAACGAAAACAATGATAAATAAATGTGTTATCTATCTAATATTGTGACATTTATTATTTGACTATACTCTGTTCACAGTAAAAAATGTGTGACATCATAAACAATAGCCACACTTATCTATTCGAAAAACGATGTTTATTTACACCACAAAATAAATTTTATCATTGCATAACAATGTGCATTGATACCTTTTCCATTCTCGTCAAACGACCACCAAGTCTGTTGATGATTCGACATCGTGGATTTTTTAGCCTGAACGGAGTATAGAGGGTACCCAATTCTACTCAACAGCAATAATTCACTCAGATTCATAGATAAATTACTACGATATACACAATATGAAAATTTACTAGTACTGAAATAATTCATATCTCGAAACAAAATTTGATTTTTACAAGAGAACCAAACTCTTTTGCAGTTTAAAGATGAACTAAATTTCTTTTCCATCCCATTAATTAAATTAATTTTCTTCTCAATATTTTTCAGGAATTTCCTAGAAATTTCTATTTGCATTCGTATATTTTATACTGTTCTCTTTTTGACTTTCATCATGTACAAAATTTCATACTTCATTCCCATTAAATTTCAATCTTAATTCTTCTTCCAATTTTGTCATACGTTGAATTTTTTACTATGTTCTAAATATTTATTGTTCTATGTATTTGTTCGATACAAACAAAAATGTTTTTTTCTCTCTCTCCTAATTTCTAAAAATACCATTTATAAATTCAAACATTCCTTAAACTTTGAATTTCAAAATTCCCCAGAAATTTTATGTAATCATTTCCTAACTTAATATCCTTTCCAAATTACTTTTGTATTTTATAAATATTATCTCAACAAAACCATTTCATATATAATTTCTATTCCAATATCCTGTTCTGATCACATCATTGAAACCTGTCAAGATTTGTCTTATGACATCGCCTATTCTTACTAATATAACTTTTTCATAATACACACCATGATGTCATTCATTCCATGAATATTATATACAATTTTGAACTATTTCCAATTCCTCTTAAATTTATAACTACACCTACTTATATCATAAATATGTTTCCTTATTGGCTTACTCTAAATTACACCGATTCTATTAACTAATCATATTGTATAACTTCCACTACACCATTGTAAATTTCACTTGAATTCATACCCTTAGTTCGAAGCCTAATTAATTTTTAATACTTCTCTTGTATAATTCAATATATCTCAATATTTTCATGAACTTATAAAATACACATCATACAAAAAGTAATAAATGTATTGTTTATCATTTTGTAACAATTATACCATTATATTTACATGTAGTAAAAAATATGCCGCAATTAATCATCACACACATGTACGTATTTCTGACATATGTGCTATGTCAAAAAATTGGCTAGAAAATAGCCGGTGTTTGCTGACATATTGGCTCCCCCATACCTTGTGTATGATATGTGATAAACACGCAAAACTACAGAAAGTCTTCTGTTGTCCGAATATCTTCCACGATGTAAGGTATTCCATGAACCCATACATTTTTTGTATTAGTATAATAATCCCCCTCTTTCTCTCTGTTCAAAATTATGGATTTGGGAAAACTGCCTGTTTCCTTTTTAATTTTTTTTGTACAATTTCTGTGAGGCTGAGCAACCTGCAGATAACAAAGTCTCCCAGGACAGTCTACTTCACCTTTTGCATCTTGTCAATTTTGATTTCTTAGTCAGCAACTTTGTCAGAGCTAATTAGGCGAATTTCAGGGAATGATTTTTTTGGTAGATATTTCTTCTACACCATAAAACCCTGCTACATATGTTGCTATTCCATTTGAGAAAAAAGTGCTGCATGTATGTTGGCAAACCAAAATGTCAAACATTTGCGTAATTGTGATAAATTCGCTGCATGTAGGTGAGTACTTTGTGAATAGCGTCACTGTGAGGCTATTTCTATCTAATTTCGTTTTGAACTTACGAATAGGTAAATGATCAGATTATTTCAACATGCTTAACTAAGAAAAACGTTCTATATAAGAATGGTATTAGCGAGGAAAAACCAAAAACCAAAAAATGCTAACCGTTGTTAGGTATGTAAAACATGAAAAAATTTATTCGTCATTTAGTATAGGTATATATTATTATAAGTTCAATGAACCATTTTCTATTTTACTTTTTTTTGAAACTGTCAATAGACTGAATAGATAGGTAGCCGAAAAACCAGTTTCATTTCAAAACAATACAGCTAGGTATCTTTCACAAATGCTGGGCCATGTTATAGTTTTTGCTTCTCAATTATTCATTTTTTTTCCATTCTCCTGATCGACATTCATTCATTCTTCTATACGATCTCTCGAGCTTCATGAAATATATCAAAAAAGGTTAACGAACCAGCGTTTTTAGTTTTGAATGATTAGGATTAATTTTCGTAAGCGCATGAGCACATAAGTAGGTACATATAGGGATAATTTAAATTTAAATTTCAGAAATTATCTGGAATATAAAAATAATTGCTGGACGTAATTTTTATTGATTAGGTAGCGTTTTTCTATTCTGCATAGGTACTTATTTGTTTGACGGAAATTTTGAAAATGCTGCGATAAGAACTTGATTCGGTGTTGGTTGGTTAACTAGTGAGGTAGGCTATTGTAAGTATTGTAGATCTCAGAAAATATGCAAATGTCTCCAATTACAAAAATCTTATAAAACTAACACAAATATTGAAGTAATTATACACTTTCAAATTTTCTCAATCGTTCATGTATCGGTCATGGTACTGCACTCAATTTACAAAAAGGCCACAAATTAATACAATCTTAAGTTGTGGGAAAGGATTAACTCAAGCTACACAGATTTTTTTCAAAGAAAAAGAGTGTATAATAAAAATTATAAAATTAACAGACAAAAAAAAAAAAAAAAAAAGAAGCTCATCAAATAACTTTTTAGTTTTACAGAAGAGAAAAAGTAATAAAAAGTTTGTGAAAAAATATCTTTTGGTGAATATTCGGATACTAAGAGTATGAAGAAAACAAAAAGAGAGTAAAGTGCCCTTTTTGGAGCAAAAGAGAGAGTTCTATATTTTTTTTTTACTCAAAAAGATTGTAAATACTCTAAAAAAGAATAATAAAATGTTGGTAGCAATTTGTTTGTGTTTTCAGTAGCATTATTGATTATTGTCAATATG
Organism: Ericerus pela; assembly: GCA_011428145.1. NCBI lineage: Eukaryota > Metazoa > Arthropoda > Insecta > Hemiptera > Coccidae > Ericerus > Ericerus pela. The sequence continues at coordinate 255,138 of WOFM01000373.1, read as the reverse complement.
GCAAAAAGTGGAAATATATATACGTATATATGTATGTATGTATATACTATGTTTATAACAATTTTAGTAACCTTTATATTCGTAATCTATGACTCAGGATCGGGGATTTTTCGCAAATTCTGCCCCCAAGTCTAGCCATTGCACTGAATAGAATGGTTGTATTTTCTTTGGAAAATACGCTAAAAATGGAGAAGAAAACAGGCGATTTTCCCAGTCCAGAATTTTGAACGGTGGGGGAGGGCTGGGATTATTATATAAGAAAAGTATAACCTTTCTGGGGAAACAGTGTAGCTTTTTTTCATAAAAATCATTTATTTCTGCCTACATGAGGACTGTTTAATTTTCTTACAGTTCACGTTAAATCTAAATTCTGTCGATATATTTTACTATTACCTATTCATTTAGACTGGTATGATTTTTCATTGAAAGAAATTAATATCATCACCTATACTGTTACAAAATTTTCAAAATTTATTTGCCCTATACTGAAGTTTGAAGTGTATAATCGAATTTTTTGTCGAAAAATTGACTGTAAAGTTCTCCTTATACATTTTCACCAAGAGTTTTAGCAATATCATATGAAGATAAGAAAAACTTTTATTAATTTAACTTATAACAAATATAAATTATGATTTTTTTGAATCGTTCAATTTGATTATTCGGAATGATTTCGAGCTTCCATTTTCTCCAAAATATTTGTTGCAACTGCAGAAAATTCTTCCCATAATTTATACTCAAGATTTCTCGATTGATCATTGAAATCGGAAAAAAACCGATCTTCATCTGTAGTGAAAAAATATCCCATATTCAATAAAGAAAATATGCACGTACCTTTATGGATATAATCTCACTCACCCAATAAATCGATGAGCACATTCAGTAAGTTCTGCGCAAGCTGGTCTCCCAGAACGGCGAACATATCATCTTCTTCAATGCTAAAATTCCATATTACTTGACACATTAAACTACTCAAATACCAATCTTCGTTGGAGTGTATCTGCAAATTTTTGATCAACCTGTAACCAGATAAAATTTCATAAGTCGTGCACTGAAGATTTTTGACGGGAATACATAAGTTGAAATATTTCAAAAATTAAAATTTTTCAACAAATTTTATTTCAGATGGTTGAAAATATTCTTTGCCAATAATTGAATATGCCACATAAAATTACAAAAAACTTCAGGAAATTCGTTTTGAATGTACTACTTACAAGCTGAGATGAAATATTAAGGGGAGATTCATATAAATTATAATATCTGCAAAATGCCAACTACGAGATACCTATTTTGCTACTTACTTATCAATTCCTTTTGTATGCTTTAAAAATTTTCTTGCTTCACTTTCTACCATCATATTAATTAGGACACCAGTCGTTACTAATAGTAAATTCTTATTATCGCTATCCAGCCAGTCGATAACATAATTCAGTGCTGAACAGAAGTTGGAAAGGAAATCGCAGATTTAATGTGTAATTATGAGCTAAACGAAAAATTTGTTCCACAATCGGATGTACGTACCTCCTGTTTCCAGCAAATATTTTCGTACAATTGCTGATCTGCTCAAATTACCGTACACACGTCCAACCTCTAGTACACAATCCTCATGTCTGGTTGCCATGAGCGAATTCAAAGCTGCAAATATTTAATTTTAATTGGTACATTAGAGAGGGAAAAATGTTTTTATATCAGACAGAACGGAGAACCCGAGTGCTTTTTATTCAGAAGTTTCTTACGAACTCTTGACTGACAAGAAACGTGTACTTTGACGATATCGGTAGATTCGGAGAGGGGAGAAAAAGAATAATTAGAATAATTTTGTGCAAGGCATCCATATCTCTGGACCCTGGTACCACTTTCTTCCTGGGTGCTTTTTTATAATTTTAACATTTATAAATTCCAATATACAGTATGCCAGTAAGTAGGTATGCCTCCACAAAACTATTGTTTGCTCTTGCTGAAACTGTGATCTGGCTGCATTGTATCCTTACTCACGCATTACAGTGTTGGCAGTGGCAATGGCTAAAATGAGTTTTATACAATCTTACCTTCGCAAATGAAAAGACAACGGTCCCCAAATGGCCCTTTCATGTTTGGGAGCGAGTAATACGATAGATTATTTAACGTATTTAAGATTGAGACGACGAGTTCCTCGCTTTCGTGAATTGTTTTACGACGAAGTATAATCAGCAGACAATCTAAAAACTCGTTAATTTTCTGAAAAAATTGTAAGAAAACACCATGAGCTGGGATGATTAGGTTCATGAGTCTATATGAATGATGGCACTCTAGTGCATCTTGAGCATTCCCATCTTTTCAAGTGGAGAATGCTTCGGCCGTCCACCTGCACGTTCAGAAAAATAGGTTAGCAATTTTGTAAGTTACAATTTTTAAATTCTAAAAAAAATTAGTTCTAATATAAGTAAAATTACTCGTAGATTTGCCTCCAACATGTAGGTAAGTCAATAAGTGATTAAGGTATTGTCTTGATCGAAGCAAAACTTAAGCCAGGTCGGTATTAGTAGATTAGATTGAGTAAAGGAATGTGTGAATAAGATAGGAAATATTTGTAAAAGAGATGAAATATGAAATATTTTAGGTGTAAGTAGGCAACTTACACGTTATATCAACCACATCACACTTGGTGAATCTTTTTCCAGTAATACAGTAACATGTACCTATACCTAGGTGAAATATTGAAGATAATTTGGTTCTCCTGAGAACAACTTAAATTAGGTACCTACTTAATTTAAAAAATAAGTCAGGCTACCATCGTAACTTTACAGTTCTATTCTATCACAAGAATTTTGTAATAAGAGACACAAGAATTCATCTTTCAGGTACCTACCAAAATATATTTTGTTTGATTTTTAGAAGCGGTTTGCGAAAAATTTCAAGCCGTTACACCTACAGCAATGGAGGTGCGTTTGCGCTTTTATCAAAATTCATTGAAAAATTACAATAATCAACGGTGGATTTCTGACCAGCAACTGTTTTACACTCGAAGGGATAGTCGAATCTTTGTCTGGGACTAAAACTTAGGTACGCTGACGATTACTTTTTTATTCTTCGTTTCTGCAGGTATTAGCTCTGTTTGATAGGATTACACTAACTTACATCAACCTACACTAGTAGGGATATTCCACAAATATTCAAGTAAAACTTGGTGCAAAGTCACATAACATTTCTACATTTGTGGAATCGCCCTCCTAGTGTAGGCTGGTGTAAGTTGGTGTGGTCCTATCAAACAGAGCTATTATTTCCATTCTCTACCTACATAAACGAAGCATTACCGTATTTAGACGGGTGTACCAAGGTAGGTATTATCAATAGTGATGGCAAAATTAAAAAAAAAAAAAACCAAAAATGATTTTCCCAGCTTCTGACACACCTGTAAAAAATGTCTAGATACCCTACTAATTATGACTAACATTATTTAACCAATCTCCTGTCAATAATTCTAAATAATTATGTATGTAAGTGTGTTCTTTACCTAATGTAGTAATGAAGCTAATCCAGAAACTTGTAGATGACACAAATTGCTACATACGAAACCACGAACATTGCCGTTTTAATTATTTTCGACAGTAGAAAAAGAAGGAAGCAGGTAAGCAACATTCACCAAAAAAGGCTCACTTAGTCAATTGACCAATTTTAGAAAAATTTATAGGGGAAAAAATTAGTTAAAAAATATGAATACGTAGGTGCCTAATGTGTCTTATTTGTGAACAACTTATTGGTGTTCAATATTAATAGAAAACAAAGTATCTACTCTATTCACAATAAAAAGTGCATGTCACGTCATAAACCATATCCACACTTATCTGCTTGTAATACGATGTTTGTTTACTTCACAAAATGGTGCTTTTCATTTTATGGCAATGTGCATCGATACCTTTTTCTCTCACTTTCAACTAACCGCAACATCTATTGTGATTTTGATATCACGTACATCTTAGCATGAACAGAATATAGGCATTTTTCAGATTAATCAATGTGGTGATGATTATAACGATCAATTTGTAGGTCAAGAACCACTAATTTTTGCAATTTTCATGCTACATTTTCACGAATAGTTTACCTACATGGTAGACACAAACTTAATGCATGGGGTAGCAATTGTTAGTATGTTAGTATTTTGCAGTGGTCTAAAATATTTGTATGTTTCTCGTGATTTCTTAGGTTTTATCTAAATTTAAATAGAATTATCTTCTGTAGATAATGGAAATCAAATCATTAAAAACTACACATTCTAAACCATTAAAATAATTCTTATTAATGAGGGATGCGACTTGAAATCAGAGCCTGATAGAGCAATTCTTAGCATAAATTTATATTCAGTGTAAGAAATTTACTTATTAAACAAATGGAAAAAAGAAATCTAGAAAAATTATTTTTATCTTCACTAGTAGAGTAAGAGGAGGTAAATTCCATAGAATTAAAGATCTAACCTATTTCATTTTTGATGTGTGAACATCTTAGCACTCAGTTTACAGTAGAGGCTAAATGAGAATTACAATTGTCAGATTTGCGTAACTCGTAACTCTCATAATTGTAATTCTCATTTGTGTGTGTTACGTCACTTTTAAGTGGTGATTGTGTGCATGCGCATTGCGCACCCTCACAACCACACTATTATGTTTACACATCAATCCTTCATGAGTATAGCCCCAACAGAACTCACACTTTTTTTATAAAGCTATGACGTAGGTACCCCTACAATTGTCATTGCGAGGAAATGATGTTATGGGGACCTCTGCGTGAAGAGGATATAATATAATTTTCATTACTATGCTTCGAGTCAGTCGTGGTTAAGATGATTTTGAAAAAAATTTGAAATAAACAATTTGCACTTTCTTGGGGAGAAAAATTTAAAAATCATATTACAACTACTGCTTTTGTACAGATATGTGAAGAATATTATCCAAAATTCTGAAGTCAATCAGTGCTGTCAATTGGGAGATCTTGAGAAAAAGAAATTTACAGTCACAAAAACTTACCATTGAAATGTGCTAGAATTCTCTCAAGATTTGACTTAAGAGTCGGTATTTTCTACAAATACCAGGAAAGTTCGCTGGAGGCGACAATTTCCTTATTCTTACACAGCAGCTATCACCTTGTTTTCAACAACTGAATAAATCTCTCTTTCCCTACACAGGCAAATCAAACTTGGGCGCACCTAATTTCTTCTTATTCGGCTTCTATATTATAAGTCTAATTACCTATAGTTTGAAATTTAGTCCTTTACTTCTTTTTTTTTTTATATTTTTAATATTACTATTATTTTTTTTTGGAAAACAATAAATCTAACTAGGTACCATTATTTAAAACGGTTGCTACGTTACCGTTATGTCACGTACGGTAATAAATTTCAAAATAAATTTGCCTGTACCATAATAAGATTCTCCGTTTCAACTACAATGACGATTATGGTGTGGTTACTGTGATTTTAACAAATACCTGTACACAGTTCGTAATATATGAATACGTATGGTACACAAATATTACATAACAGAGGGACAGATTTGTAAATTACGTTGTGTTACTGTACACATTAAAAAAGAAGTCGTATTATAGTCTACCCTCTTTTGCATGTATTTTAGGCAACCTCTCCTAGAAAGAGAATGGAAACAAAAAATTTACAATTTGATTCAAATGAAAAGATTTTAAAAATTAATTTTATTTAAAAGGAAAAAAAAGAGTTTAAATAAGAGGTCAGCTGGTGCATCGCGATATTGACACAATTTTTTTTTGTGTGGGGGGGAGGCGTATGAATAAATAAATATTATACTTACCAAGTTAGAATTATTAGTGGAGACCAAGGACATGCCAACATTTTCATCGATACACATATTAGCAATCACTCGAATTATCTGCAACGGGATAAAAACTCATTATGCTAACCAACAGATCGAACATAATTTTGCTAACGATACGTACGATAATTTTTTTTTTTTGTGGTTTAAAACCATTATTTCAAAAAAGGAAAAAAAAAACAGGCGCAAAAAACTAGGTCGGTAGGTACGGTATAAAACTAATGACACAAATAATGATGTTGTTTTGATTGCGGTTTTGAAAACAAAGAAAAAATTTGCCATTTGAATATTTCTATTGTCGATTTTTATGCACGTGCAGCTTTCGCACTTTTGTTGACTCAAAAATCAAAATTTAAAAACCTGCTAATATGAGAGCTATGAGGGTGATAAATCCCTTCAATCACACAGTAGTGGAAACGTGTGTGTTTTGTTTGTAATTAGCTTTACTCGAGTCGAAAGTTTTTATTAATATCTTTGTGGGTGATCTTAAACCAACGATGGTATTCTGTTTAGGCGTACTCGTCGGTGAGGCACCATCCGCGGTATGGTACCTAGCGAGTTTCCAGAAAATCTTCAATAATTGAAATCGATGGAATCTGTTGTCGTGCACGCTTTGCTTTTTATGGGTTAAAGCGATGACTGAAAATCAATGGAAAAAGTCATCAATTTTTAAAAATTACCTACGAAATTGCTGTACCTGTAAAGATGAAAAATGTTAATTTTGACATAATATACCACTATGTTTGAAGTATGAATGAGTTACATGAAATGACGTAAAACTAACTTTACCATGTTTTTGGTTGGGTATACAATAGGATGAAAATCAGGGCCGTAGAAAGGAAGTTCAGGCCCAGAAGAGAAAAAATTCATGGGCCCCCTAAAAAATTGAAAATTGCATCTATGTTCAGGTCCAGTATATAGGATTTATTTGGAGAAAGGGTTGTATAATATTAGGAAAGCCTATTTGGCGAGCGAAGCGAGCGAAAAAAATTTTTGGGTGTTTTTCAGTAAATTTTCTATAAAAATCTACTTTTTTTTTTTTTGAGAAGGTCGGGCTCCTAAAAATCCCGGGTTCTGGGAACCCCCATTTCTCCCTCTCGTCAGGCCTGGATCAAATCTAAAAGGCTGGGTAGGTATGTGCGCCTACTTTTGGCTCACTGATTCTTGACAATCGAAATCCAAAAAATGATGTGGCAAGAGTGACACAAAATGCGCATGCACTCAACTTTTAATGAACTTGTTGTCATAACCTCTGAAGTTCAGTCGGAATAGAGTCAGCAACCATTTTTAAACATATAGGACTAGCGTCCTGTAAATAGGAGCTCTGTTTGATACTACACCAACAACCGACGCCGGTAGGAGCTATTTCGCAAATATTCAATTAAAACATTGCGTAAAGTCACAAAATATTCTTACATTTGTGGAATCGCCCTCCCGGTGTAGGTTGGTGTAAGTCGATGTAGTCCTTTCAGACGGAGCTAGGGATATGGCTACACCTTTTAGCTACCACACAAGAAGCAACACATGAAATGCGACATATGAAATGCAACGCCCAAAATACGATACATTTTTTTCATAGAGATCTTACAAGGGGGTAATTAACTTCTGGGTACTTTTTACATTGGAATTTTTCTCATTAAAAATCAAATAAATTAAACTGGTACATATTCCAAATATTTTTTCTTTACCAATTTGCCTATTTAAGCAATTAAATCATTTGGCGGAGGTATTTGCGAAAAACTAATTTGCGAGACTCATTTTCCTTATTTGCTCAGTAGGCAATTAGAAAAGGGTGTAATTGCCATATTTAGGCATTATTCATTGTCAACATTAATTCTGTGCTAAGTGTTCATTACTTTATGCACTAGTGTTGTGGAATATTGATAGGCCCCATTAATAGTGTCCTCGATTATCGATAGACTATCGATAGCTTATCAATAGTTTCTTCATCCTATATCTATTGGTACTGTCGATAATTTTCAATAAGCTAATGACAGCCTTTTTTGTTGTTATTTTTGCTGAATTTGAACATAAAATTTATGAATGAGAAAGTATTTAAATTGACTTTGAAAGAAAAACCAAGAATTTCAACAATAAATTTGATAAATTCGTAGAAATGATTAAAACAGAAGGGTCTACGTTCAGACAAAGAGTATATTTTTACTTATGGAATCATAGGCTATCATAGGTGTTTTTACAATGGTGTTCTATGAAGTGATGTTTGAAGAAATTATTTTGAAAGATTCTCACTTTCTCCTTACCATAAGACATGGATTACTACTCCAGCAACCTATTTTCGAATCATCATCAAAATAAATTTTTTTTTTTGTAATTTTGTTCTTTTATTAATAATTTTTTTGTTTTATTTTCACGTTGTATCTTTTCGACTGGATTAGTCAAAGTGTTACATTTTAAAAAAAAGTCCCGATTCTATCATAAAGCGTATCGTAAATACTTTTTCTGAAACCCTCTTTGTCTGATCATAGACGTTTGTGATTTAAACAATTGAATATCTATCAGAAAAATTGATAAGAAATTGAAAACTAAGAATGAAACAAAAGGAAAATAATCTATTGATAGTATGGATAGTTTTTGAAAAATATCGATAGTTTTTCGATAGTCTAATGAAAAATATAGAGGTTGAGGAAGATAGATTCGATCTAATCGAAAAAAAAAGGAAGTGTGTAATTGTAGCAATGAAAATATGTAAAGTACAAAGTTTTAGAAAGTGTTTAGAAACAAATATGAATGAAGTTAAACGAATAAGCGGCGGAACGAGCGTCAGTGTAGCCACCAGTATAAAAGTATAAAGGTGTTTATATAAAGAAAATTGACTGTTTGCGAGAGTGTGAGGGGAAGAGGATTGGTGGTCCCAACCAAAAAATATCATTACCATCGATAGTACAAAATTATCGATATTTCACAACATTACTAAGAGCCTATTTGTAAATTACAGCGAAGCTACGAAAAAAAAGAGTTTTGCTGAGAATCCAGCTTCGATGTGACAAACTACAGCAAAGCCATTAAAAAAAACTCGGAATAGACTTTTGGTAAGAAATATAACTGAAAGCAGCAAGTCTGAAACGAACCCTTCAATCCGTGAACACTCAGCTTAGGGTTAATGTCGACTATGAATACCGGCCTTAGAATGCGACTCCCAAACTATAGGGAAAAATAAATTCTTGCCAAATTTCAACTATACATATAAGTACTTACTTAGTAAATTGTATGTTTTCTGGTCTGAAGTGTATGGACTATATAATATTAAGACACGAGTGTTCCTATACCTAGAGATCCATACCTTATCGCTTAATTTATATTTGGCAGTCCAGTTTGGTATATTGAGAATATAATTATCTATTTTTTTGGTACTAATCTGCGTTGAGAAGAAAGAAGTCGAATACAGCACGAGGGGAAAAAACCTACATTCTATATCCATCGTTAAGGCCACTCGATAGAATATTGATATAAATCGATATTGTGGCATTGGTTAAAAAAAAGTCAATGATTCAAAACAAAGAATCAAGGTCTTGCGGGCAATTTGTCTGGCTATATTATTTATTTTAAACAAAACAACGCGAATTTTTTTGTATTCTTCTGACAACCAGTTTAACGCGGAAGTACTTATCCACATCAATTCCGGGTGATTTTTTTCATTTTCATTTTATTTTTCTTCTTCTTCTTCTTCTTATAACTATTCTATTTATGACTCATCTCAAACTTGTTTATTATATAGTATGCATATATATACATATATACATATACATACACGTACCTTCACAAAAACGTCCTCGACAGATAGCGAATGAAACTTATTGAATGTGCACTCTAGCGACAATTTCAAATCTGTTTCCACGTAGAACTGAAGTAAATTTAGAATTACTTCCAGCGTGTTTTCCGCACTTGTGAATAACTGCGCGTGTCAAAAGTCAAAGATTATAGTTTGTGATTATGGTCGACAAATGAGTAATTTTATTTATGCAAGCGGTAGGTATAGGTAACGTTATTATACTTGAGATCTTGCTCGTTCACTATTGGCTGCAATATTGCCCAGTGCATACATAATACGAACGATTATGTCTTCTCGACCTGGATATTTTTTGCATATTCTTAACAGTGTGTGCAAAGAATCACCGTCCACAAGAATCTCGCAGCATTCTTCATTGATTGATAAAATACTGTGGAAAATCAGGGAGGATTACACCAACACCTAATGTACTCTTTTTCATGTGGAAAAATTTTTTTCATACAATACCTAATCAGAAAGGTAATGTTTACCCTGATATTTTGTGAGCGAAAAGTAGCCCTTTTATGGTGAATGCACCTCAGTGTAAAAACGCTCAGCATCTTTTTACATAGAGGCATGTTTACTTTTGATTTTACATCTACACTTTTTGAATGAAATGTTAAATCTGCCATTATAAGAAGATTAATATTTTGTTCCATTTTTTATAATTTTTGGGTAATTCATCATTTGAGAATTTTATTGTTCCATCGCTTTCTGATCATTAATTATATAAAATATCTTTCTCAGCAAGGTTCAAACTTCAAAGTGTGTTTAGCTAACTCTGGAATTGCTCATTTGCTGCACTCATTTTGCAAACTCCCTCACATATAAACACTCACTTTTGAACTTTGGTGTGTAATATACTTTTAGCATTGAAAATACTTCTCGAGTTAAGTTGTGAAAAAGTGTCTTTCACCCAATTTTTGCCAATGTTTTATGCGTGAATTGTATGAGAAGGGGTAGATAACAATGGTAATAATAAGTTAGGTTAAAAACAAGTTTTAAAAAATACGCTTTTATAATTTGAAGAAGAAAATAACAGTGAAAAAGAAAATAAAATTTCTCACTTTTTTTTTCCGAGACAGAAACAAACAAAAATTGAAAAAACCACTGATAAAATTGGGTATAAGTGTATGTCTACGTGTGTTGCAACAGGTGAAAGCAGCGCTGAAGTTGGTCATCTGGTGTACTTCAACAAATTGAGTGAGTAGCATAAATGCGTATAAAAAAAGTGAAAAGAGAAAAATGAAAAATAAAGTAGAGGTGGTAATGTTTTTTCGTTGTTTACTGAAGGAATACAAAAGGAAAGAAAACAAAAAATGAACAACTCTTAATTTTTTTAATTTTTATTCATTTTCAATGCCCTCTTCTGGTTGTTACAAAGTGTAAAAGTTGTGAATGTTTTTTTCACAAAATAAAGATAATATTGATTAGTTAATGGACATAAATTTTAGTAGCCTACATACCTAACTACATGTTTTCATCGCCATTTTTCTATTTGGTTTTCGAGAGTAATTATAGCTTTGAACTTGGTTACTAAAATACAGAGAAGTATCAAAATAATATTTTAGCCCAGAAAATCTGCAGGTAGATATCTACTCTCTAGTCACTTTTTCATCTTTTTTCAGTTCAGTATTTCTAACCATTATACGTTATACGTACATATATCTTAGCCTATGATGACCTTTTATATTACCTACAACTGCTTAAAATTCTCAAGTATAAATTTTGTCGAGTATTACGCTAAGACTTTATAAGTTAGACTTCCTTACATACTTACTAGGTAGGCAACCTCACCATAATAGTTAACTAACGAGACTCTATTGATAAAATTAATTGAAGGGATTTGAGAGGTTTTTCTGAGTAATACTTAAATTGGAAAAACAATGTACAGTGCGGCTCTTAATGGGTGTAAAATCGCCAAGACCTTGTAATCCTTCCCTCCAAGAACCATTAAATGATAACTTTCCGGAGAATCTCTTAACTTTTCCTACTGCGAAGTAAAATATTAAAATTTAACATAATAAATATTACAGAATTAATTACAAAATATCGAATACGTCAATGCCAAATCAAAAATTGACTAATTAATAGCGTCATTCGCAGAAAATGCCGAGTGTAGATTTTAAAATTAAAGACGTATTAATTTCGGGACATCGTGTTTCAAACTCATATTATAATCTATATCTTAGTTTATGATGGTATCTGACAAAGTCAAACATAAAACGTAGTGGAAAAATTTTCAATACAATATGCTTCAGTATGTACAAAATGTGATGACAAAAATAAATTTAGGCGTTAGCACTGAATAATGAAAACTAAAAAACTTCGTAACAGTTTTGTTTATCGGTTTTTGGCACAATTAGTTTGGGCCTATCTCTGCATTTTGAGCAATTGACATATCTAATACCTAGATTCGGTCTGGCACCATCAGTCTAGGAAATACTTGACTTTTTTTTTACAACGATAATAATTCCGTCCATCCGTTCTAGTGCAATTAGTCTGGACCCACCTTTACTTTTTTTCCCTTATTCGACGCCCCCTTTTCAATTTTGGAAAATATTAAAATAGCAATAGGGCATTCTGGCATTATGCTCATCAAACCTTTCCCATGGTCCGATTTACAGCTCCAGTGTCTGGTTACAACAAAATTTTTGCGCACCCTCATTTTTCAATTGTTGCCACTCACCACCTCGGCCAAAATTTTTTTAATAGATTTTTATCAAGGGTTTCCACCAGATTAATACTTTGTGGGTTTAATTGAATATTTTTTATGGTAATACTTAAAAAAAAAACAAAAGGTTGTCAAAAAAATTTTTTCTCTTACTTTTTTGTTGTGTCCTTAAAAAATCTCCCACCCGATACTGTTGTACCTTTGCACCCCCATAAATCCGGCCCTGAATCTATCCAACCTCTCTGACGCAAATGGGAAAAATAAATGCTGTGACTTTACCTTATTAACATATAATTATGATGATAATGATGATTTCTTATCAACAAATAATTTTGTATTCTGAGATACGAGTAGCATATATTCGTTACGAGTGACTAATACCTTACGTGTATAATGAATTTCCATCTTTACTCAAGTAACGTTGGCGAATAAGTTTTTAAAAATATCCTTGGAAGCAGCGGCGTAGCTAAATCTTTTTTAGGGTTGAAGAAAAGGTGTTATTGGGGAGTCATGAAAGTTTTTTGGGGGCTCGGATAGGAATGAAATAAAGCTTTTTTTTCCACGTTTTTGTTTTAAAAAACCCCCTGGATTCACAATAATATACGAGGGGCGTTCAAAAAGTAATTTCCCTATTTTTATTCTCCTGTATTGGGCAACACTGGAGTAGACACCTTCGACTTATATGTATAGGAGGGTGATAAAAATTTATAATACTTTTTTCTTTATTTAATATTATTTTTTGCAGTATTTCATCGGCTGGAATATTAAACTCCCCTTTTTCGCCCTACCAAATGTAAAGTGACCCTTCTGCAGGACGACGACCGACCTCACAGTTTTGGCATCACACAATCGTTCCTCAAATCCTTAAAATGAGATGTTTTCCTCTTCCCAAAAGACTCCTCCCTTCTGAATCCCACCTCCGTCGGTATTTTGAACGCCCTTCATAATTTAAATTTTTGTTGTTGATTTTGTATTATGGAGGTGACGGCCCTCCAGGCCCTCCAAGCTCGCCTATGGCTCCGTCAATGCTTCTAACTCGAGTTTCATTTCAACTTCACAAATAAATAGTCCACTCACATAAGGCATTTATAAAGACTCTTCCAAGTTTTTTTTTTTTTCCCTAAAAATTGGTGGAAAGCAAGTAAGTATAGTAAAACTCATTTAAAATTTCGTTACTCGATGAAAAATTTTATCAGATTTCATTCAATAATCATTTAGAAAATCGCTAAAATGGCTGGTGACATTTATGCGGGATATTGCCAATTAGGTGTTCTACCTTTAAGAACATCCAGTGCAGTAATTGAAAAGTTTTGTCAGTAAGGGCATTTGAAACTCTGAATGGGGCTAATTATGTTGTTATTGTTACTGATAAGTGATAAGCAAAGATAAAAAAGACGAGGGAACTGGGGAGTTAGCTCCTTTTGGCCCTCCTTGGCTACCGGACTGCAACATGCTGATCTCTTAACCTTACTCACGTTCTAATTGGAAAAGGTGTTCGGGTTACGTCTCATACCAAAATAAGAAGAAAAAATTGTAACTCTTAAAAAATTTCACAATCTGAATAATTTTTGGCTTGAAAACGATGTTTCTTTCAAGATAAAAAAAAGAGTACCTACGCAAAAAACGTAAAATTTTGTTTTAAAAGAAGAAATTTTTTTTTTTTTTTAAATGTTTTTTTCTATTTTTCATTTCTCTTTTTCAGCAAGTTTTTCACTTCGAGTCACTTGACCTAATTTATTACAACTTTCTTACGCAATTTTATCTATCCTATTCAATCTAGCCACAATGTTTTTGATTCTTTACAAAATCTAATTTAGCTAAGTATCGTAACCAAAACCAAATCAAGTTTTTTTTTTTTTTTTTTTTTTTAAATTTTACTAATGCACATCTTCGCCAGATATGTTTAAAATGTCATGGCCAAAATACAGAAGAGAAAAAAAGTCGTAGGTAGATAGTACATACCTCATAATTCTGGCTACATTTACGACCAAGTCTATATCGCAAATAAATAGTTTAATCGTTTTGCTGATAGCTGTTAGCGTGCCACTGGTCACAAATAATGTGTGAGTGTCGTCGTCGTTAGCAACGTTTCTCAAACAGCCAGTAAGTTGAAATAAAACGTGATTAATTTGTTCGGGAAAGTTTGAAGATTCGGTTTTCTGCAAGCAAACACAGTCGCATACTTCAACTTTCGCAGCGAAACGTGACCGATATGCTCGGAAAATATACCACTATATAATATGTCGTGCGTAGTGTCGATGACAATGTAATTCACTTACAGCCAAGTTGACCATTTTCAAATGTAAGGCCATAAGCTGAAGAATGCCGTTGTCTAGGGCACATCGTAATATTTGAGAATTCATCATAAGAAATTTTAATGCGCCGTATCCGTAGATCAAAGCTTCGTAATCCTCGTCGGGCGTAGCTAATCCTAAGCAGTTAACGAAAGAACCTGAGGAAACGAAGACGAAGAACGTTATATTTATGCAACTCCGGTCCGTGAATAGCGTACGTTTTCTGCCCTCATTTTAGAACTGATAAAGTACATCTTCTTGGATCAGATGACTACTTCTTGGTAGTAGGACCGAGTAAACTCGAAAAAATGGCCATATATTTAACTATTTTCTAGTCTATGAGGATGAAAAAGTGAAATTCACAGTCGTAGCAGGCGATTTTTGTTCTTCCTATGTGGTGCAGAGTTCAGTGGGGGCTGATTAAATTTTTGCTTGTTTCGCTCGCAAAAATTTAATCAGGAGGGGGGATATTTTCCACATATAAATTCCATCTCCCTTCTCAATTCTTTTTGGAATCGGTATACGAGTTACAAGTAAGTCCATTTAGTTGAGACATTGAGTATTAAATTGACCATTATATTTTTCACTTTTAGTCAAAAAGGTTGAAACTGATAACAACAGACGTATTTTAACATCTCTATGGGCAAACATGTGTCAAACTGTTGACAGTGCTTATTGCTTTTATTCAATTTTATTTTAATCAACATTTTATAAATTCACAATTTTGCGTGGTGCAAAACACTCAACATTCTGCGTAGTGTGTTACATTACTCGGAATGTTGAATGTCGAAAAATCCGTGTTATCAATGAATCATCATGAAAATATTGTTTGAAATAACATTTTCATTTCGTGAGAAAGCTGTTGACTTTCACTCGAAGATTTCCCAGCTGTTATTGAAGCTGGAAAGCTGAAGTTGGTATTGCTGAAATGAAAAGAAAATTTACTCAAATTTACCAACAATAATAATTTTAGCTACTTTTTTGCCATTTTATAATCGAAAGTTTTGTTTGGAGAATTAGTTTATTATTTATCCATAAAATTATCAGACATGTAGAGGAAGTTAAATGGAATACAAGCCTGTAAAGTAGTTGAGGTCTGCGAAACTTTTTATTTCCCCCTCTGTCTTGGGGATGGAGGAATTTTTCAACTCAAAATGAGGTAATAAAACACCTATTTACAAGATTCTGGAACCTCTAGAGCCTTAAATTTATCCTTAACCTGACATTTTTTGAAGTTCTGAATTCAAATGGATACCAATGTGATTATTTTTTGAATTTTATCCATTTTCAGGATCATTTGGCTCTTTATGGGGGATTTCCGCAATAGTGAGTGAATTTCTTGGATCATATACACGTAGGCATTGGCATAGATATTAAAGGGCCTGAGGAGGGCCATGGCCCCCTAAAAATTTTTTGGTCCGTCGCCATTTTTCCAAGAAAATGAGTAAAAATAATTTAAATTATAAATTAGGTGATAAATTACTAGCATAATTCAAAAGAAATTTTATTTCACTTTATCCTGACCCCCAAAAAATTTTCATGCACTGATAAACCAATTCATGCATTGTTTGAAAGGCGAAGGTGAAATCTGACATTATTTATTTCGTTATAGATCGATCCCTTGTTGAGCTAAATGGTGGAATTTCTTATGGTAGCTAATGTTAATTTACACGTTGAAATGAAAAAAAAAAATATACCCATCATTTTAGTGTACCTAGCTATAAAAAATAATCCAATCAAAAAATTGGGAGAAAGTTCGAAACCTTACCTCGAAAAATATTCTCTTTATTATACTCGTATTATATTATGTATTTTACAGGAAAAAAATGGCGAAAACACCACTTCTGTCTTCAGGGAATACTTGACCCTTTAATTCGGTGTGTAAATCACAGTTAGCGTTCACTTCGAAAATATTTACATAAAAAATCATAAAGAATATTGATCAACTTAGAGTTTAATCTGTTAACTTTAGTTTACGTTTCTCTTTTAATTTGTTCTTCTTGGGACATCTGTCGGACGTACAGAACTTTAAAAGTTGAAAAGTTTTCAAATCAATACCACTAGATTATACTTTTTTTTAAAAACTGTTAAAATTAGTAATTAGTTTCAGATTTTTGACGCATATGAGGAGTATTGGTTAGATTTTGGATTCGTTTTTAGCGATACGATTACGAGTATGTCCAGATGAATGCTCACAGATTGCGAATATCACCTTATTTTGAACAATTTTCTTTTTACATATTGAAACTGATCTGGTATTAAGACCCAGGGTCGGGATAGATTTGTTTTTCCTTTCATGACCCTAGAAAACTTTTGGCACTATTAGCTGAAATACATATATACAGTATGTCCCAGTTTGTTTTCCTAATCCGCAAGGGTATGATAGAACTCATTCAAACAAAGAAGTTCTCTTCGCATTAGGTCGATCTTCAAAACTGACGAAGTTATAGTTCTTTGAAAAGTAATAAGGGGACAAATTTCGGAAAAATTAAAAAAAAAAAAAAAGAGCTCTTAAAGTGCCACTATAGACACCTAGATCGCCTGAAACAGAAAGTATGTGTGTGAAACAAGTAGCATAGCGCACGTTGAAAGGCAGTTTCGCAAATTGAAGATAGGCCTACTGCGAAGAGAACTTTTTTGTTTGTCTGAACGAGTTCTGTTATACCCTTGCGGGTTAGGAAGAGAAATTGGGACACCTTATACACGTTTCTGTTTAACACGGAACAGGTCCCAATTCTTATCCGATAGTCATGAAATTTGACTCACTTATTGGGATCAAGACAAGGAAGAACCCGATTGTTATTGGTTCAAATCTGCCGGATAGTATGTACGTCCAGTACATTCTATTATGTTGGCCAAGGCCCTCCTGCGTTGTTCGAAAGATCCCTCCATAGGTACTGTTTTTATAATCTTTATAAATGCTATTTCACGTGAAAAATGTAAAAAAAAAAGTTGAAGAAAAACAAATTAATGATGCATTTTATTGACTATATTTGGTCTGATAGGAATGGCGAGCTCCTGTAAAGCGCGGAGTAACACATACACGTCGACTCGCAGACAGATGAGGTACAACTCCAACACTGAAAATTCATTCTCCCAATCTTAATATCATTTTTTTTATTTTAATTAACAGTTTTCACTCATTTACAAATTACAATTACAAAATTTGGCAACATTGAAAAAAGAACTGAAATCGGCACCTATGGAGAAACAACTAGTGATGGGTAGTTCGTTCACGAGTTAGTTCTTTTGAACGAATCCTAGAAGTGAACTAATCAATCATTTAGTTCACTTCTAAATGAACTAGTTCATTAGTTCTTTTTCTTTTTGATAGTTCTCAGTTCTTATCAGTCTACTCTACTCAATACGTTGATCGAACTGAAGTTGAAGTAAGTAGCAGTCGATGAATGAGTTAAACAATTAACCAATAGTTCTAGTATGAATTTATGAATACGAGTCGATCATAATATCATATAATAAATCAGTTGATTTAAATGATATGAGCCAATCATGAATCAGCTAATTGAAGTGATTGAGTTGAACTAGTTCACTTTGGTAAAGCAGACTCAATGAATCAAATCTGCAAAATGAACTAAAATTCCCATCTCTAGAAACAACAAACGTTGAAAGGTGGTACGGATTTGTGCTAACGTTATGTGTAGTCAAAGTTTTAAGAAAAAAGGAACATGGCAATGTTAAGTACTCCAGTCAAGTTAACATATCATCCCAATCTCATTATTGGGAAGTGCAGGTTCCACAAGCACCGCCGTAAATTAGCCTCATATTATCACAGGATGAAAGCAGGATGATGTATTTTCTTTCTGTATTTTTCCACAAAAAAAGAAGAGTTTGAATTGATTTTCTGAGAATGGGAAAGACTCTATTATATAGATGATTATTATTCGTCAACGGATTATTTTCAAGTCCTACCCAACTGTAGCCATAAAAACTTATTTTTAAGAGAAATTTTCGGATTACAAGATCAATACCTATCATACCTATTTTATCCATTATCCTGTTTTCGGCTGATTACTATCTTCGCCACCAGAGTGCGTATCTTTTACCTTCACTTTTCAATAATGGTTTGATCAGAATTTTTTCGTGGTAAGTTACTAAATGCCCTGAAAATTTAATTTTCATATTTCTATAGCTTTACCCCAAGTTTTGCCAATTTAAAGTGAATGCAAAATTTAAACAAGGTGCTTCAAAAAATATAAGAAACAATACAGTCCACAAAAAACAAGTACCTACCCTTTTTTAAGTCCCTCAGAAGTTGAAAAGTGACCGAACTGAGAATTGTAGTGAAATTCGACATCCTTATAGCCAATATTACTATCCAAAGCACCTATTATAATGTCCATGCATGAACGTTTTAGGTACTGAATTTTGGATCCACTAAAACGTAATTGTGGCTCTAACAATAAGTATACTGTGCCTTGGTTTTAACATCAACAGAAACAAAGGGAAAAGTAAAAAAACAGGCATACCAATAATATTTCTCTCTAGGAAGTACTCGTCGTTCTTATCAGAGCGTGAAATCTTGAAAATCAATTTGCAGGCAGTTGATAAATTTTTACCACTTACTCGAAGCTGAAACCCCAAAACAATTATGATTTAAAAGTGAATACTGCAATGCAGCGTTGGCCTACAATTATTGTTCTTAAAAAGGAGAAGAAAAATAATCCAAGTTGACCTACCAATAAAATAATTTGTACGACGTGCAACAATAACAATTCATTCGGTGATTCGATAAAACTGAATACTGTTTTCAAAATGAGATTTTTGGCAAGGTGTTTATCATGGCTGTATTGAATTTGTTGTTCGTCTTGCAGGCAATCGTATAATTTCTTCAGCAGCGTTATCATATCGTCATCATTGTAGCCTACATTATATCGTAATTATTATTGTTGCGAATTGTGTTTATTCAAAAGGTTTTCATTTGAAGGGTAGAAGGAGTTCGTAAGTATCTAGTGGTTTCCATTGCACGTAATACCTATATGTGTACGTTTTACCTTTCAATGACAATTTGTTAACAGCTGCTAGTACAGTTTGAACCGAGTCTCTTTCTGCTGACTTCAGTATTGCTCGTGCTTCGTTTATTTTATTCTCTCGAATTGAATTTTCTTCCTCTGACCAATACGGACTCCCCTATAAGTTGACAACAAAACGAGCAGAATTTTTTAGCTAGGGAATGTGAATGTATGGGAAAAAGGCAATTTTCAAAAAATTACAATGAAATTCGTTTCCTGAGAAACATCAATACAATGACAGCGGCTGACTCACGGTCTCCTTTGACCTAATATTTTTGAATTTTTAACTAAATATACATATGTATATGAGGATAATATCTGTTTAAGTGAGAAAAATTCTGAGGAGAAATCAAGTTTACAGAGTGATTGTCTTTTTAAGCCATAGACGAAGAAATAGTATCTATCAGGGCCATAAAAAAGAAATTCTGGCCCTGAGGAAAAATTTATGGGTTCCCTAAACAATTGGGAATTTTAAGCAAAGTGGCTATGATCTGGCGGATTTTTAGTAAAGCTCAAATAAGAGGGATCAATTCTTATCATTCCTATAGCTGATTAGCTGCTCATTGAGTTTGCAACTTTGCATGGGGTCTGATAAATTTTTTGGTTGCTTTTCAGTCTCACTTTTTTAATTTTAGCGATTGATAGTAGCGTCATCTATTTCTTTAAAAAGCTCTATTGAAAATTACATCTAGGATCAGGTGTAGTATCTAGGATTTATCTGTGGAAGTGGTTACCGGGAAAGTCTATTTTGTGAGCCGAAGGAACGAAAAAATTATTCAAGGGTTTTTCGGTAGATTTTCCATGAAAATTTACTTATACCAGTGTCGGAAGGGGGAAATGGGAAAAATTCCCCCAAATACAAAAAAAATGAAGAAAAAAAGAAAAATGAAGGAAAAAAATCAAATATGACTGCAGAATTGAGATAAAAACTGCAAAAAAATTAGTTGAAGATTGAAAAAAAAGGCTAAACTCCCCAATAATTTTATCATTTCCCTCCAAAAAATCACTTTCTGGATCTTTCATTGACTTATACACTTTTATTGCAGTCGCTAACGTGACAAAGTGTGACGTAGTTCTTGTATTAACATCTAGAAGTGGTGTTATTAGTTATCTCTTATCAAGGTTCTTTTCTTTCAACTCAAGTTATTTTACATTGTCTAACTGTCTTTAT
Organism: Ericerus pela; assembly: GCA_011428145.1. NCBI lineage: Eukaryota > Metazoa > Arthropoda > Insecta > Hemiptera > Coccidae > Ericerus > Ericerus pela. The sequence continues at coordinate 234,369 of WOFM01000373.1, read as the reverse complement.
GGCATCATGGTAGTACACCGTGGCTCTTTAATCGAGGTTTATGTTTATGGTGTTTCAATCCCCACACTGTTAGGTTTTTTATTTTTTAATATAAATTTTTTTCCAAGTTTTGGACATGGCGTATTTCAAACAATTCATTTTTACTTTACTTCTTTTTCACTTTTTTCTTTTAGAATTCAGGGTCCTTAAAAATCCAGGGCCTAAGATAATCTAATTGTGAAAAATGAGAAAAAGCTAACGAAAAAACTCTTGGCATACGATTCCCACATTACCTCACTCTACTACTTTATTTATTCATATAAAGACACAACCTATTAATAAAATAAACTTACATATTTTCTTGCTACCCTATTGGAAGCACTGACTTCCCTGTTGGAAGAAATCTCACTTTGATGAAATTCTGGTTGACTTTTTCATTTGCTTGTACACTTTTGTTGAATAATATACGTGATGGCTTAAAACGTTTCTGTGCATTACCATCTTCATCATCCAAACAATAAAAACCGCTGTATCTCTTTTTTTCTCTATGGCTCTCTCTTTCTCCATGGGATTTTCCCTTAGAAGGATTATAATTTTGATATCAAATTGCTATGCTGAGGTGAAACCAATGGGTGATAATTAGTTTAATTTAAATCAAGGAATTACAAGTGTTTAATTGTGAAAAAAAAAAAGAAAAAAGTTTGGTATTATTCCGATTGCAAAACATATAGAAAAGAAAATAGTTCTGTTATCGTCGGAAATTTTGAAAAAATTCTTGCCAGATACGAAGTATTTTCAGGGGCGAAGCCAGGATTTCTTCAAGGGGGAGGCAAAAAAATTATTTGATAACCTTTATTTTATCTCGTCACTTTCAAAAATTTTAAAAATTGAAAAAATTTGAGAAATTTAGCATCTATGGAACACGCTGACGCATTTTTATTACTAAAATTCTTCCAAATTTTAAGAGTGACAAATAAAAAAAATAATAAATAAATAAAGTCATAAGAACAATCACCCCCTTTGCCCCACTTAGCTACGCCCTTGGGTATTTTAATGGAATATTGAAAAATTTGAGGGATGATTCTCGCCTCACGCTGTACAGCAAAAGTGCTTTTACATGTAGGTTTATCTCAAGATTTAGTGAAATTTACAATCCACTACAAGCAGAAAATAAAATTTTTTTTACTTTATACTTTACTCCATTGTTCTGTTCTTTGAAAGTGTTATCAGAATTACACCGAATTGTTTTCACATTTGAAGAAATGGATACTAATGGGAACCATACACATTGCTGGTCTTTGAGTAATTCTTTCGATGCGCTGCTTAGTGCTGGACTGCTGTAAATTTCCCGTTGCTCTGGTATTACTTCAAATTCTTCAGGCACTGAAAAATGAACCCAGTTTTTCATTAATTCGAACTCTGTTACTGGAATCATACCTTTGTAAGCGTGTTGATTTCTTCTTAACTTTTATTGATGGAATTTTTGGTCCCCCTGAAGCTCAACTCTTCAACCGATTTTCACCAAATACAATCTTATCCGAGATTATGTTCAAATTTAGCCACATATCAAATTTCAGCCTTATTGAACAAAAATTACGACCTCTGTTGTCCTTACAAGATCAGTGCAAGATACTCATATAGTACATACATGCATACAAATATCTGATTATACTATATATGCGTATACATATATAGGTACTATACATACGCTATATAATAGAGATATCTAGGTATAAATTTATGATTTTTATGCCAAAGTGATGATTTTTTATGAAATGAAAAACTATCAGAGTCCCAACTGAAACATTTCTAATTCACAAGATCTTAAGTAGCAGCTGTTTGTGAGGTTTGGAAAGTTTATTTGTTGCTTTTCGAATATTCCTTTGAAGGCGCTTTCTGAAAATAATTAATTGGTTCATTTTCATTTTCTCTCGTTTTCTCCTCTCGAGGGAGAAAAAGACATTATTATTCAACTTGAACCTTCTCCTAAACGATTGAAAATTTCTCCCTAATTTCAACTCGTGTTTTAATCTCATTCTTTATTAACGGAAAAATTCATCACCAGCTCTTAATCGATTAATAATTGAAAAAAATTGAATCAATAATTTTTTTGACTTTTCTTGTAAATCGATAAATGATACAGTTGTCTCCATTTTCATATGCAGTTGCATTTAATAGACCACAATTAGAAAATTTTTCAAAAATTTCCAATAATTTATTCTATTTTGTATTTAATTTATCGTGTAGAAAAACGCTTGAGAACGCCTTCGAAATTCATATAATTTTACAAACGTACGTCATATTGCATAAGTTGCTTATCCTCGCTTTGAAATGCTCAGTTATCCTGTCAGCTGTTATTTCAAACGTCAGACGTGAAAGTGGCAGATGTTTTAGGTTCTTTAAATAATAAATTCAAAATTGTTGAATAATGAGAAAACTGAGACAAAGTCAAACTGGACGATAAAAATCTTTTGTTTGTTTAATAATTGCTGTTTTCTTGCTCAAAATGTCATAAAATTTCTACTCGAGGAGAATTTTTAAAATAATTTGATATTACCAAGTTTTGACTCAAAAATCTGCCATTTCTAAAAATCTGGAAGTACCGAAGCGAATACAATCTCTCAGACCAAATGAGATAACTGCGCAAAAAGTATGTACCTACCTACTATTCCCGCACAAACAAGGTATAGCTATAGTACATCTAATAACAAATTCCTCAAATGTATCACATCATTAAAATAAGTAACTCAAATCTTCATCTCAGTTGATTAACCAGGAGAGTATAGAGTGTGCAGAGCTACAAGCCAGTTGCTGGAATTATAAACACGACCACATAGCACTAACTTTTCTCCAAACATGTCATCGATTTATGATTAATCAAAGAAGGCAGCTTCAGTCTTGAATTTTGAATAGTTGGCACATTTTCGGTCGTAAGGGCGTCCGATTCTTGATACTTAATTTTCTGAAAACTGTACCCATCATCAAAATAATTTGAAATTCGAGCAGAAAGAAAACATCACAATTAAATCGCATGAGCAAAAAGCTGTGAAATGTCATAGTCATCACTGACGTATTTAATAACTATGAAATCACCTGACAGAACTGGTTGGTCTTCCATTTCTCCTTTCTTCGAATAAAATTCGTTGATTGTTTTTCGGCGTGAATGGACGATTAGTTTTAACAACTTTTGTATTCATTACGTTAGGTGGTAACGAAGCTTTTGCCTCTTTTATAATTTCACAGCTAGTTTTTAGATGTTGCAACGAATTATTTACATGGTGTTTTTCCATGCGTCACTTACTGCAAAGATGACCACCAAAAAATAAGAAATAAAAAAAAACAGTAACGTATTGTACAAGCAGAATTCAAGTCATAATGAAAAAAAAAAGGAACTGTTATTCATCTTCATATAGTTTCGAACGCAAATATATTAAGAACCAAATTTACGGATTTAATATTTATACAAAAATCCAAACCGACAGTACACCGTACTACATAAACGACGAATAGATGTTAGAAAGTAAAATTCACCAAGAAAAGCAAAAAAATCAAAAATCTAGACCATTTATCATGCAGGACAGTTCAAGTAAGTTAGTCGTTTCGTTTACGAACTCACCCCGAGCAACGCACTGGGTGAACATACGAATGGCAGCGCGGCAAACTCATTTCGTCAACAAATATTTGTGTAATAACATCATAAATTTAGGAAATCAAGGGACCAAATGTCAGGAGTTATATAATTAACCAAACTTTTCACATTTGTACGTTTTTCTTGTCGTTTACGTCCATAAGACACGTAAGAATTTCTTTATTGATTTCGTTACTATAACAACAATAATTACATAACAAGATGTTCGCAAGGTTTGCGATACGGAACTCAGTAAACTTAACCCTTTACCTTGACTCGAACGCGGTGACCAATAAATTAATGAATAATTAACGCCGAAATTTGTTTGTTTGGATGCAAAATTCATATTCTCGTTTGGGACTTAACTTATTTTATTGGAAAACGTTACATGAAGAAAAAAATAAAATAAAAATACGATACATAATTTACATGAAATAAATATTTTTAAGCGCTTCACAGCTCTACGTTTTTTCATTGATACAATCGTCGACGTGTAGATATGAACAGCATCACGAAGGACTAGTATAAGTCAGCAGATTGCATACCCCTCGAGTTCATCAGAATAACTAACACTGTTTAGATGATAACTTTTTGAGGAACAGCTTATGTCCGGTACTGGCTCCACGCGAGGATGAAAAGGTTACTTCAAGCAACAGCCTCTTCCTGAGGTTCTTCTTTGATATCGATTGTCAGTTCGGGAGGAGACATCTGAAAAAATTTTTTAGATTGATTGGTGTGAGAGAAATGCTAAAGCATCGAGTAGGCTATCATCCGAAATTGTGATAATTGGAGATTTTCGAACTGTCAGTTCGTAGGATACAAGTCAAATCATTCAACAGATTGAGAGAGAAAAAGAAGTGAACCAAAAATACGATACAAGATGGTCGGGAAATGGGAAGTGAAGAGAGCTCGATTTTAAATGATAAATTTTCAAAATACGTCAAATTTTTGCATTAAATTGTGTTGATTAAATGCAAAAGGTCACCCAAATTATAATTAAATTCTATTTAAAAATTTCTTTCATTTTTTAAGTATAAATCAGAATTTCGGATGAAATGAAGACGTATGGAAATTTTGAAAAGAATACGTAGAATATGATAAAACCTTTGAATCTGAGTGAAAGTTTGTGAAGTTTTATGATTTTATTTTATTTCAAAATCAATTTTTTATTTTTTTTAGGGAAACGGATTTTTGAGGAAATGAGACCATCAAAAATATACGTTAATAGATTTTTCGATATTCTTTAATGATACCGCTGTCACTGAAAAACTGATGAAGATAATAATGTTTGTCATAAAAATTATACACTGCATTTTGACACCTTCGTTTTACTGGAAAATGATCTGGCAAATTTTCAACACCGACCAATGAATTTGAATATTCAAATGAAATTTTAAAGTTTTGAAAATTGAATAAAATGATAAACTTTTACGAAAATTAAACAGAGCTCCTTCTTAAATGATTAAAAAAAAAAGTTTAACAAATAAATGAACTTAATGGGTCGGATAAATCACACAAATTTGGCTAATTAGCTGCAAACTAGGATACATGAAAGTCGAAAACAGTCACTTTTCTGCAAAATAAAAGTCAGAAACTTCTTAAAGAAATCAAAAAATATGTTCCAAAATTTATTTTTCCTAAGACAAATATTACAACTAGCATGGTTCCTCAATTCCTGACTCGTTGATAACAATATTTTTAAAATTCAGTAAAATATTACAAAAGAATGTAAAATTTAATCAGATTAGGATACGTTTAAAATGCAGACAAAAATGCTGATTTCACAATATTATTAAGATCAATGAAGACCTATAATTGTCAGTTGATATTACTCAGTAAACTGATGGCTGAAGTTAAGGATTACATTCGGACCTAAATGATGAAAAGCCGAGAAGGAGCTGCAGGTTCTTTATCAGAAACAAAAAATGTGTCTAACCTCAGTTCGCTTTTTTTGGTGCCAAAAAATTCCCCAATTCTTGACGCTCTGGGGGTACTTAATAGCACAAAAAAAAACACGAAAAAATTGTAAAATGGGTGCTTTTTTGATAAGAGTCGCACGAATTCATGGACCTTTTTCGTCCCTTTTAATTTTATTTAACTTTTGTTAAATAGATAAGTTTGAGTCTCCTATGAGTTATCAAATTTTTTTTATCAAAATTAACTCTTTACTGGTAATTTTAACTTTACAACTTTACGAAACCCAAGAATTTTCGACCAAAATACTTACAGGTTCGTTTTTCACGTTGAATTCATTATATACGGGAGCTTTTACGCCATACATCACATCCATTATTGCCTGTGGAATGTGGGATCTCTGAAGAAACATAAAAAGAAAAACGATGAAAATCATAAATGTATTTCATTCACTGCATCAGAAAATTCATACTATTTACGCAAAAATTAACCTGATTTTCCGTATAACTGAGCACATGTTCTAGCAGAGCTGGCTTCAGATCAGGTGATTCTTGGAAAACATCATGCAACTGCTCCGGAGGCAACTGAAGCAATACTTGAAAGCTGTTCGGTTTTGTGCGTTCGCAGCATTTAATGAAACCTTCCCACACTTTCTTGTACTTCCATACCTGTACGCATATCACGAACAATTAGGAAAAAAGAAAAAAAGAAAAATACGAATTTTTGTTTTTTTGGGAGGGGGTGGGATTTTGCCCCAAAAGTACCTGTTTTAAAATGAGTCTCTGCAGAATGTTCATAACGAAACCCATCAATCGTGGATAAAAAGATATCGCTTGAATAACCGTTCGCATGAGTAGTGTAGGAAACGGAGTAATGTCCATCAAATTTTGTACCACCACGGCGAGTACTTCTTGGGTGAAATTTGCCTTATCAGCAAAACACAATGAAGTGGCTACATAAACGGAAAAATAGGTTTAGGTACCGCCGAAAAATTCTCGCGCGAAAGGAGACATCGAGTTAAAATGGTGAAATACTAACCTTTAATAATGTATCGGAGTTCGCATTTTGCTGTATCTATTTTATGTAACGCAATCAATAATTCAGACGGACTTATCGGACCGTTAGCTTCTTCATTGCCACTACTACCCAGTAGTCGATTGAATACCTACAAAATGTAAGAAAAAAAAATTACTTGAAAAAAAGGAATTCTCAAAACGAATGTTAGGGGGAGGTAAGGCATATCAACGAGGTAGTACGTACCTCTTTCACAACATTAGGGTTGAGCTTTATCAAATGAGGCAGCGCGTTGAAAATTTCAGTTTTCGACAGACCCGTCAGCACAGGAATAAGGAAACGCACGTCTGGTACTCGAGATTCATACAGTTCTTTGACACGTGATACTAAATCTTCGCTAGGAGGTTCTGCAACATGGTGACCACAAATGAGACATAATCGCTAAGTTACTTTAGAAATGGATAATTGGATACACGAAACCTCTGGCGGGAACTTACGTTTATCGGTAACGATGTGCAGAACACGTGTCACCAGCGTTTCAGCGCCTTTTGGAAATTCATCAACAAGTTTGAGGAGCTGCGGCGATGACATACCCATTTTTTGTACCGGACTCTCGATTAAACGCAAAATGATACGTTTAACGTCCGAATCGGTGGAGGCGTACACGTTAGCTAGTCTGAAATTGGATGCATAATACACAATTAAAAGGGTATCTTTGTGAAGAACAGACATACAGGGCCGGAAAACGACAAAAACAAAGCATAATGGATTACTGGTTGAAATCCACTAATCGTTATTATTTTTGAAAGTTAGGCAAAGGAATTATAAACAAAAAAAGTAAACACCCGAACAAAAAATCTGAAATTCTTTAAACTAAACAGTAAATCGTTGCACGGATACAGCCAAAAATAGTTGAAAATTATTTGATATTTTCGAGTAAATAAATTCATTTTATTTTTGGACAATAAAGTGAAGAGAAAATAGTTTATAAAAATTAACATGACCATCAAAATCAAGGAAAATATGGGAAGACTGAAACATATCCAAATTCTTAAGAATTTATTAAACTGGACTAATGACTATAGAACACTTTCTTTTAAGTTCTGAAAAATTGATAAAGGATTCTTTAAAATAGAAAACCATTCTGCCTAATGACAAAGGAGGTGACAATTACTGTATCAGTTTTGGGCTTTGTTCAAATTTGTTCGACCAAAGAACTGGCTTATGCTTTATCACGATTGTGGTTACATAAATGACTGTTTGTTTACAAAACTGTTTGACAATTCAGCAATTTTAAAAAACTTTCATTTTCGATGTAACTGAAAGAGAGGAAACCGGAAAGAAAAAACTACAAAAAAAAAAAATCAAATTGAATACAAAGTAATTGGAGTAAAATCCTATTTGATTATCTTTGTACTCACATACTTATACTGCATACCACGATTTTCAATGAGCCGAGAAGAAAATCATAGAATAGGTGATGAAAAATTATGCTATTTTCACCGAGAAAAAAACATCTGTAAGAGCCCGTAAAGTAACTTGAAAGTAATGAAGTTTTCGTTAATTTACAATGATATTAATGGCATGAAGGAATTGCATCGTTCATTACCTTCTAAAACATAAATTTCGTCGATTTTATGCGTTTTTGTCTTTTCACAACACCTGTGCGTTACTCGATTAATTTTTTTTCGTTTTACATACTCGTGAATTAACTCTTCATTGTACGGCAACAAAGCCAGGTACAATCGTACGCAGCACTTAATGACGTTATCAGTCCACTTATCGGTCGGAACAGACGGACCTTTTTCCGGTGAAAATAAAACGTCCGGCGGAATCGACAGACGTAAAAATCCTAAATAAAATTTGGCATACTCCTCGATAATGTTACGTAATTCGAGTCGGTCATATAAGTCCAAGACTAATTTCACGGCGCATTTATGTATCTGAAACAGAGGCATGGAGACGAATATTACTTCTTGAACATTTTGAAGTAAAAGTTTTCAGAAATTGCAGTTGCACATATTTATAAACACGAATAGTGGTCGGTAATCGTGATTCGTAAAACAAAATTCGATGAATATTCAAATAGTTTTAAGTAAGGAACTAAGGAATAAAGTTGATTGTTGATTTTTTCATTAAAGCTAGAAGTGAGCATCGAATGGCTAGCTGTCTACTATTATGGTTTGAAAAATAAATATACGTGAAGAGAACTAAAAATTTGAGAATAATAGTAGATACGAAGTTTACTTCAATAATTTTACATTAAAAAAATAGTCTTGAAGTAGTAATGAATATAAATTTTTTAATTTACATCTTTACAGCAAGTTTATGAGTATAATAGTCCCTAATCTAATTTGGTTTCTAGAGTTATCCAATCGAAGTACAACTTTCGTACTTTTCACTAAATAAGAAAAAATATAATGCAGACGTATGTTTTAATTAAAAATTTGATTTACAACAGTCTTAGGTTAAAGAGAGAAAAGAAGATTTGTGCATTAGAAATGAATAAATATTTACAACGTGGGTATTTATGCAAAGTCATCTCATTTACGGCAGAGAAATGAACTAAGACTATTTTCAAGATTAGTTTTTTGGTATTTAGAATTATTTTTTTCATTACACAATAAAATTTGTATAATTCAAAGAAAGAAACGGTAATACTCACTTCGACGGTATGATGAGAAGTTTGTTCCAACAAAATATTCAAGAATATTAAATGCTTTGCGGGTCGTTTCAATACCAGTTGTTGCAGCAAATTAATTACGCTCACTTCTTGCGAACTCATTTGTTTTAAAATATCTAAAGCGTTATCCGTGATTAATGGAGCTTCTAAATAAATACGAGCGAATAATCTAAAATATCACAGAGAGGTCAATATAAAACATTCAAAAACATTAGGGTAAATGTTTAAAAATTCAAAACATCAGAATTCGATCTACTAACGCGTCTCTATCTTTGAATTCATATCGCTTGATCACAGTCAATGCCAACGAACAAAGTAACGTATTGTAGTTGTGGTCGGGCTTCTGCTGATGCTGCAGAATCTCGGGCAACTTATAAAAACCTTGTAATATACTGTACTCCTCGTATAACCACGCCAAAGCTAAGCTTAATCGCTGCCTTAGGTCACCCAGAATGTGTTCCAGTATTGCTGCAAAAATGAATATTAAACGTTACGATTTTCGAAATTTCTTCAGCGTTGCTGTTCAAAAATAGCAAACTTACCTTCTCTAACTTTTAAACCAAATGTAGTCGCAATGGAAGTTATGATTTTCATTCTTACTCGTAGCGCTCCTTCGTAGGCCGCATCTTTCTCCGAATCTAGAATCCGTTTCACCGAATCCACAGCCAACTTTTCTCTGACTTCCTCATCAAGTGGTTTGGTTATCTCGCCAAGTTTCAGCGTTCTAGGTGTTTTCAAAATGGGTTTAATCGACGGCGGAAGGAGTATAGGCTTCGGTTTCATTTCTTCGTTGTCGCTGTCCACCTCTTCAATCGTTTCGGGTAGCTGTAAATGAAATTACATTAGTCCCCCTAAACCAAACTCGAGTCGACGTACAAATTTGACCATATTTACTTTAGCAGGTATTGTTGGTGTGGAACCAGGCCCTAAGCCCACAGCATGAATTTGCGTTGCCAAGAGACGAGAAACGTGTTTGACTTGACCTGGAGTTCCAGCAGCAGCAATCGGAGTGTAAGCAGAACTAAATAACGGTGGCATTTTGTTAGGGAGATTCGGCTAGAGAATAAAAAAAAAAACAGGATAAATTCTAAACTAAGCGAGTTATGTAAGCATTTAAATGGCATATATTAGCAAAATCTTTTTAGGACATGTTCTACAATTCTCCCGATCAGTCCACCAAGATTGATAACCCATCAAGGGTTGAATAGGGTATACCTCAACTTAGAGGTTACAATAGACAATAAATAGGTTTCAGGCAGTCGTTTTTCTGGTAATTCTGGTAAAATTTCTGCAAAAAAAAATACAGGAACTCTTTTAGCAGATTCTGTAATTCTTCTATTTCAACAATTATCAGAAATTTGTGTTAGTTTAACGGTACCTCTGGAGGTACTGTTATTTTACCAGAAACATTTGTTAGTTCCGGAAAAGTGTTTTGGTGTAACATCCAGAAATTTTATCAGAATTACAGAAAAACGGCTGCTCGAATAAACCTATAGTTAAAAATTTTCGAAAAATAATACATATTGAAAACACAGAAGTGCTGAAGAGAGTATAGTCTTGTTTCTCGCTAAATTATTTTCTGGAGATAGAATTAAAGAATTGTACAAAATGATCCTTTTCCTTCTACCTGTAAGACATTAAAGAAAGAAAATAGTTTATAAAATATATAATTTATGTTATAACATGGATTCTTAGAATTTCAATATAAAAATTTTATGTTGAAGAAGAAAAGATACATCAAACTTTGAAGAAAGTTTTATTAAATAATTAAAAATTGATACAGAAATCCATCAAAAATCCTATTTTTACCATAAAGTTTAATTTTTGAAAGCTTTCCAGAAGTTTCAGTATTTTTTACATTCAACACTAAGTGGTTCAAGAATTGAAAAATTCGATTTTAAACAGATTCGTACTATTTACAACATTCTCAGATCATTTGATGAACAATGTTCGTGACTAATTGAGACAGTAGCATATTTAATGACTCCTATATAAAAAAAATACACCATAAATAAATTCTTGAGAGAATGTATGGACTACAACCTGCTGTTTTCAATGACTGAAGAGTTAAAAATGAACAAAATGAATTATCAATGATGAATTTAAATTAAGAAGCTCAAGGTACAGTTTTTTCCTTCATTATTAATTCTTTGTTTCGAAAAAATTCCCTGAAATTCAAACTTGACAATTAAATTAATATGTAAAACGGCATGGAAAGTTTTTAATTAAAAAAATGGAAAAAGACCGCTAATATTAGGTATGAAAAATTGGCTTCCTCTGATTTCGAAGAAAATTCCATGACTGACTACGTAATTTTACAAGAAAAATTAACGAAAAAATTGAAAATTCAAATAAATAGAATGCAATTTGCACTGCAGAGCAGCTGCTCACGTCAAGCCAAAATAGAAAAAAAACTGGAATTTGTAAGAATCGTCTTCAATTTCTTTCCATTTGTAAACTACCAAAATACTGACCTTTACACCTTCGGCTCTTAAACTCAACATACAATTTCTCTCAAACACCGAATTTTTGCTAAATTTTTCATCTAAATTGTTTACATTACATAGAAGCTAAATATAGAAAAACATACCAGAGTTTCCATTATTATTTGCGCAGCTACGACGGGCAATAATCGTTCATTAATCCACGTTTCCGTCAAATCAAGGCCTGAAAATGCGGTTGGTTCTTCTTGACGAGTTTTTTTGGATATGTGATTACTGTCTGATTGTTTTTTTTGTTTACGCTTACGATCGTCATCTTTTGGCAAGATTTTCTGCACCTGTGTAGGGATTTAAAAAAATAAATTTGATTTTTCAAAAAACGTGAAAATTTGAAAATAAAAAAATATTACCTCTGAATATGTGGCTCCTAAATCTGTTAACAACGTCATAATATTTTGCTGGTAGGTGCTACACGATGGATGCTTTAATAAAGATAATAACTGACATTTCAAATGTTTGCGTACAGCATTAACTTGACTTCCAGACAGATCAGGAGGTAAATGAGCTATAATCGAACACGTCAACAGTGAAAAATGCAACAGGTATCATGTCAGTAAGTTATCATAGTTCATCTTACTGTGTACAGTTTCCAAGGCAGCTATCACTTTCCCCAGGAACTGAGGTCTTGCCAAAGTAATAGCAGTTAAAACAGTCATACACGTCATCAAACTCGTACTACTTATATGTTTTGAATCGTGAAATTTGACTAAGAGATCGAATACAACCCTAAAATGAAGAAATTGCAATTAAAGCACTTACACAATACATCGAGTTGAGTTTCAGTAGTATTCTCCTTACATAGCTTCTTCTTCAAGTTTTCTTCGTTTAGTAAATTTCATGGTCAATGGTACATCGTAGATTGATATATTATCGGTCTGCTTATCTTCTGATTCACGACTTGTCTGCAGGATGATCACGGTTTGCATAAATTTAACAGTTTGATTGATGATTCTACAAAAATTATTGACAAAATACTGAATTACAGCAAGAAGAAAAAAAAGATTTTATGAAATAAGTAACACTGTAACAGGTCTTACCCGTCATGATCACTGTCCACCAAATTAATAATATTTGTTTTTAACGAATTCATTGAATTCCAAACTTCCATTAATGCATTTTCATCAGAACTTAAATCAGATTTTGAAAACCAATTTACTATCTCTCTGTATAGAGTACAACTAGTTTGAATAACTTTTTTCTGCACTTGGAGAGAAGGATCACTCAGTAACATCAATAAACTTGGCACAATTTTAGGCAGGTATGAATGATGTTTCTTCCTGAAAATGAAGATGATATGGCCAGACTTGGAGATTTTCAGTTTTTCAAAAGCGATCAACAGGAATAAATACCAACCCAATTAGTTCGATAAACGTTATGATCGTTTTCCGAACTTCGGCATTGCGATCAGCTTGAAATGCAAGAATGTGGTCCAAAAATTCAGGCAACAAATCAGGTTCTTTGTTTACCGTTATTTCCGTTACTTTTCTAAGGATGTCAATTTTTTCATTATCGGTCGCTAGTTGGGCTTCATTAAGCCATTCGACAACCTACGAAAAACAAAAACAAAAAAAACTTAAAATATGATAACTGACTCTTAAATTTTGTACAGACTGAACCTATCGATTCCCTTAACATAAAATTATTTGTTACTTTATCATAGGAACCGGTTGCAGATACGTTATTCCCATCAGTCATGGTTCAATGATTCTATGTAATACTGACGATGCGATTTTCTACGTATCTTTTGATGAGCCGATCATTATAAGTAACCTGAGAAGACAGAAATTGATGATTTGGTAAAGAACGTAAAATCTGAGCCGCCAATTACAAAAATTATGGTTAGTTTAACAAGGTACATTAGACGAGGAGAAAAATTAAAAAACAAATGTCTTGACTATCGTGGATATAAATCTAAAGCGAATCAAATTAAAATTTAAGATACATCGATGAACACTCACTTCATGAGAATTGTTGAAGAGGGATTCCTCGTTTTTCAAATAAAATGACAGGTAACGAAGGAAAATTTGAGAAAGGGAATTTGATTCTTCTTCGATATTCAAAATCAAAAATGTGGTGGAAAATTGGAAATATTGATGATTACCTCTAAATACGTAAATACTTTAACAATGTTTCGAAAGCGATAGTAGAGCGGCAGTCATAAATGCAAGGTATACTATGCGGGCAAAATTTCAAGTACTTTTGATAATACAAATTATTTAATTAATTTCATCTCATCTAATTATTTCAGAATTAAATTCTTCCATTTCATGCTAAAACGAAATGCTACTACCTTTCAGTGCAATTTGCGCGTTGCCACATTTCTTCACTTTACCGGTATTAAACAGTAATCTACTAGAAATGGATTCCACATTTTCTGAGGGGTGAGATAACGTTTTAATTTTGTTTCCGTTAAATGTAACGTTACTGATCATAAAATGGTACTGTGATTGGGTACTAGCAACGAGCATATGAATATATTAGAGGCACAATACACTCGTTTTCAGTGAGGCCAGCTACCCCCAATCTATTAAATGCGTCATACTTAACATACATAGGAAATATGCGTTTTTACCAGAAGTTTTCTGCATAATTTTTTTATTTAATGAGATAGCTAATTTTTTGTAATAAATGAAATTTTAGAGAAGGTTTCAAAACATAAGATGAGTTCAAAAACAAGAAGTTTAGCCCATAGAAGCCGAGAAAATTGAAAAAAAAAATGAAATTGTGAATCAAATTGGCTTAATTTAGTGTTATTTGTAAACTTAGCCTTAAAGACAACTGATAATAAGGCTCAAAAACAGTGAATTCATGAAAATGAGTAGTTATTGTTGTAACGGAAATCCCACCTTCTCTCTTTCTTCATCGTCATCACGAACACATTATATATATATATGTCATATGTACACTCTCATCACGAAGTGCTTCCCCTACTATTCTCGATCCAATAACACTGTTGCTTCGCCATTTCGTATTTCGTTTGTGAAACATAATTTCAGTCGCTAATAAAATGTCATTAAAGTAAAAAGTCTGAAGTTCTTTCGATCCTTGTTCTGTACGCCTCCATCATGGTAGCCATCGCTGCGGTAGAACTTTGAGGAGAGACTTAGAAATTTAAATCGATGAAATAATAATTTTTTGAATTGATTTGCTGCTGTGCGAAAATTTTTTATGTTTTCTGTTGAATAATACACGAAGTATTTACCGTGTTTTTTGAGAAGTTTTAACTCGAATGTTAATTTATTTTCAATTTTGAAAAATTCAAAATTAAATCAAAAAATTAGAAACTGAAGTTCCAGACTTAATAATGGCCAATCCTGGAAGTAATCGAACGCTAAATCCAGAAAGGACTGCCAAAGAGATCGTGTAAACAGCCAAAGGAAAACTGCTCCCGTCATCGAGGACTCATCGTAGATCCACACATCGAAGACCCAAATTTTTTTGGCCAACTTAGAACAAAATTTAAGCAGGAAGTACAGAGGTAGTCAGCGAAGCATCGAAAACATAAATTATTCATCGACACAGCAGAAATTATAAGGTAAAATTTTTTGTAAAGGTAATATTTGTTGAGGTAAATTATTTTTTGTGTTTATGCGATTGTGTTTGAACTGAGGCTATTAAATTAAGATTTTTTGAAGTTATTTATGTCCCCTACAATAAAATTGTTTGAAGGAAAAATTGGTGAGTACAATATTGAGAAAGAAGAATTAAAGAAATTAATAAAAAAGTTTGAAGGTGAAAAAGTTGTTGATGTAAAGATAGAAACTTATAATTTACCCTATGTTAGATACTTCACAGGCGAGATAATATTAGAATCGTTTGTAATAGATATATTAGGAAGAATTGAAGATATTAGCAGTTTGAAATATATTAAAATTTTAGAATCTTCAGTAAATTATTTTTAGAGCAGAATTTATAGTTCTGATAAATCAAAAGAGAAATTTATGAACAGATTCTTTAATTAATTAAATAATAAAAACTGGATAATAACGAAAAAAGTAAAAAAGGGAATAGTGAAAAAGAAAATTTAATTAAGGAAATTGAAAAAGAATCCATAGAAAATAAGAAATATATAGCTGTTATTAATAGAGAAAAAAGTGTGTTAGGTTTTCGTAAAATTAAAGAAAATATGGCATCCCAAAATGAAATTAAACCTATACAGGCGCCATTGGGAAAGGTATTTAATGGAAAATATTACTTGGACTGGCGCAGGATGATTATTTCAGCTATTAGGGGAGCCGGATATTATGATATTTTTGGGGAGCATGAATTCCTACAATTGTATATTAATCATGTAGATGATTTAAATTTCTGACCCAAAAAAGATATGGTGAGTTATTGCAAAATGCAAGACAATGCTAAAGCATTTGTATTAGAAAGAGTATCAAATGAAATCACAAAGCAGATAAGGGACTGTAATACAGCAATATTAATGTTAAAAAAATTAGATAATATTTATGGCACTAAAACTTCGGTCACAGCCAATATGGCAAAGGCAAAGTGGATGGAATTCAGATTTCAGCCTGGTGGAAACGTGAAAGGTTTTTTTAAAAAATGGGATGAATTAGTAACTGACGTAAGAGATAGTGGCAAAGAAGTTACTGAAACAGAAGAATTAGAGAATTTGCAATTAGCTTTATGCTACGAGCAGGCAATTGCAAAAATGCAATATGAAAATTTACCTTCAGATGAAAAAAATTTAGATAATTTTAAAAGAATATTGAGAGAGGACTCTGACCAAAAATTTAGGGATCAGACCTAAAAAAAGCAGAATAATAATAATAATCAATCGAACAATAACTATAGAAATAATGGTAATAATAATAATAGATATAATTATAGGGGAAGATATAATAATTATAGAGGTAGGAATAATTATAGAGGAAATGGCAATAGTCATAATAACTATGGGAATGGTAATAGAAATAATTTTAATAATAATGGTGGTAGTAATAATGGTAATGGTAATGAATTAAACCAAAACCAAAATAATAATACGAACAATAGTGGGAATAATAATAATAATGGAAATTATAGAGGAATTAATTATAGAGGTAACTCAAATTATAGAGGTAATAACTATAGAGGAAATGGTAGAAATTATAATCAAAATAATACGACATGTTACAAATGTGGGCAATTTGGGCATATAGCACAAAATTGTGGTAATAATAACCCACAACAAAATAATAATAACGATAATTCTAATAATAATTAGGGAAATTATCCCCCAAAAACGAATGCAAGTCAACCAAATATTAATAAAAAAGATAGCGCAGAACAGCAAGTGAAAATGTCTTGCATGGTCAAAAAATTTAATAGGAATAATAACGAATGGTTATTGAATGAATTAATTAATAATAATAAATATAATAATAATGAAAATTATACAATGTTAAACCACAAAGCAATTTTGGATGGAGCTGCAGAAGTGCATCTAACATCTGATTTTAAGAAATTGGTAGATGTTAAAAAATTTGTGACTCCAATAAAATTGCAATGTGCTGGGAAAAATACGTTCTTATATGCCACTCATACAGGAAGAATGGTGATCAAAGTCGAAAATTCCAATAAAACTCAGTCATTGATAGAATTGAATGATGTCCATTATGTGCCGGATCTAAATTTAGATATTATTTCAGCTATTAAAATAACAAATACTGGAATAATTAACATCGATCAGCAAAAAGATATTGCGAACATCTACTTCATTGAAAATGCAGAAATAATTATGACTGCAAAAAAAGAGGAAGGAATTTTTTACATATATTACAATGTCGAAAATAATAATAAAAATATAAATAATAATATTAATAATGATGAGCAAAATATAATATGTGCCCCCGTCACTCAAAATGTAAATGATGAATGGGATGATTTTACAGTAGAACTGGAAATTCAAGAAGATGATATTAATACTGAATCACCTCAGGGGGGTGAAAATGATGAAATAATAATAGAAAATAATGAAAATAATAATAATATTAATAGACCACAAATAAACAATAATATTAATAAAAAATTACTAATACATAGGAGGCTTGGGCATTTAAATGCCAGATATCTGCAAAAATTAAAAACTTTAGCAGTTGGCATTCCCGAAAATATAAACTTTAGGGATGAAGATTTTGTGAATTGTCAGATATGTTGCATAGCCAATAATTCAAAACTAGGTCATACTGGAATTAGGACTAAACCAACTAGGAAATTGGAGATAGCATCCTCAGATATTATGGGTCCGTTTACGCCCTCTGTGGCAAATCAAAAATATATTTTAACATTTATAGATCATTTTTCAAAGTACACTTTTGTCATGCCTATTGCTAATAAAAGCCAAGTGACAAATGAATTTAAAAACATTATAATATCTATGAAAAATAAATTCCCTGAATATCCCATAGGGACTATAAGATGCGATAATGCAAAAGAATATACCGATGCCAAAATAATAAATTATTGTAATGAGGTTGGCATAACAATGGATTATGTGGTGCCATATTCTCCAGAATTAAACGGTGTTGCCGAAAGGCAAAATCAAACTTTAATGAGGAGAGTACGAGCCATGTTGATTGATGCCAATCTAGACATAAAATATTGGTCCTATGCTATTGTTACATCAGCTTACTTAATAGATCCCCCACAAAAGCAAATGAAGGATATAAAACGCCTTATGTGTTATTCTACGGAATAAAACCGAATTTAAAAAATCTTAAAGTTTTTGGAGCATTAACTTATAGACATATACCTATGGAAGTTAGAAAACTAAATGCTACGAAAGCAAAAGCAAAATTAAAAAATAAAATCGACCCAAAATTAGCACATAGGGCCGAAAAAAATATAATGATGGGCTATACGAATACAGGATACTGTCTTAGAGACCCTTATAATGCAAAATCCTACATTTCATGTGATGTGAAAATGGACGAAACACAAAACATAAAATCCTTATTAATAAATAATAAACCCCTAACAATAAAATCAGCGGACTATGAATATGATTTAGGGATAATTAACCCAATTATTACGAATGTCAATATTAAATATAATAAAATATATATAGAGGATAATATTCTCAAAACTTTCTCTGAAATAGATTCAAACCCTTTTAGGGAGGATTGGATTAGGGCCATAAATGACGAATTCAATTCTCTCAATGACATGAAGGTATGGGAAATAGTGGATTATGATCGCCAAAAACTTATAGATACGAGATGGATTTTCACAATAAAATTTGATGAATTTGGAAATCCAAAACCCAAAGCGAGACTTGTGGCAAGAGGTTTTAAAGATCGAACCGAGTATGGTATCGCCGAAACCCATTTCCCAATAGCATCGATAGGAACAATAAGATTATTATTATCTATAGTTAATAAAGAAAAATTAATAATGGTACAATATGACGTGAAAACCGCATATTTGAATTCACCAATAATAAAACCTATTTTTGTAAGAAGACCTGAAGGAATAAATATAAACACTAATCAGGTACTTGAATTGAAAAAATCAATTTATGGATTGAAAACATCCAGCAAATCATGGTATGACTTATTGGACATGAAAGTAAAGGATATGGGCTTTACCAGAACCAAAAGTGATAGATGCTTTTAGCATTTGTAAACCTCAAATCAAAATATTCTGACTTTATTATTACTATAAAATGTCTATTAATACAAGAAATTGTAGATATGTTGCCTAATGAATTCTTTTCAATTGAGAAGTGGGAATTTCCAAAACATTTGTCTTTAGCTGACCCTTCATTTAATGTTCCACAATGAGTGGACCTTTTGTTAGGGGCAAGTGTGTTTTGGAAAATTCTTAAACCTCAATCGTTAGAATTAAGAAAATTGCAATCACAGTTACTTGCAAGTCAGTTTGGGTGGTTAGTAGCTGGTGATGTGAAGACTGTAACAAAACCATCTCATATGTTCCTTACCTGTAAAGATTGTGATCTCTAAAAAACTATTGAACGTCTATGGTTTTTAGGTGATGAGTCTAAAGGAATGTGTGGTTCTCTTGAAGAAGTAGAGTGTGAGAAACATTTTTTAGAAACAGTTGAACGTCATAAAAATGGGCAATTTATTGTCCGATTACCTTTTAAAATGTCGAGAGATCAGTTGGGAGACTCAAAACCTCAAGCTCTTCAAAGTTTTCAGGCATTGGAATGAAGGTTTATTAAAGATCCTAATTTCAAAAATGCTTATATATGAGAGATTATTTAAGTCAAGGTCATATGGTTAAGGTGAATGATAAATATCAAGGTGTTACATATTATATTCCTCACCATGCTATTACTAAAGAAGAATCAACCTCCATCAAGGTTCGAATTGTCTTTGGGGCAAATATGCCAACTACCTCTGGACTCTCTTTAAATGACTGCTTAATGGTAGGACCACCTGTGCAATCAGACTTATTCAGTATATTAATTCGAATACGATTTCATCCTTTTGTATTCTCAGCTGATATTAGTCAGATGTACAGGCAAATCCTAGTTAATAGAGAGGATACATCTCTTTTAAGAGTATTATGGAGAGAAAATTTTCAGGAGCCCATTTAAACCTATGAAATGGTGACAGTTTATTTTGGAATTGCATCAGCACCATTTTTAGCTACCAGGTGCCTCAAATTTTTAGCAGAAATGGA
This sequence comes from Ericerus pela, assembly GCA_011428145.1. Classification (NCBI taxonomy): domain Eukaryota; kingdom Metazoa; phylum Arthropoda; class Insecta; order Hemiptera; family Coccidae; genus Ericerus; species Ericerus pela. The sequence continues at coordinate 214,013 of WOFM01000373.1, read as the reverse complement.
GAGAAATGTCTTGAAAAAAGGGAGCAGTTCTCTACAATATGATTGTTATATAGATGATATTTTCACTGGTGCAGACACAGTAGAAAATACGATCAAAACACGTGAACAATTGGTAGAGATACTGAGAGATGCTGGACTTTCTCTGAAAAAATGGTGTTCAAATCGTACTAAAATCTTGGAAGGAATTCCGGATAGTGATTTGGAGAAAAAATTTCCTCTTTATTTTGGAGATATGCACCTGGTAAAGACATTAGGATTATTGTGGGTTCCCAATAAAGATTTGTTTAAAATTTGGGTGCATAGAAATGAATTAAATAAAAATACAAAACGTGAAGTTCTTTCTATCATCTCTTCAATTTATGATCCATTAGGTTTTCTGGGACCTGTCACAGTCTTAGCAAAATTGATAATGCAAACTTTATGGAAAAAACACAGCAAAACTGATAAGGTAATTAATTGGGATGATGAAGTACCAAATGATACTTTAATTATTTGGACAGAATTCATCAATGAATTACCATGTTTACAAGATATTGAGATTACCAGATTTTTATTAACTGCAGGACATCCAGATATCCTTGAATTACATGGATTTTGTGATGCTTCTGAACATGCTTATGGTGCAGTTATTTATGTGAGATCAGTATCTAAGAATTCAACTATTGTGAGGCTACTGTGTTCAAAAACAAGAGTGGCACCTTTGAAAGAAATTTCTATAGCCAGGCTTGAATTATGTGGTGCCCAATTATTAAGTGAATTTATTGATACAGTAACAAGGCCTCTATCAGACACAGTCTCAAGTCTTTGGTGTGACAGTCAAATTACCCTTTGTTGGATAGCCTCTCCATATATACGCTGGCAACCATTTGTGGCTAACCGGGTAAAGAAAATTCAGGAGAGGAAGGGTAACGCAATATGGGATTATGTAAACACACATGAGAATCCTGCAGATTGCTTGTCCAGAGGGATATATCCCAATCAAATTTCAAATAATAAAATGTGGTGGAATAGACTTGAATTTCTATGTCAAGATAATCAACCTTTTACCTCAGATATTCAATTTAAACCTGGTGAGGTACAACCACTTGAACTTCAACAATCTCAAAAATATATTGTTAGCACTATAATTAAAAGTAAGTTCTTTGAACTCTTTTCTGAATACAATCATATGCTCCGCATAGCAGGTTGGTGCGTACGATTTATATGGAACTTACACTGGTTTGGACCACACTTACCAGGGCCTCTATCTCATGTTGAAATGCAACAAACATGTTTTGTACTTATTAAAGTAGTACAAAAGGAATGTTTCCACTCTGAAATAAATGTGTATTTAATGAAAAAGCCCTGGATCTCAAGAGTTCTCTACTCTCATTGGCACAATTTTTAGATGCTCAAGGAATAATTTGTGTTGGAGGACGCCTCCAAAATGCAGATTTGAGTCACAATCAACGATTTCCTATTGTACTTCCCACAAATCACACTTTTTCATTTCTCCTTATTCGGAATGTACATCAGAAACATTTTCATGCAGAGCCTACATTACTACGCTCAGTATTAAGAAGGCAATTTTGGATACTCAGACAAAATTCTATGATCCAATATTGCATACTTAAATGTGTTAAATGCATACGTCTAAAGGCTGACATGAAATCTAATTAAATGGTTGCTTTACCTAAAACTAGGGTAAATCCTGGAAAGGTATTTCAGATTACTGGTGTAGATTATGCAGGACCTGTTCAATTAATTAGAGGTAATAGAGGGAGAATGATTCCCTTTCCAGCATACATAGCAATTTTTGTTTGCTTCTCAACCAAGGCTATCCATTTAGAATTGGTATCTGATTTGATTGTAGAGGCATTCCTTGCTGCATTAAATAGATTTATTTGGCGACGAGGAATACCTTTAGAAATTTGGTCAGACAATGGGACAACCTTTGTGGGTGCAAAAAATAAATTATCAATGTTGTACTCAAAACAGATAAATAAGTATGCTCTGGAGAGAGGTTTTCAATGGCAATTCATTCCCCCTTATGGACCTTCATTTGGTGGATTATGGGAGGCAGGAGTGAAGTCAGTTAAAAGGCTTTTAAAGGTGGTGGTAGGGGAGTCTAAATTTACCTATGAACAATATGAGACTCTTCTGATTCAAATTGAAGCCTGCCTCAATTCAAGACCACTAACTCTCGAATCAAATGATCCAAATGAGGTTGGAGCACTGACACCAGGCCATTTTTTAATTGGTGGGCCTCTCACATCTCTTCCTAACCCTGACTTTTCCCAAGTTCCAGCTAATAGATTAAAATATTACGAGCTGGTAACTAAGAGGGTGCAAGAGTTCTGGAAGAGATGGAGATTGGAATACTTGAATACATTGCAACAAAGATCAAAATGGAAGACGTCAAAAAATAATGTGAAGGTTGGAGATATTGTAATTGTAAAGGATGATAATACTCCCCCCACAAAATGGCCATTGGGAAAGATTACTCAGGTACATCCAGGGAAAGATAATGTTGTCAGAGTGGTAACAATTCGTATGAAAAGAGGACAAGATCAAATTGGTGAATTCAAACGTCCTATATCAAAAATTGTCTATCTACCTATAGTAGATGAGCAATAAATCATTAGCATTTTAAATAAAAAATTTGTTGTTTTTTCAGAGTCCACACAATGAATGGCTATGAACTTTTGACACTCAACTGAAAGATAGTAATTAATTCAATCTAATAGATTCATAGACACCAAATGTGTTAAATGAATTTTAACAATCTAAAAATGAAAATAAAATCAAGTACTCATTACAGAATAAATATTTATGTACTAAAGCAAATGGCTATTATTTTGTATACCCACTTAAAATTATGGTACGTACCACTATGTCTTGGAAGGCACTTTCCAAGAAAGGGCCATCAGAATATAAAATAAAGATGAAACCTAAATGAAGCAGGTAGGCAATAAGAATGCCTGGACAAAAAACTGTCCGATTGTTAGTGCCAACAATAATGAGTGGGAATATACAAATGAAAAGATAAAAATAAAGGTTGTCATAAGTTATTTTCAAAAAACCAAAAAACCTGCTTATATAAGAAAACTAAAATGCTAATGGACAACAAACAAGAGTAAATAATTTGGTATGACTGTACTGACACTTACAGGTAATTTTCATTATTAATCAACTTATTCAACATTTTATTTGTACTTACTAATGTAATGTACATAAATCAATGTATTTCAGTTTTATAATTGTTGCTCGTCTCCCTCGCAAGAGGGGGAGGATGTTAAACGTAGTAAATGATTTTAAGGCAAAGACAAGTGAGAAAGGAAAAGAAACAGTGAAACATACATTTCATCTGTTTAGGGTGTCTTTCTAAAACCAGATGTATGGTCATTTGTCTAGACATCGATACGTTACACATTCCCCTATTTTTGTAAACAAATTCGAATTTCTAAAGATCTTAAAAATATTGTAAAAGAAAAAATAAAAAGTCAGTCTTGAGTTCTCTTTCATTTCGCCAGCTTGTTTCATTATAAACAGGCACCAATGCATTATAAAAGAGAACATTTGGGCACCAACGCATTGCAAAAGAGAATATTTGAATACCAATGCAATGAATTTTGTGTCTTGATACTTATGCTAATTGGGCTTGTAACCACAACCATAACTAGAACAATAATTACTAAAAACCTTGTTAAGTTGGTGATTCTTAGCTCGAAGACGATCATTCGAATATTTAGATTTTCACCGCCATTATTAAACATGAAAAATATGTAGTAAAATGAATATTGAAACATGAAAATAACGAAGACAGAATTCACTGAAAACTTACATTATATTAAAACTTGTTGGTAACATAAAATTGTGTGACCAACTGACTGACAGTATAAAACAATTACCAGTGTTAGCTGTGGATGTGAACTAGGTCACAGACTAAAATTGTAAAAATGACCGAGTATAATTTGATAATTTGTCACACCCTTCTCAAATTGTAGAGGTTTAAAAAACAATTAAAATTTGTAAAATAATTAAAGCATTACAGGCTGATAAAAACACTAAAAAATACAAATTAAAATCACACAAAGTAAATAGTAAAAAATTTGGTTGTTACACACATATATAAAAACTTTAAAAAACATTAGACTAACATTATGATTTATGACTAGAGAAAATAATGTTTAAGTAAACCTAAGTTGTTGCACAAAATTTTGAAACAGGTTAGTCTAAAGTCCTTTAATGAAAAGGTCATCAGTTGATTGGTAGTATCATCAAACTTGAACTCAAACGACTTATCTTAAAACAGATTACAAATAAAATAATATTTTACATCAATATGTTTACTACGACGAGAATTTCAACAACTAGACTTTATAATAGCGATACAACTCAGATTTTTTTAAATATTACACATTTATTACAATAATCGATATTAAAATCTGATAACAAGGGTTGAAGCCATAAACCTTCAGGCTATTCAATAAAGCTCAAACATGGCTTTTGTTTACAACCTTGAAATTATAGCCTATGCTTACAGCTCATGAGGTGATTGGTTTATGCTTATGGCTTAAACTTATGATTTATGCTTATAGCTTAAAATTTTTTTATTTGAGGAATTTCTCAAAACAGCTTTGGTTTGCCTCAAAATTTTTTGTTTTCATCTATTTATACTTTACAGTTTGTCATTATAAATAATTTAAATTTTCAGATTTGTGAAATGGAATAACGAAAATTGCCTAAATGCAGATTTAAAAAAAATTAAAAAAAAACCTTCAATTCTATAATTCAGCAAAAAAATATAGCTTATGCCTGTGGCTTATAGCTAATGGTACATGTGGAATACCTTGTCGTGAAAAAGTATTCTCACCAGAAGGTAAATTCAACAGAATTTAAGCACGTTCAGCCGCTTTATATTTAACATATGGTAAGCCAAAACCAAGGTGAACACTGGCAATTTTAGAGCCGGTTTGGACACGCAAACAGATACACTTATGTACATATACATATGTAGGTGTGTTGTAGAAGTCACGTAATTTCTTATTCATTGCTAAAGCAACAGATAAGAAATGACATAATGCGTTCGTGTACCAGTCCAAGACACTACCGAGATCCTTATTTATCATTTTATCATCGGCCGAACTTTGCATCTTACTTGCCTGTGTGTGCAAGTAAGAGCATACGAACAAACAGTGTATATAATATATTGTTGAATATAATACGTCTGATAAGGAATGATGTCTGTACGAGATGTATAGTCCCCACAGTACATTTGGCTTAAATTAAGGCTGACTTAAACTGGTCAAAACCTTCAGCTTATGGCTGAAGGCTGACTTATCATCCCTGCCTCTAAACTTCCAAAAAAATAGGTTCAGCAGTTTTGGCAGGGCGTTGATGAATGAGCAAATGAGTCAGTCAAGACTTCTTTTTTTCTTTAGTTCACTAACACGTACGTACGTTTGTAGGGGTAACTTTCAAATCTTGCAAAATGAATTTAAGCCACTTGCCATTTCATAGAGGGCTGAAATTTGGCACAGATACTCATCTCGGATGACAATACAATGTTCCGTCATAATATTGGGACCCCAATACTCAGGTTACAAATGCCAGGGAGTCAAATATTGGGGTCATTTTATTAAAATAACATGTTTTTTTAAATCTTGCAGAATGAATTGAAGCCACTTCTAGATACAGTAGAGGGCTTAAATTCGGCCTACATACTTGCTATTAAGTAACTATAAACAAGACTAAAAAGCAAAAAAAAAAAAATTTTATAAAAACATGTTTTTCTAAAAATTGAATTAAAATGTAAAAAATAATTTTTTTGAAAGAACGATTTACCGATCAACTGTACCACATTTTTTTAAACGGCAATTACTTTGAAAACAACCAAAATTTAACTACAGTTTTAAGTAATGTTAAACATCTTCAATTTTTGACTGAAGAGAAAAGCGTGGCCCCTATGCAACGAAGTCGTTCATAAATTATTAAATTTTCACTTTACATTTGAGAGTAGATGGAAAATGTCTAAAATTACTAAATAATATTGTTTCCATGTCTGTATAATGTAGATATCTTAATGAATCTGAATGGGTAAAAGGTTTTGGGATGTGATAAGAAAATATTTCAACACTAATAAAATTTCATACTTTGGTAGATTTTCAAAACAATAATTGAAGCCGTAAGGAGATATAACGTTTAATTTTTATAAAAGTAGCCTATGGCTAAACCTGTCTTATGGTGCTTGATGATAAAAAAAATTGAATCTGATAAATTTATTAAGGGCTTTATTGCATAGGGCCCATGCTTTTGTTTTTAGTAAAAAATTAAAGATGTTTAACATTAGCCTATTTTAAATTGTAGTTAATTTTTGGTTGACGTTTAAAAAAATGTGGTACAATTGACTGGTAAGTTGTTGTTCTAACAAAATTATTTTTTACATTTTAGTTCAATTTTTTGAAAAGCATGTTTTTATATGTCTAAGTAGTAATACACGATAAAATAATCATAATTATAGCACTAGACGAAAATATGCATCCGGTTTCTTTTGATATAGTTCGTGGAAACATAAATGTCGCAGGGAAAAGATAAAGCAGCGAAACAAAATATACGCGAACAGACAAATACATACAAAGAAGACTCAATTATACACATTATGATGAAATAATCAGTTTTGTTTTGTGCGTTGCTTCCACTGGATATAATCAACGTGTTTTTCATTTGAGTATTTTGTTCATTCACGATGACAAGCGGACTGAAGCTACATAAATTAATTTGTTTATTAACATTGGCCGTCGTCGCCCTCATTCGTGTAAATGGGGAATATGTTTATAGAATTGAGCATCTTGATGTGCTGGTAAGTACCATGTATACAGGTAGCCTGCATAGTGGGTACACCCTTATATCATACAAGTTCGTTCGGTCAGTACACGTAGGCTAAATATTTTCCTCTGGTAATATTATCCGCTGTTAAAGAGAAAGAAAAAAAAAAAAAATCAAAATAGAATAAAATGAATGAATAAGTAATATAATAATAATAAATGGACACTTGTTCTTAGCAAATGGAATACTGTTAGTTCTTGGAATAGGCATAACAAACATATAACCTCTTCGTACGCAGTCGGTAAAAAAAAAATCTCTAGCCTAGCAATAATGCGCTAGCAAACCCCGTCTGCTAATTTTCATCCATAATTAAAAAAAAAAAAAAAAATTCTAAACGGTTGAAAAAATTGTAGACAATTATCGATGGTTATCGATATTTGTATCGATAATTATCGATATCTAACGAACATATCGATGTATTTCTATTTTATTGCTAATTTCAGGTAAAAGAAATTAAGAAAAACTGTCGATAGTTATCTTTATCTTTAACAAAAATATTTTCATCACTAAAAACCGATTCTCAAGGACTTTTTTGTTTCCTATGGCTTTCTCAGATACTGAACCATTAGGAATCAAACTTTTATCAGATTTGGTATCATATGAAGAATACCTTTTGGGAAAATTTTAGCTCTATCCCTTTTGTAGTTTCTTCAAAAGTGTGAACACAAAATTTTGTCCAAATGATTTTTCTTTTCCAACTTTATCATAAACTACCAAATTAATAGGCATCAAACTTTTATTAGACTTGCACCTACGGCTACATAAGGATAATCTATTGTGAATGTTTCAATTCCACCCCTTTTGTCATTTTCAAAGAATCCTGGAAAAATGACTTTTCCATGAATTTTTTGTTTTCCAGTTTTCTCAGTACCTAACTAACCAATAGGCACCCAAACTTTTTTCAGACCTGCTCCAAGATGAGAACTATCTCTGACGAAAATTTTAACTATATCCATTAAGTAGTTTTTTTGAAACTGTGAACACAAAATTTTAGATGATATATAAATGTATGTATGTAATTTTATATGTATGTATATATACATATAGGTACATAAAAAATTGGGTCAAAATGGAAAATGGTATCAATATTGTTTTCTTTTCTCATGAAATGGATTATTTTTGTCATTCCTTATTGATTTTTAATCTTCTGTTAATTTTAAGTATGAAAGGTAATGGGTGTTTACTAATGAACAAGTGATGAAAATGGGTGAACCCTGTACCATTTGCTTCATTTGAGAGCTTAAACATGCCACTAATTTTAGCTTTTGGTTTTGTAAATGAATACACAATACACTACAGAAATACATCAGTAAAAGAAGTCTCTAAAATTTAGGACAAAAAAATTACAAGAGAAAATATTTGGTACACACCTCAACCATGTGAAGCTGGGTTAATCAGCTAGTAGCTTATAATATCAGAATACCATACCCAGTGATTTGCAAAAACTGAAATACGGATACAACCAAGTAGGTATGACTAAGAAAAAACTTCCTATTAACAGATGTAATTGTATTTCTTGGTAGTGCCCCCTTTTCAGGCTTTAGCGTTTTGAAATTGTTTCTCAAAGGCTTTTATGTGGTACATAGTCAGTCTAGCAATTTGCCCTTAAATATAAAAACTAAATTTTGAAGATAAGCCGTAGATACCGATACCTGTGTAAAGAGGAAGTTTTTTTCTAGTCGTACCCTCAGAGTATTAAACATAATAGAGATTACAAGACAACGCACGCTCTTCTAAATGCTAAAATAAAAAACAGCATACCACTTTTGAAGCTATTTTCCCCACTCCTATGGTACTGAATTCAAATTTCCTTGCATATAATTATCAATTTATAAATCATAATTTACATGAATTTCATAGATAAAAATTGGATTGAAAATTGTCGGTACCTTAGGAATAGAGGATATTTTGATCGTGAAAGTGTCGCTGTTATTTTTTGTCTCACATGCGTCTTCTATTATATTTAATACTCCGTGGTCAAATACCTACTTGGTTGCATCCATAATCATTTCAAGTTTGGCGAACCACTCATGAATCACCCCAATATAATTATGTAGGATTTAATTCCCACATTTTTCTTTCATATGTTATATATGCGAATACGATCGACCATCAGTTGGATCATTTTTCATTCACCGATAATCGAACATTCTCGTTACGATATTTAATCAACGACAGCTACTGGGCACCGAAAAATGGACCTATCTTCTTTTACACCGGAAATGAGGGCGATATTAATACGTTCGCTCAAAATACGGTAAGTACATATCCATACGATATTATAATTGATTCTTATTTGAATCCAAAAAATTTTCCCGTTTCCTTACACTTATTCAACCATTTAACCCAACTACCCAATACATTATATGCAAAACCGCCTTTTTAGGGAGGGCCTACTAACCATGTGGCAAGTGTGTGCGACCCACAGGGTGGCACATTTTTGGGATGGAAAAATTGAACGCAAAAACTATAGAGCAGCATTGATTTGCTGAAAATCCAGTTTGCCAATGTTCATCCCACAATTAGAAAAAAAATTTTAATTTAAATTAATTACCTACTTGAAAAAATGTAAAATAATGTCCATAATAATCGATATTTGTATCGACAGTTATCAATATCTGACAAACATGAATGTATCGATATTTCATTTTTAGTTTTAAGGTAAAGAAATTACTAAACAATACAAGGAATTGTGAAACAAAAATCTGTCAAGTTGATTCAAAACCATACTTTCGAAACTTATGCAGACAGCTTTTCTCCACCTTCGTTTGCACAGTGGCACAGGATTATGAAAAAAAAAAAAAAAAATCAAGGAAAATATTCTAAAAACTTCAACTCCCGCCTGTGGATCCACTTTATTTTTTAAATGATTCCCAGACATTTTACCTCATCTATTTTCCCAAAGAATAAATTTCCCTAATTTTTTTTCTAATTCTTTTTCTCCAATACCATTATTCTAAATATATTCATTCCCCCAAAAAAAAATTCAAAAATAAACAAGAGGAGGTATAGTTGGTAAATCAGGAATGCACCCAATATAAGGAAGGCGCAACACATGAAAAGCGAACATGATTATTGTTGGGATTATCCTCGTATGAGGTATTAGGGGCTTGCACCCTTTGACAGCAGTTGCCACCCAAAGGCTGGCATATATTTGTCTCTAAGACGTTACGCACTTGAACGTTTGTATGTTTGTACCTGTACGTATGTACAGGTAAGATACATTATACTGGTCATGATTAATTGCCCGATAACGATCTCGGTGATGTCACGGACCAGCACCAAATGCGTTGCATCATTTCTTATCATCTAAACAGAGACAAGAAACAACGTAACTTATGACATAATACCATACATATATGTACATATGTGTGTCTGTGTACATGTGCCAAATCAACTATATAAGCTCACAAAACTGACTACAAAATTGCCAGTGTTTGACTTGGATTTGATTCTCCCACTTTGATGTACAAAGTGGCAGAACAAGCAGAACTGTTGAAGACCTTCAATGAGTGAATATCTCTCACAACAAGGTATTCCGCAATTATTTTATTAAAACTAATTTAACCTAGAATAGAAAGAATTTCAAGATCCATTAGCATGGTCACCAAGGTTCCCCAACCTCAATCCACTGGAGTTTTTCTTATAAGGCCATATTTCCTTGGTTGACCAAATGACATGATAATTCAATAAGGAAAATATACGAAAGTATAATTGAAATGAATTTATGGAATATGAGAATAAGTACGAAATAATTATAGGAGAATTGAACACTATATGGAAATATCTGTAACGTATATTTTCGTCTATTTTGAGAAATGACGAACATATTCGTTCACTCATTTTCGAATACCAAAAATGTAGATATTTGTCAACAATTACCTTCCTATAACTCTTCATAAACAACCACAAAACTATTCGTATTTAATTTTACATATACAGATATACCTTCTGTATATTTTTGACCTAGTTGTACCTGTCCCTCGAGTACTCGACGAGTCAGCACAACCCTATCATAACAACACCCTACCTCACTTTACCTATCCGACACGTACGTTTTCATACCCTGAACGAGTATATAATCCCTCGATTCAGTTGTATAGTTGTTCAGTTCAGTTTAGTTCAGTTCTCCAACAGCTACTTCTAAGTACCTGGAACCTCTCTCGTAGAAGTCTCTGGTGAACAGATAGTCTTGCTTGTTGAATTGTGATTGAATATGTATTAATATTAACGTAGAAATATGTACTGTATGTACAAAGTATTAAAATATTAAATGTGTTAACTCACTGAGGTGTTTAAATATTATTGAGTCTCAAACAAATGTTAAGGTCCACTATAGTTTGTGGATGTCTAAACTGAATCTATTTTAGAAATATTACTACTTTGAAGTATGTGGTATTTCGTGTATGGTGTACCCCCCAAAAGAGGTCGTTACCAGGTACAACCAAACCTCTTTTGGCCGTTACATTATTGGCGCCCAACTGGTCTGCTATTGCGAATCGAACTCTCGCTCTAGTACCTGCTCAACGGAATTGCTGAATTCAAGCTGCTGTTTCAACTCCTCTGGCTCGAAGTACTTTGCTCTAACCTTGAAAACTCTAGTCAAGTACTCAAAGAGAAACGCGTAAGGCGCGCTCTTGAGGAAAGGAAGTAGAGGTTAGCTGCAAGTGGAAAAGAACTAGTTGTGAAAAGAAACGCGAACTCCAAAGTCAACAAAGGATATTTTATTATACAGAAATTGGAAAGAAACAAACATATACACAGAAAGGTTGGTGGAGTTTGGCGAGGTGCAGCAACGGATTCTTCAAGCTCCTGTGCAAACAAAAAAGAAGAAAACAAAGTAACAATTAATATTAATTATAATTCGCGTCCCTCCCTTAAATATAAGAAGTGTTAAATAATTATAAGTCGCGAAAAAATTTATTTTTATGAATGAAACTTGGGAAAACTTATCCGAACCCAATACTACTAAAACTAACTTAAATTGGCTAATCGATGCTAAAAATTTTGAATTAATTAACGTATGTCAAAACTTAAACATCGAAGTCGATAAAAAATATTTTTCTCGAATAAAAACCCAAGAGGATATCCTATTAAAAATTAAATCCAGTAAGGAAATACAAAAATTATTAACCCCTGAAAATATAAAAATAATTTTACAAACTACACGAAAAACTCGTGAACAAATTCCCGAATTAGAAAACCCTATAATAAGAAAATATTTTAATCCTCCTTCTACCTCAACCCCATTTTTGGAAAATTTGGATAATCCCACACCATTTCCAAGAGTTAAAACTGCTATTAATCTAGTAGATATTACTGAGTGTTTAGAAAAATCTGACGAAGATTTTCTCAGCCCAGAAATTGAAACTAGACTTTTAGAAAACTTAACTCCCCCTATTGAAAATAAAATGTCAGGAAAGGCTGCTGTAAACATCAGACCTTCTTTATATGGACACACCCCAACGGAAGACATCGTATCATTTTTAAATGGATTTGAAAATGAGGCGGAATCTTTCAATTGGGATGCAAATATGAAATTTAAAAAAATTAAAATCGCATTTTCAGGTCTCGCCAAGCAAATATTTGAGGATAGAATTCAAACTAATCCCGAATGTAATAATTGGCAAAACACTAAACAAAAAATCTTGGAAGTCTTTACGAGGACTAAACCCCAACTACGCGAAATATTATACGAAAGAAATTACAACGGTGAAGCTGATTTCTCCGCGTATATTATGTTCGTGAAAAGAATTCTAAAACAAATTGAACCCGACATTACGGAAGAAAAAATTATCAAAAAAATTATGCCTAATCTCCCCGAAAAAGAAAGAGTATTTCTAATAAAAAAAGAACCTAAAACTATTCAGGAACTTGATAAAGCTTTCTCTAAATATCTCGAATTTAAAGATAAAGCATTCGGACATATAGATCCCCTTTTACGTAAAAAAATTGACCAATTAGAAAAAACGATAGAAGAATTAAAATCCGGGAAAACAGAAAAGAAAACCGAAAAAAACGTAAATACAATATCGTCCGACCCGATCTGGAAAGCTGAAATGGAGAAAATGAGCGCTGCAATAGCGAACATTTCAAAATTTCAGGAATCCAGAAAAAATAATAAAAATCCCCAAAACAAAAATAATAATAATGAACAAAACAATAATAACCAAAATAATAATAATAATAATAATAATAATAATAACAGTATGAATAATAATAATAACCAAAATCAAAACCAAAACCAAAACCAGAATCAAAATAGGAATAATAATAATAATTATAATAATAATAATGGTAATGGTAATTGGAACCAGAATCAAAACTGGAACCAAAATAACCAAAACAGAAATTGGAATAATAGCCAAAATTTCAATCCTAACTATAAAGGAAGAAATTTTAATCCAAATTTTCGGAGAAATAATTTTCCGAGAAATAATAATGGATATTATCCCAATAGGACTCCAAATTGGAATCAAATGACTCTCCCAAATTGGAATAATGCTCCAGCATGGTCTGGAATATCATTTAATACTCCCCAAAATCTCCCCTATGTGGCTGCCAATACTCAAATGATTGCCCCTCCGGCACCATTAATGGCAGCTCCACAACAAAACTACCTCCCAACATCAAACCCCCAGGCTTGCCAGAATAGTGGCTCAAAAAACTAAGTGTCCCCCTTACAGGTGATCTGTCAGCTGTAAGGGATGTCGCGAACAAAGAGTCGAAACTAGTTAACAATGTGAGTAAGGAGAAGTTTCAAAGCAAAGGGTACTGCAGAACCCAATGTAAATTTCACCTTCCATTTGCCATTTATAGTAAACAAATACTTAGCTTAGTCGACCCAGGTTCAGAACAGACACTTATTGATGAAAAAGTTTTAAAGAAAGTCAATTTTACGGAACCAATTCTACCAACTAAAGTAAGATTTCGTGGTGCGGATAGTCAACCTCTCGAGGTCATAGGAGTAACCAATGTGATTTTCTCCATTGATCATTGTATTTACCCACATCCCACCTACGTTGTTCGAAATTTAGTAGAACCGGTCATACTGGGTTACGACTTCTTATCAACCCATAAAGCCAAAATGGACTTTTCGAAAAACAAATTCACTCTGCCGTGTGGTGATGAAGAGCGATGTTTTGACATGCCTGAATGTCACAATTTCCCTATTGAAAAGGAAAATAAGTTAGGTTATATTAAGCCCTTTAAATATTATGCTCCCCAATCTTTTAAAATAGAGGCAAATTCGGTGCTAATTTTAGCAACGCTGCCTGAACACCTGGAGTTTCTGTGTGAAACATCCATGGAAGAAAAAAATAATTTCTTTGTAATCGTATCAGAAGACACGATAGCGGCTGTTAATAATAATAACAGACCTCACGTGATCTATAAAGGCGAATACTTAGGAAAATTTGAATTAAGTAGTGCAGTAGAAATTAATTCCTGCCAAATAGAAAAAATAAAAGAAAATACTATTTTTAAGGATAATCGAGGAAATCCCATCCCGATTAATCCAAAATTGTCGCTTGAACAAAAAATAAAAATGTACGAAATAATTAATGAATATAATAATATTTTTACGGGAAAAACAGATGAAGTTTCCATTTGTAAAGTTTCCGAACAAGTTGTCCGAGTAGACGACGAAACCCCACTGCGGTGTAGAAATTTTAAATTCTCACACGCAGAACATGAGGCCCTACACAAACTAGTCGATGACTTAGTAAAAGTAGGTGTCCTAAAAAAACAAAAATCGAAATTTGAATCGCCAATATTTGTAAAAAAGAAACCAGACGGAGTCTATCGAGTACTAGTAGACTACCGAAGAATGAATCAAAGAATAATTATGGATAATAATCGTGTGCCAACAATTGATATTATTTGGCCTTATTTAAGAAATAAAAAATGGTTTACGACAATTGATTTAAACAGTGGATATTTACAGATTCCTCTCACAGAAGAATCTAAACAATACACTGGAATAAATGTGGATGGGATTGGATACGTATTTAATTCCACTCCAATAGGTTTAAGTATATCCCCGTCCATCTTCCAAACTATCATGGATGACATATTCCACGATATATTCTGGAAAAAAATGGTATGTTATTTGGACGACATTTGTATTTTCGGAGAAACTTTCGAAGAGTGTCTTGAAAATACAAGGGAAGTATTAAAAAGATTAAATAAGGTAAATTTAAAAATAAAAACAAAAAAATGCCAATTTGCAATGAACGAAATCGAAATATTAGGACATACGGTCCGATATAACGAATTACGTCCATTAAATAAAAATATAGAGGCAATAAAAAATTTAAATCCCCCTAATACGTTAAAACAATTACGATCATTTTTAGGATCAATAAATTATCATAGGAAATTAATTCCTAATTTAGCTAAAATTACTGCTCCTCTTACTGATTTACTAAGAGGTACAGATAGCAAATCAAATGCAAAAATAAAATTAAATCAAGAACATCTTGAAATATTCGAAAAATTAAAAGAAATTATGATTTCCAAACCTGTATTAGCAATATATGATCCGAAATTGGAAACCTGTGTAGAAGTTGATGCTTCGAAAATCGCATTAGGTGCAGTGCTGCTGCAAACTAATCCCGTTACGAAGCATAAACATCCAGTTGGATATTTCTCTGAGAGAGTCCAACCTGCCCAGTCAAAATTGTGTTCATTTGACTTGGAAATGTTAGCTATTACTAATGCATTAGCTCATTTCCGTGGATACTTACTAGCATTACGCTTTGTAGTATACACGGACCACAAACCTCTGATTTACCATCAGAAATTTAATACCCCAAGCCCAAGATTAATCCGATTAATATCTAAATTAAACGAATATAGTTTCCAAATTAAACATATCGCCGGAAAAAATAACTGTATGGCTGATATGTTATCTCGTCCGCATGATGAACCGGACGAAATCACATTTGAAAAAGGTGAATTTTTAGTAGATAAAAAATATGCTCTTCAGGACGAAGAAAAAAATGTAAATACTGTGTGTAGAATTCACAATGATAATTCTGTCCCATTAAACCCTGTATTCTTTCAGAATCAAAATGCGTGGTACTATCCAAGTACAACGCCCCAAACATATTATTTTCCCCCTTCCCTTGCATCAACCTTCCCATATTATCCCGTGGTACAAACCACATTCCCACAGAATGAGTTAAATCATTCTGAAAATTGTCCCAACAAAACTACTAACGTAGTTACAAGATCTGCTCTTAAAGAGGCAAACCTCGATAATCAGATCATCCCAACCCCTCCTGTGACCCCAGTTGTCACACAAATGTCAATTCCCGACATCACATTACCTCCCCAATCAGAAGGTCAAACTTCTGAATCCCCCCAAAAAATTGAATTGCCCGAAAATTTAAAAATAATGCAGGAAAATGACCCGCATTGGAAAAATGTAATTTCATTATTAAATTATAACGAAATAAAAAAAGATAAAAATAAAATACGAAAATTGAATCGTACTATACAATTATATTTTCTTGATGAAAATAATGTACTAAAGAAATTACCTAACCCAACCTCATCGTATGATGAAGCGGTTACAGTAATTCCCGAAAAATTAATTCCGGTAGTTCTAAAAAAACTACATGACGATCCGTTGTATGGAGGTCATTTTGGAATTAAAAAAACAAAAAATAAAATAAAAAATCAGTTTTTCTTTAAAAACATGGTACAAAAAATTACGGAATACGTATTATCGTGTCATGAATGTCAAATGGCATAAAATTCCCCGAAAGAGGCTGGCTACCTCAAACATATTGAAATCGAAAACCCTAAACCGTTTTCACATTTAGAGATCGATTTCATCGGAAAATTTAATACCGAGTATGAACACTCGTACGTGCTTGTCGGTGTAGACAAAAGCACAAATTTCTGCACCATACGTCCAACAAAAAATCCAAATGCTCAGTGTGTAATTGAGTATTTGAAATTTATTTGTTATACGTATGGCACCCCAAGTAAAATTTCTTGCAACAACGGAGGTCATTTTGCTAATGAAACCGTCCGAAAATTTTGTGAAGAGAATAATATCAAAATTATTTACTCCTCATTTTATTCCCCCCAATCGCAAGGACTCGTTGAAAAAATCAACGGAGTAATAAAAAAATCACTATCAAAATACGACCATTCAAACGAAAAAGAATGGATCGAAACTATTAATAAAATTATTTTCGCATACAATATAAGCCCAATCGAACACTTAAATAATAAATCTCCATTTTACCTACTTCATGGATTCAACCCAGAAGTACATATACCAGAAATACCGGAAAGTAATAATAACAAAACAACTCGTGAAGAAGAAATTGAAAATCTCCTTCAAACGAGAGAAAAAACGCCGAGCTTAGCAAAAAAAGCATCGGAAAAAAACGCGAAACATTATAACGCACACCACAAGATCATTGACTTCAAACCTAATGACCTTGTTTTGCTGCGTCAATCAAAAAACGTCGCGAAAAATAAAATGAAATACACCGGACCATATAAAATTGTTAGAAAGGTCACGGATCTAAATTATGCAATTTGTATTAAAACAGACGATAAAACTGCGTACGACGAAACAGTTCACGTACGACGATTAATTCCGTATAAATCACGTAATAACGACGAATTAAATAGTGAAATAAAAATGGAAGAAGTAGACGAAAACTTCGAAAATCCCATCCCAACCCAAATTATACCTAAACCAAGGGGTCGCCCTCGGAAAAAACCAAAATAACTGTGTGTAAAGTGTATTACCCGTAGTCAGATTGGTTTTTTCAATCACGATACCTCCCTTCCCCCCCACTTTATGTGATTTTATTTTAGAAAATTATTTCTCTCCTCAGCTGCGCACTAAAATACGTTGAAAAAATTTTTTTTTGGAAAAACTTAAATTAGGAAAAATGTTAAAAAAAAAACAAAAAAAAACAAAAAAAAACAAAAAAAAAAAAAACTTACCGATGGCCCAGGTGTCGGCATAACCCTCGAGGAACTCCGCAAGGTGTTCTCCGCTGGTGGTACTGCTACTCGATGAGGAAGAGGCGCTCTCACGTTGATCTCCTTCGGAATCGACGGTGGAAGCACTATCCTCAATCGAAGGGGTGTCCCACAGGAATGTATACACCGTGGGATTGGTGAGCAACCATCCTCCACGGAGCGACATCGCACAACTTCCCTCGACGGCATCGTAATGTCGAACCATTCGGAAACCAGACACGGAGACAGAGATGTCCAGACGGGGCTTATAGTGCTGGTTTAAAAACCGAGCAATACTAACCCCGCTGGAACCTATTAGGAAATCAGTGAGGTAGATGCGTTCTAGATGAACATACTCAACCGTAACCTCTGTGTTCGTCTGCTGCGAAACGCAGAGCAGACCAACCAGTAGGCCAGAGAGTATCCCTAGACCAACCACCCCTGAAGTATCAAGATTACCGCGAAACTCTAACTTAATCCCCGAGTACCCTATCTCAACCATCATGGCATGAGGATAGAATACTCGTAAGGAGAAAAGCAGATGCCTAGCGAAAACCTCGCACTTGGGGCAACACACTAACCTCACTGAATGACACCAATAGCTCACCTCCTCCGAAATGGTTTCCTCCGGCACCCGATGCGGCTCGAAGTCAGCCAGAAAGGCACTCCTGTCCGACTCTCCAGAAACACGATAAAACAGGGAGAACAGCCGATGAAGCGTGTAGAACAAACGTGGCTCGCAGGGACAATCCTGGAACGGGTGGATCTTATTGAGAACCTGATTCCCAATGAACCAGGTCTCGTTAGCATCCACCTTACCATGTGAACTGAACATGCGGTCGTTGAGGTATACGATCGACATAGTTCTGGAATAACGAAAAGTAACCCGCGAACAAAATTTTTTTCCTTACCGAACTGCACCAACACGTCACTGTCACGTCACTAAAACTTAGAAAAATTCGGAAGGAAAAGTTACACGAAAAAAATTAGAAAAATACACGAAAAAATGAAAAAATCGGACAACAGGTAATACAGTATAAGCGGTAAAAGCAAAGACGGAAAACTGACAAAAAAAATAAAATTAGTAATTTTATATTAGCAATTTGACCGAGATTCATAATTCAGATATCGGAAAAATTTGTCTCCCTCTTCACCCCAACCTACGAAAATCAAAACAAATCAGTAATATGCATAATCCATTTTCTCGTAAATAACTTAGACGTTGCATTCTTTCTGTTTCAGAAAATGTATACGAATCTACTTTTCTATTTCGCAATAATTATTTCTTCGACTATTATTGCGCAAAGAACATCGTCTGACCCATATAGGATTACGACGGCGTCAACTGGCGCTTATTTTCAAGAAATAAGCAATATTTTCGTATATTCTAAATCTGCCCCAATAATTTACTCCATTAAACTAGACTTACATGAATCAGCAGATAAATTATTAGAAACGAATTTCAAACACCGGTTGTGTAATGAAACAACATGGAAAAATTGCAAATATGCAGAAATGGCGAAACGATTAAAAAATACCATAAAAAATCTGAAAGAACAAAACATTGCGATGATACAAGATTTCTATTCGACACCATCGTCTATTCGAAGCAAACGAAGCGTATTCACCCCGATCAGATCTTTCTTCGGAGATGCGCTACGATTTTGCTGTCGAGTATTAAACTTTAGAGATGGACGAAACTTCTTGGCGAATGAAATCTCGTTGAAAGAAGAATACGATATTATTAAAAATCAGCTACTAATCGAGCATGCAGCCTTAGTAAATACGTCTACTAATCTGCATAGCTTCATTGACCATACAAACAATTTTATGACAAGATTTATCTCGCATACAAATTCTTTTATGGAAAATTCGCTAGAAGAACACGAACTTCTAATCTCCCTAAACTATATACAAGGATTCTATGATAATTATCTAATAAACACGTTAAGACTATCAAATATCCTAACGTCGTGTAAATCTCATATGATCCCATCTTCAATTATCTCAAAAGAAATATTAGGAAAAGATTTAGTAAAACTTTCAAAAATTACGAAAAATCTAGGACTCGACCTAGCAATACCCATTAAGGACATTCAAAATTATTATCATGCTGAACTTGTAAACTGTAACTTCTTTAAAAATACGTTAGAATTAGAAATTAAAATCCCCCTAAAACAATTAGATTCAAAATACGAAATTTACGACTTTATTCCGCTCACATTCAAAAGTCATTCTAATGAACTGTGTAGCTGGGATCAAGAACCATCCTTGATAATTCATGAAATCAGAACAAATTCTGTACGTTATATTAGTGGAACCAACCTCCATTATTGTAACTCGGATAAACCATTATGCTTCCTTCCTTCTAATAGAGGAAGTGATAAATTATCGTCTTGTGCAAAGAATTTATTCTTCCAAGACTTAAACCAAAACCTATTACAATCTTGTTCATTTAAATGCAATCCTAATAATAATCAAACATTGGTGCACCCGATTGGTCACACCAAGTTTGCTATTGTAAATTTTAACTCCCTCGTAGCAACTAATTCTGTTACGAAAAAATCCGAAAAATTAAAAATAAACAATGATTCCCCTGGAACCTTCATTCTGGACGTACCTTGTCACATCCAAATTGAAGATATTGATAAAAATAACAAAAATACTGTAATCATCCCCATAGAAATCCCTTGTCTCTCTGAATCATTAGAAGAGACTATTAAAATCGAAAACCATTTACCACTCTTGTGGACATATTTTTCTGATTCGATAGAACCTTTTGATCTCGCCATTGATCTGGCAACGACAAAGGTCTATAACCCAAATTGGAAAAACTTTGTTCCTCACACTGTCCCCATGAACAATCTGGAGAACAAAATTAAATCCATCAAACTGCAAATACCCGATCAAAATTTCAATGATTATATAACTTTCATTAATGAAATGTTCCTAATATGGTTAAGTGCAATCTCACTTATCGTAATAATTATTATTGTATATTTAAAATTAACCTGCCACCAAAACTGTGTGAATCTAACAAAAAGCACAGCATTGTAAAAAATTACGCAAAATAATACGATATATTAACTATTTATATATATACGTAAGAAAAATTTGTTATTCATAAGTAAGATGTATAAAAATGTTATTCTAAGTATATACACTCATACTCGCATTATATGACGTAATTTTAATCATGCGAAATTATCTGGACATATGTATGTGTTGGATAGACTTTGGAAAATTTTTTTTTCTCCTTATTTTTTTTGTTCCCCCCGGAGAATTGTGTAACGTATATTTTCGTCTATTTTGAGAAATGACGAACATATTCGTTCACTCATTTTCGAATACCAAAAATGTAGATATTTGTCAACAATTACCTTCCTATAACTCTTCATAAACAACCACAAAACTATTCGTATTTAATTTTACATATACAGATATACCTTCTGTATATTTTTGACCTAGTTGTACCTGTCCCTCGAGTACTCGACGAGTCAGCACAACCCTATCATAACAACACCCTACCTCACTTTACCTATCCGACACGTACGTTTTCATACCCTGAACGAGTATATAATCCCTCGATTCAGTTGTATAGTTGTTCAGTTCAGTTTAGTTCAGTTCTCCAACAGCTACTTCTAAGTACCTGGAACCTCTCTCGTAGAAGTCTCTGGTGAACAGATAGTCTTGCTTGTTGAATTGTGATTGAATATGTATTAATATTAACGTAGAAATATGTACTGTATGTACAAAGTATTAAAATATTAAATGTGTTAACTCACTGAGGTGTTTAAATATTATTGAGTCTCAAACAAATGTTAAGGTCCACTATAGTTTGTGGATGTCTAAACTGAATCTATTTTAGAAATATTACTACTTTGAAGTACGTGGTATTTCGTGTATGGTGTACCCCCCAAAAGAGGTCGTTACCAGGTACAACCAAACCTCTTTTGGCCGTTACAATATCATTACACATTGTTTAAAGTCGTGCACTTTCCTAATGTTTCTGGGCACTTTCCCTACGAGGGTAAAATTTTGGTACAATGGTTACTGTGCACATTCTTATTATAGCCTGTATAGTATAGCTCAAATATTTTATTACAAGTTGACATTGTGATATTGCAGGCAGAAATTCCACATCCAGCTGATCATTTTTGTATTCCTCATAATATGATGCTGTTATATGATAAACACCTTATTGCAGTTTCAACCAATTGTATTTAGGACAGGCCTTGACTTTCCATCTGAGACTAAGCTTAGCCAGAATCCCTTTGGTGTCTGCTTTTTTTATTTTTTTTTATTTGCAGCTTAGTGAGGCATGAGTAGAGATCTGGATGGTGCTTGCCAACAACCAGAAAAAAGTGATTATGCCAGCCTTCACTAGCACTTTTAGTCTTATGGCAGTATTGCAGGGCTACTTCATGTTGGTTCCATAGAGAGGATGAATATCTCAGTAGGAGAGCTCTGCCATCTTCTTCTTTGTGTGCCTGTGACGTAGTATTGATCAAAATAATTAATGATCAGTAAAATCTTGTTTGGACATTCATCTCATAATAGCTTTAATATATGATGCATCTCATTCACAGATACATAAACCAGTGCAAGTACTCAGCATGTGTGTCTGTAGATTTTGATACTCCAGTGGTCAGCATTATCGTATCTCTGTTGCAAGCCTTCTGTTTGAAGTTCCCTGTAAACTGGCAGGTGAAAAAAGCAGCAGCTGACGGGTACTTCTGGGAATACAGCTTCTCAGGCATTAATGATGGTTTTTTCAACATCTCCCATGATTTTTGTTGGAATGCAGTTTACCACCACATACTTTTAAACAGCATCTTTAACACAGCTCATAGTACTGAAGTGTATTGGTCATGAACTTTCCTCTACAATAAAGCATACACACATGACACACAAACCCCCTCACTATCACAAATATTTATTTTATACAATCCTAGAATTATAAGTACTTACGTAAAGATATTAGGACTAATTTGAAACGTACCATTAATAAAACATGAAAATGGATTAAGGATAATGATATCTGAAAAAATTAGGGAAAATGTCTCTTACGGAAATTAATATTTAGGGAAAATGGATTAGGGAGCGTGCTAAGTAACCGTCTTAAATTTGTATTCAGTAGAAGACACAATATTTAAACTACTAGCTGTAATTATTTCATTCAAGTAAAAGTTCAATAGGTTCATTATTGTTACGAATATACAAATTAATATCAGCCAGTGCATGTACAATGATTTATTGCAACTAACAGTCAGAACATTTAAAGAGATGAAAACTACGTATAGATATGGTACATAGAGATAACAAATAGTGGAGGGGTTAAGGTGACACACATATATTAAAACGGTAAACAGATAGAACGAATATTACAACACCCTCTTCTAGTTTTCATAATCAAATAAACACAATAAATTTCTTAATCTAACAAAAGTTTGTTTACTTAAGGATTTAGTAAAAATGTCAGTTAAATTGTCCGCAGTATTTACCTTAATTACTTCAAGACCATTTTCCACGGCTTCATGTACATAGTGGTAATGCACTTCGATGTGCTTGGATTTCTTAGTGAAATTACCCAGATTTGCTATACATACAGCCCCTAAATTGTCCTCAAAAATACGGACGGGTTGTATGGATTCTGGTGGCATTAGGGTTTTACACACCCCGATCAAATAGATCACCTCTGTGACTGCCATTGACAACGCAATATACTCTGCGTGGGTCGACAATTTGGTAACGTTACCCTGTTTTTGGGTTTTCCACAAAATTGGATTGCCATAAAATCTGACAACAAATCCAGTAGTGGACCTATGGTCAACAATGTCCCCAGCCCAATCAGAATCCACAAATACATCAAGAGCATTCAGTTTAGTCGAACGATAAGTTAATTTCAAATTACGGGTTTTATACAAATACTTCAAAATCCTCAAAGCATAATTGAAATGTGTACGATCATATGAGGACTGAAAACGACTAAGGTAGTTTACACTGAACGTGATATCAGGCCTAGTTCCAGCACTGAAATATAGGAGAGCACCAATTAAATTTCAAAACAAAAGGCTAAAATCTGGATTTTCAGATTTCTCCAGCTTTAAGTGCATCTCCATTGGAGTATCAAACAAATTTGCATTTTCTACGTTATATTTATTAGCAAGTGACTCAATATACTTCTGTTGACTTAATGTCATTACTTTACTTTCGCAGTCATACTTGATATCTATTCCTAAATAGGAACTAACTTGATTTAAATCTTTCATTTTAAAATGCTCAGCGAGCTTACGTTTGATACTTATAATTAAATTCACATATTTACCACAAATTAAAAGGTCATCAACGAATAAAATAATAAAAACACACATTTTACTTTCTTTGGTATAATATAGGCAATAATCAAATTCGTTACGTTCAAAGCCCAAGCGAGAAACAAAGCTGTTAAAACATTCATACCAATTTCTTGGACTTTCTTTTAGACCATATAACGATTTTTTCAGTTAAGTACGTTATTTCCATCGATTACGTTATTGTAGCTAAGTGGTAATTTAATATATACCTTAGAAACCATGGACCCATTTAAAAAAGCCGTCTCAACGTCCATTTGATGAATGGTGTAGCCATTCTGGCAACAAAACAAAAGTAGTAATTTCAAGGTGCACATGCGAGCGACAGGTGAGTAGACATTATTTAATTCATCATCCTGTTGGAAGCCCCTAACAACAAGCCTAGCCTTAAAGAGACCGTCAGATTTATCGATAAACCCACTTGACATCAAGTACCTTTTTATTAAGTGGCAGGGGCACTTCTTCCCACGTATTATTATCTTCTAAACTCTTAATTTCCTTATCCATAGCCTCCTGCCACAGTTTCGAATCCTGACTTGACAAAGCTGCCTGATAAGTCTCAGGGGCATCTACACTACAGTAGTTTATGTAGACAACGCTATCACAAAGTTTAGCCGGCTTTCTCCTTTCACGACTTGATCTGCGAAGACCTGCTTCAACATTTCTACCAGGCGCCTGATCACTAACTTCCTCGACTCGAGGAGAGGTTTCTTCCACCGGCTCAGTTTCCGAAACATTCTGCGATGACATTGACCTACTTGCCTCTGAGACAGACTCTACGCTTACTTGCCTGTTAGCTTCCTCACCTTCATCGTCTCGCAACGATATGCACCTAACATTATCTTCGATAATCTCTACGTGACGGGTAATAATAACTCGATTGTTTACAAGAACTCGATAGCCTAAGTCCGTGTAACCCAAGAGTACACCGCAATCAGCTTTCCTATCCCATTTAGAACTACGTTTTGATTCAGGCACACTGGTAAAAACACGACTACCATATAAACAAAGATTTCTCACATCCGGTTTTTTATTAAAAAATATTTCGAATGGTGTCTTACATTCAACAGTACTGGCCAAAGATCAATTGGTGAGATACGCTGCAGCCATGATACACTCAGGCCAAAATTTTCTATCAACTCTAGCCTCAGCCAGAAGGCAACGAGCCTTATCCACGAGTGTGCGATTATAACGCTCGGCTGTTCCATTTAATTCATGGACTACGCAAGGTCTTAAATAGATGCCACGATTTTTAACAAAATTTTTAACTTTACCGTTAATATATTCTGTGCCATTATTGCACCTAAGTTCTTTTAATTTTTTGCCTGTCAGATTTTCGACTAAGTTAATGTACTCTACAATATATTCAAATACATCTGACTGATTTTATACAGTAAACCTTTACCAGCTTGCTGTAATCGTCAATAAACGTTAAAAAATACTTTTTGCCACTGTAGCCATCACAATGAGGGCCATTTACATCGGTGTGAATGATTTCTAAGATATCTTTGGCTTTTTTGCGATTATTACTGAAAGGTACATTGGACATTTTATTTTCTAAACAAATTTCGCATTTTAATTTTTCAGCCTCTAATTTCTTAGGAGCTCCATCTAACAACTCCTTTTTGCACAAAATTTGAAGTTTACTAAAACTAATGTGGCCAAGCATTCGATGCCATCTTTCTTTTAAGGGCATTATTTTACTTGAAGTGACAATATTTACACTTTGCATCGAACTTTTATTTACGTTAATTGACGGATTTGAAATTTTAGAACTCTCCAGCCAATATAAATTGTTACGTTTATGTCCAATTGCTATTAATTTTTTAGCCTTATTAAAGATCTTAGCTACGTTTTCGTGTTCCACAATAATATTATTTTCCGCTATCCTACCAGAACTCAATAAATTTGTGCCCATTACTTTAACAAATAGTACAGTTTTAATATATACTGGCGTATCTCTACCATCGACCTGAAATGAGACTCTAACATTTCCTATCTTAGTGGCTGCTAAAATACGACCATCACCTAATTTAACTTCAACAGATGAATCTAAAGTTTTATAATCTTCATACAAAGAATCTTTATTGATAATATGATTAGAGCAGCCACTATCTAACATCCATACAATGCAATTTTCATTTTTTGATACAGCACAAACCGGTTTATCAATAGATGACAAATTTACCTCAGCCACAAAACAATTATCCAAATACTGATCCTGTTGATACGAGCCAGCACCTCGACCGCTGCCATGACTTGCTCGATTTCGTTGACCGGACCTCCAACATCCACGGCCACAAAAGCCACCTCTCAAGCCACGATTATTTTGATTATTTGGATAATTCTGATCGCCATTACTGTTACCGGAACATTCGAAACATCTGTGGCCTTCCTTGCCACACTTGAAACAAACAAAATTAGATGTATTTTTACCATTTTTATTGCCACAATTCGCCACAAACGCCTGCGAATTGACACCTGCATCGCCAAACTTCGACGTACTTCCATTTATTTTGGCTCTGACAATGATTTTCGACTTGAGATATTCTACGACATTCTCGTCCTTCGGTAACACATCAACCAGATCACCCAGATAAGCAAAAGATTCAGGCAACGCACGAATTAAATAATTTGCCTTCTCGTCAGGCGTAACCTCGGCTCCAGCAGTTTTTAAATCGTTAACTGCCTTTTCGAACTCATTGAAAAACTTCGACGGATCACTGCTGTCTTCCAGTCGGATACTCTCCAACTTGCGCCGAGACACAATCTGTAAAACAGTCGAACGCTTCAGATACAAATTGTCAAACTTAGCCATCATCTCGAATGCTGTGTCTACCGAGTACACTAACTCTAGGTGCTCTTTGGTAATCGCACTCACTATGAAGTTTTTTGCCTTAACCTCCATAGTCGCCCATTCTTCGTCTTTGTCCTCTGCAGCTTTCCTACGTACCGCAGCAGCCTTGCACTTTTTGAGATCTAAGAACAGTAACATACGAAATTTCTACTTCTTGTAATTTGAGCCGTTGAAAAGTGGAATTGACACATCGTCACAGCGGAAAAACGACATTTTTTCAAATTAATTAATGAATTTTGCACGGCAAACGAATCTTATTTAGAACGAATTAACAGCCTTGAGATTTTCAAGCTTATACCGGCACCGAACCTACGCTAGGCTACCATGTTACGAATATACGAATTAATATCAGCCAGTGCATGTACAATGATTTATTGCAACTAACGGTCAGAACATTTAAAGAGATGAAAACTAGATATGGTACATAGAGATAACAAATAGTGGAGGGGTTAAGGTGACACACATATATTAAAACGGTAAACAGATAGAACGAATATTACAACAATTATAATATTCAGAAAACTAAATTGTAGGAAATGCTTGCAACCCCTGTAAATATCAAAAACTGCATCTAACCTAACTTCGTTTTTTCAAATGAGAACCCCCATTTATCTCATTACATTTTACAACTAGAGACAATTTCATGAAGATTTGACTGGTCAAACATCAATATCAATCAGGTATTGTATTGATGAAGATATGACATTTGGAAAATAACTTAAATGTATAATTGCAAGAGGCAAAGGCAACAGTACTTACATTACATTGCTACTTCCACTGCAGCTGAGGCAACTGCCAATTGAAAGTATGCTAATTGCCTGACTTAAGTGATTTTTGAACTGTCATATTATCTTCGTCAATTCTTGACTGATATTGACGTTTGAACAGTCAAATCATGAAAATTTTTTAATTTTAAAATATAATGAGATAAATGAGGGTTTTTGTTCAAAACACCAAGCTAGGTTAGGTCCAGTTTTGGGTATTTGCAGGTTTTGCAAATAATTTCCAATGATAAATTAAAAATCTAAGATGGAAAGTAAGGAGGAGTCACCTTGGACGACATTTTTTTATTTTCAAAAACAAAATGAGAAAAGAGGGTGTGTGCAATAAATGAAAAACACTGCATTACTACCTTGTAAATAGACTGTAGAAAATTGTGGGCCTAGAGTGGCAGTGGTAAATAGCCTCTGCTGCTGACATCCTCCATTCCCTCTCTTACTTTTTCTTCGTCTTCTCCTCTTCCTCATGTTTTTACCCCCCCCCCCAGGAAAAGAAAGGAAAAATATATTCTGCAGATAAAATAGATGTAAATGTTAACAGTTCAACTTTTGCAGGGTTTTTTGTGGGAATCAGCGCCGAAATTTGGAGCTCTGATTCTGTTTGCTGAGCACCGATACTATGGCGAGTCTCTTCCATTTGGAAATAAATCCTTTGATGTGAGTTATACAACCAGATGGCCTCCTATTTAGGTTATATCGCACTAAACAAGCCAGATATGTTTCTTAATGTTTTATTTTGACCAGGGACCAGAATATTTTGGATATTTGACATCGGAGCAAGCACTGGCTGATTTCGTGGACGTAATCTACCATATCAAATATAAGAGAAATAGAGACAGCAAAAATTACCGCAGAAATCCAGTAATCGCTTTCGGGGGTTCTTATGGAGGAATGCTGGCGGCATGGATGCGGATGAAATATCCAGCAGTAATTGAAGGGTGAGAAAATGCAAAATATAATTACGGTGTAGATATTTATTTCTGAAGATAGATGTGGTATAACCCTTTCCATGGTTTTATGGAGTAGGGCATTAGCAGCTTCAGCTCCCATTTGGCAGTTTACTGGAATGATTCCATGCAATTCATACAACCAGGTGGTAACTTCTGCATTCAACTCTTCGAGTACACACTGCACTGATAATATTAGAAAATCATGGGATGTGTTGAGCAGTACAGCCAGCACAAGTATGATTTTCTTCGATGGATATAATGAAAAAATTATAATTGCATCAGATAAATAGTGTTCATTTTTTCTATTTATTTTTTCAGAGAGTGGTCAAAAATGGTTAAATGAGAATTGGAAATTGTGTAAACCAGTCAAATCAGATCATGATATACTGGATTTGAAGAATTGGATTTCTAATGTGTACTCTGATATGGCTATGATCAATTATCCCTATTCTACCAGTTTCTTGATGCCAGTACCAGCAAATCCTGTATCTGTAAGTCATTTACCTACATTAAAACCATACCATTGTGACGTAATTTACCTTATATTGTAAAAAACAAAGACACTTTTAGGACACATTTCTTGATGAAGCAAAGTTACCCTACCATCACCAGCTATATTTTTGATAATTCTACGGTTTGTTTGATTTGCCAGTAAAAGGTTAGCCCTGTTCCAACAACAGACTCCAACCGGGTTTATTCTGATGTCTCAAAATTGAGCTCAATGTCAACCTCAGTATCTGAAAAATTTTGAAAATCAACTTCATAAATAAAACATTAGGCGATGTTTATCATTTGTTTACTTTAGGAAACCATAAATCAGATTGTAAAGACGAGGACAATAACCTGACACCACCTCAAATCTCCTCTCGAGTAGAGTCGGAAGGCTGTTACCCCAATATAACATTTTCAACTCTTTCATGGCAAATAAAACAGTCACACTGCAAACACCGAGACGATAGCATTGCAAATGAAATGTGCAGTTTGTAACTTGGTGTTGAAGGTGTCACCCCAGGGTCACTTTTTATGGTTAATATGGGGGTGGTTCAAATATGAATAAGACTTTTTCAAGGATTAATTCGATTCTGGTGAAAATAACATGGTAATTACCATATATTCTCAAGATATTTCTCCTCCAGCTCTACAGTCTACACACTTGTTTTAGCATTTTTGGAGGCTTTCTATACTCTTTTTTGAAACTTTCATTGGCCTTTCCCAAATCTCACGTTACACATGATCTTGC
The DNA here is from genome assembly GCA_011428145.1 of Ericerus pela. Taxonomy (NCBI): domain Eukaryota; kingdom Metazoa; phylum Arthropoda; class Insecta; order Hemiptera; family Coccidae; genus Ericerus; species Ericerus pela. The sequence goes on along the minus strand of WOFM01000373.1, from coordinate 183,972 downwards.
CAGAAGATGATATCATTTTGACCTTGATTGGTAGGTACACCTCCTCTATCTTTTTCCACCATTCTTTCAACGCATATAATTCTTTTGGGAATATAATAATGCACCCATGTTGTTAATATTTGATGTCATCCCTCATCCACAATCATATTTGTAATGTTTCAATAGGTGACAATAACTTTCCAATGTGTCAATTTCTGTTTGAAGCTCAACATTTTTGACATCCATTTAGCATTAATTATTTTTAAACTGAGGTGATTATTTATTATTGTCCCAACAATAAACACCCTGGTATATAAATCATTTTCTGATGATAATTTTAGACTGAAAATTGATAAACTCAAAACACTTTGAGAAAATTACAGTACACTTTTAATGACTTCAAAGTAACATTTATTTATTACAAATTACTATTTCTAGTTCAACATTGCAGATTCATAAGATCGAGTCTCTTAACATTTGCTGGTTACGAAAGAAGTGAAGTATACCACTGAATTTGGATTAATTAAGTTAAGCACAAATTTGGTAATGGATGAATGCGTTTAGTGTGAAGTGAGAGAGGTATGTAATGACCATTGTTAGATGATGTCATAACTGACCAACTGCATGATGAATGATTCTGCTCTAATTATTCAATTTATTCACACAAAGTAGTTCTTGTAGATGGTTGTGGAAGATTACCTGCAAATATGGCACACTTTTTTGAAGGTTATTGATGAGTATGGCACACACCTAGAATGTAGGTGTGAGTAAGAGAGTGATAAAGAGAACAGTGCAATTGCATTCCTATGTGGTGCCTGAGTTATGTCCACATAACTTAATGGAAATGAATTATACTAGGTGGGTGACAGTTTATTGGTGTGATATATGAATATGAGAGATATTGACTAAAAATATATCTTTACAAATTTTAAATTAAACATACATTGTACTTGTACCAACTACTACTTGTCTTCTAAAAATCATTTTTCCAACTTGTTTGATGTGTTCTCCAGTGACTCTAGTGAAAAACAATTTTCATGGGGTACATTTTCAACATATTTGCTGCCATATTTAAAACTCATGCATCATTTAAACTCATGGGACTTTGAAAGGCATTCATCATATGTATATAATGCTAGGTACAAGACCAGACGTTTGTTTTGCTATTAGTTATTACAGCCAATTTCAGTCATTAAGTTAGTATTAATTAATAAGTCAAATCAAGTAGCTGATACTTTTACAAAGGGCTTAAGCTGTACCAAGTTTGAAAAATGTTGACATATTTTACTTAATGCGTAACTCCAAATTTTCATATAAAGTTTTCAGCTTAGTTGTTTGATTGTTCATTTCTTATGTTTCATTTTTTTTCGTAGCATAATACCTGTCTCAGAATAATTTTAATGCAGATTTGAGGGGAGGTGTTGGTTTATTTACACAAAATAGTTTAAGAACCGTTTCTATCCCAGATTTCTATGTGGTCATGAATGTTCTTATAGTAGGTTGTTGTTGCAAACCTGAATTTAGTTTATAATCTAGTTGAAAAGAGTTGTTACTCCAACTTGTTTATCTGTGATATGTTTTTATATGAACAGCTTATATTTTATTAATAATTTTTTGTGACAGCTTGAATCTCGGTCTCCACCAGGATGGTAATGTGTAATAAAGTTGTTGAAACATACTTTGTTTTCATGTTTTTCTCATCGTTGATCTTTAAAAAGCAACAAAGTAAAAAACACTAGCGCTTTTTCAGGGACTTCCTCTTGTAAATAACTACTACTCACAGCCTGTTTTTTGCAAATACAACTATATAAGAAAGTTAATATTTACCTACAAGGTTATTGAGCATCGCTGTATAAAATCATTCTCAGAATCAAAAAATATTAATGCTGAGTGTGAGCATTGAGCATTGACACGAGTCCTATCTGTAGCTTAATACTCTGTATAGTTTCAACCTCTTAACATAATTTCTAGCTGGAACCGAAATAAGTCTCATTTATATTTGAACCAATGTTGTGAAAAAGAACGTTTAATACTTTAAAAGTTTTCAACCACAATTTTCATAAAAAATATGTTACAATAAAAGACCTCATAAGTCGACTAATGAAGTTTTGTAATGACATATTTAATATTTATTGTCTTCTGAAAAATCTAGTACCTATTTTATTATTTTGTGGTGCCTAAGATTTATAAAATATGTAAATTAATTATCTGCCATATTATTTTTTCAGGAAATGTGCAAATACTTGACTGGATTAAACTTGGAAGAAAAAAATTTATTAATGGCGGTTTTCAATGCAGTTACTGTTTATTTCAATTACACTGGGGATGCAAAGTGTTTAGATTGGTCTGGCGATCCTAGTAGTGGTTTAGGAGAAGCTGGGTGGAATGTACAGGTAATTCATAACAGTATGAATGTTCATGTAATCAGGAATCATATGATTATTGGCTGCAAGCTTGTTGTTATGGGTTCACTAAGCACTCCATTCATCCTCTGTTGGAAATGGTGTTCCAGTAAACATAACAATATATGGCTACAATTGCCTAGTATAAGAATGCACGAATGTATAAAAGATAAGTTTGGCCACCACATGGAACTAGTCACAGTTGTTGTTAGTCCCTTTTGCACTTTAGTTCACATGGCTCTTACAAGTATTGCCTCAATAGGACAAATTGAATGGAGGAACATTAGAGTTAGAGGGAGAACCTTCCATTATTTAGTATTGGATACTTCATTTAGCACTGGATAATACCTAGCAGCCCTATCTAACCAATGTTAACAAAATGAGCCATGATTTTAAAGCCTACAATGGACATCAGTTTACTGCACATGGACATTAAAATTGACCTCCCAAAAGGGTTAGGGGTGGCGATAATGAAAATTATGTGTATCATGAGAAAAGAAAACAATTGGTACCATTTTTTCATTTTGACCTAATTTTTTTTAATATATATATATGTATCACCCAAAAATTTTGTATTCAGGGTTTTGAGAAAACTACCGGGTGGATAGGGCTGAAATTTTCACGAGAGATAGTTTTCATATCAGAGCAGGTCTGAAAGAAGTTTTTTGCCTATTGGTTAATTAGTCTCTGAGAAAACTGAAAAACAAACTACTAAACCGATGACCACCAAAATTATTTCATACCTACCCCCATACAATAGCTATCTTTTATATAAATTTCAGCTATAACTGTTTGGTAGTTTTCTCAAAACCGTAAGCACAAAATTTTTTCTAAAAATTTTCCTTCTCCAGTTTTCTTGGAAACTACAGAATTAATAGGCACCAAACTTCTAAGAAACTTGCATCAACATAAGAAGTTTATTGTGAAAATTTCAGCCTGATCCATTTTTTTGTTTTCTCAGAATCTTGGAAAAACTTTTCCAGTAATTTTTTGTTTTCCAGTTTTCTCAGAAACTAACTAATCGACAGGCAAAAAACTTCTTTCAGACCTGCTCTAATATGAAAACTATCTCTCGTAAAAATTTCAGCCCTATCCACCCAGTAGTTTTCTCGAAACCGTGAACACAAAATTTTTGGGTGATACATATATATACATATATACATTAAAAAAATTAGGTCAAAATGAAAAAATGGTACTAATCGTTTTCTTTTCTCATGATACGGATAATTTTCATCATCCCCACCCCTAATCCCTCCATGAGGTCAATTTTAATACCTCGTTCGCAAGCAAACTGTGTAAAAATAGCTAGCATATGCTCAGAAAATCTATGCCCATTTTAGAGTTTCAGAATAAAAGCACGTTGGGTCGAAATTGGTGAGATAGGGTTACTACGGAGTATCCAATACTAATTGGTTGAAGGGAAGAGCCTACGCGAGGACTGGCATCCAATAAACAAACAAAATATTCTTTACCATGTTCCCGACCAAATAAGATTTTTATTTTTTAAGTCATTTCGGGTGAAAAGTAATGAATTTAATTCGCAGGTCATAATAAAAATAAAAAGTTGACTTTTTCTCAGTAAATTGACTGGTTGACTGTAATAGCCTAATATAGTTGACGGCGAATTAATGTTGTATAGAGTTGTAACGAAATGGTTATGCCAATATGTGGAAACGGTGTAACTGACATGTTTTGGTCTTATGAATGGAATTTCCAAGAGTATTCGGACAACTGTTATAAACAATTCCGTATTCGTCCAATCGAATTCATGGCTGAAAAAATGTATGGCGGAAAGGATATAAGAACAGCATCGAATATCATATTCAGGTAATACTTTCAGCACGTAGGTAGAGGTAAACTGGCTGATTGGGCGATCCAGTATCGGGCACAGAGTATTAAACACCAATAAGGCTATAATAGAAGATGTATGAGAAATGAAAAACGATACCGCTTTGGGGACGAAGTATCCCCACTCGTAAGGAACAGTACAATTTTCGTCTCATTTTAATCTACGAAATTCGGTTTGATATGGTTCCTGAATTATCAGTTATATTTATTCGTTCATTTTATTTAAATATTTAAAAAAAAAAATTCTCATCATTGTTAATGGGTCCGAATACGGGCGAACAAATTTGAATTCGGTACTTTAAGGATGCTAGGATGAGGACAACTATTTTGTAAGTGCCGCCATTTTTCGTAGCAGCGTTTATAGATGGGCCTGCGTCCTCTATTATATTTAATATTCTATGGCATCGCCCTACCAGCTGGTGTCAAGTGGGCTGGTAATAATTTACCAAAAAAAATTGTAAACAACTAAATATATTTAATAGTAATTTACAGATTTTAGCGCAACTAGTTTTAGATGGAAAGTGGGTTTTCAAAAGTCATGAAAGTCTCAAAATTACAGGGCTCAGTGGTAGTAACTTCGATTCTTTTGGGATGTTGCTAAAATGATTTTCATTCTTAAAATAAAAAATTTATTTCATCACAAAAATATTAGTAGGTACCTAATTTCTTTAAAGGGGAAGCTGGAAATTTCTAGTGTTGCAAAATATTTTCAGGTTGGTAGCAAGTTCAGTCAGAAAATAGCTTTCATTGTCAAAGTCAGCTAAAAGTTGATATTGTTTGTTATCAAGGCTTAAAAGAAAATATTACTGAAATTCACTGTTTGATGGGGCATCGGAGCATGTTTAGCTGGGAACCAGAATATTTTCATAATTTTGTATCAAACATTTTAGCTTGTTTTCAAAACAAGGCAACTCTTTTATAAAAGAGTTCGCCCACGACTTCAGAAAATTACTCTGCCGGTAGAATTTATTGCGATTGTTTTGTAACTTTCAAAAGTTTTCTTTCCTAGCAAAGTTTGCTTCGGTAAAAGTTTAAAATAAGAAGGAATTTTGAAAACTGGTTCTCCTGGTAGAGCAAATATGCTGCTTGCTGCCCTCAAATTTTAAAACCCGTTCATGACAATTACTTTTGAAAATCTTTTCTATTGGAGCAGGCTATGTCAAGATTTTGACTCTTAGTTTGTTTTTTTTTTTTTTTTGTTTAAATGATTGACAAAAGTAGATAAAAAAATTAAAACTTAAAAATGATTCAACCCAAATATAATAAAACTGGCACAACATTAGAAAGCAATAACAGTTACAAGGCAACAGTCAAAACTAGACTAAAATACCGAGTGACCTGAAAGTTGTGCAACCCAAACATTCAAATGTAAAAATTTGAAAAAAAGAGATAGAGGGCTGAAATTTTGCACTCTTGTAGAAGTGAGTTACTTGATTATTTATGTAAAATTACAGCTATGTATCTATAGTAGTCTAATTTTGAGTAATTTTTGATTTTTAATTTCAATTTTCCTATTTAGGGCAAAACAAATTAAAAAAAATTTTAAGTGGCCAAAGTTTTCCAAAAATTCTGAAACTTGTCACAATAATGGAGGATGATTACCAGATTAAGCAGGTAAAGTTTCACTTCCTTATCTGAATTTTTTTTTCAAGAATTTTCCTGTTGATCTGTACACATAAAAAACGAATCAAGAAATTTTAAACTGCAAAAATTTTTTTAAAATTTTGAAACATGGCACAATGATAGGGAAATGGTTACTCAATTATGTGATTATGCAACATTTTGTACACGTACAAAAGTTGCATAACTGCTCATTGTAGGTGTTATTGAGAAAAAAACAGTGACGTATGAAAAATTACATACCCAAATAAATTTAAGCAAACTGTTATGACAAAATTTTGCTGTAAAGTGAAGTACTGGACCAAAGCACGGATCAACGGAAAGGATGAAATAAAATTTTTGAAATTAAAAAATTTTTTTTATTTGTTTTGAAAACATGGTATATAGACTATGGAAAAAATTCTTAAAAAAACATGGATAAAGATATTGAAGTGAAACTTCACCCGTTTAATAAGGTAATCATTCTCTATTATTGTACCAAGTTTCAGAATTTTTTGAGAACTTTTACCATTAAATATTTTTCAAAATTTATTTTTCAAAAATGGGAAATTTATAATTAAAAATCAAAAATTCCCCAAAGTTAGATTATTACAGATACAGATGTTTAAGTTTTTAAACATTTTTTTCTTTTTTTTTTTTTTTTTTAAACCTGGTTTTTACTTCCAAAGAACTTTTCAGTCGAACTTGCTACACAAGGATTGAAAGACTTTTTCATTATTTTTGTTTTGAAAACTTGCTCTTGTAGTGTAGCTTGCTTATGCTGCTATTTTTATTCTTTTTCCCATTAGCACCAGTTACACTTTGTGCTATTTAGCTAGAAAAATGCTGTTTTAAATCATTTATTTACAAGGATAATATTGCGATAAAATTTCTAATAGCATATAAGATGACATCAAGCTATAGTAGAAATAGACAACAATAATTTTTTTCTTTTTTTGATGATTTTTCACCTAGTTTGCTTCCAAACGAGGTTTTATAATTGACCTCGAAATTAACCTCACAAAAGATTTAGGGTGAGGATGATGAAAATTATCTGTTTCATGAGGAAAGAAAACGATCGGTACCATTTTCTCATTTTGATCTAATTTTTTTAATGTTTAGTACCTACCATATGTATATTACATGGGTACGTACATATATACATACATACATATATAAGGTAAGTGCAGAAATACATAAGGATAAAATTCAGAACCTCCTTGTTTTGAAGTCAATTAAAAATAGTACATTTTTGTCAGTCTTGATATTGGTGTTGTGGGGGTGAGTACGAAAATATGGCAGAGAAGATCTGAAGTCCTACTTACGATGGAGCTATCTACGTCCTTAATCGGTACACCTACACAGGAAATTATTGGAAGAAAATAAATTAAAATTCAACGATGGTAAATCTCGATTAATATGAATTTTTTTCCAACTCCAGCAATGGATTGCTCGATCCTTGGATTAGCGGCGGAGTAACGCACCAGATAACGCCGAAGATTACGATCATTATTTTGCAAAAATCAGCTCATCATTTAGATTTACGAGCTTCAAATAACAATGATCCAGACAGCGTTACAGCTGCACGAAAACTGTATCTTAACATTTTTGAAAAGTGGATAAAAAAATTTTCCAGACGTCTGTCAAAGTATGAATCGTTAATTACATTTGTTTAAATTATGGCGTACTTTTAGCCGGGAAGGATGATTGAAAGAAGGGGAAGCGACCAATAAAAATTCCCTCCTCCTTTCACCTGTTTCATATTGAAAAATATAATTGGAAATATTATGAATTAATTCGTTCATGTACGCTATTCTCGAACATCAACGAAGTAATTTGAAAAATGTGATGTATTACTAAATAATAATTGTGTTTCTTATTTGGTGAATGGGGAGAATGAGCATTAATACAATAGCAGCAACAATATATATAAACATGAAGGAAAACATACACAGGTTTTCTCTTGTGAGTTGTCCCATTTGGATATTGAGTTTCTAGAGGTTTCTAATCGATACCGTTGTCTCAGTGATAGGTATTAAATATTCTTTAATAACATTTTACAAATTATCCAGTACATATCTTCATAAATACTACCTTCATAAAATTTAAAGAAGACCGCTTGGCTGCGTTTAAATGCTAAATCAGCCTCATTTTCCACTAAAACTTGGAAAAGACCCATTTAAGTTTTTCTTAATTTTTGGAATGTTACTTACTATAATTTTTTAATAATACTCATTCTCATATCCCCTGTTTTTTTAAATTTTTTTTCATTAAAAAATAAATAAGATTTTTTCTAAAATTTGTCACTAGTTTTTATCAAAAATGTGATAATTATAAAATAATTTGGGCATTTGTTGGTTACTATGTTGAAGGTCAATAGGTCAATTATAAAATGTTAAAGACGTATTTATACTCTCCACTAGGTAGTTGTCTTTTAATTGTTCTATTCATCATTCAGAATTTCTGATATTTTCTAATATAATTTGCAGTCACAATGATCTAGCTACCGATTAAATATTTTTTATTACTAACATTTTCAAATTACCTGGCAGATGTGGGAGAGTAACATACCTGCTGTATTAAAACGAAAGTGAGATTATTTTTTCCTTTTCAAATTTCAAAACTTATGATTTCTCATATTATACATAACCTATATATATATATATATATTATCTATTTCAAGTCAAACAATTGGTAAACAGAAAAGTTCACTGAATATTGGAAAATTTTTATAAAATTTATAACAAAAAAATATATATTTATGTACGATTTTTATTTTATTATTTTATTTTTTCATTTTTGTTTTATTCAATGTAAAATTTGGAACATGAAAATTTTTTATAAAATGTGCAAAAAAAAATAAAGAAGTTATACGAATTTGTCAGTTATTCTGAAAACAAGCAATATCTCGATTAGGAGACTTATTATGAAACTGTTAGTATGGTAATGAGTTGTTAAATTAACAAATTAACACATCAAGTTATCGCATTAGCATTGATGAATGGGGTTGTAATGAGTTTTCATAATAGTGCGATACAGAATTAACAAGTTTCATAATAAGTCTCAAGAATAAGGAGAATTTGTGGAAAATTAGTATCTTTTAGTGAGAACAAAAAAATTTTTCAATCAGTTCCTACAAGTTCGTTCCTCCCGATTGAACAAAGTGATAAATCTTATTTTTGAAAAAGTTTTTCATTTGATCGTAACAATGCGTATAAAGAAAAAACAACATTTTGATGAAATTTTTGTCATAAGTAAGCGAAAGGCTGGTAAGAGTATGCAGGTGGGTAAGAGTATGCACTTCAATTTTTACTCTCTTGCTGCATTAATCTGAAGTATGTCAAATGTATAATGAACAGCTTCATATAGAGACTTTGTGTACTAAATATCATGATATTAGATTGACTGTATGAGTTGCAGTATGATAAAAACTGTTTTTGTGTGATTCTTTTGATTTTCTGTGATGACATTGCAAGAGATAGAGACAATTTTTTTCATCAAATTGACCTCAGAAAATCAATAATATCTACTGTATAAGTATCTAAAGACATATCCAGGAGAAATATTTGAAAAAATTACAATTAATGCATATATTTTTAGAGACAAAATAGAAGTGATACACCATCTTTGAAAAATATCTCTTCTGCGCATCAACAGGGGTAAGTAAGTATGTATTTTCCAAAAATGTCAAATTTTGTAATGTCTGTCATTCGAAAACCTGGGGACCAATTTTGGTTAAATTCAATACCAAACCAGTCCTAATAGTCTCTAACTTCTATAAAAATTTCAAGCCAAAATCTTTTGATTTACGGGAGTTAACATGATGACAACAATGTGGGTTTACAACATTTTGAGAATCTCTTCTTCCGAAACCAGCAAATAAATTTCAAAAATTTTAATACAAATGTGCAGCCCATGAAAGGATCAACACTACTCCAAGTTTCATTCCCATAGGTTTAATAGCAGAAGCTCTACAGATTCCCAAAAAGTGCCAAAATAAACAAAAAGTGGAAATATATATATAAATATATATATATATATATATATATATTGTGTACAGAAGAATTTGAATGACCTCTTATTCATGATATATGATTCATGATTGGTGCTTTTCCACAGGACCCATTGCCAGGTTCCACCATTGTACTGAATGTAATAGTTGTATAGGAAAATACACTTGAATAAATAAAATGTACCAACAATTATTCATTTTATATTTATTATAAGTACAGTAGTCTAGTGGCAAAAAATTTCCGTTTAAAAAAAAAGTATACGTAGTACCACTCATCATTCTAACTCAATTAGGAGGCAAGTTAGGGACAAAAAAGTGTTGAAACTAATGTTTTGGGGTTTCAAAGCTACCAAGACCACCAGACGGATATGATTTTGCATATGGTTGATGCGCCTCATCTTGGTGAGAATTTTGGTACCTATAGCTGGAGTCTCTGGCATAATTAGGTGCAGAGATATTCTTCTTTTTCCACAATTTTTTTGTACTCATTTTTTCATTTGAAAATGAAATTGGATATAGATTCGTATATCCTCTGATTACCATATTCTACCTACAACATAATATTTTTTCACCTTCCTTTATACATCTCCAGTATAATTATATTGGATTATATATACATGTACATCAATTATGACAGAATAATTGGCGTATCGGCAGAGACCGGAGAACTAGTCCAGCTTAGAGCCCAGATAGCTCAGCTGACTAGTGAAGTAAAGAAGAAGAACAATAACAGCAACTCACGAAATAGTAGAAGTAACAACCGCTCGAAAAGCAGGAGCAATAATAGAAACAACGACAGGAAATCCAGGTCAAGAGACCGTAAGAGCAATTCTACAAGGGGTCAGAGTCCAACTCCCCCTAGAAGAACATCGTCCCCCAAACCCCGGTCTCAAAACTGGGACAATAAATCCTGCTTCTTCCATAATAGATTTGGCGCAGAAGCCACCAAGTGCAACAACAGATGCAAGTGGTGGGGAAAAACATATAGTAAGTCGTCAAACTAGAAAGAGGGGTGGTCTATGCGGCTGAAGATCCCTCGAAAAAGTATTCACACCGCCTGTTCATCGAGGACAGGACAAACAGGAGACGTTACCTAATAGACTCAAGTGCTGACTTGAGCATTTTGCCAGTAAATAAGAACCAAAAGGCATTTCCTCCGAAATACTACCTCCGAACTGTGAATGGTCAAAACCTTCCAGCTTACGGAATAGAATCCAGCAAAGTAAGCTTCAGTTTGCGAAGAGACATGACGTGGTCCTTCACAATTGCGGACGTTCCAACTCCAATCCTGGGCGCAGATTTTCTCGCGCACTACGGCCTGGTCATAGATCTCAAAAATGGAAAAATCATAGACAATAATACTGGTCTATGGGTGGAAGGCAAAACGCTAGCGTACCAACTGGACACCAACATATCCAGCTGCACGAAAGTCGACAAACAATTCCTACGGATTCTGTCAGATTATCCTGGAGTCACTCAACCATCGATTCGCAGGCATCCGACATATAAACATGACACCGTTCATTACATAGAAACTAGAGGACAGCCTTGCCATGCTAGAGCCCGCAGGCTACTGCCTGATAAACTCAAAGCAGCACGGGAATACTATGATCGCATAATAGGAGAAGGCATATGCCACCCCTCAAAAAGCTCATGGAGTTCCCCGATCCACATGACCAAAAAAGCCAGTGGAGAGTGGCGAATCGTTGGAGACTACAGGGCCTTAAATGCCAAAACAGTTCCTGACTGCTATTCAGTCCCAAACATAATGGACTTCAATGCGAATATGAAGGGTAAAACGATGTTCACAAAAATTGACATCAACTGGGCATTCCACCAAATTCCAATGGCCGAACAGGACATTCCAAAGACAGCAGTCATAACCCCATTTGGTTTATTCGAATACCTTCGAATGCCGTTTGGACTCCGTAATTCAGCACAAACTTTCCAGAGATTTATCAATGGATTGTTTATGGATTTGCCGTTTGCTTATGCATATTTGGATGACATATGCATTTGCTCAGAAGGCAGTGAGCAACAGCACAAGAAGAATGTAAGAACCATCGTACAATGTATACACGCTGCTGGACTTACCATCAATGTTGGAAAAAGTTTATACAAACAGACCAAGATTGACTTTCTCAGCTGTCAAGTCTCGACCGAAGGCATTTCCCCTTTGAAGACCAAGGTAGAGCCCATACTGAAATTCCCGAAACCCTCAAACGTAGCAGAACTCAGACGCTTCATGGGGATGGTGAATTTCTACAGACGTTGCATTAAAAATGCTGCAGCCAAACAAAGTAAGCTGTTTGCATTGATCAAAACAAATAAAAAGAAAGATAAGACTCCACTCGATTGGACTGAAGAAGCTGAAAAAGCCTTCGAAAAAATAAAAGAAACACTGGCAAATGCAACTCTACTAGCTCACCCAGATGAAAGTCTGCCATTATGTGTTGCAACTGATGCATCCGACTTTGCTATTGGTGCAACACTGTACCAAAAGGATAATGACAAGAAGTTACCGCTCGCTTTCTTCTCCAGAAAGCTATCAAAAACTGAAAAGAACTACAGCACATACGACAGGGAGTTACTGGGAATATTCGCTGCGTTGAAGCATTTCAGGCACCAATTAGAGGGTAGATGTTTCACTGTGTATACAGATCATAAACCCCTAACACATGCCTTCACGCAAAAGACAGAACCAGCTTCCCCAAGAAGAGCTCGACAATTGGACTACATAGGACAGTTGACTACAGACATCCAGTATATAAGTGGAGAACTCAACACTCCAGCTGATGCTCTTAGTAGGATCGAAGCCATCTCGGCACCGTCTCAATTACCTTACGCTGAAATAGCTAAAGAACAGTTAAGGGATGCAGAATTGCAAGAACTGTTGTCGAACGATGACACAGCTCTCAAATTGAGACAAAGGAAAATCCCTGGTACTAATGTCTTACTAACATGCGACATTAGTACAGGCAAGAATAGGCCATTCCTGCCGACAAAGTATCGCAAATTGGCTTTCAGTAGTGTGCACAATCTATCACACCCTGGACCAAAATGCACTGCTGGATTAGTAGCATCAAGATTTGTTTGGCCTCGGATGAAGTCCGACTGCAACAAATGGGCTCGCAGTTGCCTGAATTGCCAAGAGTCCAAAGTAGGAAGACACACTCATTCGCCTCTCAAATCTTTCAAACAAACGGAGCGGTTTAAAACAATACACATAGATTTGGTGGGTCCATTACCCCCATCCCAAGGACACAGATACCTGCTAACAATGATTGATAGAGCAACCCGATGGCCAGAGGCAGTTCCTCTCTATGAGATGACAGCTCCCACGGTAGCTGCCAGGTTATACGACACCTGGATTGCCCGCTATGGCGTACCTGAAGTCATCATCACAGACCAGGGTCGTCAATTCGAAAGCTCGCTCTTTCGAGAGCTGTCTAAGAAGCTTGGTGTACAACACAACCACACCACAGCTTACCATCCTCAAGCAAACGGTAAAGTTGAGCGATGGCACAGAGCTTTGAAAGCCTCCATCATGGCTTGCGATACCTAGAGATGGGTTGACATACTACCAACCATCCTCTTGGGCCTTCGATCTGCTCTTCAAACGGACACGGGTCACTCTGCGGCGCAATTAGCGCTTGGCAAAGAGTTACGCCTACCAGGGGACTTTTTCACCCACTTGAAAGAAATTAGCCCCGAAACGCTCGTCCAAAACATACGGACTGATGCTAATAGTTTTTTGAAACAGACAGCTCATCATGGCCAACCAAAGATTTATGTCTCCAAACACTTGGCCACAACATCTCATGTGTTTGTAAGAGACAAGAAAATAAGATCTTTGTTGGAAAAACCATACGCCGGTCCTTATAAGGTTGTATCACGGGATGACAAGAATTTCGTGATACTAATTGCAGGTGAAGAAAAAACAATTTCAATAGACAGATTGAAACCTGTGTACCTTATAAATGACGACAGAAAAATGCTCCAAAGAGCAGTAAGGAAAACAACAGACGGGAAATTAGAAGAAGAAAAACAGACTACACAGTCCGACAACACACAAACACAAAAAGTTGAGGACAAATTAGTCAAAAAAGGTGATAAATCACAAAAATCACCAGAAAAAAAAATAAAGAAAACGGTGAAGTTCAGTGACGAGATTGTCAAAATACAATACAATCCGTCGGCCCCCTTATGCCCACAAAAAAGAGGCAGGCCCCTAGGCAGTAAAAAGCGAAAAAACTAGATTCCAACTCGAAAATCCGAGAGATTAGCAAGGAGAAACTAAAAATATTCACGAAAGTTAATATCCGCAGCGGAAAATACAAACCCGCATAAAAATACGTACGAGAATCTGGGAATATTTGTAACAAAAGAAATTCCTCAGATAAGCAGAGAAAAGAGTGCGTACAAATAAAACACGACACGAATAAACAAATCCACGTTCGATACGGAAGAAAAACATTGCAACGTGTTTCTATTGACAAACATACAGATAACAAAATAGTCAATAGATCGTGACGTCACATACAAAGAGTGCATTCCTTTGTGAAATACAAAATTCAAAGTACGAAAATTCAAACATGCTTAACTCTGCTTGTACTTAACCAATTTGAACCAGAAAACTTTTCAGCTAAAGAATATTTAATGCACTATCCCCTCCGAACATGTCTGAAATGAGATAACGACTTGGAATAAAGCTGCGATCGAAAATATTCTCGCAAAGTTTTTTCACTCGCCTTTCTGCTGTTGACTGTGACACGCCAAAAATTTTCTATCATATTTTTTCTAATATTTTTTCTTGTAATTTTTTCCTGTTCTCCTTTCCTTACAATGTCGTCCCCTACCAAAACATCGTTTTCAACCCCTGACTTCTAATTCGTAGTTCCACCCGTACCTCAGCCTGTGAAGACTAAGGAACAGATGGAACACAAAAAGGAGATTGAAAGGATTGAAAACGAGCTCTTGATGGATACAACCTCGGCTGCAGACATCGTCAAAATGATGTCTGCACCCCTTCCTGCCCTGATCTCGCCCCCAAAATCGCCGGAGAAAACACCGAGAGTGGAGTGCCCACCCCCGGAGTCTTCAGCCCTGGCAAAATTGGAGGTGAGAAGGCAACATCCGGCGGAAGAGGCGCAAAAACCATGCCCTCCCCCCACCTTAAGCCTGACCTACAAGCCATCGGGGAATTCGAACTCCCCGATGTACAGAAGGCCAAGGCTTATAACCCCGTCCGATCCTCGCTTTTCCTACCATTCCCGACCATATTCCCGTCTGGCTCCACAACAAAGACCACCTAGAGGAAGGGGACAGGCCAGCAGGGACGCCTACCAGGCCTGGTTTGACGCACGCAAACAGTCGTATGAATGTGTAGGGGCTGCGGTAGGCTCAGCCCTCGCTAAATGGGAGAAGGACCAGAAGCAGCAATAGACTCGATAAGTCCCCCCAGGCACGCAACTTATCATTTTTGTGGCGCAAAAACTGGGGGGGAGTAGCTGTGGGGACATTACTCGTATGAGGTAAAAGGGGCTTGCACCCCTTGACAACAGTCGCTGCCCAAAGGCTGGCAATAATCGTCTTTATGACGTTAAACGAATTTACACTGGTGCGTTTGTATGTTCATAACTGTACGTACGTACAGGTAAGATACATTGTACGGGCCGAGATCAATTACCTGATAACGATCTCGGTAATGTCACGACCCGGTACCAAACGCACTGCGTCGTTTCTTATCACCCCAACGGAGACAAGAAACGATGTAACGCATGACATAATTACGTACATATACGTATGCATGTGTGTCTGTGTGCGTGTACCAAATCCTGTATATAAACTCTCAGAACCGGCTCAAAAATCGCCAGTGTTCGCCGAGGATTTGGCTCTCCCATACTTAATCGTATGAAGTGGCAGAACACGCAAATACTGTTGAAGACCTTCTAGTGTGAATATCTCTCACGACAAGGTATTCCACAGTCTATGAGCAACAAAAGCAAGTAGCTATAATTTTCTCGCAGATATGAATAATTTGCAGAAACATACCTACTGTATAGTAGGTATGAATATTGTTCCATCCCACTAATGACTTTGTTCATATTCGAAGTTATTATTTTACCTTTCTCATGCCAAGATATTAATGTTTTAAATTTTCAAAACGCAATATAACGTTTGCCCTTGCCTACTTGTATTTCACTCTTCAAATTTTGCAATATCATATGTAATTTTTACAAATGTTTGAAATATTGCTGTTCTTGTGGAAATCGATTGTCGAAATGAAATACCTACCGAGTCATCATAACATTAAATTAAATAGATAAGTACTTACTTCAAAATTTTCCTTAATCAATATGAGATAACAATTAATTCGAGTTGAGCAGGTATACTCGTGATCTGGTATTTAACTGAACTGATGAGTTTCGTCAGATTCACTAGTTCGAGTCTTATTGAAACATGTCGATTATTTTAAATTCATTGTTGTGGAGCTCAGTTTTTTCCATTTTGTACTCGGTGTATCTATACAGAACAGAGTATGTCGATGTTGCTGTAAGTAATACGGACCATTATTGTACTATCATATTCAACGATATAGGTAAATTTAATAATAAAATAATAATGTTAAGATGAAAAATGTGGCCTGCGAGGCTGTTACCGGACAAAAGCGCCACTTTAAGTACAAGAGAGCCAAAATCGAGCCAAATAATTGTGAAAAAGCCAATCTAAACAGACAAAAGTGCCAAAAGAAAAACTTGTACATCGGCAAAAATCAATATAATTTATTTGGTCTAGTTCACACTAAAGTAAGGCCTGAATGCAAGACTACTACTTATGAACTGTGACTTGAGAATTACTTATCTTAACAAGGTTATACCTATATATGTTTATACTGGGTGACTCAGTGTAACACGCACTGTAGGAAAATCCCTTATGGTGAGTGTTAAAATGACTCATATGGGTTAAATGATACAGATGAGGTGAAAATAAATGCACCATTGAGAAAATAATAACGTTACTGTGGCTTGTTTCGTGTAGGTAGATGCTACCTACACGGGGTTCATGGAATCTTGAGGGAGACAGTGGTGTACGTGCAGGGAAACCGAATTATTTCTCGGTACCGGTAGCCAGCCGGTTTAAATATGCCTTACCGTACACAAAGCGTACCTACTAACTGGGGCAATTGTCCAAAGGCGAGGCGGTACCTTATACGGACTGCAGCACATATACTATCAGTGAGTATGTATTAATTAAATACTCACTAACCTCAGTTTACCATTTAATGGTAAACGTAGAAACGCATCGTCTGTATGAGTGCATACAAACGATGTACTTTGTTTAATGTGCAATGCACTATTAGTATGGGTCGCGGACTTTGGTCTGCGACCCATCTGTCGATGCAGGGCCGAGCCCTGAAAGGAGGAAATGAGGGAAACGTCCCCACAGTTACCATACAATTTCTCCTTATCTCTCATTGTTTTTGAAAAATTTACCTATGATTATCATACTTTTCTTCAAAAACTTAGTTTACCCCACATTTTTTGATAAACATGGCCCTTTGACTTCTGAATCTATGATTTTATTGAAAAGTGCTCAAAAACAATGTTATAAACCTATGAATTTTGGTTCAGGTGAGTTTATTATTTATTATATTATCTCCAACAGAAAAAATGTTGTAGTAATTTTTGCAATAATTTGTTATGCTCCATAGACACCAAACTGCTATCAGATCTAATCTAATATGAAGACTATTTTTCCTGAAAATTTTAGCCCTATCCTTTTTGTAGTTTTCTCAAAATTGTAATCAAAACATTTTCACCGGTAACTGTTTCTTTTCCAGTTTTATCGCAAAATATAAAACTAATAAACACGAATGTTTAATCAAACCTGAGACTATATGAGAACTATTTTTTATATAAATTTCAACCTAATCCCTTTTATAGTTTTCTCATAATTGTGAAAAAATCACTTTTCAGGAAATTGTTTTCTCTAGTTTTCTGCAAAACTACTGAACCAATAGGCACAAATTTCTTTCAGACTTTTTCCTATATGATGAATATATCTCGAGAAAATTTCAGTTCTATCATTTATTTCCATTATTTTTTTGATGGTGTATTTATTTTTACTTCAACTGTATCAAATAACCGGTATAAGTCATTTTAACATGCACCATAGGGGATTTTCTTAAGGTGCGTGTTAAACTGAATCACCTGATATATATAGATATAATTGATAATGGAAAAATGTAAGAATAACTTAAGTATCATTCAAAATGTAAATTATGGAAAGATCAAAATTGCTAGTCAAAATACAGTAAAACCATGTTAATACATTCTTGCATAAGATGTTTTCCACCGTAATACACTGTTTTATTCTCATAGTTCCTTGATTCCAAATAATGTATGTTTTAACATTGGAAATGTTTAACTTGAGGCACATAGTAAAAACATGATATCATATGCAACAAAAAGTAACCAATGTAAACAAAACCAAAAAACCATGATTGTTTTATTAGTGTGCGTGTCTAATTGATTGTATTCATGATTCAAAATACACACATTAACACAAAACCAAATTTGTTGTTTCCATGGACCAGAGATGGCAATGTAGAATTGAATTCTACATCTACACGCATATTCTATGAGTAGAATATGTAAAGAAGAATATCCAATTTCATGTAGAATATGTGGAATATGAAGAATATGTAGAATATGAATAATATGTAGAAAATAATACTGATAAGGTGAAAAAGTACTGATAACATTGATAAAAGTTATCTATTTGTTTGTATTCTACTCAATTTCTATATATTCTACATATTCTACATCAAAAATGTAGAATATCAAATTCTATGCGTAGAATACCATCCCTGCCCCATTACCCTAATATGAAAACTCTAACACAACAGCTGCACCATTAGAAAAGATAGGTTTTCAAAAATTATACAATTAATTTGTCACTAAAAAGTTATTAATATATTGTAATAAATATTTTTTCAGAATTACGTTCCTATTAGGCATTTTATAGTCAAAGTAAAAATGAAAATAGCGTAATCGGATGTGCCACATGACTGATCCACACCAAAATTTATAGCAAGTTATAATAAATCATAGGTAATGAATTTTTGTTTCAAATTTCATAGTTATTGGTTGAAAATTGAAAATTTTGTAGTGAAAACAAAAATAAAAATAGTCATATCCGCAACAAAATCAGTAGGTCAGGTCTTTGGCATAGTACTAATGTTTGTTTCAAATTTTGTGATTATCGGATAAAAATTGCGACCTGCTGTGGCAATAAGATATTGGCTTATACAATATATACATATATGAATTTGAGTTATTAGTGCTAAAATTTTCCTCAAGTTATAAAACGAAAAATATACCCACCCTACTCTCAGATAGTTCCATGACACAAAGATTAATAAGTAGAATTTCAATAGAAAACCTATTTAAAAATGAAATTTCTAATTTATATAACAAAATGAAAATTAGATACAAACATCATTTCCAATGTATCCTCAAATATGCAAGAAATCCAAATCATGTAAATTTGTTTTAGGCAGGATTGATTTTACCTACCCTCGGATCTATACAGACCAAAGTGGCAAAATTAATGGGAAAATAAATACAAGAAAAAACAGTTGCTCCAGTTTCCAAAAATAGTTAAAAGTTCCGCACTTATGGCTATACTTACTGAATAGACCTAATTATAAATTAGGTATGTCAAAATTTTTGTTAACTTCAATTTTTAAGTAGGTTTCCTTAGAAAATCTACTTTCTACACTTGGTGCGGTATTAGCTCCTCGGGTTGGGGTGGATACATGTTTTCTTTCCTGACCTCAAGAAAATTTTGGTACCAATAACACAAATTCATACATATATATATTTACCCAGCCACATAGACAGATAGATAGAAAGATAAATATAAGTCAATTTCTTATTCCCACCGTACAGGTCGCGATTTTTGTCCGATAATCACGAAATTTGATATGAACATTTTTACTGAGCCCAGGACCAGACCTATTGATTTTAGTGCAGATTGGTCGGTCCGTACTTCCGGTACCATCATTTTTGTTTTTATTTTGGCTATAAAATGCTCAATTTTACACCAATACCCACGAAATTCCAAGTAAATATTCATTTTAATTCGTTGTAATACGCTTCCAATTTTGGCGCCGATCGGCTGGGCAGTACTTCCGATACCGCTATTTTCATTTTTATATTGGTCATAAAATGCGGAATTTTGGAACCATATGTACGAAATTTGAAATAAATATTCATTAAAACTTATACTGTAGCATGCTACCAATTTTGATGCGGATCGATCGGCCGGTCCTTCCGGAAAAGCTTTTTTTCCTTTTTTTTTTTTCTAATTTGCATGAACTTTTCTTTTTACAAAAATTAACTACATGCTCAAGTTTTTGTTTTTTTTATTTTTTATTTCATAACTTAATAATGTTTCATTGGTTTAATTTTAAACTATATGATGATGTACCATATTTATCATCTTATTTTTCATTTTTTCATGAGAAAATGCTTGTATATTTCACATTATTTAATATTTTGTCAGCAGCTAACATATTACATATAATCATAACATACCATTAACGCAAATAAACTTACAGACAATTAATGTTGACCATCAAAATTCATAATTCCTTCTCTCGAAAACCTACTTTTTCTAGCGAGGCTTGCTGCGCTAGAATTTTTAACTTTGTTCTACCCGATAGATACAACAATGATAAGAATTATTTTAGTCAGTTAGTCTTCAAATAAATTGATCTCCATTAATTTTTTCATCTTGAGCAAGTTTCGGTCTCATTGTGTATTAGAAACCTACAACGTATTACCAGCAGGACCCCGCATCCTGCCAGTCCTACCACTTCAACACTAAATAGCTTGTTACCCACCCTGGCGGAAGGACTGCCGATTTTTCTATTCAATGCAGAATTTAACGGAGATAATGGCGTAACAAAAAAGTTTCCCATTACTTCCACTGGGAGCAATAGTTGTTCTTGATCAAAATCTTCCAGCAGGATTCAATATTGTACATTCTAACATTAAAGATGCTAGGCAACGTAGTAAACCTAGATCTACTGAAATTTGATTGATTTATCTTACCCATTGACAGTGGGAGTAGGGTTACCACCAGAGAAATCTTAAGCAAAACAAAAATTTTTCTTTTTTTTTTTTGTTAATAAATTGAAAATTACAGCCCAACATGAACATTTTAATTTGGATGGAGAATTAAGTAAAGAAAAATGCACCTTTTTCACCTCACTTAATAGGCAAATGTCATGTACTTGAGGGTAAATCTGACACTGCAAATTTAAGCTAATAATTCGAAAAATTTTCCTCCTGTCTTACATGGGCGGAGAAAAACAAAAAAATTTGGAGTAAAGAATAATTTCAAAGAAGAACCTTATCAGACTAGTATAGTTGTTAATTTTATGCTCGACTATCGAAAGAAGATAGTAAAATTAAAACATTGAACTTTTTTTGAGATATTGAGCCAATAGCCCCGGATTCTTGGATTATCCTGGGTAAACTACTCAAATCCCATATTTTTGGCCTGTTTTCACAATTTGTCCCTTATTAACAGAAGAAAAATCTGGCAATCCTAAAACGCCTGCGGGATCCAAAATTGTGCTGAGTTTGGAGTTTGGGTCTGTTCTTTTGATACTCCAGTACTTGATTGAAAATTCACGCTGGTAGACCATTGGCCACCAGATCTTGACCATCCCACTCCCCCACTCGACATTAAAAATATCCTCCAGACGTTGGGTAAAATAGCCTTGTCGTAGACAAAGCCTTAATAAAACAAGGTGGAAAATGAAAAAAATACAAAATTTCAATTTTCAGGCGGATCAATTCTCTATTGTTGACAATCGCACGTTCAAGATACGGTATTTGATAAATGATTCGTATTGGGAACAAAAAAATGGACCAATTTTCTTTTAAACTGGAAATGAAGGTGATATTTCCATGTTTTCTCAAAATTCTGTAAGTACTTATCACAAGTAAGGCATTACTGATTGAACTCGCTATGAGTTCTGTAACCTAGCATTTGATCTATTAATACAATCAATTGTGATGAGAATACATCAAAAATGAAGGGAAAAAAATAAGAAGTCAAGTGTCAAGAAAAAAAAGCTTGCCAATTGTTTGGCCTAAGCATATTTACTCTCTCAATTTCTGAAAAAACTCTAATAAAATGTTAAAATGTTCCTCAATAGAGACATAACTATCTCTAGGTTAAATAACTGACGAAATAATATTGTGATATATTTTAAAAAATTCATCTAGCCTAAATACAGCAGCATAGTCAATTATAACCATACTCTCCTCTTACGTGTAGTTTTTTATGCACTTTTTCGGTAGAAGAACTTGAAAAATTCAAATTTTTCAGGGTTTAGCGGGAAAAGAAAATGATACTTTCGCAAAATTTCGAATCATATCCTTTTTGTTTTCACTCAAAAAATATTTCGCTAAAAAGTATCTATGGAGTCGAACAATTAATCCACCAACTTTCACCACCAACAGCAGACCAAAATGTACATCTCAAAACAGCCAAAAATTAAAAATCAAAAAATGTAGGCCTATTCGACTTTAAGGTTATGAATTTTATTTTCAACATATTTTTCAGTGACTACTGAGTGCTTTGTTCGCAATAAATTACCATTTAGAGAAAAAACAAAAATATTGGGGAGCAGAGCAGATAAATAAATTTCAATTTATTATGCTACTAAAGTACTGAGGTGTTTCATTTCCAGAAGAAGAGAGACAAAATTGACAGAATGAAATAGTATATTCCGTTACGAGAGAGCAAAGAGAGCGATCCTCAAAGAGTGACGATTTGCAGTGGCTCGTATTGTAAATTGCACGAGTCAAAGTCACTCACATAGCTTTCGAGCTGCAAAAGCTATTTTTTCCAATACCTGCATGTGCATGCGAGATTAATGAAGGCGTCTGATTGGTAGGAAGAAGGAGCCAAACATTTTCGTTGTGAAACCAAATATTTGTTTTATTCCCGCTATTGACTTTTGCTCCCTTTAAAAAAATTTTTGTCATTGATCTGAAATTCTACATTTTGCCCTTAAAAACAAAAACATAATCGGGCATTTTGCAACATGCATTGTAAAAAAAAATATTTTTACGCAGAAACTAAAAAATCAGTCTGTGCAAAATTCATGGCAGGCCAACCCTTGTTGTTAAAAAATTGGGGGTTTATTTCTGAAAATTTTTTCCTACAACTCTATTTGTTTTTGAAATAAACAACAATTTATAAAACGGCAATTTTTCCATTAATTAGTTATTTATCCAAAAAAGATGAACTTTCAGTCCTAAAATGAGGGCAGAAAACGTACCCACTATTACGGACCGGAGGTGCATAAAAGGATTTTAAATTCAGATTTAAGAGATTTCGAATTTGTCGCCAATATTCAGTTGTTCTAAAAAGAAATATTTCCGCATGGCTGCAGGTTAAAGATCATTCTACGATTTCAGTTTTATGCTGATTAAAAGCACGTTCAATTAAAAATTTAATAAAATTTATTTTTTATCTTGACTCGATAATTCGATTTTGGGTGATAGTTTTAGCTTTCTTATATCAAATGAAAATTCTAAAAAATGGTGGGTATCATTTTAAACTACAAGTATAAGTGCTCTGACTACGGGTTGAAGATAACGTCGCCAAAAAGTTAGAACTCAAGGGCTGAAATTTTTAGGAGAAAGAGGCCAAAAATAAAAAACTTATTCACTTGTCAGACGAAAAAAAAACGCTTTTTTCGGAAATATCTAAAAATTAAGCACCATTCACAGTAGGTAGTATATATTAGCGAGTGTCATAAATTGATATGTAACGGATAAAAATGACAGAAAGTGAATATTCTTCTCTTTCAGTTATTCTACATTCATTTAGTATAAGATAAGATTTTACTAAAAAACTACCTGTTAATGTGGTGCTTTGATTTTAACTTTTTTTTTTAAATCTTTTTTTAGATAAATCGCACACCACTCAAGTCCCTATATTAGAATTTAGCATTAACTGAACAACCATGAAGAATAATAAATTGTCAATGAAATATGATTAAGAATTTTACAAAAATTTTAATAACACTCAATTCCTATTAAATAAACACATGTTCAGGCTTATATACGAGGGATTATACAAGGGATTAACCAACGTTATCATGCGATAAAAATATAACCGAAAATTTGTAATTCATGAAAAATATCAACCAAATTAAGGAAAAATTGATATGGAAGTGACGTTTGTGTAACGGTATAATTGTTACAAAAAGATAGCTAGATACACAACGCATATATTATTTTTTATATGATATTGTATATTTTATATATATATATATATATATATATATATATGAAAATATTAAGATTTAGAGAATTATACAAGAGAAGAATTGATAATTAATCAGGCACAGAAATAAGGGTATGGATTTGAGAGATTTCTACAGTGGTGTTGTGGGAGATATACAATATGTTTGGTTAATAGAATCTACGTAATTTAGGTAAGCCAATAAAGAAACATATTTATGACATAAGTGGATGTAGTTATAGTTTTAAGAGGAATTTGGAACAGCGCAGAGTTGTGTTTTATATTCATGGAATGAATGACATCATGGCGTATAATATGAAAACATTGTATAAATAAGAAAATGTGATGTTAAGAGACAGGTCTTGACAAGTTTCAATGATGTAATCAAGACAGGATATTGGGATAAGTTTGTATACAAAATGGTTTTGTTGAGATAATATTTATAGAATACAAGAGATATATGGAAAAGATATTAAGTTAGGAAATCAAATGGAATTATTATTACAGTTTGACTGATTAAATCTTTTCATATTTGCTTTGTTGAATAAAATTCCTATGTCCAATGTTAGAGATTGGGTAGGTAACCCAAAAAAAATTCGGATGTCGAAGAAAGTGTAAAGGTACCTAGTAGACGTACTCTAATAATGCAAAAATCATGACAGCTGGAGGGAAAAAACCGTGATGAAGAGAGGAAGGTCTCAAGAGTTTAGCTAACAATACATTTTTTGCAATATGGGTACGTAATTCTGTATTTTCGAAGCATATATCATCATGAATGAGGTCAAGTTCAGAACACTTACTTATCTTCCTGAATTTTGTTCTCACTCCACAACTCAATTTGTGCAATTACTGCACTTGCCTATAGGTTGTGTTTGCAAACATTGCACTCATTGAGAAATTGCTCGATTTCCTCCCTAGTTGCTTAATATGTGTACTATTTCAAGGTCATAAGACAAAATAATAAGTACTGGTAATGCTCGCATCCAATTTTTTTATTATGAAATTAGCACCCACCCGGGCAGTAAAATAAGCCAATAGTTGATTGGCATGTGATAAGTACTATGAGGTGTCATCAATTTTATGTACATGAAATCAACAGATTAATATCTATGATTATATTTGTGAGAAAACTTGATTAAGAGAATGCAAAATTTTGTAACAATTCAGAATTTTGTGAAAATTTTAAACACGTTTTAATACCTTTATTTAAATCAGGTTAAACCTTATTGCAAAAGCAAACAAGGTGAAAGAATGAATCACGAGGAATCGAATAAGCTCAACCATTTCAAAGTTGATTCCGTAGTTTTTCAGTTATGTGTAAAAAAAAAAAACTGTTCAAGTGACTATTTCAATTAGGAAACAAGAATCAATAATGAATTGTTTCCTATCTGTGAGTTTAAGTGTCAATAAAAATTACTTTGACCCAAAGCAATACCAAATACCCACACGATAGGCTATATTTTACTCCCAAAAGAACAGACGGCCGTGATTCCCGAGTCTCCTGCACAGCCCCCTAACCCATTTTTATTCGTATCAAAGCAGTAGACTTGCAATGTTCTTATTTTGGTAAGGTTCTGCAAACAAAGGTAAGCACAGGTGATGATGATGATATTTAAGACGCCACGTTGGTGGAAAACTGCGTACAAACTGTCAATAAAATTCACTCGAAACTGTGTTTTTCATCACCATCATCATCATATTCGCAAATCTGTATCTGTATAGCATTAAATTTGGTTAAAATATTTTACCATAAAACAAAAATACTGAAAATTAATTAATTCAAAACTTAACACATATTTTGTAGCAGTTAGAAATATAAATATTGTTTCCAATCTTTCATACCTTGGCCAGCACATTATTCTAGATTATGGGACCAGTTTTCCTCAATTTAAACATAAAGACCATGCAGCTTTCGCTGGTTTTGCAGGAGATGACACAGCAGAATTTGCTAGGACACTATTTTTCCACCAGAGAATGCGGCAGACCAACTTCCAAAGTACGGTGACCCTCAATCATCGACATTAGTTCCGTCTAATTTACTCTTAAAAATGCATCATTGAATTTTTCTAACAAACAAAGCTTCACATCACAACGCCATTTGTAATTTGTTGTTGGCAGACTACGGATATTTCATCGAAAATACTCTTATATGCTCATTTTTTTCACCATATATTTGGATATCACAAATTAATAAAGAACAGACTTGGCGTATCGACTTTCACTCCTCATACCTTAGGTTACTCCTCGCACCTTACATCTTGCCATGCAGTACCTATATCTCTATTAAATTATTCAATATTTTATATGATGAGAGTATGCGACGCACACAGAGCAACAGCCGCCATCTACCATTAAGTTAAGTACCTATTAGGTAAGTCTAATTAATCGAAATTTTCGCAGGGATTCATATGGGAAATAGCAAAACCGTTCCGGGCGTTGATCGTATTTTGCGAACATCGATATTACGGCGATTCCTTACCTTTTGGCAGAAAATCATTGACGGTAAGTGCGAAAACAATTATTACTGTGTGCAAATGGACACGAAATAAGTTTAGATGGAAAACGAATTTTTGAAAGATAAGCTTTTATTTTTTTTGGCTTTAGTTTCACGCGAAATAAATATTATTTCTTTGCCGAAGGTTGGCTGCAGTATTGGAATAATTTTAAAATCACAGTAGTGAGTAGAATAAAAGCTTATAAAAAAAGCGCAGCAAGACTTCGCTGGAAAACCAAGTTAGCCAATTTTCATATACAATATTCAATAAAACAACAAAAAAAAAACTTAAAAATGAATTAAAGTAACCCAGAAAAGATGTTCATAACCACTTGTCTCATAAATAGAAAAAATACGCTTTGAGCAGCACAAGGGAATGGTCTTTCTTCAGCGATGTTTTTTTGTTCTTCATTTTTCACAGAAACTACTGAACTAATATGCTCCAAACTTAAAGCCAGTTTTATATAAGGACTACCTATCATGAAAATTTCACCCTTATCCCCTTGGTGATTTTATTAGAGCCGTGAACCCAAACTTTCTTCTTTTTCAGTTTTGTCAGAAACTACTAATGGATCACTGGTGGCAACTTAGATTTTTCCTGTGTATCGCAGACTTTGCACACTCAGAAAGAAGAATATTAGAATATTTAGAAATTATATCTCATTTTGATTTTTAGGTTCGGTCAATTTGAGAAAATTCCATGTGTTGCAAAAATTTTTTGCATGTTGCACACGCAACATATCCAACGCGAAATTTTCTGCCACTGAAACAAACAGGCACCAAATTTCCATCAGACTTGAATCTGTATATGCATAGAAAACTGTTGTGAAAATTTCAGCCTAATCCCTGTTGTAGTTTCTTCAAAATCCTGGAAAAATCACTTTTCCAAAAACTTTTTGTCTCCACTTTTCTAGGAAACTGTATTGAATCAATAGGCATAAAATTCCTATCAAAGGATTTTCATGCACACGTGTGTGTGTTCGTATACAACTCCTGTATGTTATGGACCACTGAATTATTAAAAATTTCAGTATTTATTTATAAGAAAAAAAAGGCGTGAGTTCGGCTGGAACTCTACGTGGTTATACTCATGAAGGATTGATTTGTAAACAGAATAGTGTGGTTGTGAAGGTGTGCATCGTAATTCTCTCCTGCCACAGACCAAGTACTAAGATGTGTACACATCAAAAAATTATAATAATATTACAATGGAAAAGATGGTACTGCATTCCTAAAATAAAAGAGAAGTTGGGTTCAATAGCACCAGTGGGTTTCCATGATGGGTTTTTGGTCCCAGCACCTCCACATTTCTCTGATTATAAAACTGACACTGTACTCAATAGGCTATGGAGCCATTTCCATAATCGGACAAACTGTATGTACTAAAATGGTGCAGATGCCACACCACTTCTTCCTCAGGGGCGCATTCAGAAGGGTAATTTTGTATTGTTCAGAAACCTCTTTTTTTTTACTGGGGAGAATAATTTTTTCCTTAACTCTGGAGACGCAGGGAAAATAACTCCCCGAGGTAACTTCTTATAATTTGTTGTACTAAAATAAAATCTCCTCAAGTTTGTTCAGATTGTGTTTACCAAGTAGGGTAAATGTGAAGTCACATGGTGTGGAATTTTTATCTTCCTTGGAAAATTTCTGAACACACCTTAGATAGTGAGAAATGAATGAGATAGACCGACAGGGTGGTGTAGGCACTGAATAGATACCTAAAACCTTGCTGGCTGGCTGTCTCAGTTTGCTGCTACCACTGTCATTCAACTTAAATCGGTGTTGGTTGGGTGGTATGAGGAAGTGGGTATACTGTCAAACAGTACCAGATGTTTCTAAGAGATAGTGCAAGTTTCAATCACAAGACAAAACTCGAAGATGAGCTGAATGCATTGACATCGGGACGTTGATTATGTGCCAACTTTCTGTAAAGCAAAAGTTGATGTTGGTGTTCAGGTGAACTTGACTGAGGAAGAGAAATGTTAGATCGGGGAAACTATACAATAAAAACACTCCAATGTAAAAATAACATGAAGGTGGTCTGCATAAATCTTGGTGCAAATCTCGATGCAAATTTTAAGAAAAACTTGTTTCTGTGTGAGTAGGTGTGTGGTTTCAGTTTACAAAAAAAAAAAGATGTTAGGGATGCATTTGTAGGAAAATTTAAAAATTTACATTTCACCCATAGAATTTGCGTGTTTATTAGTATATTAGTGCGTTAGCATATAAAATTATTCTTGTGTGACGCAATAAATACTAGCCCATAGCAAAAATATGTGTTTTCCAGTGTATATACACTCAAAGGCTTTAAACCCTGTCACCTAGCACCAGTGTGGGATGATAGATCAATCAAGGCAATCTATATCATAATCTACAGATGTTGACAATATTGAGATCTAGATTGCGATCTATTTAATTATATCCTCTCCTGATTTTTCAGATCATTTCCCAATTTCCTCTCCATCACCTCTTTCACTATGTAAGAATTGAAAAATAAATAAAATGGAAAAAAATTAAAAGTAGAACAATAGATTTGAGTCATTTGGGATGTAAAGTCTCAGCTAAACTTCGCCAACAGTCCTGTTGATTTTGGGATAATGATCAGTTTTTTAATATTCAAAACATACAAAATCAAAGTTATCGAAAGCAATTTCACAAAAACCTGAAGTGGTAGAAAGCTGAAATTTGAGACATCTGCATAGGTTATCTGAAGATTCCTTGAAATTTTGGCTCACATTGTAGGTTTATTTCTCGATAGATTGCGGAAATTCTGTTCATATTCCCCAACTTGACTGAATTCTTATCATTAAAATCACAGGATTTGAACAGAATTTCAGTGATATTTCTGAATTTTAGTGTTTTTGTTTATTTCAATTTCCAGGACTAAAAAATAAAAACGTCTGAAAAGTAGGTGTTCTAACTGATCAAATTCCTCAAATTAAGAGAAAATAAAATTTTTCTTGTTTACTTGTGTACCATAGTTTCAGAAGTCCTATCACTTGAAGTTCTCTTAAAATGGTGAACAAACAATTTAGACAATACATACATCCAGTCAAATGAGTATCAAAATGAAAAAAAATAAACAATTAGCCCACAAACTTTACCTATATAGGATTGTTGGATGGATTCCCTAGAGTAACATGCTAAAAGTTGCACCCTCTAGGCCTCTTGAAATTTTGGGGAAAGGTTTTTAACCCGCAAAATTTGGCATTTTTCTTTCCTGATTTCAATTTTGCAGCTAAAATGGATCAGTAAAAATTATTTTGCTTACAAATTCTGTACAGAGACAGTTCCATGCATTTTTAGTTTAACATCTCCTTTCCCCTCTAGAGCATCTTAAAAACAACCATTCTTCAGTGAATTTGTTCAAAAGCATTATATGTGAAATAATACTCGTAATTATCATACTATTTAGGTAAGAAATTAGTAAACCAAATATATATTTGCTACCTGTAGAGTTCTGCATTAAACACATGTGCACCATACAACAATGACCTCAAGTGTGTGAGCTGAGCTCAATAACAAAGTTAGACTGTAGTAATGATCTACAGTTTGGGAACCAAAAACATGTTCATCCCACATATGTGGGAACTGGTAACACAACTGAGTGGCGAGTGTACAAGTACACCCATCATCACTAACAAGAAACTGCCACACCACCTATTAACCTGCCTTCTATAATCCATTATCATCTCTCCACCTCCACACAGCTCATCTGTTCTCATGAAGCAAAACTGCAAAGAGTTATTTAGCTTTTGCTTCATTTTTTCACAGGAACCTAAATATTTTCAATTTTTAACTTCACAACAAGCCTTAGCCGATTTTGTTGAGGTGATTTACTATATCAAATACAAATGGAAACCAACGCTACAGCATTCGACGAAAAATGAAGGGAATAATCCAGTCATAGCTTTTGGCAGTTCATATGGTGGTATGTTAGCAGCATGGATGAGGATGAAGTATCCAGCGGTAATTGAAGGGTATGATTTTTTTCCCCACTCAAGCTTAATCAATACAATAGTTATTTTATTATTGGTAGGAACCCAAATCTATATTTAGCTATGTTTGTAATTGTCAAAATTTGCATTGAGTAAATGTGTGTAAATTTTACTTTGGAAAATGTTCAGCACTTCACTGATTGACAGATTTTTTCAAAATATTTACAAGTTTCAGCAAGGAAAATGTTGCTCAATGTTTATCACACACTCATCCCATCTTTATTAGATTACAGAAGCTCAATTTGTCATCACCCTAGAAAACCAACCTTTGCCATATAGGAAACGATCTAAAATGCTGCAATTCCTTCGATTACAAGTGCATGCCACAGAAACTTTCGATGCAAACCTCTTCTGCGCAGCCTGTGAAACACCTATCCACTACCACCAACTTGCTTTTACAGCAAAATTTCTCTACACTTCGGCTCGCAACTTTGACTATTATTATATAACTGTGTGAAATGAGCATTGTGATAAGAAAGTGAAGGCAAGATATCCGTATTCTAAGCATCACTAAAGGAACAAGGTCCTTTGCCCTTTGTTTTTATCAACGATTTTTGACATCTTTCATACTTGAAAGATCTCTCTACAACTGAGATTTTAACCGAATTGCAATATTTTGAGCATTCAGCTAACAGTAAAGTTGCCTCACTTTTTTTGAATAAAAATTGCCTTCCACTAGTGATACTTATTAGTTGTTATGTTGCCTTTAACCGCACTGTACTGACCACCCACACCAAGTTTAGTTCACAAACTTATCTAAAATCAAAAGCGCCCCACTGCCAAACCCAACTGATCCCAGTAACAACCTCACCTTTCAAGAAAAATAGTATATAGCACAAAAACCACATCTTAAAAATATTTGAAAATGATCTAGAAACTGGACCTACAAAACTTTAATTCTCCTCAATCCCCCTTATATTTCCAGAGCCAGTATCTCGACAGCTGCAACCCCAATCAATCAACCTTTCTTTTGTCATAATTATACTACACATCTTTCGTATATAATATAATTATCCGAACACATATCTATACGAACTAATCTCATCCAGACCTCCACCAATACAGTGAAACATTCATGAATTCAAATCCCCAGTCATCACAATAATACAGTAATAAGAACCTGCCACATCATTCTGGATAATCATTAATTTTTATTATCAGGTATCTTATAATTATTACTTTTTCAATTTGAGCTTTTGTTTGAGCTCCGTCAAGTTTTTAAAAATATTTTCAACCAGGAGTAGGACTCATATTCACAAATGTTACTTTAACCTCCCTTCACTTAAACTTCACTCAAAACTGACTTTTGGCACAATTTTGTATTTAAGGTAGTGGTAACATTTTATTTTCACATTGGAACTCTCATAAGAGAAACAATGTTCCCACATTTTTAAGTACAGAATTGTGCAAAAAACTTTTTTAAAGAGAAGTTTAAGTAAAGGGAGCTTAAAGAGGCGTTTGTGAATATGGGCCTGGATCTCGCAATAAAGTTTTGTACATACAGTGTGTTCAAGGAGGGATTTTTGTTATACTCATCTAATATATACAAAAATGCTCTTGTGATCAAATGTCTATCATCAATACGCACGGGTTGCACCAAAAATACGTTATGATGAGTTGCTTATTACAAGTCCAGTAAGTCGATAAATAGAATGCGTTAAACTCCCAAGTACCTATTGAAGACAGAAAGTTGGTCAAGAGAAAATTTTTTATTTTGAATTCAAATACTTTTTTAATTTCCTCATATACTTTTGCTTAGAAAATTTATAACTTCAAGAGTGTGTGACCCGAAACAAAAGATTTTTAGATAATGTTAAAAAGAAACGGTTTTCCTTATTTGATGTGTACCAACAAAATTTTAGATAGTGCCAATCATAGGCAGATTTTGGTTATAATATTTTGGGGATTAAGGCCCTGATCAGGTTTTATCTGTCCCCAACACCTCTTTTCTCTACTATCTAACAGTAAAAAGCCCCTCAGAATTTCAATGGATATCTTACTTTTTTTTTTCTTTTTTTTTGGAAAAATCACTAGTGAGCTAAATGCCTATTCTGGGGTGTAATGATATAATTGTTACAAAATGATGCGACACGTATATTAGTTTTTGTATGATACTTATTTTATAGGAACATGAAAATATTGAAGTGTACTGAATTGTACAAGAGAAATATTAAGAATGAATTTGGTTAAGAACTAAGAGTAACAGTTTGAGTGAAATTTACATTGGTGTCTTAGAAGATATACCCTAAAAAGAAGAAAATAAAATTATTTTATTTTGTTTGTGTGGGGACATTACTCGTATGAGGTTATAGGGGCTCGCACCCCTCGACAACAGTCGCCGCCCAAAGGCTGGCAATAATCGTCTCTATGACGTTAAACGAATTTACACTGGTGCGTTTGTATGTTCGTACCTGTATGTACGTACAGGTAAGATACATTGTACGAGTCGAGATCAATTACCTGATAACGATCTCGGTAATGTCACGACCCGGTACCAAACGCACTGCGTCGTTTCTTATTATCTCAACGGAGACAAGAAACGATGTAACGCATGACATAATTACGTATACATACGTATGCATATGTGTCTGTGTGCGTGTACCAAATCCGGTATATAAACTCTCAGAACCGGCTCAAAAATCGCCAGTGTTTGCCGAGGATTTGGCTCTCCCATACTTAATCGTATGAAGTGGCAGAACACGCAAATACTGTTGAAGACCTTCTAGTGTGAATATCTCTCACGACAAGGTATTCCACAGTTTGTATCATCTAGAAATGGCATCAAATAAAAGCATGAGGTGGATAACAATACCCAAATTTAATGAATTCAAATTTATCCGTACCAGTCCATACCAACTCAATTCAACCTGGGAGGAGAACATAATTACAAGCCTCCGAGGGGTCGATATAATTTTGATGGGTATCAGAATGGGCCATATTCCTAGACAATCCTCAACTTTCAAATAAAATACCACTTCAGTGATATTTGATTTGTGGTTTCAGTACTTAAGTACCTATAAGGGAAAGGTTACTTAAGTGCTTTCCCTGAGGTAAAAAACTGACTAAGAATATGGCCCTGTATCAGTCATCTCTCTTCACTACCATCAATATAAGCTATATTGAAACAATGGCATCATACTACTGACATTAAATTCCTATACTAATTTGCCATTGTGTCCGCCCTATGCTTTTATTTGATGCCATTTCTCATGATACAAACAAAATAAAATTATTTTATTTTCTCCTTTTTAGGGCACTTAACTTGAATAAAAGCGTTTACCTAAAAATTATTTTTCACTTTTTTATCTTTTAGTTTAAGGGAATTTTTGATAGATTACCTAATAAGAGAAGTCAAAACGCGCAATTTAAACACTCCAGCAGCAAATCCAATAACTATTTTATACTCCATCCGCATACAAGCGATAAACAAAGTTTACATTTGGTTCCCAATTGGACTAGAATAAAAGTGTTTAATATACAAACTGATTGTTAATTGAATTTCTGGTCTACTCTTATATTTAAGAAAAGGTTAAGATTTAATAGTTTTCCAAAGATTAAATAAACTAATATTTGGTAATTTGGTGATACGATGATTTTGTTTGAAAGCAGTGTTAGGAGGAGTTTTATTTTGCTTGTTTTGGTCTTGTATGGAAATAGCAAAATGTGAAACACTTACAGTTTTTTGATTGCTACAGCACTTTGACATATTTGTATCTTGGAATTATAGCATTTGTAATGAAACTATTGTTGAAGATTTGGACTTTGACTGGTGATTCTCGATGTTTGCTACTAGAGATTCAACTGTGCGATCTTTGATGGATTTGTCTGCAATTAAAATCATTTCAGTTTACTTCATGATCAATTTTTTTTGTTTTTTATTTATTTTGCACTTTATTTTATTCTTATCTGCACTTTCAAAATTATTTTGATGCTAAGATTTATCTGTTTTATTTAATAAAAACTAATTTTATACTGCACAATTAATCAAAATTATTTTACAGAAGGTAGTTTGGTTTTGGTGTATAATTGTAACAAAATAATACCAGACACATATATTACTTTTTGTATGACAAATATTTTATAAGTACATGAAAATATTGAGATGTACCATATTGAATTGTACAAGAAAAGTATTAAGAATGAATTAAGCTTAAGACTAAGGGTACAAGTTCGAGTGAAATTTATATTGGTGTCAAGGGAGATACAGAATTTGATTGGTTAACAGAATCTACATAATTTATAGTAAACCAATAAAATAATATATTTATGACATAATGTGGGTGTATTATAGTACTAAGAGGAATTGGGAATAGTGCAGAATTGTGTGTAATATTCATGGAATGAAAGACATCATGATGTGGAGTATTAAAATTGAAAACATTACAGTAGTGAGAATAGGTGATGTAGTGGCCTTAGTCCTAACTTCGTTTATAATCCGAGAGACTCATAAAATAACGTAGTCACACTCCTCCTCACCGAAGTGCAACTGCTTGGCGACTGCCACAACACCAGTAC
The DNA here is from genome assembly GCA_011428145.1 of Ericerus pela. Taxonomy (NCBI): domain Eukaryota; kingdom Metazoa; phylum Arthropoda; class Insecta; order Hemiptera; family Coccidae; genus Ericerus; species Ericerus pela. The sequence goes on along the minus strand of WOFM01000373.1, from coordinate 148,782 downwards.
AGACAGTCAGCGTACTATACGCTGTTGCCAAACCTCTGCGCCCTGTAGGTGCGCAGTGGATCGTGTAACATATCACGATACTGGGGGCGGTGTACACCAATCTGACCTCTATGGTCAGTTTATCAGTTGTTGCTGTTCTGAAAAAAAATTACCTTGTTAGAGGTAGTGACATACATATAATATTAAACAAGTTTATTAAATGAAAAAATTCGAACAAAACAAGAAACAATATTATGACTAAGACTAGTTACAAGGAAAGTCATAAAGGAACATAAACGTAAAAAATTATAAAAAACGTGAAAAAGTAAAAAACTTATGAAATTTTTATTTTATTGTTTCTTTTTTGACTGCTTGTCCACAAATTGCCGGACATTGTCTTCGGGTGTAGGACAAGAGTTTTGGCCATATATTAGGAATTCTGTGAAGGAAGAATGGGAAATTAGCAAATTTGTATAAGGTTTATTATATGCGTCATTAAAATATAATAAATCTTATTATTGTTAGGTACCTACTGACACTTATCACCCGCTTACACTTTTAAAAAGGGGCTGGACAGTTTAATGAGTAATGAATAAAATTCTTAACTCTAAAGTCAGTTAAATAGGAATTGAATATACAGTGCCAATTTCCATTGTTTCAATTTCTATGTGCTTAGTCGAGTATGTCTAGTTTTCAGAACAATTATAGAGTTTCAACTTGAGGTTGTTGGAATTCTATCATCACTGTTTAATTCTAATGGGGCAAGAAACTTTATTGGTCTACTTATTACATTAGAATTAGGCAGTAATACATCTGCGTGACGAACTTTACCATCACAAGAGGGGTGCAACGTAACAATTTTGGCAATTTTGTATACGCCTGGTTTTGTCATATAGTCCAAGACATGGACTATGTCCCCAATTTTAGGTTCAAAGGGTACGTTTCTGTAAACATTATCGACACCTTTTTGAACTTTATCTCTTAAAAAGGGGAGGTATAAATTTTTCCAAGTTGTCCATAACTTGGTTAAATTTATTTGATCTATTTCCCACAATTTTTGTGGGGATTTAGTCGTCGGAGTAGATTCATTCAAGGGCTTATTTAGATCTAACGTAAACGTTCTAAAGTTTGCGTGCAAGAAATGAGCTGGAGTGAGGGTCCATTATCTACCGCAGGGCATAATGGTCTCTCATTAAGTACAACTTGAATATTTTTCAAAGCAATTTGAAAATTATGTTGATGATGAGGGTCTGCTCCCATTAGGCGATAGAACATAGGTTTAAAAATGCCTATTATCCTCTCGAAAGAGGCTCCATACCATGGGGCTTTAGAAGGTGTAAAGTACCAAGATATACCTTTTTTAAGTAATTGATTGCTAACTTCACTGTTTGTATTAAACGTATCCCAAAACTTAGGGAGAAGTGTTGCAATCAATGCGAATTGGGCTGCATTATCCGAAAGTATTACTTTCGGTGTTCCCCTATCTGCGAAGAAAGTTTGGAACGCTACCCAAATTTCATCTGTCCTAAGTGAGGAAAGAGAGACGAAATAAACAGCCCTTGTTGAAAGGCATGTAAAAATTAGAACCAATTTTTTATATTTTGGTGACGTTGGTGTTGCTTGGACATTCTTTTTCTTTTTCAAGAATTCGTCAAAAATTAAAAATGGTCCAAATACATCCACTCCTGTATAGGTAAATGGATGTGAAAACGGCATTAACCTGAAATCAGGTAAAGCCGAATGAGTTGGTTGCTCATATGGTTTGTTAGAATGTTTTTTACAGACTAAGCAAGCTTGTTTCAAAATTTTAGGCATGAGTTGCATTGCTTTAGGTGTAAAGTAACTACGTCTGAAGGCAGCCATAGTGTATTTTACTCCTGCATGACAATGCATTTCATGTACATTTAACAAAATTAATTTTGTTAAGTGTGATTTTGGATATAGTAAGACAGGAGATAACATATCTTCTGTAAAAGGTGTTATTGGTAAATAATTTTTGAGTCTGAGAATTCCTGACTCATCTATTACTATATGAAATTTGTTATAACTTATATATTCAGGGGGGTTAAGTCCCAAGAATGTATTATACAATTCAGGGAAGTGTTTTCTCTGATCTGTATATATGAAACATAGCAACCCAAACTGATATGTGTTGGGTAAGATTGCATAAGGTTTCATTGACCTATTACGTTTAAGTCTTTTCTGAGAAAACTTTCTTATTGCATTTAAGCAAGTAAAGAAGGTTTTTTCTAATTTAGTTAAAGAGTTAAACTTTTCTGGGTCAATATTAAAAGGAGGAGTTGAATCAGTACGTAATTTCTTATGTATTGGTTCATCTCGTGTTTTTTCATAAGATGGAGTCGATTGTTTTGCAGATGTATCCAAATTATCATTATTAGTAGAAGTAAATTCCTTACCTCTACGAAGTGGTCGTGATACGTATGTATTGTGGAAATCGTGGTAATTTGTGTTGAAAACTTGTTCGGCAGGTTCCTTCATTTCTTGAAGGTGCTCCTTTTGTTTTTGCAGTTCCCTTTCTGCATCCTGAATATTGGCCAATTCTTGGGCAATTTCAGTAGCAATGGAACATTTCTTATTTTCCAACGCAATCTGTTCTTCCATGCATTTCTGTCATGCTTGAATTTGTTGTTCGGCCAGTCTATCCAATTCCTCTTCTGTGAAGTTTTGGAGATTGGGGCCGGCGGCTGGCGGGACAACGTTTTGTTCGACATTAACAGAGTCCGGAAATGACTTTCGTGAAGCAGAACCATCGTCAACATCCATTCTGGGAGCTGTATTTACTGCGGGTTGGAGAATTGGAAAACATTCTTCAATTTCTCCTTCCAGGCAGAGTAGTTCCCGGATAGCGCTGCGAGATTCTTTTGTCTCCATTAGTGGAGCAACGCGTGGAATGTGACGAAATTCTTCAACTTGGAAGCGTATTGCCTTCAACTGTCGATGTGCTTGGGTGGAGGAAAGGTCCGGAGATTCAAGCATGGCATTGAGCTCTTTACAGTATTCTCCGGCTGTATATACCGCTTGTGAGAACTGAAAGAGCTCCTGCTGATCCCAGGAACTGACACTGCCCATGTCCACATCCGGTGGCTGTGGGATCGTGTTGAAGAATCCTGGGGGTGGCCCAATGCTGTCCCTGGAGGTACCAGGTATTGGTTGGATAGACCTCCTGGCTTCGTCTATTCTCGGTTGGACCGAGAACGCGGGTTTATTCGATTTTACCCGGTTCAACTCGTCCAGCTGCTCCTGGGTATACTCCATAACCCTGTTTTCCTCAGCAATTTCCAACAGGGAGAAACCAGGTGGAGGAGGTGGGGTTGGGAGGTTTTCCTCAGCAACTGTTGAGTTTCCGGATATTATCGAGTGCCGTGATCGCTCAGAGGTATGAGACATTGTACTGTATTTTAGACAAATCACAACAATAGGGGTTTGTGTAAGATTACAGTATTACTGATAATTAAAATTTATAAAATTTTGAAAATTTTTGAAAAAATTTTATTTAATATTAATTAATTATTCAGAAAATATTACGTCCAAATTAGTTAATTGGGTGTAATGTTTAAGTGTAATAAATATTTATTTCATTATTAAAAAAAATAAAAAATAATAAATATTTAATTACGAGTTGTATCCAAAGAAAATTTGGGCCTGACCCGTAAGCGCAATGATTTTTCAATTACGCGAAATATTTATATTCGTATTTTCAGGACTTAGAAACCATATATGTTTTCACCTTGGGTCACGCAAAAAAAAATTTTGGCGTGACCCAGGGGCGCAATGAGGTTTCCGATGTCGCGAAAATACACAAGTAATAATGCACATAATAAGAATAACAAAATATAAATTTTGTTATGGGCTTATGTCCATAATACGTAATCGATTAATTTTTTCAAATTAATTGTTTGCGTTATTAGGATGCCATAAATATTATTCAAAAGTACATAATATAATAAATGGCATAATAAAATAATGAAAAGAAATTAATTATTTTGATATTTTTATAAGACTTACGTAGCACGTGAGTATTATTCTTGTAGGATCGACCGGTATGAATACGATTATGAAGAGCGGGATTTCTCTCGTACGTATTTGGTAAAGGAACAGGTCGCGGTACAAAAAATAGAAGTACAAGTTGCGACCTGTTGAAATATAAAGGGTATTAGTAACACGAAAAACCTTTTATATTTTAATTGGCATAATTAATATTAATATAATTAATTATTTTTCCTATAAGTTTACGTCCTGACAAAAGTTTATGAATGTTCGAACCTAATAATTCGTACAAAATGATTCCTTTTTCCATTTTTTGTCGAAACACTAAATGGATCAGCGAGTCATATTTCTTACAAAAAGCTAAATAATTTTTATAAAATGTACATAGAATGGCATTTTATTAGGCATAATTAATGAAATTATTAATTATTTAAAAGGCAAAGAGTAAAACTTACGTAAATGCGTAATTATTATTCTTTATAAGATCGAAATTTTTTGTCATACTTCGTCGTTAATGGCGGAAATCGAACAAGAATTGCGATCTATTATAAAATAATTAAGGGTTTTTGTTAAAAACTGAAGTCCTTAATTCACGAAAATTGCATAATTAATAATGATAAAATTAATTATTGTATAAACTTACGGAATTGCGTAATTTTATTCTGTTGATACGTTTACAAATTTTGAAGATGGAACAGTGTGAACTCCCAATTTGAAGATCAAAACACAGGTTGACACTGTAATAAAATGTTGAATTTAAAACACATTTTATGATAATAAATTAATTCAAACTTTAATTTATGCATAGTGATTTACCGAAATTTTTTGAACACGAAATAAAATCACTAATAATGGCGTTATAAGGTTTGTACTAGTACGAAAATGTTTCTTAACGCTTAATTATTAAGTTTTTAATAAAATTTAATTAAAATGACAAAAAAAAATTCACTTTTTAAAGAAAAAACAGTAAGACGAATGGGAGCACTAATTACGCATGGCATCTTCTTCAACCTGATGTCGTAGAAAATGCCATCGTACGTCTAGGGTAGTTTTCATGCGCATGCGCATATAACTACCCAGTTTGTTCACTGTGTTTGTGTGCGTAACAATTATACTGTCACTTTTATTAAGTGTGATAGTATTGGTATATAATACGATGCGTATTATATTGTATGATTGCAAGGATTTGCAAGCATGCATCGGCCGATGAAGTCAATACTTTGACTTTCGACCTATACCATTTTTTGTCTTATCTACATGATCGATGTAGATGAGACGTGAAATCGTATATTTTTCGTCATTTATAAGAATTAGTCTAATTTCCTATGAGTGCGAGGGAGAGAGAATATTATTTCTTTCTCTCTTGCTTACGTATATTTTTTACGAGGACAAAAAAAATATTTGTCGGCGGAAGGATTTCTTAGAAATCTTCCTTGTATTTGGTCGTCATTTTAACGGCTAAATTCTTTTTACGTATTTTCGTGTGTGGCAGCCATATTAGTTTCAACAATATTTTTGCCGCCATTTACGAAAATGACTGTAGATGGACACTATATGCTGGGGGCAGCTATAAAAATTTCACATTAGTGGAATTTTTTAGCCATCTTTTTACATAGTTGTGTATGAATAATAATTCCGATTGTCATTATCATGTACGTATTAATTACTGGGGGCGGCAAATTTATTTGGTCGTCCCTAGTTCTTGATGGAAATTATTCTTTATTAAAAGATAATCTTCACGACATATTTATTTGTAAAATAAATTATATATTATGAGGTTTTCATAATATTACAGAGTATATTCAAGTACTTTGTTTCTTGAACGGTGGAAGTGATTTTTTTTTTTTTTTTTTTTTGTATGAAGAATTATTTTGTATTTTCTTACGAAAAAAGAAGATATAATATAATTTTTCATTTTATTGGAATTAATGTTTCGTGATTAGCGTTAATTAATTTCAATTCTAGTTGTATATAAGGTTTCTTTTAAGGGAAATCTTATTATAGGGAGGAGGTTTGTTGCTCCTGCTACCATGTAGTGGCCTTAGCCCCAACTTCGTTTATAGTCCGAGAGACTCATAAAATAACGTAGTCACACTCCTCCTCACCGAAGTGCAACTGCTTGGCGACCGCCACAACACCAGTACAGACAGTCAGCGTACTATACGCTGTTGCCAAACCTCTGCGCCCTGTAGGTGCGCAGTGAATCGTGTAACATATCACGATAGGTGACGTCACATAACAAGTCTTGACATGTTTCAATTCCATGATTAAGACAGGATATTGGAATAGAGAGTATATTCTAGGGATGAGATAATTATAAATGGTTAACAATAGTTATCGATAAGAAGGACTATCATTAGTTATCGACAAGCAATGCTGTCAATGATAACTATAGATAGTTCCCAAATTTCCAGTTTATACCTACAGCTAAAGTTGTCATTTTAAATACAAAAAATAAAAATTGTATTGCGATTAATTGAAGATGCCTCTTAAAATGTTTTTATCACCACTTTCTCTAACAACTGATGCATCAGTTTGAGAATTTTTCTTTTAGTGTTACATTTTTCCCTGTGTTTTTAAGAATTTTTGAATCAGAGGAGAGAACTATTGATAGTTATCGATAAGCAAAAAGTCCGATTGTTCCCATCCTTAGTATATTCAAAATGGTTTTGTTAAGATGGTAGGTATAACTTATAATATACAAAAGCAATTTAGAAAGGATATTAGGTAATTTAGAAAATGATAATGAATTATCATTACATCGGAACTTAGTCCCCCCACCCTATCCTAAATCCTCCTTAGGTGCCACTTCTCATGGAGCACCCTGCATTGAGCGTATTTGTGCAGATGCAAATGCGACAGATGCACCTCGTCTGTGCTAATAATAGAATTTATTTCTCTCTTTTGCATGTGAATTCGGATACATGAAATGCGTACTGCGATGGCTCATTCAAAAGTTCTGAAGCTCTGGTGTGTATTGACGCCGTGGATGATAATTGTTACTCGGACGTCATCAACACCAATAAAATAAAACTTACTTGGAGAAATATATAGAATGTTTTTAATTGCATAGGAGGAAAATTGTTCATATTTCTCTGCACCATACCATTGAAGTTATCTTATTTTAAAAAGTACAAGTACATGGGCCATTTTCTTAGAAAAAGAAAGAAACGGTCATTTTGTTATCCGCATGTAGGGCAACTGTTCCAGGTTGACCCACCGTGCATGTTGACCCACTGCTCATTTTGACAGAAAAAAAAGCGCTACCTATCTGAAACTTGGATAATTAAAACACCATACCATGCGTGTATATTGGCAATATCAGTGAACCGCCGATCTGTGTTTGTGTTTCTGATATCAATGAAAATATGTTCACATGGTGTGATTATCAATATTTTTTGAAATTCATTTTTTCGTCTTTGATGTTTTTAACTTGAATTTTAAAAAATCAACCTGGGACTAAACAACAGAGAATTTTATGCTCTATTCGATGACATATAAACGTAAGTACTCAAATTAATTTTTTTGTTCGTTTCACCTGATCAAAGTTTCAAACCTCAGGTCTTTCACGTTGACCCAAATTCACAGTTGCAGATTGACCCACCAAATTTAATTAAATTTTCTGGTTACAGATGCCTCCAAATCAAAGTAAATGTCGGAAAACAGAGAATGGCTCTTATTCTGCGGATATAATATATTCTGCACTTCAACTCATTACTGAGAAAGGGTTATCTCTCAGAAGTGCTGTTCGTGAATTCCATCTCTCCCACAAAACACTGGGCAGGTAAATAAAGTTTGGAAAATTAGTTTCTCTTTTTCCTACTTTAGATTTTCATTATTATAACTTTCTGCTCAGATACTTGAAGAAACATAAGGATGGTGTGCCTGCTTCTGAATTGTATGCCCACTATAATACTCGCCAAATATTTACTGCCAGCTGAGAAGATGACTTTGTTGATTACATAAAATTTCGAGCCAAAATTTGTTATGGGATGACGTTGACTGATGTCAAAAAAGCTGCCTTTATTCTAGTTAAGTCGAATAATGTAAGTAAGATTTGATGAAAAATCAGATTAATTAGCTACAGAATATTTAATGTGTTTCATGCCTGTTAGAATGTAATATATTTTACGTAATTTTTTTACACAAAAATTGAATTGTCTGCCAGTGAGTATGCAGCATATAAAGTGGAACATTTTTTGGGGGTTATTCACTTTATTTACCTTGAGATAAATCTAATAAAATTTTTCTCAGATGAAAATGCCTGCAAACTGGGAGAAATCTGGAGCAGCTGGTGAAGAATGGTTCAGGAAGTTTCAAAAGAGACACCCAGACCTGTCAATGAAAAAACCAAAACCCTGTAGTCTGTCTTGTTGCACATCATTCAACAAAACCAACATTGCTACATTTTTCAAGCATCTACAGAAACTTGTTGTACAATATCCTTCTTTGGCACAGGTATGAGAATTTATAATTTAGACGAAACAGGTCTCACAACAGTCCAAATTCCTCAAAAAGTATTGGCTGAAACTAGTGTTCGACGTTTGAATAAAGTCATAAGTGCTGAACAAGGCACTTTGGTCACAGCTTGTTGTTTTATCTGCTTTAATGGAACCTTCTTGCCTCCTGTGCTTGTTTTTCCACGCAAGAAATTTTTGCCAATTATGGTAAGAGGTGCGGTTTGACAAATCCATCAGGATGGATGAATGGTGATTTGTTTATAGATGTAATGAAACACTTCATTCATCACACTAATGCATCGAAAGATAATCCAGCTCTGCTAATTTTTGATAATCATGAAAGTCATCTCACTCCTATCGCAATAAGTTTGGCACGCAAGAATGGAGTTTTAATTTTGACCATACCGCCTCACTGCAGCAGCAAAATGCAGCCCCTCGATGTGTCTGTGTATAAGAGTTTGAAAACTGCATTCCATGCTGCTACAGATTCCTGGCTTTACTCTCACCTAGGCGAGACAGTTTCTATCTACGATATAGCTGACTTATTTGGAGTGGATTTTCAACAGTCTATGACACCCAACAACATTCAGTCTGGATACTCGGCCAGTGGAATTTTTCCATTCAATAAAGACATTTTTACTGAAGAAGATTTTTTGACTAGCTTTGTCACAGACTGTCCAAAACCTCCAGATGAAACCGCATCTCTTATTAACCCTGCAAATATGCCAGCCATTGTATCACCATCTGAGTTGCCCATGGAGTCTGTGCCTGGACCTGTCACACCTATAGAAGAGCCAGTTTGTTTGTCAACCCCATATTCTACAGCCCCAACTACATCATCAAATTTGGAAAATAGTGGAAAAGGCACTTCTTTGGGGAGTGCACAGTCCAGTTTTGTTGGTGCTGTATCATGCTTGGGCCTTCCTAAGGCTGGGGCTCGCAAAAAGCCTATTCAAAATCAACAAAGAAGAAGGAAGAGTTGTATCGCTACGAGCACACCCAAAATGTTGGAGATAGAAGAAAGATTCAAGAAGAAAGTAACCAAGCCACTCCCAAAAGCAACAAAAAAAACTGTTGCAAAAAAATTAACCTTCCCCCCAGCTCCGCCAAAAAAGAAAATGAAGTTAAATTTGAAGAAGACTTCCAAAATCAATGTTTTATCTGACAGTGACTCAAGCTCTGACGCTGAAAGTTTCCAGTCTGGAACAAGTGACTCCGAATCATTTTCATCTGAAGGAGAAACTGAAATCTCTGTGAATGATTTTTGCATAGTGAAATTTATTACAGAAGAAGACAAGAAAATCAAGCACTTTGTGGGTCAAGCCATGGCGATTAATAAAACTGGTTATTTTATCAATTTTTTGAGAATTCAAAGAAAGGCTGATTTGTACCACTTCACATTTCCCAATGTTGTCGACCAGTCGAATATTGATAGGAAAAACATTGTAAAGGTCGTTAGACCTATACAAAGAAGTGGTACTACTGCCCGCCAAAACCGTGCCCTTTTTTTTAATTTTAATATACATGAATTTGTAAATTTCTTCTAAGTTTTTAATAATTAAAGTTTTTTAAATCTTTTTCACAAATTTTTTAGGTTGGGTCAACGTGCAACACCCCATGGGTCAACCTGCACAGGGGGGGTTGCAGGTTGACCCAATTTTTTTTTTTCAAGACAAAATTTCTCAAGCTACGTAGGTTATGAGAGAAAACTAAAAAATACAATTTGTAGAATAGGGTTTAATCTTCAAAATGGTTTTTTGTTTTCTGAAATCGGATGAAAATTTACGGAGTTATTCAGGAAAACCTAAATCCGGGTCATCGTGGAACAGTTGCCCCTACATATTTGGATTTATTTTACTTATGCGAGGTTTTCTTTAAATAGGTCTGAACTTCGAGTCCCCACCTACCCCAGGACATCAAGTCCAAAAGTCATTCGTCAACACATTACATGAATATGATCGTTCCATTTTTGATTTTTTCTAGTTCTTTGGCGTCTTCTGCACCAATCTGGCAATTTACTGGCATGACATCGTGTAATTCATACCAAGAGAGAGTCACATACGCGTTTAACCAGTCAAGCATTCAATGTACGAAGAATATTCGAAAATCTTGGAAAGTTTTCGACAAGATAACATCTAAAAGTATGACCACGGTCTGCTTCTTTCAATTCAACAAAGGAAAATCAGACGGGCAACGTATTACCACACCTATCTTGAATTCAAAATACTGTTTTTGTTCCTAAATAGAGAACGGTAGGGCTTGGATATCCAAAAACTGGAAGTTATGTGAACCTATGAAAACAGAAAAAGACACAACAATCTTGAAAAACTGGCTCATTGAGGTGTACGATTTAGTGGCTATGATCAATTATCCATATCCTAACGAATTTTTGAAACCTGTGCCGGGAAATCCAGTATCGGTAAATACCTACAAGATTACGACGCTGTAAAGTGTAGTAAATTCGATGATGTTTTTATTCCTTTTTTTTTCCTTCCTTTTAAAAAAAAACATTTTTTTAGTTTATTTTAATTGGAGAATATGATTTGATTTCGGCAGTTCAAGTTGGTTCCAACAATACTTCATTCCAAAACAAAGTGTTTCCACTTTTAAAATATTTTATTTGGGTATCGAAGATAGAGATTTCAATTCCCTGTTAATCTCCCGCCATTTTTCTAATTTTTTATGGCATACATTCTTTAAAACCCTGCGTTACAAATGCAGACAAAAATCATGCACCAATTAACTTCAATCAAATCTACTTATAAGAAATCAAAAAAACTAAAAAAGACAAAAAAAATTGCTTTTAATTTTCCCAGCAGCGAATTTACCATTGAGTGGTGATGCTTTAAGCAAAACCAAAATTTGGCGCTTTTTTTTTTAATAAATTGAAAATTATAACATAGTAGACGGTTTTGATTTTATTTAGGAATAATATGTAAAGAGAAAAAGATATTGAATACGCATTTTTTTCTTCAATCAATAAGCAAATGCTTACTGCGCTAAGTGTACCTAAATCTGCGCACTGATGGAATAATATTTCATAATTCTTTACTTCAAGTAAAGATACTACAGACTTGAGTAGGGAAATACGCCATCTTGTGTCACAAACGAAAACTAAACAAGGTTCAATCTACGTAATCATCAGAGTGTGTTGATGAGGTAGTCAAGAGAATTTTTTTTTTAATTATTTCTCAGATTAATTTTGAAATATTTTCAAGTTGAAATGATATTGTGGTCTTATGATAGACCTGTTATTGAAGTTTTTCCAGCTTTATTTCACCTGTTTATAATGTATAGTTAGGAGTATAGGTAGCATAAAAGAGAAAAGTATGTTCGTATTTGATAATGTTACTGTTTTTTTTAATGTAAAATTGCAGGAAGATATTCAACAAAGCTCCATTAATTAAAATAAACTAAAAATTTATCCAAAAAACCACAGTAAATCCTAATAGTTTTCAATGCAGTATAATAGTAACCTATCATTTTCCATTTGTGAAACAGGATGGCGTATTTCCATACTTAAGCTAATATAGGTACTCTACTTCAAGTGTTTTTCAGTCGAGGGAAAAGTTGGCTTTTTCATACACATCTCGCGCCAGCTTACTCTACTCCTCATTTCCTCATTCCTGTTGCTAATGTTTTTTTTTTTTTTAAATCTTTTAAAATACTCACCTAACCTTCTATTAAATTTATAATTAACTGAACATAATGAAAAAAACTAGTGGTCAGTATCAGTGGCTGAAGCTGATTACAATTAATGTGATAACATTTTCATATTATTTGACTTTAATCCATCGATGGATTCTACTCGATTCACCGACCGATTTTCTTCCAGTAAATATTTTAGCTAGGTACTTAATATATTGATAAAAATTCGATTTCGATGTTAAATGGGAAATACATGTAAATAAATATCGATCTGGTTTATAAAAATTTGATATATAAAAAAATCTATATTTTTCGATGTTAAATGGAAAATGCATGTAAACCAATATCGATATTTTATGGATGTGTGAGAAAAAATAGGAAAATAAAGAAACATCGAATTCGAAAACAGATCCTATATAGAAAATAAAAATGTTATCACATTAAAAAATTGAAAAAAAGAAAACTGACAAAGAAACTGTCCGGATCACGATTTGAACCCGCCATCCCCGTGGTAACGAGCATGTACATAATATGCTACATAATACATATAATTACGCACCACAGCAGCACACATATTTGGCTATTGAATATTGAATACCATACTTAGCAAAATGGTTGATGATATATATATATATATATATATATATATATATATATTATATGCGAATATTGAATGAAAAGTAGAGAAAGCTGGCGCGAGATACTTGTGCTTTTACGATTTAATATTATCTTTTCATAATCTCTAACGACTAAAACTGATAAATATAGTTTCAAAAGGCTAAAATAAGTATGATATTTTTAATCATAAGAGGCGAAAAGAACCTTTTATGAGAGAAGACGAAAGTATAGGAATTACATTACGTTTAACGTTAGGTACTCCAATTTACTGCAACGTAATAATTACATGTACATATCGTTAACCATAACCTTTGACTATATAGCTCAAAGACCATAACCCATACCAATATTAGAATATATTGAATTATCATACAGTTAATGTCTCCGCAGGAAATGTGCAGTCATTTAAGTGAATCTTCGTATAATAAGAGAAACCTGCTTAAAGGCGTTTTCAAAGCAGTTTCCGTATATCACAATTATACCGGGAACACAAAATGTCTAAATTGGATGAGCAGTGACTACGACAATCTTGGCCTCGACGGATGGAATATTCAGGTAATTCTCGCAAATGTTACCTCGATTTAATTAAATTAAAAAAATATTAATATAAAACGAAAATTGATTGATTTGAACACAAACTACACGTAGGTACTTATGTATTAAGAACCGTATTCTATACTAAATGTTCCAACTATTAGGATGAACGCATTTTAATTGCTGCATTGTTAAATTTTTTTTACGAATTATTACTCGAGTAATTCTTCCCGTTAGAAAGGGTGAAAACGGTTGAAGATCAACACCTTAAAATTTTGAGTACCTAAGTTAAATCTATCCTAATTTTGATTTAGAGTTTGTTTAGTACAAGAATGGTTAAACTATGAAACAACCATTCGCACAAGATACCCTAATTCGGTCAAAAAAGTTATATAGGTACCTATACATATATATTATAGGTACCTACCTACCTAAACCTACCTATACTTAGGTAGGAACCTAATTTAGATTTTTCGTTTGTTTTAAAAAGCGAATAATTTTCATCAAGAATCTTAAAAGATAGTTAAGCAACAGAGACATTTTTGGAATGGTTCGAGCCACATGTGAATGTTGCACATGAACGTGTCCACCATGCAGTTAATGCCCAAATCATCTTGCGAAAAACTCGAATTATTCTTCCTATATTAAACTTTCTCATCGGTCATGAATGAAAAACGCTTTGATTATATTTTTGCTCATCAGTTGACAAACAAGTAACTTCTCTTTCAGAACTATGGTGATCAAAAAATCATCAAATTATGAATTCAAATGGAATTTAGGGGAAGACGATATAGAATTAATTTTAAATTGAAAAGAAAGATATGCACATGATTTCCCAGGAACATTGATCCAGCCATATTTCACCGAAAATATTATTTATGTATTATATAACGAAGAAAAGGAAAAATACGCAGCTCGTAATTTCTAATAATCTGTAACGATTGAGCATGGTGTGCATTCTTTCAAAACCATACACAATAAGTACCTACGCACAACGAACACCAACATTTCTTTTCCAAATGAAAAGGTTCCGACTTCCTATTCTGCACAATATTTCATGAACATAATAGCTCTGTTTGATAGGATTACACCTTCGAGGATATATACGTATATGATGGAGACAACACATGGGCAGTTTTGGTATCCTGCCTATAGAAAGGGCTTCTCCAAACACGTGTACTTTCAACTAAATATCTGATTGGGAGAAAATCTCGCAAGGTGCATTTGTTTATAAACATTGGCGTACAAAGTACCTTACTTTCACATCAATTTTTGATTCTGATTGGTTGGGGTGTTCAGTCTGGGGTACTTTGTACGCCAGCACACAGCATCTAAAGTCTGGACAATCAATCCCATGTTAAAACTGTTCAGTGTTGTCTCCATCATATTGTATATATCCTCGAAGGATTACACTAACTTACACCAACCAACATTGGTAGGGTTATTCCACAAATATACAAGTAAAACTTGGTGCAAAGCCACATATTCCTACATTTGTGGAATCGCCCTCCTGGTGTAAGTTGGTGTAAGTTGGTGTAGTTCCATAAAACCGAAATAATATTTCTTCTTTTACCATCGATATTTTTGAAAAAATATGGCCAATCTTAATATAATATTCTTGGAGCATCCTCTTCGACTATCACTATAATAAACATACAACCCAATTTTTCAAGACAAAATTTAACGATAATTATTCACAACTACAAATATTTTCTTGTTTCTATCTTAATAGGTAACAAATTAATCAGTGTTTCCAGGCTGGTACAAGCCAACACTTTAGGGCTTGTAAAGTCTATGGACATAGCTAAGGGACAAAAAAATGTCTGTAACACGCACGAGTAAGAAAAAGAAGTCAGCAGATGTCACATTTTATAATAAATTGTTGAATTTATTACAAAATGAGACATCTGCTGACTTCTTTCTCTTTACCCCATTACTACAGTATTATGGACACTTTTTTTAGATCATGTATATATAATGTCAGAGCAATCCATAAACTTTATAGTCAAAGAATGCCCTGTATGACCTATGAAAGAAACAATGATATTAATGGAGCCTAATCATCTTCATTTCTTAAAACTATATGAACATTTGAGCCAGGAAAGGGGCAGTATTTGCTCTATTTTGAAACAAGTTGTTTTTAGAAATAATTCTGAAATAAACTATACCAGAGTTACCTTCATACAGCAGCAATCACATTTATACCTTTCAATTTAAGTTTATCAATTAATTTCAATTTTACAAGATTTTCTTTATTTTTAAGTTATAATTTCCTAAAAACTGGATTATGGTTTACACTCTGGGTACAATCCAAGTTTCCAACCAAGACAATATTGAACCAACATCATTATTCTAGGAGTGCACAGAAATGGTAATGCCATTCTGCTCAGATGGAAAAACTGACATGTTTCCGGCATCTAAGTGGAATTTTGACGAACAAGCAAAATTTTGTTACAAAACTTACGGAGTTTATCCTCAAGAAAAATTAGTTGAGAAACTATATGGTGGGAAGTTCATATTGACTGCATCAAACATAATATTCAGGTATGGTATCTAAAAATCAGTGTTGCCAGATTAAAATCCTTACTTTTTAAAATAAAAAGTCCACACAAATCTGTACACCCTTAATATGGGTATTGTGAAGAAATAGGAATTATCAACTGGTCCGGCCAGACAAAAAATGACAACGAAAGACTTTAATTGAACGATAATATCGAAAGAAGATCAGACACACATATTACGAACACATAAATAAAACACCAAATATTCACTTTTCACGAACTTTTATTTTCACTGTGAGAAGATGAAGAAATCAACGGATCGAGACGACTAAAAACATATGAAACGAACCTAAACTAAAAACGACATCGAACAGAGACTAGACACACACATTACGAACACTTAAATAAAGACACAAGATTCACTAATTAAGAACTTTTATTTCCACATTAAAAGTAGTGGAGTTGTTAACAACATGAATATCAAAAAGCGACTAGAGGCGTATGATTACATAATATCACAGTCAGGTACAAAACACTAAAAATCACAGATCACAAAAATATATCGACAGTGTTGCCACCACAAATGATACGTGAGAATAATAGTCACGAGTATAATTTAATTTGCTATAATTCTCACACGCCTCCTCAAATTAAACTTATACGATTACGGTAAAATGGTAAAAACGAATTATTAAATTAATGAGGTCATTAAAAACACAAATGACAAACGTCAACAAAAATACAAAAAGTTACGACAATAAATACTACATGAATGGTAAACATATACAATAAGTTACAACAACTTTAACATTTTACAAAATACATCAAATTTAGGCCTCGGGCAGCCCTTCGTAAAAACATCAGCCAACTGTCGCAAAGTTGACACGTATGAATACTTAAAGTCTAAATTTACGTGATTGCACACAAAACGGTACTTTACGTCCACATGTTTTGATCTGCGTGTGTTCCATTTTCCAGAGTGCAAGATAGCCAGACAACTCTGATTGTCTTCGTAAATTACAGCTCTGTCATCAATTTGAATGCAAAAATCACCCAATAAATATTTCAACCAAATTGATTCAGTGGTAGCATCGCATATGGCGATCAACTCACTTTCAGTGCTAGACAGAGCTACTGTTGGTTGTTTCTTACTAGACCAGGACACCAGCGACCCATAAACAAAGACACAGTAACCCGAGATAGACCGTCTTGTGTTAACACAGTTACCCTAATCGGCATCCGAATATGTTTCGACTATATTGCCATTATTATTATGTTCATATGAATATATAAGTTTTTTGTTTTTAGTAGTCACTAAATATTTTAGAACTCTCAATAAATATTTGAAATGTTCATGTGTGGCATAACTGGAGAACTGGCTGAAGTACGATATTGCAAAGCAAATATCAGGCCGTGATCCTAGCATTAGGTACATCAAACATCCCACGAGCTGTTGATAGTTATTATTCAGCACACTATCACACGCATTGAGGTCCCTATCCAATTGGAGTTTGGGGTCAATAGGTGTGTAGGTAGGTGCACATTTATCAACACCGAACCGCCTAGCAACAGACTCGATGAGATTCTTCTGCTCGATCTCCAGTATGCCCTCTTCGCGACTGTAATTAATGTTTAAACTTAGATATTTATTAACTTTTCCAAGATCCTTACATTTGAATCTCTTATTAATTTTATTTTTGAAAAATATAATTTGTTCTTTATTATTTGAACTAATGAGAACGTCATCAACGTAAGTGAGTAGATAAACTATTGTTCCATCATGTTTGTTTTTGAACACATACAAACAGTCATCAGCCATGCTTTGTACAAAGCCAAGTGACAACAGGAACTCATTAAATAGCTTATTCCACACTTTTGGCGACTGTTTAAGACCATATATCGACCTATTTAATTTTAATACATTATTATATTTATCAACCTGCGTTTCAATACCTTCAGGTATCTCGAGGTACACATCCTCAGAAAGAATACCGTTCAAGAACGCACTTCAGATATCTATTTGTTCTATATAAAATTTTAATTTATTACTGACAGCCAAGAGGGTCCTCACAGTCGAAAGTTTCGCCACTGGCGCATATACTTCATTAAAATTGAAGCCTTTCTTTTGCTGGCAGCCTCTGGCAACTAACCTAGCCTTATATAAGACATTATTTTCATTATCATATTTTTTATTAAAGATCCAACGACACGTGATGGTAGGGGCGTCCTTTGGACGTTTGGTCACCTTCCAGGTCTGATTGGAGCTCAGGGCACTTATTTCAGATGAAATAGCCTCTTTCCACATCAGACTATCAGGTGCTGCACTCGCCTCCTCGAACGTCAAAGGAATGCCATCCTCAGCCAGGTATATATTTCCTGCTGCTTGATCACGTGTAGTCGCCTCCTGTGAAAGACAATCTAAATTTAAATCACCATCAACTTCAATATTTTCCAAGTTGGATTCAGTGACCTCCTTAAACAATTCATCATTTTTTGTCTATTTATTGTATTCAGAATTACTTATTGCACCTTCAAAGAACTCAACATCACGTGACAGACGTATCTCCTTAGTGCTTAAGTCCAACAACCTATAACCGCATGGTGAATAACCTACCATTACTAACTTTTCACTTTTACTCTTAAATTTGTCAGAGTCATGTTTGAACGATAACATATATGCATCGCATCCAAACGTTTTTAATTTATTATAGTTATATTTTTCACCAAACCATCTCTCAAATGGAATAAAATCTTTATTTGTGGGGCATCTGTTTACGATATAGGCGGAGCACAATATGGCTTCCGACCAAAATATCTTCCCAAGACCACTCTCAAACAACAGTGTCCTTGCCCTCTCGCACAGTGTCCTGTTCATTCTCTCAGCTTTTCCATTCTGCTGAGGACAACCACCAACAGTAGGTTCAACCACAATTCCCTTCTCAGTACAATATGACTGGAAGGTGGTATTCAAGTACTCTGTGCCACGATCACAACGGAGTCTCTTTACATTATAGCCAAACTTATTCGAGACCATCTCGTGATATTCTTTAAATTTTGCAAAAGCTTCTGTCTTGTTTGCCAGCAAGTAAACACAACAAAAATTGGAATAATCATCGATAAAAGTCATGAAATACTTAGCTCCTTTATATGCAGGAGGGTTAATAGGTCCACAGAGATCAGTATGAACCAACTCCAACGGCTTATTTGTTTTTCTTTCATGCCTTGGAAATGGTTTTCGACTCTGTTTCCCCATAACACAGGGCTTACACAGCAATCTGCGATTGGAGTCAACATTTGGTATCAAACCCCTACTTGACAACAATCTAACATCGTTCACATTCAGATGAGCAAGTCGTTTATGCCACACGAACAGTGGGCTCGATTCATCTCCCAGCATCAGATTACACGATTGACCTGACATTTTAACAAAGTCAATCGTGTACAAATCTGAGTCTACGCTAACACCAGTGGTAACTACTTTTCCACTGCAGCGTTGGATGATATCAACAGACTCTTCCCAAAACAAAGTGTCAAATCCTGACTTGCTCATACGTTTAACCAAAAGCAGATTCTGCAGCAGCTCCCGAGCATACCTTACATTTTTCAGTTCGATTACAATTCCATTCAAAAGTTTTAATTTTACAGTACCCACCGATGTAACAGACAGAGAGACACCCTTCTTCGCAACACAGATACTATGCGGTCTGATCAAGTGTATATAATCACTGAACAAATTTATATCATTTACTATGTGAATTGTGCATCCACTGTCAACTATAAATGTGGTTCGAGGCATCAAATTTAAATTTTCTTTTGCATTGCAAGAGTCATTAATTTTATTATTATCGTCATTATTCAATGTGAAGCTGTAACCCACTTCAGAGCAAACGTCATTAGCATTAAAATTTTCATTGCACATCTGTGCCGAGCTCCTATTACTATTATTGTTATTGGAACTTTGGTCATTAACTCGATTTTCACTGTTATTATTACTATTATTACAATTATTATTATTATTACGATTTTTGACATAACAATTTCGGGCTATGTGCCCTATTTTGTTACAATAGTGACATTTCACACTAGAATGTCCACCGTCAGTATTATTATTACGACCACGTCCATTAAAATTATTACTATTATTATTATTTGAGCTCAAATTTTGATTATTATTATTAAAATTATTATTTCCGCCTCGACTGAAACCACGACTATTATTATTATTTCGAGATCGACCACGATTAAAACAATTTCCATTACTACTATTACTAGAATTTCGTCCAACATTATTGTAATTACCAAAATAAATGTTCTCCTCACCAGTGACAACCACTGATGAAGGTTTTTGTGATGTAGTGTTCAGAGTGTTACCTCGAACTGTCGATTTGCTATCAGAAGATAGCTCACGCTGGAAGTTATTCAATTTCATGAAAACTCCATCCCAGGTGACGACTTCTGCATCTTCAATCACAACCTTAATTGGACGAAATTCCGCAGGTAATGACCTCAGCAATACCAAAATAAATTGTTTCGTGGTCGTTAAATCTCCTAATTCTGTCAAACGTCTACATCGAGAATGAAAATCCAACAAATATTTATGCAAATCAATACCAGACACATACCATTTTGCGTACAAATCACCTCGTAAATCCATCAGCGTCTGGTCATTGCCGTTATCGATGAGGTTCGTTAGGACATGAAACATCTCTTTCGCCGTCGTGTACGTTTGGATCATCTCTAGGTACTCGTCAGTCACGTTGTTTGCTATCAGGAACATCGCCTTTGCGTTCTCCTTGGACCAAGCATCTCCCCTGTTACGAACAGTCGGCAAAGAATTGATTATAATGTTAGTTAATGACTCCTTTGCCAACTACAGCTTCATCCTGAACTTCCATGTACGGCCATTCTGCCCATTGAACGGCTCAATCATGTTCTTCTTTCGCGCTTCCATCTCGTTGACAGGTACGAACGATCAGTTACACCGCAAACACATCGATTTTCAGCAACTTTCAGACACGTCGACCAACAATTCAACACGAACGAGATCACAGGAACATCGAACAGAGAACATATCAAACAATCGAAAAACAATTAGCAGGCATGATACTACTTGGGTGTGGCGAGCAGGATCCGACAGCACAACATTGACGAACTATGACAATGGCGACCACGTTGACATCCAGGTATCTGGGCCCATAACCTGTGAGAAGATGAGGAAGAAATCAACGGATCGAGACGACTAAAAACATATGAAACGAACCTAAACTAAAAACGACATCGAACAGAGACTAGACACACACATTACGAACACATAAATAAAGACACAAGATTCACTAATTACGAACTTTTATTTCCACATTAAAAGTAGTGAAGTTGTTAACAACATGAATATCAAAAAGCGACTAGAGGCGTATGATTACATAATATCACAGTCAGGTACAAAACACTAAAAATCACAGATCACAAAAATATATCGACAGTGTTGCCACCACAAATGATACGTGAGAATAATAGTCACGAGTATAATTTAATTTGCTATAATTCTCACATTCACACAAGATGGTGAAGATGTTAATTCATCAAGGTTTGATGAGCGACAAGAGGCACACAAAATATATTATCACAGTTGGGTTTCAAACATAAAATCACAGATTACAAATAATACTAAAAACAGTGTTACCACAACAAATGATATGTGAGAATAATAAGCTAACGTATAATATAATTTGCTATCATTCTCACATGCCTCCTCAAATTATAATTATACGAGTTGTCAATATAAAACAAATTACTAAATTAACGACATAAAATAATAGATTGGTCATTACACAAAAATGACAAAAGTCAACAACAACAAAAAATTACAACGTGAAAAAATATTAACATATATGGTAAACGTATACAAAAAGTTACAACAATTTTAACATCTCACAAAACATGACAAATTTAGGCCTCGGGCAGCCCTTTGTGAAAACGTCACCCAACTGTCGCAAAGTTGATACGTACAGTTAACAAATATTTAAACCAAATGGATTCAGTAGTGGCGTCGCATATGGCGATGAGCTCACTCTCAGTGCTAGACAACGCTACAGTTGGCTGCTTTTTGCTGGACCAGGACACCAGCGAGCCATAGACAAAGACACAATATCCAGAGATTTACCGTCTTGTAGTCACACAGTTACCCCAAACAGCATCAGAATATGTTTCTATAATATTGTTATTATCATCATGTTCATTTGTGAATGTTAGTTTCTTATCTTTTGTGGTTACTAAATATTTAAGAACCCGTAGTAAATACCTAAAATGTTCATCAGTAGCATGACTGGAAAATTGGCTAAAATACGATATTGCAAAGCAAATATCAGGCCGTGACCCTAGCATTAGGTACATCAGACATCCAACGAGCTGCTGGTAGTCGTTATTCAATACACTATCACACGCATTGAGATCCCTGTCCAATTGGAGTTTGGGGTCAATAGGTGTGTAGGTAGGTGCACAATTTTCAACACCAAAATGCTTAGCAACAGTCTCAATGAGACCTCTCTGCTCAATTTCCAAGATGCTTTGGTCAAGATTGTGATTAATGTTTAATCCTAGGTATTTATTAATTTTTCCCAGGTCTTTACATTTAAATCTTTTATTAATTTCCCTTTTAAAATATGTGATTAGTGTTTGATTATTCGAACTTATTATAACGTCATCGACGTATGTGAGTAAATATACTATAGAGTTGTTATTTTTATTTGTGAAAATATATAAGCAGTCATCAGCCTTACTTTGCACAAAACCAAGAGAGACAAGGAATTCGTTGAACAATCTGTTCCACACCTTAGGTGACTGCTTCAGACCATAAATTGACCAATTTAACTTTAATACATTATTGTGTTTATTTATTTGTGTTTCTATACCTTCTGGTATCTCAAGATATACATCTTCCGACAGAATACCATTTAGAAAGGCACTACATATGTCTATCTGTTCAATATAAAATTTTAATTTATTACTAACTGCCAACAGTGTCCTAACAGTCGAAAGTTTCGCCACTGGCACATAAACTTCATCAAAGTTATATCCTTTCTTCTGCTGACACCCTCTGGCAACAAGTCTGGCCTTATACAGGACTTTATTATTATCATATTTTTTATTGAATATCCAGCGACATGTGATGGTGGGGGCGCCCTTTGGACGTTTGGTCACCTGCCAAGTCTGATTGGAATCCAGAGCTTTAATTTCATCTGAAATAGCTTCTTTCCACATCACAATGTCAGGTGCAGCTATCGCCTCCTCAAACGTCAAAGGGATGCCATCCTCAGCAACATATATATAATTTGCAATGCCATCACGTTCAGTCACCTCCTGTGGTAAACAATCCAAATTTAGATCCCCATCTATCTCTATATTCTCTAAGTTGGATTCTGTGACTTCCTTTAAAATATCATCATCCTTTGTGTATTTATTATTATTATTTCCTATTTTATTTTCAAAAAACTCAACATCTCGTGATATGCGTATTTCTTTTGCATTTATATCTAATAATTTATATCCACAGGGTGAATACCCTACCATAACTTATTTCTCACTTTTGTTTTTAAATTTATTGGAATCATGTTTGGATGACAACATATATGCGTCGCATCCAAACGTCTTTAATTTTGTATAATCATATTTTTCATCAAACCACCTCTCAAAGGGAACAAAATCCTTATTTGTGGGACATCTATTCACTATATAGGCAGAGCACAATATGGCTTCTGACCAATAGATCTTGTCAAGACAACTCTCGAATAACATTGTTCTCGCCCTCTCACAAAGTGTCCTGTTCATCCTCTCAGCCTTCCCATTCTGCTGGGGACAGCCACCAACTGTAGGTTCAAAAATTATTCCCTTCTCAGCACAATATGACTGGAAGGTTGTATTTGTGTATTCTGTGCCACAATCACAGCGGAGTCTTTTTACATTATATCCAAATTTATTTGAAACCATTTCGTGATATTCCCTAAATTTCGCAAACGCTTCCGTTTTACTCGTCAGTAGGTACACACAACAAAAATTGGAATAATTATCTATAAATGTCATAAAATATTTTGCTCCTTTATATGAAGGAGGATTTATCGGACCACAGATATCAGAATGCACCAATTCCAGAGGCTTTTTAGTTTTTCTTTCATGCCTCAGGAACGGTTTGCGTCTCTGTTTCCCCATAACACAGGGTTCGCACAACAATCTACGGTTGGAGTCAACGTTCGGTATTAAACCTCTGTTTGACAACAACTTAACATCATTAACGTTCAAATGAGCAAGGCGCCTATGCCACACAGTCAGCAGGCTTGATTCATCCTCCAACGTCAGATTGCACGACTGACTTGACATTTTCAAAAAATCAATCGTGTACAAATCTGAGTCCACGCTAACCCCAGTGGTTACAATTTTTCCACTGCAGCGTTGGATGACCTCAACTGATTCCTCTCTAAATAGAGTATCAAAACCCGACTTACTCATTTGTTTTACCGAAAGTAGATTTTGTGGCAGCTTCCAAGCATACCTTACATTCTTCAATTCAATTACAATTCCATTTAACAATTTCAATTTCACCATACCCACAGACGTGATGGAAAGCGAGACTCCCTTTTTCGCAACACAAATATTATAAGGTTGAATTAATTCAATATACTCACTGAACAGGTTAATATCATTTATAATATGAATTGTGCATCCACTATCGACAACAAATGTGGTTCGAGGGAATAAATTATCATCTTTATTATTCTCAAAATCATTAAGTTTACTATTATTATTATTAACTGTGAAACTAAAGCCCAGTTCAGAACATTATTATTATTGTTATACATTTGTGCAGAATTCCTATTAGAATTACCATTACGATCATCAGATCTACTAAAATTATTATTATTGTGATTGTGATTGTGACTGTGATTGTGATTTTCATACTTATTATTATTCCACAATTACGAGCTATATGCTCAATTTTTTTGCAGAAATGACATTTGATCTTAGACTGACCACTATCATTACTACAATTACGACCATTATTATTAACATTGTTATTATTTTGTGAACCTAAATTGTGATTATTATTATTAAAATTTCGACTTTCAACATCAGAAGACGAATTGTGAAAATTATTACTATTATTATTACTGTGAGATCTTCCTCGACTGAAACCACGATTATTGTTTCGATTTTGCGACCGGCACGATTGAAACGATTATTAAAATTACCAGAATTACGACGGACATTGTTATGATTACCAAAGAACAGATTCTCTTCACCAGCAACAGGTACTGATGAAGGTTTTAGTGACACAGGATTCAGAGAATTACCTCTAACAGTCGACTTGCTATCCAAAGATAGTTCACGCTGGAAATTGTTCAGCCTTATGAACACTCCATCCCAGGTGACGACTTCTGTATCCTCCAGAACAACTTTGATCGGACGAAATTCAGCGGGCAGCGATCTCAGCAACACCAGGATAAACTGCTTCACGGTTGTCAAGTCTCCCAGTTCGGTCAAACGACAACATCGAGCACGAAAATCAAGAAGATACTTCTGCAAATCAGCACCAAAAACATACCGTTTAGCATACAACTCTCCTCGTAAGTCCATCAGCATCTGTTCATTTCCGTTGTCAATTAAATTAGTCAACACTTGAAACATTTCTTTCACCGTCGTGTATGTTTGTATGATCTCCAGGTACTCGTCAGTCACATTATTAGCGATCAGGAACATCGCCTTCGCATTCTCCTTCGACCAAGCATCTCCCCTATTACAAACAGTCGGTAAAGAATCAGTTATTATATTACCCAACGATTCCTTTGCCAACTTCCAGGTTCTGCCATTTCGCCCATCAAACGGCTCAATATTATTCAGCTTCCTAACGTCCATCTTGATGACAGGTAATGACAATCAGTTGCACCGCAAACAGCAATTTCAGCAACTATCAGATACGCCGACCAATGAATCAACTCGAACAAGATCACAGGAACAGCGAGAAGCAAACATATTAGAAGACGAAAAATAAATTAGAAGGCATGATTACTACTTGGAAGAAGTGATTAGGATTCGACAGCACAACATTGACGAATTATAACAATGGCAACCACGTTGACATCCAGGTAACTGGGCCCATAACCTGTGAAGAAATAGGAATTATCAACTGGTCTGGCCAGATGAAAATGACGACGAAAGACTTTAATTGAACAATAACATCGAAAGAAGATCAGACACACATATTACAAACACATAAATAAAACACCCAATATTCACTTTTCACGAACTTTTATTTTCACACAAGATGGTGAAGATGTTAATTCATCAACGTTTGATGAGCGACAAGAGGCACACAAAATATATTATCACAGTTAGATTTCAAACATAAAATCACAGATTACAAATAATACTAAAAACAGTGTTACCACAACAAATGATATGTGAGAATAATAAGCTAACGTATAATATAATTTGCTATCATTCTCACAGGTATCAAATGAAAGGTTTTTTCAAGAAGAATACGATAACAAAGTTCATATTATCTTACTGTAAAGCACACAGGTAAACTTTGACCAAATTTATCCATCATTCTTTTGAGTGAGCTTTATTTAATTCTTCAACTTTAGAAATTTATGAATATCATAACTGTTTTCATAATCTTTTTTTTGGCTTTTTAATAATCTATGGGTTATGACTAGTGAGTAATGGCATCATAATTATGTTATAAGTATATAGAAAACAGTGTTACCTTCAGTTGTTTGAAGTTGAGGGACGGAATTTTAGGCCAAAATCTAAACAAAATCTGGACAAATATATAATTTTGGACAAAAATCATTACATGTGTGGAGAAATCTGCACATCTGGCAACACTACTGAAAATATATTATAAACAAGATAAATTGTTTTTGGATCAGTTAAAAGAAGAAAAGAAAAAAAGAATCTATTGTTGTATTGCAGTAATGGAAAACTGGATCCATGGATGAGTGGTGGAGTAACAAAATCTGTTTCACATACTGCCATTGTTATAGTGCTTTCAGGAGCTGCGCATCATTTAGATCTACGAGAATCTCATCACAAGGATCCCAATAGTGTCAAGAATGCCAAAAAATTATACATTAAAATGTTTAAAAAGTGGATTCGAAATTATCGTAGACGCTAGAAACATGAAGTCAAGTATGATACATAGCTTTGCTGCAGCCATAAGATTTTAGAAAATTTAGAAAAACTTTCTTGTTAATAGTAAGTTATTTTCATCGAACAATATTGTATAACTGGGGGGTAAATTTGTTTTGGATATTGCTCATTATTCAAGTAGTAAGGAGGACAATAAATTTTTTGGAGGTACACTTGAAAAAATATTAATGAATAAGTAAAATTTATTTTTTAAATTATCAAATAAATTAATGTAAAGGTTTGTCTTATTCACCACAAAAAGATTAACCTTGGTCAACAAGAAACACCAACCAGGTTTGTTTTGATGTCTCCAAACTGAACTCAATGTCAACACAAAGACACAACCTGACACCAGCTCACACCTCCTCTGGAGTAGATGCAGGCATATATTATTAAATATAATATAGGATACATATGAGATGGAAAATGGCACCACTTTTGAAACAAAATATCCTCACTCCTAAGGATCAGTAAAATTTTTGTCTATTTTTAATTTACAAAATTCTGCTTGATGTGGTTTCTGAGTTGTCAGTTATATTTTTTTGTTCATTTAATTAAATTATTTGAAAAAAAAATTCTTATCATTGTTAATGGGCAAGAATACGGCCGAACAAATTTGAATTTGGTACCAAAAGGATTGGGACAGTTCTTCAAAATTGGTGCCATTTTTTTTTTAGCAGAGTTTAGATGGGCATGTGTCCTTTATTATATTTAATACTCTGTGGATGTAGGATAGTGTTATCCTGGGTTAACACAAAAAAAAAAAAAAAAAAAACACAATGACATAACAAACACCAAGATGACACTGTGGCAAATAAAACATGCCATTTGTAATCTGGTGTCAATGGTGTCACCCCAGGGTCGCTTTTTGTCTCAAATAAAACAAACCTAATGACCTTAGTGACCGAGACCCACACCTATATTCTAGAACAATAGTTAAATAAAGATATGCTACTTCAGTAATATTTTATCTGTGACTATCATATATAAGTATAGGATAAACCTGGTCAAACAAGTATTTAATTCTTACCTAATGTTAAGAAACATTCTAGAATATGGGTGCTAAACTCTTAAAGAACTAGTTTGGGACCAATTTGAATTTCCATATGATAAGAAAAGTTAGAGGAAAGAACAGATATCTCTGTTCACTGTTAACAGTTTTTCATTCATTATCATTCTTATCATTTAGATCATTAAATAGTTCATTGAACTCTTTAACTACATAGTACTGGACCAGTAAAGAAGTATAATTTCTGGAGGCCATTTAAGAACTGTCTATAAAGCAGGTATAAGGGCTATAATTATACTTCTTGCTTATCACTACTTTATCTATATATATGGCCATGTCTGGAGGTGTTTGTATAAGTCAATAACACCTGTTTTCTACAATGTTTCTTAATGTTAAGTAAGACTTAAGTACTCATTTGACTAGGTTCATCCTATATTTATACATGGGAGTCATAGATAAAATATTACTTAAGTAACCAATCTTTACTTAAGTATTGTTTTAGAATACAGGTGTAAGAATTAAGAGCTATGAAGAGTTGGAAATATTGGTGTTTGTGATTTTTGCTGTGGATTTTTACATTTATAATTAAAAAATTGCTTCTTATCAACAAACAGTTTACTTTTGCGTATGTATTTGAGTTTCATTTATATAGACAACTTGTAAACGCTTCTTTATTGTCATGATTTCTTTCTGGTCTTTATAGATAGTTCTTAAACTGCACTCTGGTTAGACACACCAGTGCTAAATAGGCAACCAGGGTAGGTGTTCTAGAAATTTTTTGCATTCTGTTATTGTGCTATGAAAGTTCTGTTATAAATGCTGATAGCATTCTGTTACAATGCCATGAAATTTTTCTTGAAATGTTTTATAGCACCTTTTTATTCTGCTCTTATCAGTTCTTATCATTGATGAATTATTTCAGGCCATTTTAAGTATTTTTGAGAATAATTGAAAAAGGAATGATTAGATCTTCATGAAATCACATCTACATTATCTTCAAACATTGATGAACATCTCCTGAAAATTTTACTGTTGAGTAATACTCCATTCAGGAGAAGAGTGTTTGCAAGAAGTAATATTTGAACCAGATTACCCTGAGTTCTAGATTTTCAACTAAAACTCGCAAACCAACAAACAGATCTACACAAAATTAGAAATAGACAATTTTTGAACATTGTAAAGTAAATTATCATAATTCCATCTTTGAATATTTCTCTCATAGAAAGAAAGTTTGTTTTCAATAAATAGTATTTGAACAAATTCATCCACAATTCCTGATTTTTGACTATATTTTAAGAAATAACCAACAGATTTCAACGAAATTTTTACCACATTATCCTTATACATTATAAAACAATCCATAAAAATTAGAATGTTGAATATTGTTTAGTTATTTAGCTAAAACGCTCAAAACATAAATGCTGTAACTAAAACCAAACTGTCTGAAATTCAAAAATACTTCCCAGACAATAGTTTTAACTCATTGTTATTTCAAAAAATACAATTTTATTTTAATTTCAAACTTAAATAAATCCCATAAAATTGTTTTCTTCAATATGAAATTTAAAAAATTAATTTGACTCTATTTAGCACCATCACAGATGTATAGCTACACCTCCTCACCTCATACTAGGCATAACAAAGTTTGTAATGTAAATTTTCATAGCACAGGCATAAAATTATGACAGAGTTCAAGAACCAGAAATATTAATGTTATCACTCTAACAGAGTTCACAGCAGAATTGTAACAGACCAAATATTTCAAGAACACCTACTAGTGATGTTAAAATATCAATATGGATCCAATATTGAAAATATTGACATGAATTTTAAATATCGATATTAATCTTCTTTCACAATCAATTTGAGTTTTGATGATAAGCTTGAAATAAAGAAAAAGGAATTTTCAAATTTCAATTTTGTCAAATGCAAATGAATTAATTTAGGATATACAAAATGAATATCAATGAAATTTTAACAGGTATGTCACTGTTTTACTTTGGTTTTTCTTATTTGAGTTTTTATTACAAGTCAACTATATAATTTTTATTTGTATTTATTTCATCCACAGGATGATGTGAATTATTGAATGTTCCATGGCCATCTTTGAATGTGTGAATATTGGGAGTGTTTGTTTTGAAGTTAAATTAAATTTCAAGTTCATTAAAAAACACAATTTCATTTATTAGAAACTGATTCTCTACTACCCTACTATACTCTGTTCACACTAAGAACTGTGTGATGTTAGAATCACAATAGACATTGCAGTTAGTTGGAGGAGAGGAAAAAGTATCAATGCATATCGTCATACAACAAAATGCATAATTTTGTGCAATAAACAGACATTGTATTTCAAGCAGATAAGTGTGGATACGGTTTATGACATCATACACTTCTTTGCTTGAAAAGAGTATAATGATGTTAAAGTATCAATATAGTATCTATAACATCGGTATTGCCTTAAAAAAATATTGATAATATCGATATTGCCTCGAAAAATATTGATAATATCGATATTATTAGAATTTCTGACTGACAGAAAAATTTATTTGAATCATCTAATTATAATGTCATTTCAGATCAGTTTTTGTTAAAATGTTCATTTTGGCCTTGGTATTTTACAAAATTAGACCATTTTTAGAGTTTGTTAAAAAAAATTGGTATAGTTTTCATTTTTATAAAAAAATTTTAAGTATCACCATCACTATCTTATGGAGCTTTACTGGTTCATGTATTACATACACCCATGTTCTAAAATGTTTCTTAACATTAAGTAAGACTTAAGTACTCTTTTGACCAGGTTTATCTTATAATCTATATACTTATATATGTGAGTAACAGATAGAATATTACTTAAATAGCAAATATGTATTAAGTATCATTCTAGAATATGGGTGATAGTCAAAGATTGAACTAGATATTTTTGTGACTGAGATGGAATGAACTAAACTTTAAAAAATACCTAAAATTCCCATCATTACCAAACAGAAATCTTAACAAATGCTGGGAATGGCCAGTGATACAACTCAAATTGGAGTATTGGTTACTTTCAGTTACCATCATATCCAACATCATATCATCTCCATGACAAACATTAAATGTAAAACAACTAAATTGGTGTTCTATGGTTTTTAATTTCTTCTAAATGAGTTTTGTTTGAATATATATAAATTTGAAGAGTTAAATAACAAGTTTGTGAAATTTATTTATAAAACACCTCAATTTGTGCATTTATTAAATTCTGATTCTGGTTGTGAATACTTTTATTTTCTTTACATTCTTTGGACCTTGGAACCTCTAATACAAAAGGATTCAAATCTTCAAGCATATATTAGAGAGTAGGGATTGTAACCAAAACATTTTTGGTATTATTGATTATTGGGAACCAATAAAAATCTATATTGGTTTCTAGTTACTAGTTATTAGTTAAAAATGTAATTATTTGGTTACTGGTTATTGTTCTGATTAACCAAAATAACTTTCCTAGTTATTAGTTAACGCAAAATTTTCAGTAAAATAGACAAAAAAAATTTTCTCCAGATCAAATTATTTATAATTAATAATTTTCCAGCAAATAATTATTAATTTTTGAAAAAAATAATTAATAATATTGATATTCCATGAAAACCAATAAAAACTGATTCTTTCTGGTTATTGTTCTAGTTAATGGTTTCAGCATTTTATGGGAATTGGTTATTGGTTATTGGTTAGGTGAGTTTTTTATTTTTACTATCAGTTTCCAAATCAATGTTGTTAATTTGTTTCGGTTTTAGTGGTTATTGTTTTAGTTATGGTTGCGGTTATAAGCTCTACAAATGGACATGCCTTGTACAATCTTGTACAATGCTTCCCATTGAAATATTGATACATATGGAGTGTGACGTCACATTGGGGCATGAAGTTATTTTACTCAGGTTATACTGCTGTTATTTCCAGGTTTTTGAAGTTGATTTTAGCCAGGTTGGAGTTTTTCTCTTGAAAAATTGTACATAATTATTATTTTTTTTTTTTCAAAAAATCCTTATAAGATTTAACATGTATTTTCCCTGTTGTGATGTCAGTTATGTGTGCTTCAATTTTCCATGTACAGAGTGTTTCTATCTAGTATATGGTCAGGATTCAAATCCTGCCTGATACTAAGTTTTTTTTATGTGCCACACTATGTCAATACCAGGTTGACATCAAGAGGTGCTATCACGCTCTTGCAAGATAAATGTGTTGGAATCAGGTTGAAGAAGAAACATGAAAAGAAACGTTTTTTAGAACCAACACAAATATATTTCAACCTTTGACTATATACATACTAGACTGCTAATACAGATAAAAATCTGTGTTCAAAACAAACAGGCGTACCCCTGTTCAAAATGTTAGTTCATTATCAAATTTATTAATACTTGTTGTAACGGAAATCTTACCTCATCTCTTTCTTCTTCATCATCATCATCATCATCACTACATTATATATATATATATGTCATGCGCTCTACTCTGTTTACGAATCGCTTCCCCTACTTTCGATTACCAATAATGCTGTTCTTCGCCATTTCATATTTTACTTGTGAAATATATTTCAGTCTGCTAATAAATGTTGTAGTAAAATAAAGTCTCAAGTTCTTTTTCGATCCTCGTTCTTCATACCTCACATCAATACTTATTGTCTTTTCCTTTGACTAGGTCTCTTCTTAACACAATTATTGCTTTTAATTACGAATTAAATCGGTAATGTTGTAGTTTTATAAAACTCAGAAGTTCAAAAATTTCAGTTAAATCAATTTAAAATTTGATTTATTGATGCATAAAAATAATATTTTTTGTTGTTGTATGACGAATGTTTTTATCTACTTGTGAAATATTCTTACAAATATAAATTTGTAATTAATTTCACCGACATTAATAATTCATATTATCATGAATAGAAGGTGTTCCTGGATGTCGACTTCAAAGTTTAAACAGCAAACCGGTAAACTAACATTTTGAACAGGGATACGGGTGTCTGACTCAACTTCACCGGTTGTTCATTAGACTTTGTGTTATTCTTATCAGTATTAGCAGTCCAGTATGTATATAGTCAAAGATTTCAACAAGGTACGAAAACACGGACAGTAAACTGAGTGTTTGTCAGACTCTAATTATTTCCAACACAAGGAATCAGTGCTGCCAACAGGGAAGCACAAAAATATATATTGTGTTTACAGGTTGGGTATGTATACGAATGAACAAATAAAGTACCGTTATTGGAAAGTCCCTAGCAAAGATACGCACTCGGCTGGCAAAATAAATTACCTTACCATTATAGGATACTGAAAAGTGTTGGGATACAATTCCCACACAACCTCACAATATAAATTTATGTACTCACAACGTTACCTAAACTGTAAGAGAATATTTAATACAATTTTGTGTGTCGCCACGTGGCAACACTGATTCCCAGTTTGGGAATAATCCGTTAAATCAAACTTCTAGTCTTCTGCTAACTTTTGTACCTTATCAATATACTCTTGTGACAGTTCATCTTTGTTTCTTGCATTTTTTAATTCGATCCTTAAATTATTTCCAACATGTTAGCAGAGCAAGGAATTAAAAAGTGCTTTTCATTTGAATAATGTGTACCGGTTTTAAGTAAATTTAATTTGTTAATTCACAGTTCAGTGAAGGGCGATGTGCCATTTATTTGTTGATTAATTTTTCATGAAAAAGTGTTGGCAAATGGCTGTTAAAGTACGAATCATATAGGATTCAAAGTGAAGTGAAAAAATAAAATTTTCAATGAGCTTTACTCAAATTTATTAAATTACATAAAATCAAATGCGGACAGGAACTAATCAATGGTCACCGACACTGAACTTGAAAATAAATGCTGGAAGAAGAGAATCAACTTAGATTCGAATCTATGGTATGGGAACCATTCCTACCACACCAAAAAAGGTTGAATAATTTTCATATTTCAATAATTTTATGGTTGAGAATTGTGGTTTTCCGTTTCTTCGATTGTGTTGCGAGAGTAATTCAATACTTTTAAATTACCTCAACAAATAAGATAAGTTAGGAATATTTATCTTTTATTAAAATTTCACTTTAGTTATTATAACACTTTAACTTTATACTTATTTCTATTTCTTAATATAACGATACCTAATGTCCATAGCAACTAGTATGGACCCTAACGTCTCTACTCTACTTCAGGTTTAGGAATGACCATGTCTTCAAAATGAAGATATGACATTACTTTCATTTTCTTTGTTTTAATCAAGAGATGGCCGACACAAAAGGTGGCGTGATACGGAACATCCGCCAAATATGATGACACTTCATTGTCAGCATATCTGGTGGTGTCCGTTCGTGAGAAGCTAGGTAAAATATAGACAGCTATTATTCCGAGAATTAGGAATAATAGTTGTCTATTTGTTCGACATGTTTTTGTTGACAAACTGAATCGTCTGCAAAAACGGGACGGAACAAAGGTCCCTGGGCAAAAGAAAGCCCGAAGCTCCTGCTTCGCTAAATTTTGTGTCCCTGAAAGTTTGCTATTTTAATTTCTTATATCTTTAATCTTAGTCATAATACAATACTACTTTTTTTTTATAAATGTCTCTTAATTTTACTTTGTGGGATTGATCATCGCATAAAAAAATTTATAAATAAAAAAAATTTTACTTGAGCATAAAAATTTATTTTTGCAAATGCACTTAATGGAGATAATTTGGCATAATCAAATTTATTATGCTCTTTTTTTTTATTATATTATATTGTAATATAAAATGTGCACTTAGAATTATGGACCATTAACGATGTATTGCTCCCAATGCCAGATCATTTATTTGATTGTGCGCATTGATAGCAACACAATTTATTTTTAAATTTACGTAGACCAATATGGCTACTATGAGTGTTAATAAACTACACCAACCGATTAGTAGTAAATGTACCGTGTTTATTGTGTCTTGGTATCCTAGATCAGGGATTTTCAGTTCTGCTGATTTTAATCTTTCTTCGAGCTTATGAATTGAGGTTATTGGTGAAAGGTAAGGTATGTTGTCATGCCATTTATTATTGTAGGCAATAGACATATTAGGAAATTTGAATGATTGGTGAAGACCAAAATCAAGTTCCATGAATTGATATTTTGTCCAAACTAGCGGTAGGTGATGTTCAATGAGGATGTCTTTTTCTGGTTCATTTATACAAGGGAATCCTGCCAGGATGATTGTTTCTGCATTGTTTTCTCTCTGTAATTGTTGGATTTCTACTACACATGGAACTGTTAGTAGAGTCGCTCCGGGCCATGAATCATTTATAGTTATGCTAGTACTTGTTTTAGTTATGATGTTGACTGCTATTAATGGGTTTTTAGCATTTGTTATGGCAAATTGGTTCATTTCAATTTGTTTGACTACGATTTCTTCATGATTTATCTCGCATTTGAAGGTGCATTTCTTTATTATTTCTTCAAATTTAATTCCTTTGAATAATGCCCTCGCACAATTCCCTTTATTGTTGGTTGTGTGGTCTTGTGGTAGAAAGCATAAGAGGTTATGTTTACCACAAAGATCAATGTTTGTTCCAGTTATGATTCTTACTGATCCATCAAATTTGTTGTGGGATAAGATCGAAGGTTCTTGATCCCAAGAGCAAATTTTATTGTCATGTGTTTTTGAAATGCTAATGGAATAAAATTGTAAAGTTCATATTTGGCATGAAGGTTCTGAAGTGGAATTTTGATTTCTATCTCTATTTTGTTTCCTGTCACATAGCAGTTTACTAATTTTGTTCTGTAGTAGGACTGGATTGATTTTTTGTCTAAAACTACTGCAAAATTTGATTTTTCTGCAATTTTCTTGATTTTTAGTAAGTCTTCTTTTAAAGTTGTTTCGTTAACAATTGCTGCCGGGAGATGGTTATTTTTGCAAGAAAGGAATAAATAACTAAGTTTAGCATTTTTGGTGACTAAACTAGTGTGAAGTGTTCGAGCTGTGTCGAAGATGAGTTCTCTTTTAGCTTCAATAATTATTTCATTATTTTGGTTTTGAACTGCGTCTTTTAATGCTTGAACATTTTCTTTTAAAATTTTAGAGTTATCGACTTCTGTCTTTTCGAAGTTTTTAATGTCATTTGTGATGTTTAATAATTCTGCATGGCTTTCTATTACGGATTCTCGAAGTTTTTCGTATTAGGATTTCAGATTTTTCTCATTTTATATGAAATCGTTGCCTTGAGATAGTGTCATGACATTGCAACACCATGTGTCAAAGTCACCAAAGACTTATATTCCGCGTTTACTTCGTTTTGAAGGTTCTCTGTCAAATTCTTTGATTATTGCTTCGTTTAGTAGCTGAATATCTGTAATTAGATCTAAGATTTTCAGCATGTTTTTCGATCTCTGTGTACACCATGTGTTTTCCGTGGATGTGCAACTTTGCAGTTTTTTTATTTCTTTAAGCCATTCGGGTGTTTCTATGTTCTGTCTTCTTGGAATTTTCAGGCTATAGACTATGGGAATTGTTTTCTCGTAAGCCTTACTGAGTTTGTTTAATTCAAAATAAGCTCCTGACGATGCACTAATTTTTGTTTTTGAACTTGTGTTCTCGGTTTTGTGTGAGTATGGTGATTGTAATGAAAATGATAATGGCGAGTTTTATCATCATGCGTTCTGAAATCATTACAAATCACACGGAATTTTGCTGTTAGATGCAGTATTATATTCGTCGGTACGTTGTTTAGTTGTTATCTGTCATGAAAAAAAAATTTAAAAGGGTGCAAAAAT
Organism: Ericerus pela; assembly: GCA_011428145.1. Lineage (NCBI taxonomy): Eukaryota > Metazoa > Arthropoda > Insecta > Hemiptera > Coccidae > Ericerus > Ericerus pela. The sequence goes on along the minus strand of WOFM01000373.1, from coordinate 112,083 downwards.
GTATATCGATGCACAATATTTTCTTGATTTTTATTTTTTTCTCATAAAAATATACATATGTGCAGAAATTACACCACCTGTGTTAGTGTGGGACTCTGGAATTTGATTCGCACTGCTACCATTGAGGGTAGGCCTTGGGAGATGGCAGACTCCAGTATATTTCGATTGTTCAGCAAGAATTCATCGTGTTTTACAACTCGGATATGTATGGAGGTATCACAGTCTTCTCAGCGTGTTTCATATGTTAGTTCGTTTTGATTTTCTTCGTCATCGTCCTTCTTCAGATTTATAGTTGATGTTCCTATTAGTCGTAATTTCTTTCTTTTGTATATATTTTATTTTTCGTTTAGTTTTATCTTTAAATTTAGTGAATATAGAGAGACATTTTCTTTACGATTTGAACGGGAGGTTAGATTTAGAAATAAATCGTGCTAGTGCGGAAGTTCTTCAGGATGCTCCTCTGTATCCGACTCCGTCGGAGTTGCGCGCTTTGCCTAAATTTATGGTGCCTGATACTGGGATTGTTGAGACGTCCGAAAGCTTCTTACTAACACAAACATCTCTGCCATATTTGCGTTGTTGGTCTCCACATTGTCCATGTCTGGTTACTGGTGTGATTGGGCTTTGGAAGATTTTCAAAGCCATTCACTCATTTCTGGCAGTAGATTACGGTCAACAGGAGTGGACGCGTACCAAAAAAATTTTCCAGGCGACTCACTGAACACTTCATTCGGATCATGGAGTCATGTGATGCCTCAGAGTTTATGCGAGTGTTGCTTGCAGTCAATGGTGCAACTTGCCTCGCAGTTCTGCTTCCTCTTCCCGGAGGCAAGTTTGTGGAGGTGGGAAGGATCCGTGGTTTGCTTTTCAACACTTGATGTAAATCCATCCGACATCACTGGTTATGCTGTTGGCTTGAACCTATTGACTGCTATTATTATGGCAATGCAGCCTTTAAATTTTGGCGCTAAGGTTCGATTCTCAATTACCAATACTGCATATGCTAATACAATTATGGATCGGTCCCAATTTCAATACTTGGTTGACTATCTTGTTCGCTTTTATTGGTGAAAGATAGTGATTAATGATACTCCTCATTACATTGAGGTTATGCGAGTTTTGGAGCTGTCGGAAAAAATGACCATTTCTCACGATCGTCGTGATTTACGAGGAGCAAGTCCAAGAAGTGAGCCGACCTCTGGACCGAGTAAAATGGTCGTGTCCAATCGGCGCATGTTTTTGGTTCCTCGTCATCAGCAGTTTAGGCGTCAGTCAGTTTCTCCAGAGCCCGCACCTGCTGATCATCCGGAAAGTGAAGAGCAAGGTGAAGTAAAGCCGAACGCTGGGGGAACTTTTACTCATGACGCACAGGATGATTGATAATCGGTGAGTAAAAAAAAATTTCTTATATTTTTGAGGGGAGAAAATATGTATGTAAATGGTCCTTACATTATATATAAAAATTATCTATAATTATTACGAATTAAATTACAATGGTTATAGTACAATGTTTCGGGTGGTGGTTTGGAGTATCTTTTCACGTATTCTTACAAACTTAACTCACTTGGTTTCTTAATATCCTGGGGAATAGGTTGAATAGGTAGAGACAAAGGTTATATTATACTTTTTCCCTCATCACACCTATTGAACAATTTGCTTTCTTCAACATGTTGTTTCTGCGTAATCGATTGAATTTTTTGTAAGGTTATCCTTCTTTTTTCTGGGTCTTTTAACTCAAATTTTTTTTCCATTCTGAACAATCTTTCCCTTTTAATAAAGCTTCATCAGTAAATTTTACCTTTCTATTGTTTTTATTTTTATTGCCAGATTTCTTTAAAATTCCTTATCGTGGTCTTCCTCTTGGACGTTTGACAATGATTTTAATTTCGTCCTCTGATTCATTTTCTTCAGAGCTCTTTTCTTTCTTCTGTCTACCACTTTTTCTTTTCGGATTAGACTCGGGAATATTTTCTTCATTTTCTGAGTTATTGGATGTAATTTCTTCAATGTTCGATGGTAAATTAGCATTAGAACGAACATTATAAGGCGTAAGTCTTTTTATATGAACTGTATCATCTATGCTGTTTCCATCTTCAGAAGTTATGCGAATTACATAGTTTAAGTCTGAAATTTTTCTCACTATTCTATATGGTCCTAGAAATTTTGGTTTGCCCTTTCCATAATTTATTGGTGCTTTCAAGAGAACTAAATCATTAGTTTCATAAGAAATTTCTTTTCTTCCTTTATTATAGCGTTCTGAATATTTGATTGCATTATTTTTATCAAAATTCAGAATTGTTTTTCGAATTCTGTCTGCTTCACTTATCTGTTCTTGTGAGAAAATACAAACTGTCAACGGATCGAACTACACGAAAATACAACGATGAAACCTAAACTAACAAAGACACTGAGCAGAGACTAGACACACACATTACAAACACATAAATAAGACATTAAATATTCACTATTTCACGAATTTTATTCCACATAATATTAGCGGACATGTTATATCACCGACGGTTGATCAGCGACGAGAAGGCATACAAAACATATAATCACAGTTGGGTTTCAAACACAAAAATCACAGATTACAAATAATAACAAAACAGTGTTGCCACAACATATGATGTGCGAGAATAATAAGTCGACGTATAATATAATTTGCTATTATTCTCAGACGCCTCCTCAAATTATAATTATACGGTTATGTCAAATACTGATAGACATATTTTCTAAATTAATAAAGTCATTAAAACAAAAAATGACAAAAGTCAACAATAACACGAAAAGAATTACAACACAAAAAATATTAACACAAATGGTAAACATATACAAAAAGTTACATTAATTTTAACAGTTTACAAAACATATCAAATTTGGGCTTTGGGCAGCCCTTCGTGAAGACATCCCCCAACTGTCGCAAAGTCGGTACGTACGAATACTTAAAATCTATATCTACGTGATTGCACACAAAATGGTACTTTACGTCTATATGTTTGGATCTGCGAGTATTCCACTTTCCAGAGTGCAGAAGACCCAGACAACTCTGGTTATCTTCGTAAATCACAGCTCTGTCATTAGTCTGAATGCAAAAGTCACTTAACAGATACTTCAACCAGATCTATTCAGTGGTAGCATCGCATATTGCAATCAACTCACTCTCAGTGCTAGATAGAGCTACAGTTGGCTGCTTCTTGCTGGACCAGGACACCAGTGATCCATAAACAAAGACACAGTAACCAGAGATAGACCGTCTTGTGGTGACATAGTTACCCCAATCGGCATCAGAATAAGTTTCTAAAATATTGCCGTTTTTATCACATTCGTTTGAAAATATTATTTTTTTATCCTTTGTGGTAACTAAATATTTAAGGACTCTTAATAGGTATTTGTGATGTTCGTCAGTGGCACAACTGGAGAATTGGCTGAAATACGATATTGCAAAGCAAATATCGGGCCGTGATCCTAGCATCAGATACATTAGGCATCCCACAAGCTGTTGATAGTTGTTGTTGAGTACACTATCACACGCATTGAGATCCCTGTCCAACTGGAGTTTGGAGTCAAGGGGTGTATAGGTTGGTGCGCAATTTTCAACGCCAAAACGCCTAGCAACAGACTCAATGAGACTCCTCTGCTCAATCTCCAGTATGCCATCTTCACGATTGTGATTAATATTTAAACCTAGATATTTATTGACCTTCCCAAGATCCTTACACTTAAATCTTTTGTTAATTTCTTTTTTTTTAAATGTAATTTGTGTTTTATTATTTGAGCTAATTAGGACATCGTCAATGTACGTGAGTAAATAGACTACAGTACCGTCATTTTTATTTTTATATATATATAAACAGTCATCCGCCGTACTCTGTACAAAGCCAAGAGCAACAAGGAACTCGTTGAACAATTTGTTCCACACCTTGGGCGACTGTTTTAGACCGTAGATAGACCTATTTAATTTTAAAACATTATCGTGTCTATTAGTTTTAGTTTCTATCCCTTCAGGTATTTCAAGGTACACATCTTCCGAGAGAATTCCATTCAGGAAGGCACTACATTATCAATTTGTTCAATATGAAATTTTAATTTATTACTCACAGCCAAGAGGGTCCTGACAGTTGAAAGTTTTGCCACCGGCGCATACACTTCATTAAAATTGAAGCCTTTCTTCTGTTGACATCCTCTAGCAACTAATCTGGCCTTATATAAAACCTCATTATTGACATAATATTTTTTATTGAAAATCCAACGACACGTGATGGTGGGGGCTTCCTTTGGACGTTTGGTCACCTGCCAAGTCTGATTGGAATTCAGGGCAGATATTTTGGAAAAAATAGCATCCCTCCACATCATACTGTCCAGTGCAGCACTCGCCTCCTCAAACATCAAAGGGATGCCATCCTCAGCAAGATATACATTGCCTGCTGTCTCATCACGTCCAGTCGTTTCCTCCAGAAGACAATCCAAATTCAGGTCACCATCAACTTCAATATTTTCCAAGTTTGATTCTGTAACCTCCGTAAAAATATCATCATCTTTTGTATATCTATTCGTATTTGTACTACCTATTTTACTTTCAAAAAACTAAACATCACGTGACAGACGTATTTCCTTAGTATTTATATCTAATAATCTCTAACCACATGGAGAGTAACCTACCATAATCATCTTTTCACTCTTATTTTTAAACTTATTAGAGTCATGTTTGAATGACAACATATATGCGTTGCATCCAAACGTTTTTAATTTTTTATAGTCATATTGTTCGTTGAACCACCTTTCAAAAGGGACAAAATCCTTATTTGTGGGGCATCTGTTCACAATATGGGCAGAGCACAATATGGCTTCCGACCAAAATATCTTACCAAGACCACTCTCAAATAACAGCGTCCTTGCCCTCTCACATAGCGTCCTGTTCATCCTTTCAGCTTTTCCATTTTGCTGAGGACATCCACCAACTGTAGGTTCAACAACAATTCCTTTCTCAGTACAATATGACTGGAAGGTTGTGTTCAAGTATTCTGTGCTGCGATCACATCGGAGTCTTTTTACATTATAACCAAATTTGTTTGCGACCATTTCATTATATTCCCTAAATTTAGCAAAAGCTTCCGTCTTACTCATCAACAGGTATACACAACAAAAGTTGGAATAATCATCTATGAATGTCATAAAATATTTTGCTCCTTTATATGCAGGAGGACTTATAGGACCACAGAGATCTGTATGTACCAATTCCAGAGGCTTACTAGTTTTTCGTTCATGCCTCAGGAATGGTTTATGGCTCTGTTTCCCCATCACACAGGGCTCGCATAATAATCTGTGGTTGGAGTCAACGTTTGGTATTAAACCTCTGTTTGACAACAACTTAACATCGTTCACATTCAGATGAGCAAGTCGTCTATGCCACACAGTCAGTGGGCTCGACTCATCCTCCAACGTCAGATTACACGATTGACTTGACATTTTAAAAAAATCAATCGTGTAAAGATCTGAGTTCACGCTAACACCAGTGGTCACTATTTTTCCACTGCAGCGTTGGATGACATCGACAGATTCCTCTTTAAACAGGGTATCGAAACCCAACTTGCTCATTTGTTTTACCGAAAGCAGATTCTGCGGCAGCACCCGAGCATACCTAACGTTATTCAATTCAATTATTATTCCATTCATCAATTTCAATTTCACTGTACCTACAGACGTGATGGAAAGCGAGACTCCCTTCTTCGCAACACAGATACTATGGGGTTTAATCAAGTCTATGTAGTCACTGAACAAGCTTATATCGTTAATTATGTGAATTGTGCATCCACTGTCTACTACAAATGTGGTTCGAGGCATCAAATTCGTATCTTCCTTTGCATTACAGGAATCATCAATTTTATTATTACTATTATTATTTACTGTGAAACTATAACCCACTTCTGAGCAATCGTCATTATTATTAAAATTGTCATTGCACATTTGTGCAGAGCTCCTATTATTATTATTATTATTATTGGTAACATGGTCATTAGAACGATTTCCATTAATACTATTACTACTACAATTATCGTTATTATTATTTCGATTTTTAACATAGCAATTTCGTGCTATATGTCCGATCTTATTACAAAAGTGACATTTAATATTCGAATGTCCATTGTCATTACCAGAACTACCACCATTTCCATTAAAATTATTATTATTATTGCTTTGTGAGTTAGAATTGTGATTATTATTATAGTTACGACCTTCATTATTGGAAGATGAATTATAAAAATTATTATTATTGTGATTATTGTTTCTACCTCGATTGAAACCACGATTATTATTTCGATTTTGGGACCTACCAGGATTAAAACGATTACTATTACTATTATTATTACCAGAATTTCGTCCGACATTGTTATGATTCCCGAAAAACACGTTCTCTTCACCAGTGACAACCACAGATGAAGGTTTTTGAGATGCAGGATTCAGAGAGTTACCTCTCACCGTCGATTTACTATCAGAAGATAGTTCACGCTGGAAGTTGTTTAGCTTCATAAACACACCATCCCAGGTGACGACTTCTGCATCCTCTATCACCACTTTGATCGGACGAAACTCTGCAGGCAGCGATCGCAGCAATACCAATATAAATTGTTTTGTGGTTGTCAGGTCTCCCAATTCGGTTAATCGTCTACAACGAGCACGAAAATCAAGCAGATACTTCTGCAAATCAGAACCAGAAACATACTGTTTTGTGTATAATTCACCTTGTAAATCCATCAGCGTCTGGTCGTTGCCATTGTCAATCAGATTCATCAGCACGTTGAACATCTCCTTGGCGGTGGTGTAAGTCTGAAGCATCTCCAAGTATTCATTGGTCACATTGTTTGCGATCAGGAACATAGCTTTGGCGTTCTCCTTGGACCAGGCATCTTCCCTATTATGAACAGTAGGCAAAGAATCGACAATTATATTACTTAACGACTCCTTTGCCAACAGCAGCTCCATCCTAAACTTCCATGTTCGGCCATTCTGCCCATTGAACGGCTCAATCGTATTCTGCTTTCTCACGTCCATCTCGATAACAGGTAACGACGATCAGTTGCACCGCAAATCAGCAATTTCAGCAACTATCAGATACGTCGACCAACGATTCAACTCGAACGAGATCACAGGAACATCGAGAAGCGAACATATCAAACAAAGAAAAATAAATTAGAAGGCATGGTACTACTTGGGAGTGACAATCAGGATTCGACAGCACAACTTTGAAGACTCAGAACAATGGCGACCACGTTGACATCCAGGTAACTGGGCCCATAACCTGTGAGAAAATACGAACTGCCAATGGATCTAACTACACAAAAATACAACGATGAAACCTAAACTAATGAAGACACTGAGCAGAGACTAGACACACACATTACAAACACATAAATAAGACATTAAATATTCACTATTTCACAAATTTTATTCCACATAATATTAGCGGACATGTTATATCACCGACGGTTGATGAGCGACGAGAAGGCATACAAAACATATAATCACAGTTGGGTTTCAAACACAAAAATCACAGATTACAAATAATAACAAAACAGTGTTGCCACAACATATGATGTGCGAGAATAATAAGTCAACGTATAATATAATTTGCTATTAATCTCACAGTTCTTCTCTGGTTTTACTGATAAGTGGTGACGGAATGTTTAAATTTATGGGAGGTTCTCCTTTATAACCGTGCATTAGGTATAACGGATCGTGATTATTTAGACCCTCAATTGGTGTCATATTATAGGTCAAGGCTACGTTATGCACGTGGTATGGCCATTCTTGGCTATCGGTACTTTCATATTTCGCTAACATTTTTTTTATCATTCCGTTCATTTTCTCTACTTGTCCTTGAGTTTGTGGTGAATATGATGTAGAGTAGAATATTTTAATACCGTTATTTTTACAATAATTTTGCACGTATTCGTTTGAAAAATGAGTTCCGTTGTCACACGTAATCTTCGTTGGTTTTCCGTAATGAGGTACAATTTCTTTTAGAAATTTAATTACTGAATGTGCGTTTGGTTGGGTTACTGCTTTGGTCCAACAATATTTTGTTGCCTTATCTATTCTCACTATGACAAATTTCTTTTCATTATTTGTGTTAAATTTTCCGATGAAATCAATTTGTATATGTGCAAGTGGTATGCATTCTTCAGGATTAATTGGCTTTAAGTGTCCATATTTTTCGTTAATGTTTTTATTAATTTGGCATTGATGGCACGAACGTACATGCCTCGAGACTATTTTAGGCATTTGCGTAAAGTAGTATCCAGCACGCGTTTTGGTAAGAGTTTTACAAATTCCAAAATGTCCTCCCCTGGTTTGACTCTCATGACATATGTTTAGTACTTGAGGTATGAGGGAGTCAGGGATTACAGGTACTGTATAGTGATATTCAGAGTGATCGTTGTTTTTCCATAAAATTCCATTTTCATCAAGAAAAAATGGATCTAGGTTGCGTGATCTTCTCATTTTTAAACTTCTTCTTAGCTCTTTTTCTTTGCCACCTGCTAAAATTTTTATTATGATTCCCCAATATTTGTCTTCACATTGTAAATCCCATAAATTGTGGATTTTTGGTCTGTGATGGTAATTGGGTTTTTTATTTCGGAATTTTCTGATATTTCGGAAAGTTGAGAATTAGTGGATGTATCGGAGTTTCCAAATCTTTCCAAATTATCGGATAGGATTGAACTTCGATTGTCTTCTGAATTGTCACTTTCTATGTCTGAATCTTTTTCTTTCTTTTTCATGCTACGTGTTATTGCTTTGATTTTTTTCTCTTGTTTGATAATATTAGGAGGATCATGTGTTCCTTCTGGTATTATGAATTGACCGTTTTGAAATTCTGCGTAATTGTCTTCTTCTTCTAGACGAGATAGATAATCAGCAGTTTTGTTATTTTCACCTTTAATGTGTCTGATCTTAAATGTGAATCTCTCCTAATTTTGAAATTAACCTATTTAATCTGGCATTTGGTTTTTTCATTCGACTTTGGTATGTTAATGGTTCATGATCCGTAAAAATATTAAATTCTTTGTAGACTAAAAATTCTCTGAAATATTCGCAAGTTTCAGTGATAGCCAACATTTCTAAATCAAAAGAACATAGATGTTGTTGATTTTTAGGAATTTTTTTCGAGAAATATCCTATAGGGTGTGGCTCTTTTGTTTTTCTGTCTACTTGCATTATTACTGCTCCTATGGCTGTTTTTGATGCGTCTACTTTGACATATGTTTCAGCATCAGGATCGTATATTGTAAGAATTGGTTCAGATGTAATCAATTCTTTATTTTGTCGAATGTTTTTTGTGCTTTGTCATTCCATGCCATTTTATTATTTGCTTTAACATTTTCTTTTCTTGTTAATTCTGTTAAAGGTTCTGTGATTTGCGAAAAATTTTCATCATTTTCCTATAGTAATTCGCTAAACCAATAAATCTACGTAGTTGACGTAATGTTTTTGGTGGTTGAGCTTCACGAATTGGTTTAATGTTTTTATCTAACGGTTCCAGTTTATTATAGGAAATTTTATGTCCTAAATATTCGATACTTTCATTGAAGAAGCTACTTTTACTGGTTTTGATTAGTAGACCCGCTTCAACTAGTACTTTCAGGACTTCCTCTAAATTTTCTAGTGTTTCTTCAAAGGTTTCGCCAAAAACACAAATATCATCTAGATAGACAAACACTTTGTCTTCTATGGTTGAATAAATTGGTCATGGTTTTTTGGAAAATGCTGGGGCTCGCACTTAGTCCCATGGGGATGGAGTTAAATATATAGCTTACTCCTCCAACATTTATTCCTGTTATTGCTTTTGATTCTTCATCAAGGGGAATTTGATAATATCCTTGATTGAGATCGATTGTTACGAAGTATTTTTTATCTCGTAACGCATCCCAAATTTCAGGGAGACTAGGGACTCTGCTTCTGTCCTTTTTTACTATTTCGTTTACACCTCTGTAATCTACTAATAATCTATAAACTCCGTTTGATTTCTTCTTAACAAATACTGGGCTCTCATATCTAGAGCTTGCTTTCTTAATAATACCAGATTCTTCAAATTCCTTAATTTTCTTTCTAATTTCTCTTTTTTCAAAAATACCCATATGGTAATTTCTACGTTGAACCAGCTCGTCTGTTTTCAAGTAGACATGTGCTGGTTTTAATTTCGTAGGTTTTACCTTAGCAGGTTCTTCCGTAAATATATGGATATATTTTTTTAGAACGCTTACTACTGCCTGTTTCTGTGCCTTCGTTAAATTTTTATTAATTTTCACTTGAGTTCCTTCATTGTCGTGGATAACGCTGTCATCAGATCGGGTTATGTGGACAAGTTTTAGCATATCAACCTCCTCACCATGGTTACCCACAGTATCCCCCGACGTAATGTGTTGGATGCTGGGTTGGCCATGGCGGACGGAATTGGTCTGACAGTCCCACATAGTCGGCTGTCAAAGCCTATAGCATCCTAAAACTGTCCCTTGTGCGATCTGGGTGTCGAAGTGCGGACTGTAGAATCTTAAGGCTGGCCATCCTAAATCATCAACAATATATTCGCCTTCTAAACCATAACTTGTTAAAAACCACTCATCTGGATCTGCTTTTTCCATTTCTGGATCCAGGTTTACAAAATATTCATTATTTACTTCTATGCAGAAATCTTTGTTTGCTCTAATAAATCCTTCGCAATTTTCTTCCTTAAACTTAATTATACTAAATATTTCGCGTTTCCATGGCGGTCCTATTCTAAATAATTTTTTACTAAATAATATGACGGCATTATGTCGATCTAAAAAGTCGTATCCAAGTAGTAAAGGTGTGGTTACCTCAGAGGTGACATATGCTTCCACATCGAGGAGGAGATCACCTATTTTTATAGTGATTTCTACAACTCCTTTAACGATTATTGCACTATCGTTAGCGGCTACCATACACACTCTTGCAGGTCTGATCACATTATCCTTTACAAGGTCATATTGTACAAGCGTCACTTCAGAGCCGCTGTCGACTGTTCCCTGTGTTTCATACTCTTCATGGCTCACAATGTTGCAGGGGACGATTAGTTTACGCCTCGCCCTGACTAATTTCATCGATGCACTACGGATATGAATTTTCCAATTATGTGGCGCGTGTGGATCTAACACTAAGAGAGCAGCACAGTCCGGATGATGGACGTTGCCATTACAAGCCCGAAAGTCGTTGCCATGATATGGTGCAGAGCAAACAGGCTCTACTGCAAGTTTTTTGGTTGTTGGGTGAAATTTTGATGGATACTTTGAACTACATCTGGGGTTTGCAAGTTATAAGAGGGTAATGCATAGTTTGTCGCATTGGCCCATGGTTGTGGGTTTAGAACTGGGGCATTATATGCTTGTGCATAATTATTCTGTTGCGGTAGTCCATAGGGGTTGAATGGTTGACCAAAGTTTGATGAGAAGTTGTTGTTGAATCGTGGCGGTCTAACATTCCTTTGCGGGAATTGAGGTGTACTACGATTACATAGTCTACAATCCCTTGATAGATGTCCCATTCTTCCTCAATTAAAGCAATTTATCTCTCTAGGAGGATATCGATTATTATTTTGTTCGCGATAAGTTTCTCTCCTTTGGGGTCTATAGGGACTTTGGTTATCTCTTTCTCTAGACTGCCTTCTTCTTGGGTTATTATCGTTTGATTCGTTAGTATTATTATTATTTAAATTTCTTTCTCTATGTGGTCTGGATTCTGCATTTTTGTTTTCCATCGTTTGATTTCTGGTTTGGTTTTGGTTTCGTTTATTGGCATTTGGGGGTTTCCATCCTGCCTCCACTAATGCCACAATAACAGGGTCAGTAGGGGAGATAGGCAGAGTTATGGGTTTTGCAGGTTCTTTTTTCTCAGGAGCTTTTCCCTTCATCTTCTCTTCCATCTGTTTTGTTAGCTTGGCGATTGTTTCTGTTGCTTTATTTAGCATTTCTTCTGTTTTTTGCACATCGGTCAAATCTAAGGCTTTTTCTTTGAATTCTTTCCAATCAGTGAATGTTTTTGAAACCTCACTTTGTGTTTGAGGATTTTTCGATGCAAAGAATTTCCTCATTTCTCCAGTTAGTCTTGGGAATAAGAGATCACCAATTTTTTTCTCGCTAATTGTTGCATCCAATTGTTTATAAAGGCGGAAAAATTTGGGTACATTGATACTGAAATATGAGTCATCAAATTTTAAAGATTTGATACATTTTTTTACTGTATCTTTATCCTTTTTAAAAATACGTATTAAGATTAGTTTTACTTCTAACCAAGGAGTTTCTGGGGTTATCTCAGTTTCTGCTGCAAACAGTTCGAGAACTGTACTACGAAGGGCTATATTTAGGTTTCGTATCATTTCATATTCGGTTGCTTCGAAGGTTTTTGCCTGAGTTTCGTATTCAAAAAGAAACTCAAGGATGTCCTCGTTGGGACCATTTGAAAAGTGGCTCAGATTCCATCTTTCTGACCTTTTCTAAAAATTGTTCATGGCTAGGTTGTGTTGTGTGTAAGCTTCATTCGCTGCCGCAAATCTTGCTTGTTGTTGTTGTTGTAGGAGCAAGCGTGCGTTATTTTCAGCGATGTCTTTCGGGGTCATATTTTTATTTTCCGATTTTAGAAAATGGTTATTTTTATTATCAATGTTTACTATGTTGACGTATCTGGGTTCTTTTTGATCAATAATTTCTACACGTATCTCTGGGCGCAATAAATTGATAGGATCGAAAGAATTTTGGTCAGTTGAATTTGGAATTTTATTTTTGGGTTTTTCTAAATTTTCTGGACTTTTTACGTGAATTTGTATTGAGTGTTGAATTTCAGCCTGTGAGGACATTCCCAGTCCTTGAGGAACTGATGGTGACAAATCAGTACTAGACTGTGAGGGTCTGTCGACAAAAGTTTGGTTCAGAATTGATTCTTTTCCGAGGAAGATTTTGTCTTTGTCATTTGGGAGAGAAGAATCGGTTGTGGCTGAAATTGATTTCTTTGGTGATACGTGGCAGGATACTTTAGATAAGAGTTTTTCAAAACTTGAGCTGAGGCTTCGTCTTGCTAGTCTTCTTTCTGTTTCCTCCTTTCTTTTCTTTTCTATTTCTAGCTTCTTTCCTTTAGTTTCCAAATCTTCTTCTTCTGTATCGGAGAAGATTTCTTCAGCTTCATTGGGGTCTTTATTTTTTATGCTTCTTGTTACTCTACAATAACTTTAATTACTTGTTCTTTCAAATTTTTCGGTGTTGGGGTTGGAGTATAATATATGTAACAACCAATGTTTAGAGTGTCTACCTTTGTAAAGCTTTTTCTGGAGTTCGATACGTGTTCTACCTTCTATCTTTTTTACTTTTGCCGCTTTTAGCACAAGATAGAGAAAAAAAGTAGATACTTGACTTCCCCAATGGTTACCAAGCAGTGTGTAATTTTCCTCTTCAGACAAATTTTCATACAAATTTTTAGGATGGTTTTCGGAATCCAAAATATTATCTTCGGACTTTGAGTCTAGAATATCGGGAAGCGATGTACTCGTATTTTCACTTTTTTCAGACATTCGCGAGGGTTGGGAAATTTTACATTTTACGATATTATTTACGATATCAATAATAGTTTCAAATTTTTCTGAAGTAACGGAAGATAAATTTATAATTTGCTTGTAGTCTTTTGTAATTTACCGTTAGTTCTGTTCGGCTCAACGCTGTTGGTGAGTGATTTCTCGTTCTCTACGCTGTGGTTTTGTATACTGGTTGGGCTGATTTTATTCTTTTTAAATTTCAGGAGCCGGATCTGGATCTTCGTTTTATTTTTAAGTTTATTTTTAGAATTATTTTTTGTGATTAATTTATTTTTAATTGAACTATTTTTATTTGTCTTAATTAAACATTTGTGGTCCTCCACAATAAAGGTTTGATTTCGTAGATGTTTGTTTAATTTTGTTTATAATATTTGAATTATTTTAGCCACGACTTATTTGATATTTACGCGAAAGTATTTGCTTCAGCAAAATTAAATTAATTGTCCGCGATATGTGTAAAAAAAAAATATTTTTTTTTTATACGATCAGAAAAATATTTTCATTTTAGGAAAAGCAAAACTATTTATTTAAAAAAAAATTATTATGATTTTTAAATTTTACTTCCGAAGGTTTTTTTGTTCGGGCGCCAATTTGTTGCAAGAGTAATTCAATACTTTTAAATTACCTCAACAAATAAGATAAGTTACGAACATTTATCTTTTATTAAAATTTCACTTTAGATATTATAACACTTTAACTTTATACTTATTTCTATTTCTTAATATAACGATACCTAATGTCCATATCAACTAGTATGGACCCTAATGTCTCTACTCGACTTCAGGTTTAGGAATGACCATGTCTTCAAAATGAAGATATGACATTACTTTCGTTTTCTTTGTTTCAATCAAGAGATGGCCGACACAAAAGGTGGCGTGATACGGAACAACCGCCAAATATGATGACACTTCATTGTCAGCATATCTGGTGGTGTCCATTCGTGAGAAGCTAGGTAAAATATAGACAGCTATTATTCCGAGAATTAGGAATAATAGTTGTCTATAATTTGTTCCACACGTTTTTGTAGACAAACTGAATCGTCTGCAAAAATGGGACAGAACAGATTGCTAATTTACATTTAATTGGATCTAGGATCGTTGGAAGTTGCGTTTTCATCGCTTTTGGACTTGCCAGAGGACCAGGAATCAGGAAAAATCATCAAATAAGTTTGAAAATTTAATTATTAATTCATTTTGTGCATCGTGTGTTTTTTGATAATTTCGGTGGAAAAGCGTATTTTTAAACGTATATTTTTGTAATACTTTGCCAAAATTCCATTGTTCATGATCAACTTTTGCATAAGTTAGAACTTGAACAATTTTGGAAAATTTTCTATTGTTCAATTATATAAAATACTTGATCTGGTTATCGAGATAGTGATCTTGTACAAGGTTAAATACTTGTTACAATAGCTTGTCTCAAAGACAAAATTGAAAACTCTTGACTTGAAATTTTTTTCTTTGTTAACCACTCAAACAATATTTGATTATTAATTTGAATCTTTATTTTTCACAGTTTGATAAGTAACATACCCTTATTATTGGTCACTGAGTACTTTCGACTGCAAATCCACTCACAAATAATTGAAATTTAGTAAAGTTGGAATTTTTTATTTTTAGTCATAGAATTGGTTTTGAGTGATTGGACATTGAACTTTTCAGTTGGAGCATCAAAAACGGATTCGACGTGATATGGCGGAGAGTTTTCATCAGTTAAATTAACAATATAGTTGAATTTTTAATTTTATATCGATATTTTTTAATTTAATCGATCTTTTTAATATTATTTTGCATCTCCCATCGCGCAGTTAAGCCCGTGTTTTTGCATAATCAAGTGGTTGAGCCCGTGAGACCCTTAATTATAAGTTCTCGTGTTCCGAGGTTGGGTTTTCTCTGATTTTTTTCACAAATTTATTTCATTGAACGATTCAATATGTCAAGATTCTATTCTAAAAATGTTTTCGATGGAAAAAATTACGATGCATGGAGAACTACAATGATCTCCATGCTATATACTGAAGGTTTATATCAAATTATTCACAATATCAAAACCGAATCAATATTTTTGGAACAAAATTTAGATAACTTCCTAAATCCTGAAGCGGCGAGCGGAAATCCTGTCATTCGTATGAGCTCATTTCAGAAACCAAGAAAAAGGTAAAGCCTTAATTTACCAAGGCTTAAACAATGAGTTAATAGAAAGAATTAATGAACTTAGGACCGTAAATCAGATAATTAAAACGTTAGATGAGAGGTACAAAAGCTGTACCCACGTGACTTATATAAATGCTAAGCAGGCTTTCCAAAAATTGAAATATGATAGTAAAGGTAATATGAGAAAATACTTAGATCTCTTCTCTAGATCCGCTCAACGAATTAGAGATTGCGGAAAAACGTTAGATAAGCAGGAAGAGATTGAGCAACTTTTAATTTCATTAAATATGGACTTTGACATAACAAGATTAGAATTTAATACTTTAAATCAGGACCAAAAAACAATTGAAACTTTACATGCAATGTTGATAGAAAGGTCTGACAGATTATATTACAAAAAAATAACAAATTTCAATAATAATAATAAAAGAAAATATAATTATCCACCAAATAATAATAATAATAAAAATTTTAGATATCAACCTGGTGGAAATTATAATAAATTTAATAATAATAGAAATTATAATCCTGATCAGGGAAAAACTTATAATAATAATAATCAATTTGCGAATATGTCTGCAAATAATAATAGTAATTATAATAAAACACAATACAATATGAATGAAAATAATAAATCTTTACCAAATTCCGATAAAATTGTGACTTACTTTAAATGTCATGGTGAAGGGCATTTGATCAATGTTTGTCCGTCGAAAAAAGATGAATTAAAATCCCAAAATAATAATAGTGCTGATGGTCCGAATAATCACAATAATAATAGTAATAGTCAAAATAAAAATAAAAAAGAAAGTGAAGTCCAATGGTCTATGATGTTGCGTTATAAGGATTCTATTAGCAGCTTGAATAGACAGGATAGAAATTTAATAAACATTTTAACAAATAGGAATCAACATAGGAAATTACCTGCTGATTATATCAACTTGACTAAAAAAATTATGTTAAACGGTGGTGCTGTTGCATACGTAATTTCGGACTTGTCCAAATTACGGAATCCAGTCATGTTGGAGAAACCGTTGGAGTTAGAGTGCGCCATACAAGATATTTTATTAGTTGCCATTCACATAGGGAATATGTACATAAGAGTAGAAAATTTAGATAAAAACAACAAGTAATATGCCTTAAAAATGTCCATTATGTTCCTTCGTTAAATATCGACTTATTGTCGGGTATTAAAATAACCAAGAATAGAGCGTTAGGGATTGATCAAAGTTTTTCTGTGTCAAATATATATGTACGTGGTACAAATGAGGTGCTATTCACCACTCCTAAAATAAAAGGAGTCTACATGGTTAACTATGAATTGACTAATGACGAAATAATCCCGGAATCATATGACCACTCAGATTATCTTGAAAAAATATGTCCTTATTATAATAATTCTAATAAACTGGCTTGTATGCCAAACATAAAAAAAAAGGATGAGTGGAGTGATTTTGATATTGAGGAAGAAGTTATTGAGGAAAATGAGGAGGTCGAAATAGAGAACAAAGTTGGTGTTAGTGATGAAAATAAAGATGACCCCAATAATAAAAACAATACAAACGAACAAAATTCCATAAAACAACAAAATTCAGAGAATATATTAAAAAAAGCAAATAATAATAATAGTAATGAAACAAACATAGAAGAAAAAAAGGATGAAGAGTCGAAAGAAAATGAGATGATATAGGATCTCAAATAATAATTAGTAATTATAACGAAAATACAATAATAAATAAACAACAGAATTCAGATGAGAGTGTGATGCAATCGACAATAAATAAAAAATTGATATGGAATAGGCGTCTTGGCCATTTATCAGGAAAAAATCTTAAAATTCTTTGTAAGATCTCAAGAGGAATCTTTTTGGATAATTTTTTTATTTTAACCCTTCAAAATTTCTGATGGTTTGGTATTGAACTGTGGACGGATGCCGGTCTTCTAACATCTGTTGTAAACCGTGCGGTTCAAAATGTCGTTACACACAATCATTTTAAGTTTCATTAGGTTCCCCGTAGCTGCGCTGCCTTTCTTATTGGTATCCAGTATCCCTTTATATTTCCATTGATTAAAAACAATAGTCTATGTCCTTATACTCAATCCTCTTACCACACGAATATTAATAATTGTAACGGTATAGTTGTTACAAATAAACACAATAGTAGTTTAAGAGTATATTGTTATAAAAGGTGAACAGATTATTACAAAGTATGAACAACGTAAGAGTGAAATACAAATAATAATAATAGATTGAATGAATAAAGTGAATAAATGAATAATAATATACAGAACATTAGACTATTTATAAGGGTGAAGTTCGAGTGATTTGAATTGGGTATTGTGGGAGATATGAATATGATTGGTTGTTTGAGGAAAACGTATTTCAGGTAAAACCAATGAAATTAAAAGGAAATGACAAAAGTAGGAGTGTTTAAGAAATTAATAAGAATTGGAATTATTGCAAGGTATCGAAATATATTCGTAGAAAAGATGACATCATGGAATATAGACGAAAACTGTTTATGGTGTACCGGAGGTGATGTCATCAGACAAGTCAAGACTTGAAAGACAAGTTTGAACTAGTCTTAAATGACGTGAATGAAAGGAAGTGTAAGTAGATGGAAATATGAAGAATAATGTGGGAAAATACGAATTAATAAAGTACGAGAATATTTGAAATAATATGTATGAAAATATAATTACAATAATATACATATTTTTTAGTTTTTAAGATGAATATATTTAGATTCTCTTCGACCATATCATGGGTAGAATGCTGATATTGATGGATAACCAACTTTATATTATATTATATACTTTTTTAAATAAATAAATACCCATACCATAATAAATTGAAATTACCTATGTGTACACATTACTAATCTACCTCACAATTGATATTTTATTTTTTTATATATATTTATATGTGAACTGTTTGTATTGACGATCATTGTATATGTAATTGTGACTTACTAATAACGTCTTGTTATATAATACTATATGTTTCTTTCTTTATTTTTTTTTTGTGATTCACCTACATGTTTACCATCTTTCAATTTTTTTTATATATAAAATAAACACATTCGGAGGTGTGGAATTGCAGGGGGGGGAGTGTTGGGATACGATTCCCACACAACCTCACAATATAACTTTATGTACTCACAAAGTTACATAAACTGTAAGAGAATATTTAATACAATTTTGTGCGTTGCCACGTGGCAACACTGATTCCTGGTTTGGGAATAATCCGTTAAATCAAACTTCTAGTCTTCTGCTAACTTTTGTACCTTATCAATATACTCTTGTGACAGTTCATCTTTGTTTCTTGCATTTTTTTAATTCGATCCTTAAATTATTTCCAACAAAAAGTAAACAACAATGGAAATTGAATGTAGTTTGTTATTTGACCATATAAAATTCTGATGTTTTGATTGAAATGTATTAAGATATTATAAATATTTCAAGCAGTTCAACTTAATTTCAAATTTCATTGAGGTTGTAAAATTATGAGTGACCATCTTCACAATTTTATTGTAATAAAAATAGATAAGCTCAAATAACTAAAATAAGAAATTATAAAAACAGAAAATTTTTTTTATAAGCAATTGAAGATTTGAAGAATAAGCAATAGTTAATTTAAGATACCTATAAAATAAAATTTAAATCATGTTCAGTGCTCTATAAATGGCTGTAACAATAGATCAGTTGAAACTTAAATTGTTTAAGACAGTCTCATTGATTATTCTTGCTGAAAGCTTGTTTTGTTTCTCTGAATGGTTCTAGATCAAATTTTGGGCTATATAAATTACTTTTAAAGAAAATGCTCCCCATTGGAAGAAATGGGTATGTGTTTTACAAATGGAAAAGTAACAATAAATGCTATGATTCTTTGATTAGAATAGGCTTGTACAGTCTTTTTAATTTCTGCACATTCCATTGACATTTGATGTCAGTGTAACTAGCTGTTGCAACTTCACCAATATTTTTCAACCTAATGAGAAATCAAAGTGGGATTATACAAACTAAACTTTTGTCTAAGTTGTTACAAAAAATATAATCCTTTGAGATATAGATACCTCTGAAAGAAAATTATTCAAGTACCTACGTACTTACATCTTCCATTTATTCCACCCTTATATAGGAACATTTTGTATTTTTTAATGCTAGAAACATTCAATACAATTTCAATTTTATGAGTATTTTGGAATATGTTTGAGGACTGTGTGCATACAGCTGTGATAGCTACCATATTCCCATTTACATCTATGGGAGAGAGTAGGAGTAGCAGTACAAATAACAACAAAGTACCTAGGTAGTTCTATTTATTAGTTGGTAGAAACATGTACAATATAAAAAATTGATACAATACACTGCTTTGGGTACCTGCCTATAACTTTTTTCACATCATTCAAATTGCCAGCATTTAAAACTTCTTTACCCTCAAGAAAGAGGCAACTTGCTCCTTTGAAGAAATCAGTGATGTGTAGCATGTAAATAGGTGTTGCTAACATTATAAATTATTTATTTTAATTAAATTTATTAAGTTTTAAAAAAAAGCACAGTAGAGGAATACCTAAATTTGTGTATATAAATTTTCATTATCCTATAATTGTATTATCAAAACAAGCACTAATAGCACTCCTGGTAGAATGGGGACTTGCCAATGAGGTAGTGTGGGATCGTTTTACAACAAATTGCCCATATTGAAGATCAGAATTGACAAAGGAATTGACTCGAAAGTAGTTAAATAGTGTAAGAATAATATGTACACGAGGAACTAAATATGTTTATTGTGTGAGTACAACGGACAAACTGTAACGTACGTAACATATAATATGGCGTAGTAGATTCTTGAGGTTCTCGATTTCTTGTATCGATATGTACGTTGAATATATATCGATAGTTATATCGATAACTATCGATAGGTTCCACACCTGTATAATATATCTGAGAGTTCTTACTCTTGCTTATATGTTCTTTCTTATTTACTTTACGTAATACTCTTACGTAGATACCATTCTCACACTCCCTCTTATTACGTCAATTAAATAAGAATGAGTCAGTTTACTTTCATAAATGTCATATAATGAACAAAACAAAAACAGTAACAAAATACTGAAAAAGACAATCTCGAAAATTATGGATCAGTTCTTTCAAAATAACAAAACAAAACAACAATAAACTTAATGAATTTTGAAAACGCTTAATAACTAAATTCATAAACTTAATTGACTGATCTTTCGATTGACTTTAAACAAACAACACTTAATTCAATAAATTTCATGACTGACAAATATCACATAAATTCATAGTATAAAAATCACAACATAAACTTAAATTCTAAATATCAAAAATACAAAATAATGTCAGATTTATAAATGTCTTATTGAGCTTCTGTTTCAGGTACTTCGTTTATTCACCTTTACGAGATAATGCTGTAACATATAAAATACATTTTTGTCATTAGTTAATTGTCTTATTCTATTTCTTCATAATTTAAGATTTCTTTTCTAAACTTTTGAAATAAAGGTTTCGGTAAAGCTTTCGTAAATAAGTTTCCTATTTGTTCTTTTGTTGGTACCCATACTATATATATTTCTTTGTCTTGAAAAGCTTTTCTAACATAGTGATACTTTAACTTTACTAAGTGTCTTAGAGCTCTCGATGCGTCTGATTTAGTGGCTTTTATTGCTGCCTAATTATCTTCAAATATAATTGGCTTAATTTCTTTCTTTAGAATTAGTCTACAAAGATGTTTTATGTAAACTAATTCTTTTGTTGACGTACTTAGCGCTATATATTCTGCCTCCATAGATGACGTTGCTACAATTTTCTGTTTATTTGACTTCTATGCTATTGCATCTCCAAAAAGAAATATTATATATCCCGTTGTAGATATTCCATCAGGGTCATTTATTCCTAATGAAGCATCATAGAAACTAACTAATTCATTATTTTCTCCTTTATATACTAATTTATGGTCTTTTGTACGTGACAAATATTTGAAAACTTTTTCTACTTTAGCCCATTCTATTAATCCAAAATTGTGAGATTTTCGTGTCAAAACATTTACAGCAAACATAATATCGGGTCTAGTACTTAAGGCTAAATATAATAAAGCACCTACTGCTTCTCTATAGGGTATCTTTTCTTTTAAATTTAACTGTGTTTCTAACTTAATTTCTGAATCAGATTTCTTTATGGCTTGATTAGTTAACATTGGTGTATCACTTCCTTTTACATGTTCTAATTTAAATTTCTTTAACAGGGATTCTATAAATTTCGTTTGAGATAACATCATCGTTTTTGTCTCGAAGTTTCGCTCAATATCTATTCCTAAATATTTTCTTGGTTCACCTAGAATTTTCATTTTGAAAGTTTTACTTAGTTCAATTTGAGTTTTGTAAATCTTTTCTGCATTATTTCCTGAGATTAAAATATCATCAACATATTGAACTAACGTAACCATCTTTCCCCCTTGACACCAATAAAATATGCAGGCTTCACCTTCATATAAGTTAAAATTCATACTTTTCGTTGTCTTTTTAAATTTTAGATACCACCTTTTTGGGCTAACTTTTAATCCGTACCCCTCTGGTATTTTTAAATAAATTTTCTTGTCTAATTTGCTATTTAGAAATGCTACTATTACGTCTAGTTGAATAATTTTCCATCCCATTTTATTTACTATGCTCAAGAACATTCTTATCTGTGCTAAACCTATGGTTGGTGCATATAATTTGGACATATCATACACATGATGATCTTGGAAACCTTTAGCTACTACTCTAGCTTTATATCTATACACACCTCCTGGTTCTAACTTTTTGACAAAAATCCATCTCGAATCCATAATCTTTTTACCTTCAGGTTTCTTTACATATTTCCAAGTTTTACTCTCTAATAGTGATTTTATTTCTGAATTAATTGCCTCCATCCATTTTTCTTTTTCATTACTGTTTAATACATCTTTATACGTTTTTGGAACTTTATTTATCTCCCACTTCATGGCAAAGTATCTATTCTCTCTGTCTGTCGCAATTATTGTCTTTTCATTCGGTTCTAATTCAACTTCTCCCTCTAAATCATTAATGTCTAATGAAGACTCACTTGATGATACTCTAATTCTAATTCTAACTTTATTTTTATTCTTTTTACATTTTTCTGACTTTAAAATTACTTCCGAATTATTTTCATTGATAAAGTTTTCAGGTATACCATTTGATAGGTCTACTTGCGTATCATCTTCTATATTATTCCAGTTAATTAATTCAATTCTCGGTAATCCTTCTTTTTCAAAATAATTTCTCAGGTATTTATCTTTAAAGGTAATTGACTCTAGAAACGTTACATTACTTGACTTAATTAATTTTCCTCTTTCTGGTTTTAAGAGTAGCCATGATTGAGGATTAGATCCTACTAAAATACAGCTCTCTCCGTCTTCACTAAATTTTGATGTTTTTGTTTTGGCATGGGGTAATTTTCTTATTGCAATACATCCAAATCTATGTATGTATTCAATTTTGGGTTTTCTATTTTTAAGCATTTCATAGGGTGTTTTCATTTTTAACCTCTTATGTGGCAATCTGTTGTGAATGTGCGTGACTTGTTGTATAGCTAATTCCCAAAATTCTAGTGGTAATCCACTATCTAATAACAATGCTTTTGTTTTCTATATAGCTGTGAGATTAAATCTCTCAGCTGTATCATTAAGTTCAGGGGTGTCGGGTGGACTTATTTCTAACATTATACCTTCTTCTTTGACTATATGCTTCATGTCTACAGTTAAATATTCCCTACCTCTGTCTATTCGAAGATATGAAATTTTAATTTTTCTATCCCCTAAATTAGTTCTCATAGTTTCTATAAATTCTCTAAAATATTTTCCTACTTCTGACTTATTTGTCATATTAAATGTCATGGTATATTTCAAAAAATCGTCTGTGAAAGTTGCTACATAAACACTTTTATTTATTACTCCTATCGGTTTAATTGGACCCATTAAATCACTATGTATACGAAACATTGGTTTATCTGCTATTTCTCTTATCGTTTTATGATGGAATCTTTTAACTTTTGCCAAACGACATACTTCACATTCTTGTATTTCAGTGTCAAAATCTACATTTTTAAGACAATCATACGTGACTGATGCTTTCTTTAAATAGTCTATAGACGCATGACCTAGTCTAACATGATATAAATAACCCAACTTTTTCTTTATCAAATTTTCACACGGTAGTTTTAAATTATTCAAATCATCTATTGTTATGTCTGCACCTAGGTCTAAGTATTCTAACAACTCTTGATTTGACTTTACATTACTTGTATTTGGCTTTGACTTATTATAGTTGTGATCTGTGACATGACTTTCTGACTCGCTTTCTGACCACACATCTTTGACTTTAGAATACTTATGATCATGTAAAATATTAGTGTCATCATATGCGTATTTTTTAATTTCTGATTCGTTAGACGAATCTTTTTCTTTATCAGTTAAATATACTCTCGAAAAAGTGATTATATCAAAATTGAATCACCAGTATTTTCCCGTTTTACTTCCTAACATGACTATTTTATTTGATTTTTCATTACAAATTTCTGCAGTTTTATCTCTAAATACTACATAATAACCCAATTTTGTTAACCTGTGTATCGATAATAAGTTTTCACCTAAGTTCTTTGAATATCTAATGTTATTAATTTTTAAAGTTTTCCCTTCTATGTCTTTTACATATAAATTTCCTTTATGGGTGATTTTAATGTCTGCGGATTTGTCCTTATTGGCACACGAAATATATTCTGGAATTTCAAGATTCGTAATTTCTACTAAATTATCTAACCTTTTAATAAAATGATCTGTTGCCCCAGTATCAGCTATAAACATTACTTTAGTATTCCTATCCATTTTTAAACATTTAGAGAACTTTTTACGTTTAAATTTAATTATACTTCTTATTCTTTTCATACCTTTTGATTTTACTGACGATTTACTTTTATGCGACTTTCTATCCGAATCACTCGATGAACTAGATGAATTCGTGTATGACGAACTACTCGTTGATGACGTACTCGAGCTCGTACTTCTGTCTCTACGTCTTTTGGTTGTACGTGCTCCTCTCTTATGGTATTTATGGCCTCTGTTGCTTTTACTCGATTTCTTGTCATGACGATTCTTTCTTTTGTTTCTCCTTTCGTTGTCCACTTTAATATTTGTCCCTTCTGAAACTGTAGGTTTGGTCGATTCACTCTGTTCTGTTGATTTTACAAAATAGATCGGTTTGAATTTCGGCTTAACTTTAATTTTCAATTTTTCGAAACATCGCCAGTAAGGTCTACCTTTTGTAACACTACTTGTTCTCTTTTCTCTCGGTAAAAGATTATGTCCTATCTGGCCACATGCCCGTACCCACTACAGTTAAAACATTGGTACGTCGGGCGTCCTGAAAAATTAGATGTCTTTAAATTTTGTGTCTTATTTGTTCTATTAAACTTAAATCTATTTGTCTGAACATACTTAATTCCTTTGCTTCTTGAAATTCCTTTCCTTTCTTTTACTAATACATCTTCTTCCATAATTATCGCTTTTATTTGTTCATATGTCATTACGGTATTTATTCTTGCCGATAAATTTGGAAAAGCTAGAAGCATTTGTAATTTCAAAGCCTCAAGTTTTCTATTCTCATCCCATCCTTTATTCGTTAATCTAATCTTTCTTTCTATTTCCTCAAATTTGTCAAACCAATCATTTAATTCCATACTTTCTGGATAATATCTCAATGAATAAATTTCTGAAATAACTAAATTACACATTATTGTCTGGGGTTCCCTATAATCTGCAATTTTCTTTAAGCATTTCGAAGGACATGGTTCACCAAAAATTAATTTTGCATGTTCGTCATCTAACCATTCTAATAACACAGCTTTTGCATCACATCTATCTCTAGTATTTTCTTCACTAATTATAACAGGATTTATCAAATCAAAAGCTCTCAAAAATTTATATCTGTTTACAAACATATTAAACGATTCTAACCAAACTCTAAAATCTATCATCATCGATAATTTCTTTGCCGTTACTTTAATTTTACTTCTATATTCCTTATTATTATTTTGTGTCTCAACAACATTTAAGTCCGAACTGTTAGCATTTTTGTCTAATTGACTGAGATTATTATTAAAGTTACCAGAAGAATTATCTTCCTTACCTCTATGACTATCGTTTTTCTCGTTTCGATCTAGCAATTTATCAATTTGCAAAAATTTTCGTAAAATATCATCGAAAATGTCGGAATCATTACCTTTCGTGTTAAATGACTTTTGCTGTCTGCATGTTCTCAATATTTTCTAACTGTCTCGATCTGTTATCATCTGTAATTGTCTGTCTAAATGGCTCGTTATTACCGGTCTTATTTGTCTTATTTGTCTTTTCACTATAATTCCTCTGTGTCGGTGGCAGATTGTCCCAGTTTTCTTCTTCTTCGGTCGGTGCTGGCTGTCTCACAACATCGTTTTAGTTGGACCGACTTGGTCCAGCACTGTCCTCCAGTCTTATGTTTGAGATCTCTGGAAAGTTGTCACTACTATCTTTTCTCGAAACTTCCGGTCTTGCAAACATTACATCATCTTCGGCTTTTTCCCACTGTTTGCCTGGAATCTCTGATGGATCATTATCGTACGTCGGCAGTTTCTTCATCTTTTTGTAAATGTCTGTGTGTCTTTTATCTGGAACTTGATTATTAATTAATTGTTCTTCTATAATTACGTTCAACCTTTTAATCGGACTCAGCTCTAATCCGTGCACGAGACGTATGCAAGATGCTGGGTCGATAGTAAAATATTGTTCTATTCCAAATTTTATCGCCTTTATCGCTCTTGCTCTCGAGATCAAGTCATCTGCCCTTGTATCAAGAAATTTAGACGGTCCCTTGGACATCATTTTTTCCGCTGGCGTGGACAGTGTCTGGTCTTCTGATGCCATCGTCACTATCGTTTGAGTCTCTCTCAATTCTTTTACAATGTTCTGTATACAACAACAAATACAGATTAATTATAATGTCATACAAGGAACATCTAGATAAATATCAAAAATATTATGTCTGCTACGATTACGTAAACTCTAGACCACGTTTACCACTATTACTTTACGTAGTTCCTTGTAATTGCACTCCCTTGGGATCTATCTACAGTTTCACTTTGGTCTAGATTACTTTTAATATAGATAAAATTTGGACGCTTTAACCTGGCCAGGATTTTTTGTCTAAGTACCCAAGTGCAATATTACTTATACTTATTTGTCAATAAACCACTTACTAATGTCCATACTATAGTAGGTTCATATCATATCAACCAGATCTTTGTTATAAAACAATTAAATTAAACAAAATTAATGGCTAAGCTTTCGTTTTTTATGGGAATTTTCGTAGCCAAATTCACACCACGTTTTCATCATTTTACGTCTGATCGACAGAATACTTAATTTTCTGAAAAATAAATTTATTCTACACAATATGTTCATTATTTATTATTATTTAATTCATTCCTGACTAATTTCATGTTTTTAATTTCGGTTATTTTTCGAAAACGTGTTCTCACCACGTTTTCATTAATGGCGCACTTCTTTGTTTTATCACCCGATTTTCAAACAAATTCGTTAACATATCTTTTAATTTCATTATTATAGTAATAAATATTTACTGTACTTACAGGTATTCTCAGTAGTTGGCTTGGTGAAACTATTTTATGGTAGAATGACGCCATATTTTTCCAAAAAACATGAATAAAACGAAACAGTAAGTTAGCG
Source organism: Ericerus pela (assembly GCA_011428145.1). Taxonomy (NCBI): domain Eukaryota; kingdom Metazoa; phylum Arthropoda; class Insecta; order Hemiptera; family Coccidae; genus Ericerus; species Ericerus pela. The sequence goes on along the minus strand of WOFM01000373.1, from coordinate 84,530 downwards.
AACATATACTCACACTTGAACACAAAAAACGAACTAACTACTTAATGGCTTATTTGATTTTAATTACATTTTACTCACTGATAGATGGCTTATTTGGCTACTTAAATTAAATCACATTCAAAAATACTTCATTAACTTTGCTGCCGTTACCATGTAAGAATAATATGTATACGAGGAACTAAATATGTTTATTGTGTGAGTACAACGGACAAACTGTAACGTATGTGATGTGAGGCGTACAGAACGAGGATCGAAAGAACTTGAGACTTTTTACTTTAATGACATTTTATTAGCGACTGAATTATGTTTCACAAACGAAATACGAAATGGCGAAGCAACAGCGTTATCGGATCGAGAATAGTAGGGGAAGCACTTCGTGACGAGAGTGTACGTATGACATATATATATAATGTGTTCGTGATGATGATGAAGAAAGAGAGAAGGTGGGATTTCCGTTACAACACCCCCCTGAAATTTTACCGTTTGAATTCTTCATCATGTTGTACGCTGAAAGTGAACGAATTATTATTATTTCAAAAAAAATATTAAGTACAAAAAATTATGCATAATAAAAAATTTCAAAAATAAAAAAATAAAAATATTGACATCGTATTATTTGAATATTATTATGGTAACTTTAGTTCCTGAAAAAATTTTGCTGTGCTGTGCTTCGAGAGTAAATAAAATAATTGAGTAAAATAAATAAATAAAATAAATATAAATAAATATAAATATGGTAACATGCATGGAATATTCAATATTAAAAAATGGTATATGTGAAAAGCAAAAAGAAATTATTAAAAATAAAAAAATTGGTAACATGCAAAGATATTATGAGTAACGAATGATTCATTCATCGTATATTTTGAGTGGAGAAAAAAAAAAATTAGAAAAATAAAAAAATAAAAAAACATTCACATACACATATTACATTAAAGGAAAAGAGAGAAAAAAAATCGACAAAGGTATTTCCGATTACGAGTTCGTTGAATTTAAAAGAACGTTATGTTTCGTATCTTATCTAAATAACATGACATGTAAAAGATTGTAGAATAATATACGTTGCATCGTTTATTATCTTTCGTGTATTGCTATTATATTTAAACTGGCTGTGGGGACTCATCGGTATGAGGTATAGGGGCTCGGACCCCTCGACAACAGTCGCCACCCCATAGGGCAGGCAACTTATCGTCCTTGCGACGTTAAACCAACACACAGAATTACGTTCGATCGTAATTACCTGCGAATACTTGCAGATAATATACGAGTACGAATCGTGACGTCATCCATCAATCAATGTCACGATTCGTACACGAACCGGCCAGCCGCCACCTACGATAGTAGGGGATGATGCGACCTGGCCGTACTTAAACAACGTACGTATTTTACTACGTACGTGTGTTTGTGTGCACCCGCCAAAACCGGTATAAAAACTCACAGAACCGGCTCTAAAATCGCCAGTGTTCGGTTTGGTTTTGGCTTGCCCATACATTCGTATGAAGTGGCTGAACACGCTTAAATTCTGTAGAATTTCCTTCTGGTGAGAATATCTCTCACGACAAGGTATTCCACAGTGGTGACCCCGACGTGATTTCGGCCACGTCGTGAGGAGTCTTAGGTGCTTCGGCGCTATTACAACCTGGCGCAGTAGCGCTGGCGAGATTCTCGCTTGCTCGGCAAATTAAAAAATATTTTTTTACCTAGACTAAGACACCTTTTGGTCGTCGAAGTAAGTGTTCACTGAAGTGGGAATTTATACCCCTCTCTTTAAAATAAATAAATAAAGAGAAACAAGACAGTAGACCTGGAGGAAGAAGGTTGGACTCATCCCCCAACTCCCCCGACTTCGACTCGACACTCATTGAATTTAGCAAACATAGAAGAAGGCCCTCAACACCCAGAATTAGCACGACTGGGAACTGCAATAAACAAAGAAGAACTTGCAGTTAAAACGTTGAGAAGTGGTCAAACTTTAAGCCAAAGTTCTGACCCGAAAACACCTGTCCTACAAACACAGGAGCCAGTGTTTTCAACCAGCAAGGAAGGAAGTAGTACTGTGGAATACGCTTGTCACCAGAAAGACACAGCAATGGTTCCACCACCAACTGAAAACCCACAACCATCACAGGGAGGTAGTAGTCAGCCGCAGCTGACACCCGAAGTCCTGGCACAGATCTTGCAACTCTTGCAAATGCAGCCAGGACAAAACCCTAACTTCTATAGACGAAGGATAGATATCCCGGAATTTCTACCAAATGAGGTAGAATTATGGTTGACACTATTGGAAGGCAGGTTCAGGACAGAAAACATAACACTGAACCAGCGGTATACACACATCTGTGGAGGCATGCCTCCGCAGATAATCCGCCACATTCCGGACATTATGGAATGCCCTTCGACAGAAGAGGACAAATATGCCTGGTTCGTCAGAAAAATAAAGAAAGTATTCGGAAAAACAAAAAATGAAATTATAGACGATGTGATGGGTGGTATGAAGATGGGGGACGACAAACCCTCAATCTTCATGGCGAAGTTAAGACAAAAGGCGGACAATATCGTAGCCCCTTCTGTCATAGGCAACCAATTCTGCAAACAACTTCCACAAAGTGTTGTGCAGTGCCTAGCCGCCGTTGGTTCCACGGTAATCAATACATCCGCGGATCTTGACTTCCTTGCGAAATCCGCAGATAACGCGCTCGCGTACACAAGGTCAAAGCCGGTGGTCAGTGCAGTATCTGCAGAGACTGGGGAACTCGCTCAACTTAGAGCCCAAATAGCTCAGTTGACCGACGAAGTGAAAAGGAACAAAAGCCAAAGCTCGACGAAGCCCAATAGCAGCTGGCGACAAAGATCAAAAAGCAGAAGCAACAACCACAACAGCAACAGCAGCAGAGGACGACAGTCCCGGTCAAGAGACCGCAGATCTAGTTCCGGAAACAGGGGTCAGAGTTCAACTCCCCCTAGAACATCATCTCCCAAAACCCAGTCTCGAAATTGGGATGATAAAAGTTGCTTTTTTCACAACCGGTTTGGCGCGGAGGCCACCAAATGCAACAACAGATGCAGATGGTGGGGTAAAACCTTTAATAAGGAAGCGTCAAACTAGAACGAGGGGCCATCTGTGCGGCCGAAGACCCCTCGGAAAAATACTCACGCCGCCTGTTCATAAAGGACAGGACAAATAGGAGACGTTACTTAATCAACTCGGGAGCAGACCTGAGCATACTGCCAGTAAATAGACCCCAAAAAGTACTTCCTCCGAAATACTATCTCCGTACTGTGAATGGTCAAAACCTTCCAGCATACGGACTTGAAACAAGCAAAGTCGACATCGGACTCAGCAAAAATATGACGTGGTCCTTCACGGTTGCAGACGTTCCAAACCCGATCCTGGGTGCAGATTTTCTCGCACACTATGGCCTGATCATTGACCTCAAACACGGCAAACTGATCAATAGTGAAAATAAAAGTGTGGAAGGCAAAACGCTAGCATACAGACTGGACACAAACATATCCAGCTGTACTAAAGTCGACGGACAACTCTTACGGATCCTGTCAGACTATCCTGGAGTCACTCAACCCTTAATTCGCGGGCATCCTACGTACAAACACGACACGGTTCACTACATCGAAACCAAAGGACAGCCTTGCCATGCTAGAGCACGACGGTTATTACCTGACAAACTCAAAGCGGCACGAGAGTACTTCCATCGCATTATTGAGGAGGGCGTATGTCGCCCCTCAAAAAGCTCATGGAGCTCCCCTATCCACATGACTAAAAAAGCAAGTGGAGAGTGGCGAATTGTTGGCGACTACAGGGCCTTAAATGCCATAACAGTTCCTGATCGCTACCCAGTCCCCAACATAATGGACTTCAACGCGAATATGAAGGGTAAAACGATGTTCACAAAAATAGACATCAACTTGGCATTCCACCAAATTCCTATGGCCGACCAGGACGTTCCAAAGACAGCGGTTATAACCCCCTTTGGATTATTCGAATACCTTCGAATGCCGTTTGGAATACGCAACTCAGCACAAACTTTCCAACGATTCATTAATGGACTGTTTAGGGAATTGCCGTTTGCATATGCATACCTGGATGATATCTGCATTTGCTCAGAAGGCGGTGAGCATCAGCACGAGGAGAATGTGAGAGCCGTGGTACAGCGTATACACGCAGCCGGACTCACTATCAACGTAGGCAAAAGCTTATACGCACAAACCGAAATTGACTTCCTCGGCTACAAAGTCTCGACCGAAGGCATTTCCCCCTTGAAGACCAAGGTAGAGCCAATACTGAACTTCCCGAAGCCCTCAAATGTCGCAGAACTTAGGCGTTTCTTGGGGATGGTGAATTTCTACAGACGTTGCATGAAAAACGCAGCAGCCGAACAAAGTAAGCTGTTTGCACTAATAAAGACAAGTAAAAAGAAAGATAAAACTCCACTCGAATGGAACGAAGAAGCCGAACAGGCCTTTGAAAATATCAAAGAAACACTGGCAAATGCAACTCTGTTGGCTCATCCAGACGAAAGTCTGCCGTTATGCGTAAGTAACGATGCATCGGATTTTGCTATTGGTGCAACCTTGTACCAACTTGATAAAGACAACATCAAATTACCGCTAGCTTTCTTCTCGAGGAAGCTCTCAAAAACAGAAAAGAATTACAGCACATACGATAGGGAATTGCTTGGAATTTTTGCTGCGTTGAAGCATTTCAGGCACCAGTTAGAGGGTAGATGTTTTTCTGTGTATACTGACCATAAACCCCTAACATATGCCTTCACACAAAAAGCAGAACCGGCATCTCCGAGAAGAGCACGACAGTTAGACTATATTGGTCAACTGACTACCGACATTCAGTATATAAGTGGAGAACTTAACACTCCAGCTGATGCCTTGAGTAGAATCGAAGCTATCTCGGTTCCTGTCCAATTGCCTTATGCTGAAATAGCTAAAGCACAGCTTAAGGATGCAGAATTGCAAGGGCTGTTATCGAACGATGATACTACCCTCAAATTGAGACAGCGAAAAATTCCCGGTACCGATGTTCTATTAACATGTGACATCAGTACAGGTAAGAACAGGCCATTTCTACCGGTAAAATATCGCAGGTTGGCTTTCAACAGTGTACATAACCTGTCATATGCTGGGCCAAAATGTAGTGCTAAACTAATTTCAGAAAGATTTGTATGGCCACGAATAAAGTCTGACTGCAACAAATGGGCTCGCACTTGCCTGAACTGTCAAGAATCCAAAGTAGGAAGACACACTCGCTCGCCCCTCAAATCATTCAAGCAAACACAGCGGTTTAAAACGGTTCACATGGATCTGGTAGGCCCATTGCCACCATCCCAAGGACACAGATACCTGTTGACGATAATAGACAGGGCAACACGATGGCCGGAAGCGATCCCTCTACACGAGATGTCAGCTCCAACAGTAGCTGCAAGGTTATACGATACCTGGATTGCGAGGTATGGCGTACCAGAAGTCATAGTCACAGACCAAGGTCGCCAATTCGAGAGCTCGCTCTTTAAAGAGCTGACAAATAAGCTTGGTGTTCAACACAGTCATACCACAGCTTACCATCCTCAAGCCAACGGCAAAATAGAGAGATGGCATAGAGCTCTCAAAGCCTCTATCATGTCTCATGATACTAAGAGATGGGTAGAAATACTTCCTACCATCCTCTTAGGCCTTCGATCTGCCCTACAAACCGATACAGGTCACTCTGCAGCGCAATTAGCGTTCGGCGAAGAGCTACGCCTCCCAGGGGACTTCTTCACAAAATCGAAAGAAGTTAGCCCCGAAATAATGGTACAGAACATAAGAAATGATGCCAACAATTTTCTAAAACAGGCAGCTCGTCATGGCCAGCCCAAGATTTACGTCTCAAAACACTTGGCTAATACGTCACACGTATTTGTTAGAGACGAAAAAATGAGATCTGCGCTGGAGAAACCATACGCCGGTCCTTACAAAGTAGTATCACGAGATGAGTCGACAGATTGAAGCCTGCGTACTTGGTAAGTGACGACAAAAGAATAAAAAGGTTACAACAGGAGAACCCAGAAAATATACAGACAAATTCCGAAACAAAAACGGAAGAATCCGTCGAAAAATGTGAGAAAAATACCTCACATCAAGAAAAACCCAAGAAATCAGTAAAATTTTCGGACGATGTGATCACCAAAACATTTGACCCCGAGGCCCCCTTATGCCCACGTAAAAGAGGCAGGCCTCTTGGCACTAAAAAACGCAAAAACTCACACCCTTCTCGCACGTCCGAGAGGTTAATGCAAAGAAAATAAAAATTTACTCCCGAAAAGTAATATCCGTAGTAAAAGTTCGCCAGGAAATCTGCTGAGAAAATGAAAACTCAGCAGAAAACCGAAACGAAGACGGAGTTGGAGAGGATCGAAGAGGAGCTGCTAATGGACACGGCTCCTCCGGTTAACGATGTCCTAGCGGAGATGACGACTCCGCTGCCTCCAGTCATCTCACCTCCCCGATCCCCGAAGGAGACGACTCCGACTCCGGAACCCCCGAAGCCGGAGCCAAAACCCGAGGAGAAAAAGGAAGGCATGGGATTTCTGTTCACGGCAGAGAGGGCCGCGAACGAACGAGCAAAGATGGCCACCTGGACAGCGGGGAACACAAACTCCCCGATGCACAGGAAGCCGATATTCAGGCGTCCGCTACCCCCTCACTCCCGTCGACACCCCTATGCCCAAACAAAAAACATGAAACCGAGGCATAGGGGTGAAGGCAGCCGGGCAAATTACCTGGCCCGAGCAAACGCCCGTAGGGAATCCTACGAGTGCGTTGGGGCCGCGGTAGGCAGTGCTCTGGCGAAGTGGGAGGCCGACCAGAGGCAAAAGTAAACCCGCACGTCCCCCAGGCCTTGCGCAATTTTGATCGTTCTTGCGGCGCAAAAACTGGGGGGGAGTAGCTGTGGGGACTCATCGGTATGAGGTATAGGGGCTCGGACCCCTCGACGACAGTCGCCGCCCCATAGGGCAGGCAACTTATCGTCCTTGCAACGTTAAACCAACACACAGAATTACGTTCGATCGTAATTACCTGCGAATACTTGCAGATAATATACGAGTACGAATCGTGACGTCATCCATCAATCAATGTCACGATTCGTACACGAACCGGCCAGCCGCCACCTACGATAGTAGGGGATGATGCGACCTGGCCGTACTTAAACAACGTACGTATTTTACTACGTACGTGTGTTTGTGTGCACCCGCCAAAACCAGTATAAAAACTCACAGAACCGGCTCTAAAATCGCCAGTGTTCGGTTTGGTTTTGGCTTGCCCATACATTCGTATGAAGTGGCTGAACACGCTTAAATTCTGTAGAATTTCCTTCTGGTGAGAATATCTCTCACGACAAGGTATTCCACACTGGCGTTTAACATGTTTTACGATAAGGCAACCTTCTTTCGATTTATCATAATTGCGGGCATGTAATGGGTTTTAATCTTTATTGTGTTCATTGTTAGAGGATTTTCTTTCATCAAATTGTGTGGGAATATTTTGTGTATTTCTCTCACGCTTGTTTGAAAATGTATAGGGTTTTTATTATACGAATTGTAGGGTTTATTCTTGCTCGATTTTAATGCCGTTTTCTTTGTTGCAATTTTTGAGAAATAGAGTATCTATCTCTTGCAAGAATTTTCTAGTAAAATGGTATTGTTAAGTACTCTTTTTGCAATAATTGAAGGTTAATTTTTCAGCAATTATTTTCATGTTACAACTTATATTTGGACCTGGGACGACTTGTACTTTGAAATGAAAAATTTTCAAACATATTATGACTTTAAAATAAACGAATTATTATATTATTATGTGTATATGTTGGTGTCATTCAATATTTTGACAATTATATTTTCAAATTTTGAACGATCTAATGATTTAGTCAAAATATCGGCTAATTGATTCTCAGAACTTACAGTTCTAAAAAATATTATCTTTTCTTCCAATGCCTCCAAAATCGAGTAGCATTTAATCATTAGGGCTCTCGATTTTTTCTGGCTACCCCCTGAACATATTTTCTGTGTCGAAATATTATCTTCCATTATGTCTACTATCAATTTTTCTCCAAAAATTTCATAATTCATATGATGTATGACTTTTATGGTATCTAAAGTGTCAAATACTGCAATTATTTCTGCTGCAGTACTTGATGAGGCGTGAATAGTTTGCTTAGAGCAATTCCACTCCACCAAGTCTCCATTAGCAAATAACATAAATTATGTTATTGACTTTCCCTTTTTTAGATTACATAATTCTATATTTGTTTCATCAACTTGGGGTGCATATGAGGCGTCAACATAAGCCTGAATTCCATCCCCTTCCCATTTATATATTATATTATAATTTTTTGTTGTGTTAACATACCTAAAAATTCTTTTTACATAATTTTTGAGTGTATCATTGGAATTATTTTGGAAATGTGAGAAAAAATTGACTGAGAACAATATGTCCGGTCTTGTGAGTCTCGCTAAATATAATAGCCCTCCTATCATTGACCTATATTCAGTGTCATCTCTACCATTTTCTATTCTATCTATTTTTAAGCCTGTTTCCATAGGGGTATTTGTATTTTTTAATTCCGAAAGTCCAAATTTCTTCAACATTTTATCTATGTGTTTATATTGTGAGAGTATTATGGTATTATTTTTGATATTTCTTACTATTTCTAGACCTACAAAGAATCTTGGGTTATTAATTATGGTGATTGTGAAGTCTTTCTGCAATTCTTCATTTATTTTAGTAATGGATAATTGTGAGTTCGATGCAATTAATATGTCATCCACATATGTTAAAAAATAAATTTTTTCATTATTATTTATTATTGTATATAAGCATCTATCACTTTTGGTTCTGGTAAATCCCATATCCTTTACTTTCATGTCCAATAAGTCATACCACGATTTGCTGGATGTTTTCAATCCATAAATTGACTTTTTTAATTCGAGTACTTGATTCGTGTTTATATTTATTCCTTCAGGTCTTCTTACAAAAATAGGTTTTATTAATTTTGAATTCAAATAAGCGGTTTTCACGTCATATTGTACCATTATTAATTTCTCCTTATTAACTATAGATAATAATAATCTTATTGTTCCTATCGATGCTACTGGGCCATGGGTTTTGGCAATACCATATTCGGTTTGATCTTTAAAACCTCTTGCCACAAGTCTCACTTTGGGTTTTGGATTTCCAAATTCATCAAATTTTATTGTGAAAATCCACCTCGTATCTATAAGTTTTTGGCAATCATAATCCACTATTTCCCATACCTTCATGTCATCGAGAGAATTGAATTCGTCATTTATGGCCCTAATCCAATCCTCCCTAAAAGGGTTTAAATCTATTTCAGAGAAATTTTTAGGAATATTATCCTCTATATATATTTTATTATATCTAATATTGACATTCATAATAACTGGGTTAATTAATCTCTAAATCATATTCAT